>OX031049.1:6000000-6690000 GCA_943735995.1 Sesia bembeciformis
CATTACATTTGAGTTGTTATTAAAGCTGTCCCAGGTTAATGTGTTTGCGCCTTGTTACACAGATAAAGGTCACTTAGCATCGACCCATGTTATAGTTTAATCTGTTTTATCATCACCCCATTACATCCTACTGACCCAGTTTAAAATGTTAATTCTTATCACTCAGTGAATATCACCGTGAAATGCGCATTTAATTCTTTATCTAATTCCCCCAATGTACGTACATTTTACAGTAGTGAGTGAGATATGCCAGAGGCCATTCCCATCCTATCCCTCCCAGTTTTCTCTATTCTTTCTCCAAATCCATTCCTACATCTCCAAAGGTAGGCAGCACATCCGGGGGCGTGCCAATGTTTGTCATTCTGGATTGATGTTGACATGTATCGCGGATGTCCATGGGCTGTAGTATCCACTTACCTTCAGGTAGACTGTAAGCTTGTCTGCCGCCTTTTTTAAATATAAAAAAAATATCGAAGTAAAGACGGTAATTATTTGCTTGTATGTAGATACGACCTTACTAAAACCATAATACGTAATCAGCTCTATTATTGTCTACTGCTGAAGATGGATCTCCTCATACACATTATCTTGTGCAAGTGGGATGTATGTTCTTGAAACTCCACGCTGACCAAGCGGGTTGGCCAGTTCATTCTTTTAGACGTGATGTACTTTACTCGGGGGTTGTGGTAGTGGTTTTATTATCCCTTAGTCGCCTTTTACGATACCCGCGGAAAGAGATGAAAGCCGACCGACAGCGACACCACATGGTCAAATACGACCAACGTAAACACGACTTTACTACAGCTCGGGAGTGTCAAGAGTGGATCTGGACAAAGCGTATCGAAGAGCTCTGTATCGATGTACCAATCGCAATCGGCTATTAAATCGATCCCAACTCCATTCTATTGCGAGAAATGTAGCTTTCGCGCCATCTCCCCCCGTCATTCCCACTCTTAACTGTGTTCAATGTAAAATTAACCTTACCCTTTAACAATAAAGTCCCTTTTAAATGTTTATAAAGGTTACATAAAAAAGTAAATAAGCTTATAACACGATTTATTCTAGGACAACGGAGTCTCGGATCATTGAATTCCGTAACGAGTAATCTTTTTTAAATGAATATCACATAAAATGTCCTATTGTGAAATATAAATTCAATTTCGTTTTTCGTCGGTCGTTTTTCAATTGGTTGTAATGACGGAAATAGTACATGATATTGTTTCTCATATTAGATACTTATTTTCTAATTTGTTGTGAGAGAAATTGAGTAAAAGTTTTGGCTCAGTGGTGTTGGCCGGTTTTAGAAGAGCACAACCTCATATCTTTCGGTAAAAGGCGGTGTCGTAAACCTAGGGATAACAAAGCTGCTACCACAAGCTTTGAGGAACTACATCACCTCTAAAAGAGTGGACTTACCGACCGGTTTGGCCAGCATGACGTTTTAACGCTATGTGCTGTGGGCCGTTCATGCCCAGCAGTGGACGATAAACTAGCTGGTTATGGTGACGGTACTTAACCGTAAATTGTAGAGCTTCATGAGCGCTTACCAATGACATAAAATATCATCATTTGTAAGCCATAGCTTTTTCTGAAAAATCTACACCTTCGTAATTTCGGTCCTATTAAACCAATTTGGCTCATCTATGGATTTAACCGAGTCTAAAATATCTTTAAATAGATGTGGGGATTAAGCCAAATTAAACTGGAGTCTTCAAGACCTTTCTACTTTATTTTCTTCTTAACACAGCACCTTACTTTTCATCTCATTACGTCTTAACAAACACCTTTTCTCCACGACATCCGGAACGCAAGAGAACATTAAATGCACACTCACCTTTCATTCAATCGACTCTTTCGCTCACTTCACACCGGTCACGTTCCATTCGTCAACTCTCCGCTCAGCCACTTACATGCTATTTTCACACCACTCGTTTTTAAACTAACACAGATATATTAGACTAAAATATAAATCTAAAATATGTTTAGGTATCTAATTTAATCGGGTAAGCAATGCGAGGTTGATAAATAAGTTGTTCTCAGTTTGTAATCCCCTTAAATCTGATTCTTCTAGATCTGTTTTTCATTAGAACACTAATAAAATTAATATTAATTAAATCGTCCAACTCCAACATTAGTGGTCCTCTCCTCTCATTATAACTTGGGAACTGGGACAGCGGACTAAGTAATTGTGTAAACTTTGCCGAGAGATATCTATATTACGTACATATTCTGTTCAATATACAGGTTGTCTTGTAACTGGTATGTAATATAGAAAGGAAACGGTTTTCCTAATTAACTCGAACGAGTTTTGTTTTACAGGTATATTTGTTTCTTATGGTCAAATTTTGCTATCTACAATGAATTGGATAATACCATAACCAGCCCGTGTTTTGTCCACAGCCTGACATGGACCTTATGCACTTGTGGATCCTCATCTAATACAGCTGCATATCATCATAATCGAGGGATTATGGCCTTAAAAGGCAGCGTGCCAAGCTGGTTGGTGAGTCCACTCTTTCAGAGGCAGTGTAGTTCCTCAAAACTTGTGGTAGCGACCTTTTTGTCTCTAAGTTACCTTTTACGATATACACGGGAAGAGATGGGGTGTTGGTATACTAAAGCTGGCCGACATCGAATAGATCATGTTATTTGTTGAAAAATAATTTGTAGATAGGAATGATTTCACATATTCTGATGCATTGAAATAATTCTTTATCTATTTAAACTGACATAGATTTATGTAAATGAATTCCTATCCCTTCTCTCTTTTTCCCAACCCTACAAATCCTTTTCTACATCAACAAAGGCAGGCACAACGGATGCTATAGTTCTGGACTAATGTTGGCACATGTACCGCGGGTGTCCATTACTACCAGGTGGATTGTATACTCGTTTGTCACCTTCTTTCTATAAGTACTGTGTAATTTCAAAACATATTTACTAATGTGCAGCTCTATATCTAAAGACAGCAAATTACTAAGTTTGGAGTTTATCCAAAATGGACACTAACCGCCAAGTTACGTTCCACATTCGAAATTTGAACTGTAACCTCGCGACATTCGGGTCAAACCCAGCTGGGAGTCTGCCAATCGTGATAATTCCCACCCGCCAATTATAGGCAAGGAGCCGTGTTCTGCTTCACGGCATCATTCTGGGCTAGACAAACTTTTTATCACCGTGACAAGCAGTCAGAATTTAAAATCAGTCAGAATTTAAATATAATTCAATTTAGTTAAATATATGTTAAATTTAGTTGAATCTGAGAAAAAATATCACAAAGCGGTACACAAACACACATTTTCTCATCCCAATCGCATATAATACTATCTCTGTTCTGTCGTAGGCAAAAACGAAGACGTATTTATAGAAGGTTTCAGTGGCTCAGGTATAATTTAAGATCTCGGCACTGTCGAGAATACTAAAAAAAAACAAAGAGAAACAAACCATCCGGAAATACCTCTAATTTATAATGCAACCTGGCAATTTCGAGTTCCGACTGGAATCTGGAACTTACCTGCAATGAAGAAAAATGTTAATTAATAAAAACATTTATAGTTAAATAAGTACACTTTATGTATATATATATATATATATATATATATATATATATATGTTTATGTTTATTTCTATACAATTTTAAATTTATATACCTACATATCAGCCAATAATAATCACTATTTGGAATTAGGCTATTTGACGATTTCAATTCTTTTGAATGTAAAAAAATCACCCACAAAAATCTGTCAGTGAGGTATATGATGAAAATTTATAGCGTAGGTAACTCAGCACGGGCTCTTTGCCTATTTGGATAGCTATGGTTTATGCATCCTTTCTGTCTGTTGACGTGTACCTACTTGTCTTTAAAATTGAGGTGTAGGTAAATGGTGTAAGTTGTGGTTGAAATAAATAAATAAATAAAAATAAATGTCGTATTAATATAAATACTGTATACCAATAAATAAAAAAATAAATATCAAATAATATGAACTAATATAATCAATACCATACATACATATACTGTTATACTAGTTGATGCCGTCTGGTGTCGGCCTGCTACAGAGTAGACCCACCCCATTCCTTTCCGTGGGTGTCGTAAAAGGCGACTACGGGATAAGCCTTGAGGAACTACACCACGTCCAAAAGAGTGGACTCGCCAACCTGCTTAACTAGTGTGGCGTTTCAAGGTCATACAATGTTCATGTTCACGACAATGTTCATGATGAGGCCCATGTCCAACAGTGGATACTGAAATGACTAGCAGTATGGTATCACTAACTTAACCTTTTGATCACCAATGACAAATCTGTGACATTATCTGATGAAGAGGACCTTATTATTGGTTCAGCCTCTCAGATATTGAAAATTTGAAATATTGAAAAGAAATTACACATTTTGCGTTATTTTTTGCGTTTAAGTCAGATGCTAGAGCACGTTTCTATTTAAACAGTTAGCAAACATTAACCAAAGTCAGTAAATTTATAACGAGAATAAGGTCCATTTGTTCAGTTTTATCAATGTTGTACATTTTACAGCAGTATTCTGTCAGCCAGTCAAGCATGTCTAGTCGCCTATGAAACGCAGTTTACGCAATCCCCTCAAACAGCAAGAAACTATGCACTTCCATGTTTTATGGTCACAAGATCAAATAGTATCTGCAGAAACAGAATTCTGATAGTATTTAGTGGTCGTGTAGTGTCGGTAAAACAGCACCATCCAATCTCTTCTCCTCTTCTCATTCTCTTCCCATCCCAGACACCACAAGCCCTGAGGAACTACACCGCTTCTTAAAGAGTGACCTCGTCAACCCGCTTGGCCGTCCTCATGCACAAGTCAATATGTATGCTGAGACTCATGTCATGTCTTGCAGTGAACAATGAATGGTCAGGTTACAAAATTAATTCTGAAATTACTAAGGTGGGGAGACGACCTCCATGCTGTCTGTGAAGGATGGGCGAACGTACAATTAGCCGCAAACCGAAGAACTGCATAGAGAATGGGAGAGGCTTTTGACCAATTGTGAGACATAGTGTAGACTATATAAAAAACTGATAATATACGTATATTCTGACTTTTGTGTTATTGTATAAGAAGACACAATTTGGAAGGAGACAAGGACAAGGAGACAAGATAAATTAGACAAAGACAAGGATGAATTAGACAAGGAGAAGGAGTATTGTACAAGTTTAATCTTTTATTTTGAGTACTATTACATTCGACGCACAACTACTCACGTTAACAACCTCTTTTTATCCCCGCGAACACTATGAAGAGACAAATCTGAGAACTCCCTGCTCCTTCGTGCCTCCTCCCAATTCCTTACTCGAGTCCCCCCCGCGTTCTGGCGGACTTAACACAAATCGCGGATTTATTGAGGGTATAAAGTTGTGGGTTTCGTTAAAACGTTAAGTTCTTTTAAGGGTTTAGTGCTAGGGAGCAAAGTCTAAATCTAAGCACAGAATTTTAAAGAAGTGACAAAATGGTTTATCTGTAGATCATCAGTATGAGACAATACAAGTTGATCGATGTGTTGCATGTGTGCGTGGGGCAGGGCAAGGGCCCCAAAAAATCAAAGAAGGAAGTAAGTATTGCACGTCAGAAGTCAAGAATACAGTGACATTGATACAAAAGTTTAAATAAATGGATACCTGTACGAAAAGCGATCGCTTCCAGGTAACCTTTGAGCGGGAGATTCATGCAAATGTACAAAAAATAGATAGATGATGCACATATTACAATTACTAGAAACAAATATGTACTAAATATATTTATATGCTTTTTATAGAATATTGACAGACAAGCGGGGGTTACCACATGACGGTAAGTGGTCACCGTCGCCCATGCACCTGTAACACCAGGAGGCATGCGAGTGCGCTGCAAGCCTTGCAGAATCCTGTTCACAGCTTTCATAAAGAGCCCCATGTCGCAGCATAGCAGAAAATACACGCACTATGTACCAATAAACCAAGAAATAAGTTCGGAATAATAATAATGATACATTATGTAAATACCATACATAAACAATATTACTAAACTAGGTAAATGAAGAGGACTGAAGTATGTACTCGTAGTTATTTTAAATATTCAACATGAAATACATGTGTTCATTTTACGAGTATTTCTCAATTTATTTTCCTCTGTGGGTAAGTTGTACTTACCTAATTATTTTTTTCAAAAAGAGAACACAGTCTCCAATAACTTTGTCACGATAGATAAGTTTACATGTTCTCGGGTTGCTAAGTATCCTATGTCTGACACAATGGTTAAAAGTTGTATCATGCAAACTCGCGGGCAGACTTATTTCTTTGCCGGTTTTCTTGTAATGTTTTCTAGCGATGAGGCACTCGCTCATGAGCGCCTCAAAACTTTACAGATCACCTCACTGATTCTTTTTGTTTGGAAGTGTTTGAGGAAAAATAGTAGTATAAGATATGTCGTTATGTAAGATATATTAAGTGCTCATACTGTAGGATTTTTATGTCAATGATTAAGAATTAAGCAGTGCCTTCAGATACCAAAAGTGACGTCACAATTTTCGAAGATAAAACTCTTTGTTGCACTTCCTACTCTTCATTCCTTCCTATCCTTTTTCCAAAAGTCTCTCTTAAATCTCCCAGGGTAGACTGCACATACAGGGACATGACAAGGTTCATCATTATTGCCTTGTATTGCAAATGTTCATCCAACAGTATCCACACACCACCAGGTAGATTGTTTTCTCGTCTGTCACCTTCTTTTTATATAAATAAGATTTAGAGAGACATTAAGATTTATCCTCAATTCCTTAGTTATACCATAAGATCATCCTATGTTTCTCCAGTGTTGGATATAATATGTAGGTCTCCTAAGGCACTCCACTAGTCAGTCCTCTCTTCTTATCCAACCATTAGTAACGAGTTTCTTACCCGAATCCTTTACATCACCTCAAAGATAATCGCCTCATGAGTATACGAGCGCTCGAATGAATGAGCCCCTCTTTTTAAAGTGTAGTCCAGCACAAGTTCTTGTTAGAGCGAATTCAAAATTTACGAGTCTGACTCGAGTTACCGTACTTATCCGGCGGACCAATATGTTTGTAGGAACTACATGTTCATCTTAGAAGATCTAATAAAGTGGAAGTTGATTCTTGAATTACAGCTAGTATTAAATTAAAGCAATTTGAAAGAATTTATGTATTTGAAAGCTATTTATTGCCATATATAAGGTGTAATAAAATTAACCTGCGTCATTCCAAGATTTTAAATCAGAACGGCATTTTAACAATATATTGTTTGCTGAATATAAATTATTATAATATTAGCTCGGCAGTGAAGGAAAACCTCGTGAGTTCCGGGGTATTGGAGCTTTTAGTTCAGTTTTGATGTTTTTAAAAACAACAGCTTTTACTCGCTGTAAAAAATATCAAAAAATATCAAAAAATATCAAAAAATATCTGCACTAATTTGCGCGCGAAAACATGAGACAATAAAAGAGAAATAAAACCATGATGGCGGTTATTATATTAATTATAATTAAAATGTTTTTTCAGCAGGGCCCTGCAACGGGGACGGTGATGCTATTTGCATATTTTGATAAGTTACGGCCTTCTTGATTTAGTTTCGAAAGGTTCTAAAGAAAGATAAAAATACATACAAATGAAATATGCAGATGAATAAAAAATAAAGACGAGTGTTATCTTTTAACAAAGATATCAGATAACTCTGATTGTGAATAAATAAATAATTATGTCTACACTTTCTAAAATAAAAACAATATCAATACTCGATCGCTTCAGAGAAACTGATTTCAGAATTAAAGTGATATCTCGATATTCAAAGCGAAAACACAAATATTTAACCTGTACCCTTGAACAACAGTTGATTCGACATGTCAACTTATTCCCGCTATGCACGGATATGCTCCTGTGTAATATAACCCTATGTTTTATATCTAAATCGGGTCTGAACGCGTTATAAAGGTATTTATTATAACGGCTGGTGTAACCCGTGCCGAAACATCAAATAGGAATAAAAGATGGGCGGCATACTTGTTATTACGATTTTTAGTAGGTAATAAATAAAATAATAAAATTACAATTCTATATGACATTAAAACTAGAAAGACTAGAAGTCTATTCCCATCCCATCCTATCCATCCCCCTTTTCTTAACCTTCTCTCCAAATCCATTACTAAATCTCCTAAGCGCATCCAGCGGCGTGTCAATGTTTGTCGTTCTGTACTGTTATTGGCATGGCAGGTAGACTGAATGTTCGTCTGCCGCTTTCATTCTATACCTATATATAAAAAGTAAGAAATTCATCAAACATTCGGCGTATACTAAATTTTTAAGCAATGCGATAACAGACATACAAACAGTGTTCAAATTACAAAAATCCTCGCGAATCCGGTGAAAAGCCAGAACACATAATATATGTATGTTCAAGTTACACGCGTTTTTACATAAGATGGAATATAAATTATGCACTAGGTTCTACCATGGTTTTAAAAACTCACTTTGTTCTCACTTGCGACTAAAGAAACATTAAAATTGAAAAGAAAATGGATACTTGTGACTATTTCTGAAATTGGGGTAAATTCAAATGATTTATTTGAAATGAACTAGAAATTTAATAGTTTCAGGTTAATATTAGTGCCTATAACACAACAAACAACGCAACGTGAAATATAGGGCCGTTGCCGATATAAAACCGACTTCTAGATTGTTATCACTGACTCCATCCATGGGGTCCAAATAATTACAAATTCAATGGACTCTCCAACTAGGAAAAGTTAGCACGGCGTTTTATATTCTTTAGTATTTAGTAGGAGTAATGCAGTAGTAGGATTTCATAGATTTCATATTGATAGTAATTATGTAAAATTCAGTATATTTTTTGGGTTTATTTTCTCATCCAGCCACTACCGGTGAATTTTTTCAGGTCGTTGTTGGCACACCTGACTGGAGGGCCTCCCACACTATGTTGTCCTGCTGAATGGATCTGGGGCTGGTTGAGAAGAGTCGTAGATCGTCTGTGGTGGCGAGTCTTGTCTTGGGAGAAATCTATATCCAGTAGCATAGACATAGGCTGATGGCATGATATGGTATCTATTCATTAATATATCTATATTATTAAAACAACGTACCATTCATTTATTTTAGTACCCTCTGTTCTGGAGTTGATTAAGTTTTTTAAGCGTATTTAATTGGCTCATTTTAACTTTTCAATATTTAATATAAACATATAATAGAGGTGTTTAGAGTGGAGTAGGAAGAGTTCAAAACCCTTTAAGTGCAAATCTCTCTCGTTTTTTTAATTAAACGAAGCTCGAAGCTAGTTTCAGGTGTTAAAACAAATCGAATTTCAATAGTACAGCCCCAAACGGCGAGGGAGAATTTGGATTATGTACACACACATGCACACATATACTTTTTGGGTCTTATTTGATGACACTTAATGTTTGGATAACTTTGTACGACAGAGAGAATGCAAAGGCGGGGGGACAAAGGAAACGTTTGAATAGGAATTACATTTTTTTAAAGGCGTTTAAGTAGACCTTTTGGTGTTATTTCACATTACAAGCGTTGATAAGACATATTTTTATGTATCATTGAATGGGCTATGTATGTGTGTTAACATTTCTTTCTTTCTGTACATCTTATGTATAATGTATATCTTATGTTAATATGATAAGAAACATGTATGTATTTTTTGAACGATTAAACTCTTATTGCTCCAGCAGCCCTTCAAGGGTTACCGGAGGTGTTCAGTTTAGGGCGAGCAAAGAAGGTGCTCAGAAAGAAAAATGTGTGGGTTGTGAAGAAAGGGATCCTAAGGGGGAGCGTAGGCTAATCGGGCGGAAGGAACAAAGCTTTTCTTAGGGCGTTGCTTTGGGAGGGTAGCGTAAGACCGCGAGTCTGTGAGAAGCGCCTAGGTAGTGTCTGGTAAAAATACTGTGTTGCTTGTAAATACCTACATCAATACGGTGTCAATGAGCGAGAAGTTTTCGCTAAAAAAAAAGCGCTGAATTTTAAAAAGTCATAGGGTCATTCAATATTTCCCCAAAAAAAATCTATAAGGGCGTTGGTATTTTTTATCTAACCTTGTATTAGTTTATATGTATAATAAGTTATTGTCTTTACCTAAACTCAGCTACCATACACTAACATAGTAATCAGAATGGACATACAAAATAACCATTCCATACCATATCATCAGCTACTGTCTCTCCACCGCTAGATATAAAAGCCTCTACCGTGGACCGCCAATACATACAGTCTTCAGCTCTTATCATCTAAAAACTACCGACGTCTTTCTTCAAAGTCGTCAATCCACGTGGCTGGAGGGCGTCTCATGCCACGTTTTCCGGTACGTGGTCTTCATTCGACGAGACGTCATCCCCATCGATTATGGGTTATACAAAATAACTAAGTTTTACCTACAATCTAATATAAAGAAATATTTTTCTAGATTTAACTTGTTTTGCATCTCTACTACGAAAGTAAGCCAAATAAGAATAAAACTAAAAAAAAGGCAACTGCAGCGAGCTGATTTCAAGTTTAGTAATAAGAAATGGAATTTTCCAGTATGATTTAAGGTTTTATTGAGATGTTATTTGCTATTTTAAAAGTATCAAACTATATATTCATATTTCTCTTTTAATATCTGATTTCCATATCGGTATACCTGCTGGTATAGAATAATGGTAAGGTGCTGAGGGATACTACTCTCTCAGTACTGTATACGCGTCCACAGGATGGTGAAAAATGAGTGACTGTCCTACTCTTGAATTTCCAAGGCTGTGCGTTTCTCTTACAGTGGCGCGATTAGTTTTGAATCTACATAAGTAATCAGTAGTGGCAGTATGCAGGTACATATATAAAGATTGTATTCAGCCAACTGAAATAATTAACTTGCTATCAGCATGTGTCTCTTCACTGCATTGCCGGATATAGGTCTCTGGGAAGGACCGCCATCACACATTTCTGCTCTTGTCATCCAGCCACTACTGGCGACTGTCTTCAATCAGATGGACTGACGACTTTAAGAATGCGAAGTCGGAGAGCTGTCCCACACTAAGTTTTCGTGTCCGTGATAATTCGAGTAACTTATTAGTCAGTAGTCAGTAACTTATTTCATTACTTCACATTCTCCTCATAACAAAAAAAAAAACAAAATAGAAAAATTCTCTCAATATTCTACTTATTACCATTATCCGACGGACTCGTGGATGTTAAATTTAACGCTATTCGACGAGCAGACGTTTATTCTTGACATTCCGAGTAGCTCATTGACCTAATTTATAACCGAGTATCTGAAAATGTGTGAAAGTTTTTGCTGTTTAATTTCCACTTTTTCATTTTCTTTACATTTTTAGATTGTTAAAATAAAAACTATAACAAATAAAAATAAATAATTGAGCAGCAAAAACATTCATAATGGTCAGCAAATCGATGGCAGCAAATTTAAAGATGGCTTAGGTTTAGATTCTCTGGTGACAATAAAAAATAAATTGACGCTTTGCGGGACTCCGTCGACTTGGTAAGGACATTCTTAATCATTTAAAATTATTTATGTCAGTTATTCAAAATTAAGTTGACTTGTTGATCATGCTTTCCTGTCCATTTGCTCTTTCTTTTTGCTCGTTTAAATGCAAGCAAAATAAAAGTACAAACATAAAAGAAAGAATAAAATAATACACACCATAAGAATTAATTCTTTAAAGTATATCTTTAAAGATATACTCGTATAAGAAGGTATTGCCAGTTGGAATTGCTCTTATCTATTGTGCAAAAGACCCCTACTTCAATTCCCAATCGGATATTGATCTTCTCTCTCATCTTTTCAATTGTTTGTGTAATAGATGTGATAATACACTAGAAATATTTATTTTAAATAATTATGAGTTTGCTATGCAAAAAATTTTCGCCATATATATATATTTATTTATTTAAATATACCAAAGAATAAATAAATTTATGTTGCCTACTTTGTGCCCTTAAACCTAGAAGGTTTGTGGAGTCACTGCACATTCATATATAATACAAACTTAATTACTAAAATATGAATATCTTTTCTTATTTTAAAATTCCACTATTCTAAAAATTTCTATTAAGTATACGAAAGCTTAAATTTCCTCACCATCGAGGTAATCCCAGTCGGATCGCCTCATTAATAAATAGATAAACAGTCTGTCAGTTACCATATTTTTCTTCATAGCAGAACCATTCCCCGGCGTTTTATTGTAATCGTGTTCAGTCCCGGACTATGATAATACCAATGGTAGAAACGTCTCCCGTCCATTTAAGAAATTGCTTCTGACGCATTCAAATTTGAATTTAGAAAATTATAGAAACAACATTTTATGTTAGGACTTTCTTGTTTTTGTAGAACAATTTGAAGGTCTTTTGGATAAGTACGAAGGATCGACAGACGCAATTTCTTGCAAGGACACAGGACGACACGGTGTTTTGCTTATGTTCAATAAATTTTCAGGGAGCTTCCAAAGAAATTCCAAGATATCAAAGATGTCTTAGTTATAGTGACAAATCTGTTTTTGACCGCCTTGACCCAAACTAAATATGCTGCTAATTCTTTCATCGTCAGATCATGTGTATCGTATAATAAATAGTTTAGTCCAGGGGTGGCCAACTTGTTTAGAATAGTGTTCTACTTAAAAAAATCTGACCTCTAGCGATCCACTTAATTGTGTTATAGTGGGATGAATAACACAATTAGATAGCTTTTATTATATTATTTATTAATAGGTAAGATTAATTAATATATTATATCATCTGTTAGATTTAAAAAAATCAGGGGTATAATTTGATAATGTCTACTTTAACGAAAATTTTGAATTTTGAAAAACTTTAATGGCCAAAAATCAATTTATTGTTTCTCAAAATATTCTACGTGAACGTCAATACACTTTTTCATACGAATAAACCAATTTCCATAACATTTATTCCACTGCTCCTTGGTGATCTCGGAAACATGTTTTTCATATTCTTTGACAGCCTCTTCTGGTGATGAAAATCGTTGACTGCGTAATTGGTTCTTAGTATTTGGAACCAAGAAGAAGTCACAAGGTATGACACAAGATCACAAGGAAGAAGTCAGGACTATATGGAGGATGGCTCATGAGTTCTACGGTTTTCGCCTTCAAAAAGTCGTTTGTCTGTTTGGCCGTGTGAGAGCTGGCATTGTCATGGTGCAAGATTATGCGGCGTTTACGGTTGTTTATACGGAGTTCGTTAATAACTTCCGGCAAGCAAATGGTAGTGTACCAATCAGCATTCACGGTACGACAATTCTTCAAAGCAACAGAAGCCACGTGTCCAGTATTTCTAAAAAAAGAAGAGATCATTTACTACGCGGCACTTAGCACATGCGTCACTTTGGTGGGATTCGGCTCATCTTGAAAGACCCAAATGGTCCATTGCTACTTTGTTTGGATCGTAGCTCGTAAATCCATGTTCGTCACCTGTTACTATATTCCAAACCAAATTTGACGCCCCTTCATTGAATCTGGTAAGCATGGCATTGCACCAAGTGGTGCGTTCCGTTTTTTGAGCCTCAGTCAAATCGCGAGCACAGCTTTCGCACAGCCTAATGTTAGAAAATCACACTTCCAAAATTTTCAAGAGTTAAATCCATCGTAATGTAGACACGCAATTTTTAAAATGACGCCGCAATGAAAAAAGAAATGACCGTTAGATAAAACAAACTTTATTCTTCAGCCAAAGGGTTCCATTTTCAAATATTGTAATTACTTTTTAAATATTGTTTATGTAATGTAATTTTTTTTTTCATTTTAGTGGTATTTTTGTTGGTAGGTATACATAATTCATTATTTATAATTATTCTAAGTGTTATAATATACTTTATTCTTTATAATATACTTTAACTTTTTTCTGTGAAAAATCAAGTTCCGAAAAATATCGTACAATAAAAGTTGTTAGTTTTCATGAAAGAAATTCGTTGTTAAGAGGATGCACAGTTTTTTTACTAAACCCTGTATAATTTTTAGCTCTCCCTGATAGATAAATTCGAAATCATCCTAAACCTCTCCCTAAGCTTCTCCTTATGATTACAAGGAGAGGGACGTGTCCTATAATGGGACATTCTAGGCTGGTATCGAATATACCAATGTAGCCAACAGTCATACATTTCAGTCTGCGACCAAGGTAAAGAAAATCGCGTAGTTTGCTGAGCAAAGCACTTGCATGAGGAAATTATCCCGTTTCAAAGTTCCGTCAGTTCAAAAATTGTTTCTACAGCACAAACAAGAAGGCCTGTTTGTTTTGAAATACATTGGTCTCGTAGGAAATAATAATTGAGGGTTTAAAGAAATTTTATACTTTAGGGATGCATGGCCGTAGTGTATGTATGTTGCCACGGAATCGCGTAATTCGTGATTTCGCGGAATCTTTATAGATTTCGTGAAAATTCGAGATAAGGCGGAGAGGCAGTCTTTTTACGTGATTTTACGGAACAATTCTACTAATTTCACGAAATTACAGTCTTCGTGTAACTACATACACATAGGTCGGGAAGATGACCAACCTCCTTCTACAAGGCAACCTATCACAGATGACCAAATCTGTCTAAAAGACAAACTATCGCAAACTATCAACCTGTCTACAAGACAGCCTACCGCAGACAACCTACCCCAGACGACCAAATCCGTCTACAAGACAACCTATTGCAGACGACCAAACCTGTCTACAAGACAGCCTACCGCAGACAACCTACCCCAGACGACCAAATCCGTCTACAAGACAACCTATTGCAGACGACCAAACCTGTCTACAAGACAGCCTACCGCAGACAACCTACCGCAGACGACCAAATCCGTCTACAAGACAACCTATTGCAAACGACCAAATCCGTCTACAAGACAACCTATTGCAGACCACCAAATCCGTCTACAAGACAACCTACCGCAGACGACCAAATCCGTCTACAAGACAACCTATTGCAGACGACCAAACCTGTTTACAAGACAACTTACCGTGGGCGATCAAAACTGTCAACAATACAACCTATAACAAACGACCAAATTCATTACGAGATTAAAAAAATGTTGAAGATGGTGGTCACTGATAAATGCGCAAGATTTTTCAGAATAGTGTCATGTAAGAAGAACGAGTAAACCTTTGTCAAATGTGCAACAAATAGTCGGTGTTTCCGAGTTTTCGCAAAATCCCTAAGGATTTGACGAAATTATGCGATTCAACGGCGACATGTACATATACTATTCGAAGATATATTTGGGAGTGAGAAGTTTTTTTTATGAAAATAATGTTTTTATGTTGTTTATGTAAACCATCCGCCATATAAGTTTATACTGTCACATCAGCCAACATCAGTTCAGAAGGAAAAAAGGTACACCTCCGAATGCGTCGCCGCTGGAGAGTTAGGGGTGAATTTGGAACAGTGGTTGGTAAGGATAATGGACTAAGGAGGTTTCTTTCTTCAATGAGATAGGAGGGGATGGGATATAATTCTTTTTTAATGTATAGATATAAAAAACTACACTATATAACTATGAAGTAAGTACGTATAACACTGGAACCAATATTGTATATTAGAAGGTACACAAACATAGCAGAGAGTCGGGTTCGATAAAATGAGCCCGAACCGTGTTTATTGGAAGCAATAACGGGGGTGGGAAAATAAATCAGTTGTCAATAGGTCGGGAGGTTTTCGGAGGGTGGTTTACGGTCTCCGGGATTTTCTTTATTACAAATTGTATTACAATTTGACCAGAAACGAAGGGAATGAAAGTAATAAGCAAGTGTAAACGGGATCAGAGATAATAGGTGTTCCTGGATTAAATCTGGGAAGTGCAGTGTGGGATGCGTTCTGACCAGGAGAACCGAAGACTTGTAGAAGTTCGCCGATGAAAAGAGCCAAAGATGGCGTGTGATGGCGAGTCTTTCATTATCTTACTATACAATACCATCAGCCTATGTCTCTCCACTTCTGGACATCGGCCTCTGTTAAGGATCGCTACGGTCTTGGCTCTTCTCATCCATTCACCACCGGGAAGCCTCTTCAACTCGTTGGTCCACCTGGCTGGCAGATGTAGTACACTACGCCTTCTGATACGTTGTCTCAATTCAAGAACTCTCCCGCCTTTGACCACTCACTACGCAAAAAAATAAGATTACTTTTAGACTTTCATAAGTAAAAAAAACTTTGAAAGAAACATAATCTATTCGACTAAATCGGCACTAAACAAACGCCCTTCACCTTTGCCAAGGAGAGGCGTAAACAAACAAACAATAAAACAGAAGTAAAAGTACGAGTCGGCGCTGCTTTGTATTCATGACTTTCAATAAATAACTGTTTCTATGCGAGTAAGGCTGTACAATGGATTCTGGTAAATGCCTTACCTATCTGTGAGAGCGAATGATTTACAAATTGTCAACGTTCATTGGCGCGACACGCGGTCGCTTCGTCTTCGATGACGCACCGAACGGAGTCAAAAGTGAGCCCCCGACGATAACCATATTTCCAAAGACCGGTCGGTGGAAACATATGTGATTTAAAATTTCATTTTCTGTGAGTCAAACCATTTCCTGTACTTATGTAATAATATTGAGAAATGTACAAGTGTCTTTACTAGATGGGTCGCTCCAAGGTGAAAAAATGCTTTGATTGTTAAAACAAAACCTAACAGATTCCATCACGATAAGCGGTGGGGCTTAGGAGACTCGTTTGTCTTCGGGAACTCACTTGTGGGTCCGTTCGGTGGATCATCGAAGATGAAGTGCACGTTGCAATGTCTATAGTATAAGCGGTAGCTCATATAAACGTGTAAACCACATCTCCAATTCTTGGCAGTTGCTACTGCCGCCGGTTAACCGGCATGGGAGTCCTTAAGCTCGTTACTATACATACCTAAGAATAGAAATGAAAATATTATGACAAGTTTGTCACGGCCACGAGAGTGTTATTATCCTCTCCACTACAGATACTATTCCCAAAACACTACACACCAATCTCGAAATGCTCAACATACATACGATCCACATATTATACGAGTACTCTTACAAAAAGCCGTCTTATTAAACATAATAAGCAGGATAGTCTGGAAGTTTCTTTCAAACTGGATATGATCTCTAGAAGGACTTGACTTCGCCCTGTGCCGTTTTACCTCTTTAGAGAGAAAATACGAAAATAAAAATAATAAAATATAATGGTCAGCCGCGCGAGATACGTCGCGTGCGAGGTGCAAATGTGTGTTGGGTAGCTTAGTAAGTCGTTAGGCACACGAAGTCGCAGGTCGCAGGGTTATTCAGACGAAATTCAGAGCGAAGAGGGGAGAGTGCACGCTGTCGCAACCGCCGTAAATGTTCTGCATTTTATACTGTATCGTATTTCACCAATGTACGTACGTGTTTCGGTAGTGAGTGAGATATGCCAGAGCCAATTCCTATCCCTCCCCATTTTCCAAACCCTTTCTCCCAAGCCATCCCTTAATCTGCAAATGTAGGTAGCGCAGCGCATCTGAGGTTGTGCCATCGTTTCTCATTCCGGTCTGATAAAGGCATGTATCGCGGAAGTCTATGGACGACTGTATTCTCTTATCATCAAGTATGCTCGTCTGTCGCCTTTTTTCCATAAAAAAATATGGCAGAATTGAGGCAGCTTGTCCATAGAGTTTTATATAATTAGTAATAATAAAATGACCAGCAGTCATCAATTTGCACGACTACACGATGCCATTTGAACACTATTCAGTACCTTTCCATCTATTGGTCGCCTGATCGTGATTCGCTATAATCAGGTGAGACGGTGCAGTGCGCCCGACGTCATAAGAATAATAAATCATACGAATATATTTATTATTCTCAGACCGACGCCTAAAATCAATTGGCTCAGGTAGTAACTACCCACCTACCTTGAGGAAAAAAACCCCAAGAATACAGTGTCTGTTTATGACCTTGAATGCTGATTAGCAATAAGACCACTTACTATCGGGTTAGTTAGGTGTCTGTTAACCATCGGTTCCCAAAAATCTCAGCCTAAAAATTAAAATCATTGTGACTTCAAACAATTTCAAAATTGTTCATAATATTCGGAACGAATTTTAAAAAGACCTCACATTTTAAATGAATGTTACAAAGCGTCTATTCCCAGCGATAAATCAGGATATCCGCAAAATATCGACTTGACGTCTACCGCTGCCGATGCCACTTCCGAGCAGCATGCTAATGAGAGGTGTAGGCAAATTTCACACTTGCGATTATTATCTGCGCCTATTATTTTTGGAATCTTACATAACCATATCATCAGCTTATGTCTCGACACTACTGAATATAAGCCTCTCCTCGTCACCACACACGACCTTCGGGTCTTCTTATCCAACCACCACCGGCGAATTTCTTCAAGTTGTCGGGTCCATCAGGCTTTCTCGGAATCTTATAGAAAGAAGTTGGCAAACGAGCAGGCGTCTATCTAATAAATGAATACTTACTGTCGCCCATGGACATGCCAAAATCAGTTAAGAATGATAAACGTTAGTACGGCCTTCTCTTGCGCTGTCTACCTTTCGAAATTTAGGAGTGAATTTGAAAAAATATTGAGAAGAATGGAGATTAGGCTGTATAACGGAATAAGGAGTTTTATCTTCCCGTTACACTCCCCATTCTTTCTTGAGGTTTGGGGGGTTCTTAGCAAAGTTTAAAAGCCTGTTTGCTTATTACAACCTGGTAGCTCCTGTCATGATATGTGTCATGTCACAGGCCGAATTGGTTCTGAGCTCTGCTTTGTTAATTTTAGTATAAAACACTAAGATAACTTAAGATAGAGATAGCATACCATACCATCAGCCTGTATCTTTCGATGCCTAGATATAGGTCTCTTTTAAGAACTCGTCACTACACACGACCTTCAGCGTATAAGTGCAAGCGTCTCTTAAAACCTGTAACATTCTATTCTTCTTATTCAAAACTTACCAAACACTTTCCTTAAGTTATCAATCCACTTGACTGGAAAGAGTTTCACGATATTTTTCCCGGAACCGGGGGTATCGGTTATCGATCCCAGAGATGTTACTAGAGATAATAAGATAGCTGGGGATAATTTTGGAAGTAATTTTCGCGGAAGTAATTTGTTCAGCACATATTGAGCAATAATTATTAATAGCACTAAGACATATAGTTAATAATCAAGACTGTTCTTAAAAGAACAGCATTGAAGTTCATTGCTGTAAATATAACAATAAACAGAAACAGAGTTGAAAGACTATCCTAAGTTGTAACCCTCTCGATATATACTCGTACGTATACGCTTCTTTTTATACGAGACAAGGTGGTAAATGGTTGCCACCCAAGGACGAGGATAGAACACGAGGTGGGATATGTGTACGCTGCCGATCATGTAAAGCCTCAATCACTGCGTTTTTGAGGAATCCTATGTATATATACGAGTAGCGTAGCGGAAAGATCTTAGGCGACAGTTTATTTCACAAGCCACGGATTCGCATTTGTTGGTCGTAAATTATCGGGTGTATTTTAATTAATCGCGGTCTTATCCATGAGTTAACACAACGAACTATGTGTATATCTTTATCTTCAGCCAACAACAACAATATCAGACTTTAGTTATTGAGGATTGAAGGTAGATAGAAACGCTTCGTGAAGGTAAGAGATGGTATATTCGGGATGTAAAGCACAGATTTAGGATTACAGGTTTTTTATACATGATAACAACACATTTTTCATAAAAACAAAAAAAACTTTTAACAAAGTGGCGACAAGGAGTCCGCTACATTCATAAAATACAAATCTTAATACAGTATTTTTCTATATATTTAAAGTTAATCAATAAATGGCTGTAATTATAACCAAAATGTACAATTAAAATCTTAAATGCTGTGAATTTTATATAAGAAAAAATAGAATAATTTCAAACATAAGCCAAATAGAAGTAATATCACACAGCCTTAAAGCTAAAATTGACCTTTTCCAGGCAACCAAAGAAAGAGAGACGTGATTTAAGGGAAGATGTTTGTAGGAATCTAACAGTGACTACCTACGTTAAACTGCATATTAAGAAGTTGGAGTCGTTCATGTCTAACCGCCCTAACACCTTATATCGATCACGCTCTTCTATCGACAGGTAATAAATCGGCCAGGAACGCGGAATCAGTTTTAAAAAGTTAAAACTTTTTGTTTCCCCCCAAGTCAAATAGAAAAACTCAAAGAGAATGAAATGGAAAAGTCGAGTATTCAACGTCTAAGTCAACGTTTCCCAAAGTGGACGATTCCGCCCACTAAGTGGCACTGGAATCATCTATGGATGCTGTAGTATCCTCATATACAATTGGGGAGCATTGAGCAGAAATATGTATAATGGTGTAAAGCTTAAAGAAATAAGACAAGATAAAAGATAATAGAAAATCCGAACGGACATGGTATATATTTTTTTATTTTAGAAAATAATAAGTAATCGTTAACAACTTTTCAAGAAGATGAAGCTTTACAGTCGGCCCAAAAACATTGTGGACCAGACCAACCCAACTAGACCAAGGTGTGTGTTTGGGTTCACTATTTATTTACGAATAAATTGAACACAAAATCATATCCATTTCGATATACCATACTAATTGTAACATAAATTATATCGTCAGTCCATCCGGCTGCAGAGAGTGCGATATACGAGTACGTTTTCAAATACACGAGGTACGAGGTTGAAATTTCAAGATTTATTCCTTTTGTTTGGACTAATATTACAGTATCTGAGAATTTTGGTGTTAATTACTGTTGCCGAATAGCTTTAAAAGATTTAAAACATAAATTTTGTCTATTTTTAAAAAGGTATAATACAAATTTATATTCTTATGCAGTGAGGTCCCAAAAGTTTCTGGCCTGACATATTTTACGTCAAATTATACGTCATTGTAATTGTAATTTATCCTGCTAATTCGTGTTTATTTTTTAGAGTTCAACCCTCATTAGCTTTAATTCCTCGACTCTCAGAACAACAGGAAGTCGCAAAATTTTTAAAATATATAAACGGAATATTGTTCCGTGATTAGGACCCTCACAAAGGAAGGTGTTAACCCGACCGATATCAAACAAAGGTGTACGATATCAAAATATTTACGGGGAATCTTCTTCGTCATTTTCCACCATCAAAGTTTGGTCCAAGTAGTTTCGTTTAGAACGAGGGGCCATCGACGACGAACCTCTGGTCGACCCGTTGAGGCACTCACTCCTAACAACATCAAATTAGTGGAAGAAGAAATAGCAGCAAGGACAGAGCTTTCAAAAACTACAGTCCTTAGGATTATTCATGAACATATTCATATAAATAAAGTTAGTGTGAAGTGGTTGCCAAAACTTCTTTCAAGTGTGCAGCGAAGGGAACGAGTAGAGTGCTCTAAGGAACTTTTGGAGGCCTTTCAGAGAAACGTAAACGACATTTTGGAGTCAATTGTAACTGGGGATGAAACTATGGTTCTTTACAATGATTACCTTTCCAAAAGGGAGTCGACGGAGTGGCGTCGCTGTGGTGAGGCACCGCCTAGATAGGCAAAGGTAGCTCAGTCCACTAAAAAGATTCTGGTTTCGATATTCTGGGATTGTCAAGGAATATTACTTATACAAGGAAACATGAAAAACGCAATACTACGGTAACTGGAAGCTATTATGCCAACCTTATAGAGCAATTACGAGAAGCAATCAAGCAGAAATGTGGAAAACTAAGCAAAGAAGTATGGCTTCTCCATGACAATGCACCCATCCACGCCGCCACAATTGCAAAAGCTGCTGTTTCAAACTGTGGCTTCACGGAAATTCGTCACCCACCCTATAGTCCTGACTTGGCTCCCAGTTATTACTATTTGTTCTCAAAATTTAAGACAAACTTATAGGGTAGTAGATTTTCGACTGATAAAGTGACAGTTGCGGTTTTCGTCTATTTTGAAGACAAAACTTCGGACTATTTTTATATTGGGATATAAATACTAATTAAACTATCCGAAAAGTGTGTTCAAATAGACGGTGCCTGTATTGGAAAATAAAAATTGTTTCATTTTCTTTTTCCCTGTTCTTTTTCTTTGTCAGGCCGTAAACTTTTGGACCTCCCGTAAGAATACAAATTTTACCTTGGTGGTGGTGTGGTTGGGTGAGAAGAGCCGAAGACCGTGGGTGGTGGCGAGCCCAGTGAGAGACATAAGCTGATGTAATGGTATGGTATGGTGACATAAGGCATCAACTACTGGTTAGTATACGGAAACCCAAATTGTTAATTGTTACAGCATTGTTGTCTATTCATCAAAAGATTTTCAAGGGGATATTGAGTTTGTACTTTCTGTTTTTGTTAAGGGAGCGATAAGGGAAATAAGTTTGAGAATCTCTGGTCTATATTTTTGTACGAATGCCAAAGAGCACATACAAATAAGGTGCGAAATAACTTTTTGTGCGATATACTGACATAAAATGTGTAGAGCAAATCAATTTGTGATTTGTTTCGCAATCAAAGATACTGAAGTTTTTCTTTTATAGGAAGAAGACGGCAGACTAGCTTACAGTCCACCTGGAGGTAAGTGGATATACTGTCGCTCATAGATATCCGCGATACATGCCAACTTCAGTCCAGAATGGCAAACGTTGGCGTTGGCGTTCCCGGATCCGCTGCCTACCTTTAAAGATGTAGGAATGGATTTGGGGAAAGGTTTGGGAAAATGAAGAGAGATGGGATAGGATGAGATGGGGATAGGGATGACATATTATATTACTTTGCTCTTTGTTGATCCCTTGGTAAAATCACTGTGTTGAGACAAATATATGTATGTATTTATGTGTATATTCTTGTATAATATGTGTGCGTGTGTTACATTAAAATGTAATTTTGAGCTTTCTCTATTCAAACTCAAAACTGAACTTGCGATTCTTTTTCTGTATAATTTGTTAGATGAAAGGTAGAAAGGTAGCACCTCTTATACATATCACTTGTTTAATAAAGTTTAAACACAGAAATAAACTGTAAATAAAACAACAAAAACGGTCAACCAATTGGAATTATAGGCCAGTTTAGAACCTGGCAAAATCGGTTATATTCGTGACTATGTTTCTACGACTAGACTGGAGCCTAGTTGACTGTACTGTTGAGCCTAGTTGGTGCGTTTTTATGAATTTTTCAATAAATTACAAATGATTCCTTTTTATTTGCGTGCATACGATTTTATCACAGCAGTCATGTACGAGACTGCTATTTTGTTCATGTACGAGTGCTGATATGATATTCAATGGATCATGTTATTCATATTTGTTTTTGTAAACTTCTGGAATTCATGAGCATTGAGTTGCTTTAAAAAAGCGGTATAGAAGCCTATTTGTTTTACGTTTACACGCTTCCTTTCTCTTTTTGTAGCAAGTTTTTTAATATCACTCTCATAGTAAACTAGTAAACTCTATACGAACATACGCACGCACCTCACTGAACACTACCGTAAAATGTACGCATTTCCCCACTTTATCCTATTTCCCCCATTGTAGTACGTGTTTTGGTCGTGTATTCTCACTAGTTCAGTTCACTGAAAATCGACACAAATAGAGGCAAATAGACACAATGTATTATTAAATTTATTTTGCAAATTTTGATGCGTGATTCTCTATTATGGACTGTCTATTACTCCTATACTCTTCGATTTACTATCGATTTCGAGTACTTTCCACTTTACATAGGTACCTATAGTTCAGTCAAAATACCTAACCTAACACCTAACACCTAGGAATAATTTCGATGCATCTTTCATATTATTCTTCTGAATGAAATGTCAAAAGTCTCCATCGATCCGGATGCTGCTAAAAACTATAGTGTCAAAAAACTTCGTGTCAATTGAGATTCCCTTTCGCAAAGATTTGGTCTCGCGTTTCCCTAATTAAACATATTAAATTGAAATATTTTGGCACAATATTGAACTATAGAACGTTATGCGTCGAGAAATACAAATGGTAAAAATGTCACACTGGTAAATGAAATAAAATGGTGCAGATAGTTTAAGTGTATTATATATCTTCACGATTTAATAAAAACTATATTAGTTCCTCACAAAAAAAAAACTGAAAAATCGGCAAAATCACGAACAACGACATGTGGCGTAGCTCTAAATATGAGTTTTCTACTCATCAAAGAATAAAAAAAAGGAAAACCAGGTTATAGCCATCAGGTGTCATACGGGTATACACTCACGACTAGCAAGTTTCATAGTTTAAAAAAAATATTGTTTTAAAAGGCAAAACCTGTGTAAAAGCTAGTTTTTTTTTTAACAGAACTAGTAGGAAAAAATATCTCACTAGTTCAGTCAATTGAACTGGGCTGGGCAACTGAACTAGTCAGAATAAACGGTTTTGGTAACACTCTCTGAGGAACTACATCCCTAAAAGAGTGGATTCGCCAACCCGCTTGAACAGCATGGCGTTTTAAGGTCTTACATCCCTCATGTACAAGACAAGGTACTTAGGAGGCCAATGTCCATCAGTGGATACTGAAAGGGTTGATTGCATTGCATTGCATACTTTCCCAACGCATTCTACCCTATCCCTCCCCATTTACCCGACGCTGTCTCCAAATCCATTCCTAAATCTCTAGTCACCCGGAGGTGCCAACGTTTGTCATACTTAATTGATGTTGTTATGTATCGCGGATGTCCATGGACGACAGTATCCACCTACCACCAATTGGAGTGTCTGCTCGTCACCCATATTCGTTCTATAAAAAAACAACATAGGTACCAACCATAGACGGAGAATGACACTACAGTTGGTGATAGCCTTAGTAGAATAACCTTACCACGACTGCATATTTAGGAAAGAAAATTTTCAAAAATTTTCATCGGAAATTGAAGTTAGAATCCGTTGTACAATATATACAGTCAGAAAGTCGAGGCCAAGACCTTATTTAGTACCAAAGAATTTAGATCTATCGTTAGACGCGCAGTTTCATAGAACGAACGCTTCATAGAAATTGGGCTTTGATTAATGGCAACAAAGCAATCTGTGGCACGAAAGCGAAATCGATGTGCGATTAAATCAACTATTCAAGCTACTTGTTCATGTATTGGCATGTGGTTTAATTCACGGAATTTAATGTCAGGGAGAAACAAGGCGACATTTTAGTCGATGTCAAAACAATCAGTTCTTATACCATCAGATTATGTCTCTTCATCGTCGTGTATAATGTGTCATAAAATTAATCTGCACCATTCCAAGGGGCATAACGTATAATACAGATAATCCATTATTTTATTGATATTCAACCAATATTATTACCTTATTGATATTACCCATATTCTTTGAAGACACTTCAATGTCTTTGCATAATACAATTCGGCAATCCGTATCTAACTAAATTCATTTATTATGTTAATCATTCATACTCAGTGAATTCACACATACACACACATCCTCTCACACACATACATACACACACATTTAAAGCCACCATTATTTTTACGTATTATAATTAGTAACCTGTCTTCATAAGCTTAGAGCCGATTTTTTACAAGTAGTTTAATAGAAGTGTAGTATTCATATAAGCAATTACTTATCATTTGTTGAAACATTAACATACATGTGTTTAGATATTTTTTTAATGTAATTTTTATACTGTGTTTGTGCTGTTGTTTCGTGTAAAATAAAATGAATAAATAAAATTTATATATTTATTACTGTCCGCAGTGAAAGTAACAAAGATCATACTAGCCTCTGTAGTCAGTACCACTACGGTTACGGTTATAAGCCGAAGTGTGGCTACATTTAAGTCCAGCCGGCTAAAACTAGATGCAGTCCGTTGCAGGCGGCAGAAACCAGATGCAGTCTGTTGCAGTCGGCTAAAACTAGATGCACTTTTTTTTTTTTTTTTATAGACTAGAGAGCGGACGAGCAAGCGGTCTCACGTGATGGTAAGTGTTACCGCCGCCCATGGACACCTGCAACACCAGGGGGCATGCGGGCGCGCCGCCGACCTTGCAAAATCCTATTCACAGCTCTCTTGAAGAACCCCATATCGTAGCTTAATGGAAAGACCTCTTGAGGCAGTTCGTTCCACAGCCTACGGGTTCGCGGTATAAAATAATTTTTGGAGCGAACAGTGCGGGACACCTCCGTATCGAGGAAATGCGGATGGACCGCACTTCTGTGACGGGAGGTGCGGTTGTAGAAACCCGAGGTGGGAATTATATTATATTATATTAATTTTCTAAGCGGCTGCAACTAAGTGTAGCTGTTCGCAGTCGGCTAAAACTAAGTCTAACAATTTATTTAATCAGTAATAGCTACTACATTATGGAATATTGATACACGAAATTTTCTTTGTAAAATAAACGTGCATGGATATAAAACAGCGCGTGTTTTTAACGTCAGTTAGTAGTTGAACTTAGATACTTATAAATTAAAAGACCGGGCAAGTGCTTAACTACAAACATAGCGTTATAGTCGAAAATTTTAATGCTTCTCGTCGACAGTCGATGTCGCACAACGATATTTCATTTTGAGTAATTGATCGCGAACGCTTTGTGTGCATATTGTATCGGAATGTGGTTTCAGCTCTTTGCAATGGGGAGTTTCGAAATTGATGTTCCGGTTAGGGCTTCCGCACACTGACTACATTTAAGGGTCGTACACACGGGGTCATTGGTTTTCATCGTCCACTATTGAACACGAGCTTCCTGATACAAATTGTCTCGTACACGAGGGTTGTGTGAACTTAAAACTGTACGCTGGCCAAGTGGGCTGTTGAGTTCACTCTTTTAGAGGCAGTGTATCCTCGGGGTTTGTGCAGAGCGACTTTATTATCCCTAGTCGCTCCAGAATCAATGTGAAATATTAGCTCATGATTTCCATAATCATATGACTTACTCATAGCTGGATTAGTGACTAGGAAGAAACTATTTCTAATTCTATGTCTAAAATACATGAGCATACGCAATCTGAATACTTCACTAGTCCTCACGAATTACGCAAATATTTTAACCGTATTAAACTGAGGAAAGCACCTTGTATCGATAATACTAGTTAACTATGTATTAAGAAACATATCCCAAAAAGCTTTAGTCTTTTCAATGCTTGTTTCCGGCATTCTTATTTTCCAAACGCATGGAAATCAGTCAAAGTGATTTCCATTAAAATACCGGGTAAAGGCTACTAACTTCAAGTTACCGTACTGTTAGTCTATTGCCCACTCTAGGCCCAAATTGCAAGCAATTGCATCCTAATTGCAATGCAAGAGTTGCCGAGCATGTAGCACACAATCTTAATCTTGGATGCGCAACGGGCATGTTCTTGACAGACCTAGAAAAGGCTTTTATGTCCACTTACATCAAGGCCTTTTATACAAGATGATTGTAGCGGATATTCCCTTGTTCCTTGTGAAACTGATAGCATCCTACCTGCAAAAACGCAGTTTTAGTGTACATATGAGAGTCAAAAAATCTAAATTGCGCTCAATACCTGCAGGCGTCACTCAAGGATGAACATTGGGCCCATTTTTGTTCCTTATATACGAGTATGTCAATGACATGCCCATACAACCTCCAACAAACTTGGCCGGCTACGCCGATGATACTGCATCATTTACGTCCTCGAAAGACATTGATCTTATAATTAACCAATTCCAATTATCAATGGAAAACCTTGAAGCATACTTCACTAGATAGAAACAGATACTCAATGAAATGAAGACCGAGGCTATTATGTTTACAAGACAACTATTACAAGCAATGGCCTAAAAGATAATTATACATCGGTAGTCATCTAATACCGTGGAGTAAATCGGTTAAATATCGACAAGTGGCCGGACGAGCAAGCGGTCCCACGCGATGGTAAGTGTTACCGCCGCCCATGGACACCTGCAACACCAGGAGGTATGTGGGCGCGGCGCCGACCTTGCAATATCCTATTAACAGCTTTCTTGAAGAACCTCATATCTTGGTGTCACCTTGGACAGTGAAGTTAATTTGACAGAGCATGTGTCACATCTTCGTGAAAAGGGAATTAAATATCACCACGGGAAGAAATGGGGTGGTCATATTCTAAAGCCTAAAAAAACCTAGCTAGCCTAAACCTAGCTTTATGATCCCACATCCAACGACAGATACTAGTTTGTATGAAACCGATATTGTTTTAAATTCATTCTAAAGTGCTGGAACAACTAAACTGATTTAGCTTATCTTCGAACTTAACCGAAATATAATAAGTGTTTAGAACTGCGCAAGTGACTTTTAGTAGAGATAAGTTTTTTTTTAATGTAAATTCGTAAATCTCCTCTGTAGGTAGCTCGAAGAACGATATTTTCTAATGATATCTGATGTCATGTGTCTTTCAATACTTTCCTTCTATGAACTCTACGTATAATCACCAAGACACACAACGCCATAAACATGCCCTATATTGATTAACCACGGGGTACTCCAATCAAAAGGGCCATTCCCTTCTAGATTTGATAGCGCGATAGATGACGGATCCCTTCGAAGGTCGGGCCCTGCGGTAATAAAACAAAAATTATATATATATATAACAATATGTTATATATAGGGCGTTTCATGGCAAAGGGTTCTGTCTTGATGGTGGGTTCTGATAGTGATTTCGAAGGGACGTGTATTAAAAGTAGAATTAGGTCGAGTTAAGAGCGTATAGTCGTATACAGGGTTAAGTAAAAAATACTTGCATTATCTTGAAACACTGAAGTTCTTTCGTGAAAACTAAAATTTATTAGCAAAAAATACTAAATGGGGACCAAAAAGTACTAAATGGGCAGAAAAAATTACTAAATGGGCAGAAAAAATTACTAAATGGGCAGTAAAAATAATAAATTGGTAGCAAAAATACTAATTGAGCAGTAAAAAATACTAAATTGGCAGTAAAAATGCTAAATAGGCAGAAAAAGATACTAAATAGACATCAATTCCAGACAGATGGATTCCTGTCCATCATACATGGCTCGAGGATGCGTCGCATGTGAGACAGCGCCAACGGTATCGGACTGCCCTATACCTCAGTATATATATATACCTATATATAGGGTATATATACCAGTGCCTCAGCACTTGACAAGGGCACATATGAGTGCCATTGTGTAGTGTCCCTTTATACGTGTTTCTATATAATATATCCTTATTTTTAATTTTTAATTGTTTTTTTTTTGTATTTTTATGTATTTGGGCATATATCTGAAGTAAATTCAAAAGAAGAAAAAAAATATCCTAGCTAATCGTTTCGTATACATCTCGCATAAAGCGTTAGCGTTCATAGTTGTTCCAAGTTTTTGATTACAAATATCACTGGCTTATAAATAACTAAGTAATAGATAATTATCTAATTATCTGCTAGTTAGTCATTTATAAGACTAAGTAGTAGATAAAAGAGTAAGCTATTTAGTTATTTACTTACTTAATTATATTTACTCGGTTTTCCTTTTCTTACCTAATGTAACATGAGGTCCCTTATCGAACTAGTAAGTATTTATTAACGAGGTAATTTGACTAGCTAGGGTGGTTGGCATAGTCCCGAGCCGCCATATTGACATATTGTACACTGAGGTAAGAATTGCTAAGGTCATACGCTTATATAGAGATCTTTCAATCTTAATATCTCGGTAACGTGACACTTCAGGACAAAATATTAAATAACATTTGGTGTTTGTCTTTGCAGTCCTATCGACGTATGTAGGTCCCATCGTGCGCTGTAGTGAAAAAAATATCAAAATGACGGTTCGGAACTATGCCACAAAGGATCGAAACTTTACAGGAGAGCCCAAACACATTCAACAGCCAAGTTAGAATATAGAAAATTGACACAAAACATATGATCCTGAAAACGCGAAAATCTTAATTTGTTATAAATTAAAAACTTTGATTTATATACACTTCAAAGTAAACACTACATGCTATATTTTTTACACTACATTTTTTTCACATCACTGTTCATTATGGGTAATTATGTAAGATCCTTGTACATTGCTGCTTCTGTGTTACAAAAGTTAGATACAAATATTAATTTCCTCCCGTATACATGTGCTTTCTAAATAATTCGTTACCATCCTCCCATCATTAGTGGGTATAACTTCGTAATCAGTACAGGTATATTAAGATTAACCGCGTTATTCGAGCCGCGGCATTAAATAATTAGGTAGACGCTATCAACGGAAAATTATTTTCGAATTTCTGGTACATAGAGTAGACAGTTAACAGATGATGAGTGGTTATGCCTATAGATGAACTGCTTCTCAGAAGTAGCTCGGTGACAGTGCAATAATGTTCGTGTGATTTGGGGCAAGGCTACTTTAAAAAGTACTTAAACGCAATGACTGCAATATTGTAAAGCGTGGAGCTTAAAGCGTTGTAATATTGTAGAGTAGACAACTGTCTACTCTACGCTTCTAAGCATATGAGCATGTCCGTGTGAGTTCGGCAAAGCAACCTTAAAAAGGGCTTGAACGCAATGACTGCAATGTTGTAAAGTATTAACCAATCAAGCGTTCGCATGATTACAAATTACGTAATCGTAAACGAGTTATTATGGTGGTTAATCGTTATTGAAATAATGGCAATAAGTCAAATACTTTCTGTTATTTTCTTCTTAATCTATGACAGATGGAGGAAATAGCCACCCACCCGGGTGGCATCCGGGTAGAGACTTCGAGAGATTGGGCGGTGGGAGGACATATTAAAAGATTCCGCCTAATTGCAAAGTTGACAATCTTCCCAACTGAATATTTAAAGCATTCATCTCGTTCGGAATTAGTTAGGCGGACTACACACATGCGATTTAATTTTGGTATCATTGGACTTACGATAATTTATTTATTTAGTTTGCATATAAGCACGTTTCATATTGTAATTACGAATGACATTAAAAATCCTTATTCGCTTTGTCCTATAGCCATTTCCTCGGATATAGGTTGATCAATGATACTTATATCAAGTCATATTAATATCATTGATCAACCAAAATACATGCACATTGTATTCGTATTCCAGCTAAGTAGGTACTTATAATAACAAAGTTATGAAGAAAAAACAAGTCATATTTGAAAAAATAGAAATTACGTAACCAAATTCATAAAATCAAACGAAAGGAGAAAAGCCTATAACGTCCCATTTCTAGGGACAATCCTCCCCTAGTAAATTTCTGTAAGGTAAGGTTTCGGGCCATAGTCAACCACGAGGTCTCAGTGCGGATTGGTAGAGACATTTACTCCAGATTTTTTTAAATCTTGAGAAAGCGGGTTTCCTTATGATATTTTCCTACACCACAGGAAGTAGTGGTATTTTATAAATAATTTAGTTAAATATATAAATTATTATTGTTGTATATATATATATATATATATATATTATTGTATTATATACTAATGCATTGTTTGTAATTAATTGCTACAATATTCTCATTGATTTATTCGATACACCTTAGTACTCGTATTTCTGTTTAATCAAAGGTTTACTGTGAAGAAATGCCACTAGGCATTAAGGCCGTCTTTTGTATAATAGATCTTTGTACATTACATTAAAGTCGGGCCGAGATATGAACTCATGACCTCACGAATAACAGTCAAGTATAGATACCACTAGGTTATTACCGCTCATCTTACGTAGGTACATACTGTTGAGTTATTTATACGTGAGAAACAAGGTCAGTAGGTTTTAAAGCTATGAATATTTTGCTGAGTGCTAATCTCAACTGCGGGGTACGCCAGTGCGCCAATGACAGCATATTAAAGGAGTTAAAAAAAAATATGTGAAGGAAATTTCTATAATATATAAAAAAATGTAGAATTTCTAATGTAAAATTTTAATAGATGCATGGTTGTCTGAAGCCCGCACTGCATACAGTAGTTCTTACCCACCTTTGGACGACGAAGAATGCAATGGATGGAGAAGTTCATATTTTTTTGTATTTCTAATCTAAAAAAAGGTTGAAATATTACAAAAAGCTTCGTGAAAAAACATTGACGATATCTTTAAAAATGCCGAAGTTATAGCCCTGGATGTTGACCGAGCAGCGTGTGACGTGACGATACATTTACATTCAAATGATATATCATTAAATAGTGTTCATGTAGGTCAACATTTGACCAAACATGTGCAAAATAGCACTGAATCTTCCTTGTAAATATGAATTTAAATATGACAAATCTCTAGATATAAGCACAATAAAGTTAACCATTGTAAAAAACGAAGTTGGCATAATTTTGAACAGCTCTTCAAAATATCCTCGCTTATACTGCGACCACACACTTTCTTTCGTCCTCGAAGGAGGAAAAAAGTCTTCAAGTAAACAATTTGCTGGACAAATAAGCGAGTAAAGTTTTCCCTTTGTCTTTTTGTTAACTTTGTTCAAGTTGAGATCTTGGTCATCAACCATTCTATACTAGTCACTGTTACAAGGATATTAAGGTGCACATGGTTGGATCTGTTGCCGAATATCCTTGCATTTGTATGTCTCTCTTTTGTATTTGCTTTGGGATTCAACTTCAGTTGACTTAAGTGCCGAAATTGGAAGAAAATGCAATCAATACGAGAGAGCACGATGCTATATTCCACAATCGACTGGGCGCAGATGAGTGGGTTGAGTTAACTTTTTTTTATTGACACAGTATGACAAATATGTCTTTTGTCACTTATAACTTGAAAACTTACATATGAATATATAGGTACTTATATACTTATATGTACGTATAAGCTCATGTATGTAAATAAATGAAACTTTTATTTCCGACTCCACATAAATGTCTATGAGCATCCCTCACAGGAAGTGCGTAGCTTTGCATATTTAATAGCCTCGCTTGAAGGGGGCGCGCACACCCTTATACTCGTAGTTGGGGCGTGAGGCAGAAAAGTATTACCCTGTATGCATATATGAACTATCAACTTGTTCATGTGAACTACCTTGTATATATATATGAACTTAGGTTGTTGCCTGAAATATGCATTTTAAATCTACAATAGGGCTCCCTGTATCGTGGGTTAAAAGATGTATAAAAACAAATTACTCAGATTCCGAATAAGAGTAACCTTAAAATGTATGTCCGAACAGGAATTTAACTTAGGGTCTTTTCAACAGCAGATTATGCAGCTGTTATAGATTTGTTATGTACATTTATTCATAAACGATTAGCTTAGCTAATGAAGCTAATGAATAATGATGAAGCTACAGTGCGTTCGTAGCAAGGCCTACGCCGTAGTACTTTCGTCGCGCCGTAGCGTGTAGAGTTAACGTAGCTTGAAAGTTCTACGCATGCGTTAATCATTTCAACAGAGGGTTTTATACAGTAAGGATTGTAGATGTTTATTTTATATTATTGCTTTAATATGACATTATAAATTACGTTATTACAATTTATTACGATTAATATGTGAGAATGATTGATATGAGTTGTTACTTTTCGATGTTGTTATTTGCAAAATTGTTTACTATACTTTACATTTCTATTTCCATGTCGTGTGTTTAAGACGTGCCAATATTGACAAGATGAGGCCTGGACTCTACAGTGGAACGTTAAAAGGCTGAGCAAAAAAGGAAAACATACTGGCATAATTTGCATTCATAGATATTTAGATTTCATACATCACATTTTCTTTTATAGGGAAGTTGGCGGCCGAGCAAGCGGTCCCACGTGATGGTAATACCGACGCCCAAGGCCACCTGCAACACCAGGGGGTATGAGGGTGCGCCGCCGATCTTAGTGTGATGATAACACTGGTTCAATAAAAAATACGGGCAGTATATGTTTACCATCTGTTCGTAAGAACAGCACGGTAATAAAACTGAATTGAAAAACGTACAATGGATTGAAAAATATTTAATTTAATTTGTTTAAAGGCTTTAATTTGATTTTAATTGTGAGCCGTTCTTTGGAGCATAGTAAAGACGGCGGTGGATTAATTATTAATTAACGACTAACTGCCGAGTTACAAGTACCAAAAAGTAAATCACAATTTTTTATCAAATGTTCTCACGTAAGATTTCTAAAAAGCTCTAAAGTTATCTTACTGTGCACATTTATACTGCGTCCTTGCCCGGCGGCATTGGCCTGTTTTTAGTATGCAAATAACGACTGTTTGTGTGTTTGTCAGTGACACTGTGTCTCAATGTCACTTGCACAGATTATACTCAGTCTAAATTAAGAGATGTTTGAAGGAAAAGCGTTTAATTAAACAAATAGATCATTGAGTAGGTAAATTAATAATTATAATAAAAAATAAGTACTAATATGGTTGAGTACTAGATAAATATGTTTTTATAATGTAAATAAACTGTATTTTACGGTACACAAAACGATTAATGTTTAGTTGTCTATGTGTGAACTAAAGAAAATAAGCGTCTGTCACTGGTGGAAATGTATCAAATACGGTATTATATAAATTCCTGGGAATTGTATATAATACCTAAAAACATTAGATGTAAGAAATAAATCTTACTGGACACATTTTCTAAGAGTTGTATATATTTAATAAGTAGAAAACGGATATGTGTTAAATTCGGGATAGCGGTGATATTCTTTTTCAATGTCATTTTTGTCTGCGATTAACCCAGCTGGGGGGGTATAATTTATACCCATTTTAAAGGGAACGGGGGCTTAGATTTTTTATAGAAATTATCGATTTTATATAACATCTACTTTTTATAATATTATCTAGTGTAGGGAGCAACAGAGAGCAACTTTTCTTAAGGACATTTTCGTCTGCGGTCCGCCCCCTCCGAGATAATTCTGATATGAACACTGATATGCCTAATTCTAATCTACCCTGATATACTATTCACTTGTTCTATTTAGTGTGACTATTGCGCGAAAGCCTTTGACTTTTAACCAGAAACGATTTGACTAGTTTAGGTTAGAGGTGTGAGGTTTCTTTACACTTCGTGTTCATTTATTATTTAAAGCATCGCAAAAATCATTCCCACCGGCAGCAAATTTCAAGCATATTTCAAATTTTGTACCAGTTAGTAATTTTATAAAATTCCTAGAAACTATAAACCTAGGCATTCTATGTAATAACGTATCTTTAATAAAATATTCTACACATTTCCTTAATCAGTTGAGCATTTTATTTACTGGGAAATATATAAAAAATTAGAATTAAATACATTACCGACAAAACATATATATATTATGTACAGTCAGCAACAAATAAACATATACCCGTAGGCACTTTATTGTGCTGATAATAAGGATCGGAATCGGATAGTTTTGTTTGTTTGTGTAAGATGATGCTTATCATATGCCTCGTACAACATCTCAACTAATCGATAAAAATGTCGAACGTTAGTAATTAATCTACAACAATACTAGGTATACCAATTTACTCATTTACTAGTACTACTGAATCCTCAAATAAATGCCAGTGACATGCCAATCATTACATAATTGTAATCGTAACGTAACCGTAGTTTTTTTTATAGACAATTGGGCGGACGAGCATGCGGTCCCACGTGATGGTGTGAGTGTTACCGCCACCCATGGACACCTGCAACACCAGGGTGTATGCGGGCGCGCCGCCGACCTAGATAAACGTACGATATACCTGACCTTAGATGTTAGAGAAAAGTTTTAAATTTTAGGAGAGACATCTCTCTTTTGCCATAAGAACTGCAATGTTTTATATGAGGTGACAGACGAAGGGGGGTTCATGGTAAATGGTACCATAACCGTTACCAGCCCTTAACCATCATGCGCATTGTCTTGTGCATGAGGGATGTATGGCCTTAAAACGTCACGTTGGCCACGGGGGTTGGCAAGGCCACTCTTTTAGAGGCGGTTTAGTTCTTCAAGGATTTGTTATCCCTTAGTCGCTTCACTACACCCCACGGGAAAAGATGGGGTGGTGTTATTCTAGAGCCGGCCGAAACTGGTGACGAATACCAACAGTTTTGGTTTGATATTTGTTAATTAAGTCGGGCTTATGGAGGGTACCGTTACTGGTCCCACCAAACTTGCGTCGCACTTGCTCGATTGCCCCCCCCCCCCCCCATACAATTGCCTGTCCAATTTCTTTCCTTCTTCCAATTCTCTTCTTACAAAGGCTTGATGACACACTGACGGTTCCAGTTTTTTAACAGTAAAAACGATAATAGGGTACATAAAAAAGGGAACTGAAAAACAGTTTTCCAGGAACAAAAAAGAGGTCACTGTACCCGAGCAGGCCGCCCGCTTTAGTGTTTGACCCGCTTTACCGATCACTGATCTGATTACGTTTAAGTTCTATAAAACAAGGAAAATTGAACTTTATGCAGACACTTTAAAGTATATTTCGATACATCTAAAACCTTTCTTACTTCGAAGCACAGGTGGTACATAATAAATGATGCGATTTATTAAAATGTCATGTCCTTCTCTAAATTAGTAGTGACAAAGCTTGGATTACATTATCATGGCGTGTCGTGGCGCTTTGATGCCAGGCGCCATGACACATCACATTACCCAGAGTAACGAAACGTATACTTCTTTATACATTAAAAGTGTGTCTGTATTATTGTCCGATTGTGACTCGAGAACTAATAAGGTTTTAAATTATTTGACTAAATGACGATGTCAACGTTTTAACTAATAAGTAACATGTTGTGTAAAGTAAGTACACTTTATTGCACACAAAATAATACATCAAATGTGAGACAAAAGTTTTAATAAATACTCGTACGTTTATCAAAGGTAGGCCTTACCGCAATAGCAATCTCTTCCAGGCAATCTTTGGGCCGGGAGGAGATGTATGCAAACACATAGCTAGATAATAATAGGTAGATGTTGCACATATTATAATCACTATATTTATACATATACTATAAATGTATAAATGATGTATATGTATAAAGAATATACATGTATAAATATATATATGTATATATATATATATATATATATATGTTAGAGAAATTATAGATATTAGAGAATATATATATATACTAGGTAAATCAATAAGATACAATAAAAATAACATAAATGATTAATGTTATTCGATGTCAAGATGATGGATGTCAAGGACGTTACACTACAAAACTTAAAAAAAAACTGCTGAGTTTAAGAAATCGATGATGAATGAAGTTACTGGCTGGTTACTAGCTTATGATTACAAACGTCATTAACTATCATTTGTCTGACAGAACTAATTCCAAACTTAAAACTATAACATGGAACGTAATTTTCTGTATTCGACATAAAACAGTCTCCCCACACGCTAACAATCATTTAAGTCCGGAAAACATACGTGAAAATGGTATACCACTAACTCACTTACACAGATAGGCCTAAAGAACACATTTGACAAGCAAAATTAAGCTCTAACATCGCACTACGAAAGCACGTTTCCGCTTGATATAAGTTGCTATCGCGGCTGTTGAAATTCGATCTTATCACTAAGATGCAGAGTTCAAATTTGAATATACAACGAAATCCACGGCAATGCGCATCTAGGGAATGCAAGCAATTAGGTACTTTTTTCATTGCAGATGTATTTTTAAAATACATGTTTACACATTGATGCTTACCGTCCGTTGATGATGTTATATTCATCTCGACGCTGTAAAGAGCCCTTTTCCTTTTTAAATGGGAGCACTATCTAAATGAATGCGTTGGAATTGGCTGCTTAGTGTTCAAAAGTTCTCAATTCAAATCACTCAAATATCGTTCGGATACTGTACAAGTCTACAACACAACCCTTTAGAAGGCCACGGGGTCTAAGCCCGGGATTTGCCGCGTGGTTGCCTCCACCGACTGCCGTACTGCAGCGGTCGGCAGTAAATCTACACCAAATAAGAATCTCCTCGAATTCGTACCTTCATATATCACTTTATACACTTTTCCACACAGTTGCTTCAATTTGAAATTGGAACGCGCGAGCACGCGGTCAAACGTCAAACTATTGGCGCGAATCCCGTGAATACTGACAGGCCTGCGATTGATTCCGCGCGTTCGGCAACGCGTACAGTTGCTACTGCACTTTGGTGGTACAAGTGCGCTCAAAAACCCGGTTTTTGACAGAGAAGATGCTACTTTCCGTGCAATCCCGAGCTTTTTGATAGTGTAACGACAAAACAAATAGTCCGGAATGAGTGAGGCGCGGGCATGCGCACTAAGGACTGCCGTATGCGTACATTGTTAAGCTGCGGTTACTGAAGCAGTTTTAGAACTTTTTAGATTTCACTTAAACTATTTTTTATTTCAGATAATTTATTTGCCAGAGTATGGTTAGTACATATAATTTTTAATTTAAGTTAACTAAAGTATAAACAAACAATATTTATTTGAATTATTTGGTTTGTCCTGTTCATTACAACCGAACACTATATTTGTTGCACTCGACGCCTGGTCCGACCAAGTGCGTCTCTTCAGTGTACTAACGGTAGCCGAATATACCCAAAATTACACAAGAACAAACACATTTTAACATTAACAATATACAGTGAAAATAAAACAACTTTTTTGTTTCCAGAACATTATATGGTTGGTCAAGTCCTCTAGATATTCATTATCTTTATCTTAAATTACTTATTTTATATTCATCTGTAATCTAATACACTTATTTGTGTAATAAACGCATTCTCAGACATTATTCTACACATGCCTTCAAAAAATATAAAGTCAGAGATAAAAAAAAAATTCGTTATTCAAAAATATTCCTTAAATTATTCCTTTTTAAAAATCAACGTTCTATTTTCAAAACCCGGTCCTGTGAACGTGTCCCAACATTTGCAGCTAACCGCTAGGTTGGCACGTACCGCGCAGGGCCCGACACACTTGAGATATTTATCCGACGGTGACGGACACCTGACGCACACATCTGCGGTGTCGGTACATGTGTGCGGAGATGTAGATACAACAGGTTTGTACAGTCGGCACGTTAAGTTGTTGTGTTTTTATTAATATAATTTCGTATTGTTGTGGTCATGTATTAAATGTATTGCAAGAGAAGATTAATCGAAATTTAATTTAAACTAAAACATTTCTTTTATTCAGAGGTGACAGATGAGCAGACAGTCCAGCTGGTAAATGGATACTGTCGCCCATGCATATTGACAATGAATATCATTATCAGTCCACAATGACAAAAGTTAGCATACCTATCTACGCGCTGCCTACCTTTCGATATTCAGGAATAGATTTGGAGAAAATGGGGAGATGGAAAAGATAGGATTGGATGGAAAAGTGCTCTAGCATATCTCACTCACTACCGAAACACGTACGCACATTGCGGAATAGGATAAAGTATAGGATTCTGTGAGAGAGGAGTAACAAGGCCAGTCGAGTGCGTTAGCGGTTGCAGGAATGCAGCGAGCACCCCTCCCCCCTCCTACAAAATACTGGCTCTGTAGAATAATGGATTTTATGCATTATTATGCCTAATTTAATTAGAAATCATGTTTTTTTTGCCCCACATATACCCTGACAATTCCACCTATACATTGTTAATTCTTTTATAAATCATAAACGAAAATATAATATCACTCAATAGAAAGTCGAGGGAGGTAGATGGTGTATATGCGTGTGTGCGTGAAAGGGGTAGAGTGCACGTACGTACGTATGTATGTATAAGTGTGAGAAATTTGTTCATACGAGTATTTAGTAAATTTATCATAGGCGGCCTTTAATACGGTTAGCATATTAATTTGTACTTGGTGTACAAGTAGATCGATATATTCGTATTGTACTCATATAATTGTACTGTAATAATATCTTTTGTAATTTATAATTAATTAGAATATTCTTTAGAATTTTGTCTTTATCCGGAATTCCCATCCTATCCCTCCCCATTTTCACAACCCTTACTCCAAATCCATTCCTATATCTCCAAAGGTAGGCAGCGCATCCGGCGTCGTGCCAACGTTTGTCATTTTGGACTAATGTTGCCATGTATCGCGGATGTCTATGGGCGACAGTATCCACTTAGGAGGGGGCGAGTGCACGCTGCAATCCAACAGCCGCTGGGCGCGCTCGACTGGCCACGTTACCCCTCTCTCACAGAAGACTACCTTGAAATGTACTGCATTTTCCACTTTATCGTATTTCCCCAATGTACGTACGTGTTTCGGTAGTGAGTGAGATGTGCCAGAGCCCATTCCCATACTATCCTATCCCTGCTCATTTTCCCAACCCTTTCTCCAAATCCATTCCTATATCTCCAAAGGTAGGCAGCGCATCCGGGGGCGTGCCAACATTTATCATTTTGGACTAATATTGGCATGTATCGCTGATGTCTATGGGCGACAGTATCCACTTACCATCAGGTGGACTGTATGCTCGTCTGCCGCCTTCGTACATTAAAAAAAAAAGCTTACCATCAGGTGGAATTATGCTGGTATGCAGCCTTCGTCCTTAAAAATAAATATATCTTACACGTCTATCTTCTTGTTTTGTTTTTGTTCAAACGGCACAAGTAATAAAGTCCAGAGGCTTTCTGTTTGGACGAAGTTTTTGGCCAACGCTAATAGTGAGATAAATATTATATTATCATCAGTGTCAACTTTCGACGACCGATGGATTGAGTTAACATTATTATTATTACACTCATTTAGTATATTTTCCGTTGTTCCACAGTGCAAAAATTTCTTTATTTTTATTTTGTTCAAAAATGTGTTACATTTGTTCTAAACTTCCTTCTACCTCGCGCTCAAGTTGTTAACACGAGCCAAACTGATGAGAACTCCTGGTTACTTATCTAATTAACTGTTACTGGTATGTATCTATAGCAAACTTTACGTTTAAACTCCTTTCCAAAGAATAAGTACGTCATGGAATACAAATTACTCTGTTAAACTTAAGAACAAAGTGATGTCATCGCTATCAGTCACGTGATTTCACCTATTGACCAATTACGAGAGGGAGCGTTGAGAGGGCTTGGCCAGCCTTAAATTGTACGTGATTGTACGTGAAATGATTGAAATTAAGAAATATACAAGTTTTAACCAGGAAGATGGGTTTAAACCATCATTGACATGGAACCCAGTGACTAACTTTAACCCTTTTCGCAGCCTTTCCTAATGTGAATAATAAATGTGGGTACTTGATAAAATTACTCATAGCTCCCATCCTGGACTACCCGCCTCTTCAGTCCACTGCTGTACCAGCAGTTGACTGAAGAGGTGGGTAGTATAACTTAAGTAGTTTAGGCTGGTATAGCCCGTGCCGAAACGTCGATTAAAAAATAAAAAGTGAATAAATTAGAAATAAAGCCTTTAATTATATGCGTTTAGACCCGATTTCCAATATAAATATAGCGTAGATATTATAATAATTAGTAATATAAATAGTAAGTTTTGCTAATTTCTAATCTCTCTACATTATTTGGCATAAGTAGCTTTAAAATCTCAAGATTGAATCTGCCAGCAGGACTATTCACGATGTAGAGAAATCTAGAATCTTAAATACCCAAATACTATTATAACAATAATTATTATGTAAAGATCCATGTTTATAACAGTGTGGGCTGCCCGCGAGTCAGTGCAAGCTCTGTCACAGCACTCGCTGAGATGTAACCCTTTGTGTTAAGTAGGTTATTTAGTTTAATATACTTATTATTATTAATAGTGCTATCTGGAATATTATTGTTTAATTGTAGTGCTATCTCGCACTAATGATTTTCTTTCCTTCTTTGGTGGGGGTCACCCATTACTTATAGAGAAAACAATGTTACAATAACAAGTTACAATCTTATTTCGAAGAAACTCAAGTATTATTAAAACTTTTGATTACGCTCATCCCTCGAAGAATAACTTCCGTATTAAACCCTTGGAACTGTCAAACCGTCAACTGTTACGATTGTTATACATATTTGATAAGTCGCGTCAAAGTAGAGGGCGAAAGTACAGACGCGAATGTGCGACAGAAAAAATGGCAAATAAATTTCACCTCTAAAATAGATGAAATAAAACATTGGCCAACCGAGCGTTCGCACGATTACAAATCTTTTTTTGCGTTCAGAAACGAGTTGTTACTGTTATATTAATGATTAGCGACCCGCTCTCGCTTCGCTTCGGTTTATAAGATTTATTTTCAAATATTTATTTTTCAATATAAAATATAGCCTATATTAGACACGGACTTCATATGTAACTTCATATTTGTGAAAGAATTTTTGAAATCGGTTCAGTAGTTCCAGAGATTACCCCCAACATACAAACACACAATTTTACGTCTTTATTATATTAGTATAAGTATAGAATACGATTGTTCTACATAGTTATATTTTCGGTTAGCGCCAGTTAACCGCTTAATGAATAAATATATAAATAAATAACCGCTTACAACACTAGTGACAAATAACTTAGGGAAGTCTGAGAATATACCTAAAAATGTATGTGCCTTTCAAACTTTGTACCTACTTAAGTATATCGGGTTCTAAACACGAGTATTTAGTTTATTGAAGTAATGTTTTAGACATTTTTATATTACAGATTATGATATTAAGAGTATTTAATATTATTTATATTACCTTAATGATTGTATATCTTTTAATAATTAAATATTTTTATTAATAATTTTTACAATTGATTTATTATCATGTCTATGTCAGTATAGTTAAACATTTATTATTAAGGGTAATTTACTATTAAAGTCAGATAGTTTCTAAAAATAATCAATTAAATCAATGGACCCTATCAAGGCGCCTTACTGACACCACTGCAGATCGCAGCGAGCATTATTCAGCGAGATAATGCCCGCCAGCTTGCTAATTCAGTTTTTTTACTTTTAAATCTCATGACGAAATGTGGAGGAAGAACACTCCAAAATAATTTAATTTACACAGAGACATAAACCCATGTCCCTGATATGATATTAAGGGATGTTTGAGACCTCTAAGCTTATATTAGAAGGAAGTTTCATAGTAGTACCACAGTACAGCGGTAAAGCAATTTTAAAAGGTAATGTCACTCACACGAATGCAAACAAATTTACATGAGCAGTGGAGAACCTTAGAACCTTAAGAATACATGTAGGAAGTTACTGTAGGCGGTGAAAGCTTACCGATCACCATACGAGCTACCATTAAATCTCATACATTCGTATGCCTCAAGTCATGTAAATCACAACAACAAATAGTTTTTTTTTAATATTCAGGAAAGTAACTTGTCGTCTGTGCATGTAGAGATACTTATCTCACTTACCATGATCTTGATATATAAGTACCCCAACACTTATTAAATATGTGAAACTCGTATAGTTCTATCATCTCACGAAGGCGGGTGACGCTTAGTAATGATTGTGCTCGTACTTGTATATTGTTTTAGTGTGCGCCGCGGCGTCGGGAATCAAGTTAGCGTTGTCACGTTTACGCACACTACAACAATGTACATGTACGAGCACAACCAATACTAAGCGTAAGCCGCCTTTGAGAGATGCAAGAATTATACTCAAACATATACTGGTAGACTTTAGACATGTCTATTTTTTACATTAAAAATAAGAGTGACAAACAACATCTTCCAAATTTTGTAATGCAGTCAACTAACCACATATCAAAAACCAAGAACAATGTCAAAGACAAGTCTACCGCTGTGGCTGCCACAATCAAAATACCCTGTGCGATGGCAACGCTGTAACTGACATCCGTCAGTCATGTTATCAAACCTTACCCCCTTTGCCGCCATTACCCCCTCTTAGTTAAGAAAGTTAGTTTAGTTTAGTCAGTTTTACTGATTTAGTCAAGTTAGCGCTGGAAAAGTAAGCTAAAGTTATGCTAAAGCAAAGTAGTTCATGAAGTTTCCGGACTATGAAGACCAAATGCGGGTAGTTGATGAAACTGCTAATAACTCTCGACGTGGGCTACCCGCCTCTTCAGTCAGCTCGTGACCATGGTTGGTGCAACCCAACCGAAACGTCGACTAAAATAAATAAGGTAAACATTCGCGTTAACACCCGTTTAAATAGATAAATACAGTTCATTCCTGTTGTTAATTTTATGAGAAATTAACAATTAATCAGCAAAGTATTTAAACTTTTATTATGTCGTTAATAACCGTCTACTGTTGCACTTTAATAGTTGTATTTTCAAATAGTAACTTGTTACCATACTGCTTATCTTAATTGTGGTGCTACGACACTTAGTAGAACCTACTTGTCCTTCAACGAAGAAGTTCGTCCTACATAATAAATGCATAATAAGGGTCGGATCAGTTTAGTTGACTTCAAATTTGACATGTACCATTAAATATGAATAAGTGTATTAAATAGTTAGAGTGATTATTTTAAAGTTAATTACATACAGACAGAAATATTTTAAAATATTGGAAGACATTTAGGTATAGTGTTAGTACTAGCTTTTTAACAGAAGCTTCACCAATTCATAACACCGATCATCTCCAATGATATCCAAACCTCCAATCCAAATTCATTATATAGAATTAGTACAGGTCATAAAAAGTCGGAGTCAAATCTCTTTCATATCACAAAACTAATACCAATACCGACATAAAATCAGAAATAAGACAAGTGAAAATTTAGTTTAGTTTAATATTGTAAAATTTAGATTTAGTTTTGATTACTTAAGTATAGATAAATGAAAATTTTGGTGAAAATTTTCATTTTTGAGGAGGGAGATGTAAAGAAACTATATTTCTTTAATTTGTACAGCGCTCTTCTGTCGGTAAACAGTGACCATGTACTTATGTACTCCATAGATGGCGCTGTGAATAACGGCGGCCAACACGGTTGGTAAAGCAGCTGATGTTTGGAAGTTGACAGAACTCACGGTCATTGAGTATATTGTTTGATTATATAGTAATTAGAATATTCCTATAGAATAGACTTAGAATAGCCTTAGAATAGACTAAGGCGTCAGACGAGCTTACAGTACATCTTATGGTAAGTAGATATTACTGTAGCCTATAGACATCCGCGATACATGCCAACATTAGTCCAAAATGACAAACATTGTCAGTGTCATTTTGGACCTATCTTTAGAGATACAGAAATGGATTTGGTGAAAGGGTTGGCAAAATGCGGAGGGATATAAAAATTTCATTATATAAAAACGGTGTTGTTGGACATGGCTCGAAACTATCTACAAATATTTTTCTAAATCTTTTTTTGTACGAATAACAGCGAATCCTTGCCTCCTACTCAGGCATCCCTTTGTTATGGACAGAAAGTGACAGACGAGCACACAGTCCACCTGTTGGTAAGTGCATATTGTCGTCCAGCGACATCTGCGACACATGCCGACATTATTCAAGCATGGGTTGCCTATTTTTGAGATAGGACGACGACCTTGAAAAAGCGTTTAGAAAAAATGGGGAAATAGAAGACGATGAAGAGTCTTCCTCGTCGCATTAAACTCCCCAATAATATCAATGGATGAAGGTAAAGAATATAACCACATATGTATAAAGAATTTTCTTTATAACCCAACGGGATTGGATGGAATGGGAAACGGAGTAGGATAATAGAATGAAGCACTTCCCTTCTCTTCCCGTGGGTGTCGTAAATGGTGACTAAGGGATAACAAAGCCCTCTATCACAAGCCCTGAGGAACTACACCATCTCTTTTATGGTCCACTCTAAGATTCACTTTTTTTCGTCAACCTGCTTGGCCAGCGTGGCGTTTTAAGCCCATACATCCCGCATGCACAAGACAATGCGCATGAAGAAGCCCACGTCCAGCATTGGACATTAAAAGAGCTGGATAAGATTACGGACTTCAAACTTGGACTATAAGCCTTACGAGTGTTTAACGCTCAAGTCTCAAAGGTTCATTAGCGCTCACTCAGTGCTCAAGCTTAGACCGCTCAGCGCTCATTCTCGCAACATTACAAACTACCCGTGTCCTTCATACAACATGGCGCGTATAACCCGGATTTGACCTATAACTGTTACCCTACCTACATTGAATTAAAGAACGTGAACTCAGACACTCACATAAAAACGTATCTTATATATACATAAAGCAAGTATACACAAACAAGGTATACATAGCTACATAGTATACATAGTTTGCTTATGTATACTCTAAGGCGCCACCACAGACGAGTTTGAGCCTGCCTCGGGCTCTCTTCCCACGCGGTATGACAGCGCGGCATGTACATTCACATGCAGTGTTAACTCACCTTTAAACTATTTTAACCTAAATAAAGTTAGCTTACTCCGAAGACCTTTAACCCTAACTGCTACCCTTTAAACTCTATTCTTATCTCGTAAATCATAAACGAGTAATTTATAATTAAACAGTAATAAAATAATTAAATTTTAATATTGTATTTATATAAAGTAACATAAGAGCCCTGATAGCCTATATATACTCGTCCCACATTCGTGTGACCGTGAGTTGATATCCTCGGCTCGCACTATTTAAGTTTTTACTTAAGTTCTACTTAATGGTGAAGGAAAACATTATGAAAAAACCCGCATGCTATTCACCAATCCGCACTGGGCCCACGTGGTTCGAAACCCTTTCAATTGTTTATTAGAGGAGGCATGTGCCCTACAGTGGGATGTTATAGACTGATATAATAATAACATAATTTTATTATTGCTTCACTTGTTCCTATCCTATCTAATGTTCCTATCTAATGAAAAGTTTTTTTTTAATTATTAAGAATTATATTATTATACCTATATACATACTATGTATGATACATAGGCACTTAGGCACTGATACATACGTACAATTTATTTATTTATTCGTCCTCAAAATTCTCTATTTTTTTTATGGATGAAGGCGGCAGACGAGCATACAGTCCACCCGGTGGGAAGTAGATACTGTCGCCCATAGACATTCGCGATACATGCCAACATTAGTCCAAAATGACAAACGTTGGCACGCCCCGAGATGCGCTGCCTACCTTTGGAGATATAAGAATAGAAGATGTGTAGATTTGGAGAAAGGGTTGGGAAAATGGAGAGGGATAGGATGGGAATGGGCTCAGGCACATCTCAATCACTACAGGAACACATACCTACGTAAAATAGGGAAATAAGGTAAAGTGGGAAATGCAGTACATTTCAAGGTATAATTGATACAAAGTCGGACTTAATGCTTAGTTCATCTCTAGTCAAATTTAAAATCCTTATTAATTCTAGATCTTGGAATCTCCTACCAATATCAAGCTCTCAATCTCTTCGAATACAATACACATGGAAACCTAATGTAGGCCGCTGAGTAAGTATATTTTTGTTATACACGACTTTACGCCGGTCATCGACCCCAAGAACGGATTACTCTTACCTAAAATCAAACAACAAACAATAATTGCAATTGTTTAGAGTCTAGCTATGTAAATATTGACTAATTGATTCAACAATTTACTTGCCTGTTTAAATTTATAAGTAAATAAACACGATTCGTCTTTTACACGGAATGTTTTTATTATTGCCACAAATATGTCGATTAAAAACTACGGATAAGGATCGCAGTCTAATTTTTCTCGAGGGATACAATATTGTTAATTTTTTCCTATGCATTTTAGTTTGCACACCACACACAGTGCGACATATCGAACTCGGTTTACAATTTCCTTGATATTTTTTTCCATTTCTCCATACTCTATTTCTTTGAGCTGTTTATTCAGGGGCAAACACACAAAGACAAACTACCCAGAACGCGAACAATTTTTGGACGGAAATTGAATCTCCCTCTTAGGAGCACTGCTTACAGGACTAATTAGTTCCGTAGTTATTTGTAATTACCGTAATTTATTAAAATTACTATTCTTTATAACAAACTAAATTAAATTTTATTGTAAAACGGCTAGGTCGATTGATGAAGAAAGTCGTTAGTAGTGTATGATGATTATGTGTGGTGGCAGGTCTTGGCTGAGGCCATATCCAGCAGTTGAGAGACACAGGCTGATGATATGGATATAGACTTCTTACAAGATTCGCCACTACCCACGAACTTCGGTTCTTCTTATCCAACCACTACCAGCAATCTTCTTTAAGTCATCAGTATACGCGACCGGAGCGTCCATCACTGCGCTTTCCGGTACGTATTCAAGAATTATCCATTCAAGAACTCTTCTACCCCATCCGTTGTCGATCCTGGAGCAGATATGGCCCGCCCATTGCCACTGTAGCATATTAATTCTGAGCTATGTTGGTGACTTTCGTTGTCATTATATCTGATTATATTATCATCATTATAGTTTCTGATTATATCCCCGAAACTCCCGAAACGAAACTTCGAGCATAGATTTCTCCATCGTCGATGTGCGACTTCGAACTTATGGATCAAACCCACCGTCGGAATCCACCGTCATAACCGGATACGCAGTAATTATCTACAAATTCGTAGACAAGCAAAGAACTGATTTTTGATGACACTACAAAAATCATTCCGTGTGAAGCATCCAAGTCTGTCATTTCATTACAACTGAAATACAAATCGAGGATGCCAATCGGGGGCTGATTAGTAAACATGACCGAACTCCGGCGACGATTCGTACACGGTACAACGGTAAGCAAACTTCATACAAATGTATAAGCTGTCACGCACACAGATGCAGACATTAACAGACTGAACGGGATTACTGAGGGCTGTGCGTACACGTAGAGTTACTTCAGCGAGTAGTTGACGTTGAGGTATAGGTATTAAAATTCGCAGAAATACGAACGGAAATGTTTGAAGGGGTACACACTGAATCCCACAAGCCACTGGGCGTACTCGGCTGGCCACGTTACCCCTCCCACATAGAACACTACTGTGAAATGAATTTCCCCAATTTATCCTACGTCCTTAATGTGCGCATGTGTTTCGATTGTGAGTGAGCCTATTTACATCCCATCCAATTATATGCCTCCCTGTTTTCCCAATCCTTCCTCTAAACATATTCCTTTAAATCTCCAAAGGTAAGCAACATATTTTGGGGCGTGTAATGTTTGTCATACTGGAGGGATGTTAGCATGCTTCGCAGATTTCGCAGGGTGACAGTATCCACTTACCACTAGGTGGACTGTGTGCTAGTCTGCCGCCGTATTTCCACAAAAAGAGTGACACGAGGGAATACACGAATGACACGTGACAAAAAAAATACACGAGTGACATTAACAGTACCAATAGGCTAATATTGTAGTTAAAATTTTTTAAACAACGTTCTGTTAACGTACTGTTCATATCTATAATGTGGTTCGTTGTAATGACTGCCTCAAACATCGTCTCTGATTAAACTTCAACGATCTGATTTTACGATCTTCAATTGTCTTGTTTTCGACTGATCGCCTTGTTATTTAAGATAGGCTGAGTTGTATCTTAGAATTGAGACCGTTTTAAATTGTCTATTTGATAGTTTTTTTACTTGAAATTTTTCAACTTATCTTAACCTTAACCGTGGTTTATTGCTAATTAATTAATTAATGACCAATAAATGCTTGTGTGAATTTGAAGTCTGTTTGGTAGATAATCTTCTGAAAGAAAAGGAAAAAAAAAACGCTTGTACGAAGGCTTAAAGGTATTTGATAAGATAAAACATCGACATATGTATCAATACATATAATAAAACAGAGGGGTTAAGTGTGTACAATGACTTAATTTAAAAATAATCTTTTTAGGTGCTATAGAATACAAAACAGTAGTTTTAAAAAAAAATGTCTGTATGTTTGCTGTGTATATTTGTTTAAGTATCACGTAATTCTACTGAACGGATTTTGATCAGGTTTTCACTAATGTATAGCTGAGTATCCAGTAGTAGAACTCATATATGTGTCACCTTCAAACGACACAAGGAAGTTGAGTTATAGAGAAAATAAAAAAAATACTTTTAATAGAATTACTCAAAAACTACTCCATGGATTTTCATCCGCGAAATCCAGCACGTCGGTCCTTTTTTATGTGTTAAAAATCTTTTACAGCTGATTAGTCCACGCGAGCAAAGCCGCAGGAAAAAGCTAGTTTATAATAAATTTAGAAATAAAAATAAAACATCAGTCCTTCACTGCGTCGAACGATCGTCGGTACATTAGATCAATACAATACATTATATAACTGAATTATTCAAATCCACCTTCAAATCGTCGGTCCACTTGCCTGGAGCGGGACCCACAATTTCCGGTACTGGAATATCTATATACCACTAGCCTTATGTTGAACAAACAACCTCGCCTGATTAAATAAATTATGTTAAGAGTAAAGGAAATTAACGACCAATTTATTAATTTTGAATACAATAAAAGCCTGTAATAGCAGTAATTAGTTTAGCCGTTTATTAGAACCTCCTCTAGTCGACCCTCAAATAAATAATTAACCCACGCTTTGACGTAGTAGGTACTTGAATTAAATATAATTCCTCGCAATAGTTAACAAATCGATGTTCACACGCAAATGCTGGTTATTGTGACTGAAGTCGATATGGCGTTTAAAATTGTCACGCGGCGTGTCCTAAACGACTACAAACTTTTTTTGCGTTCGTAAGTGAGTAATTACGGTGATTTCAAAGTTAATTTTCGTCGCTCTAATTAAATGAATAAGTTTGTTCTACAACGTTACATTTGCGGTTGGTGCTACCTCACCGCTTATCGAATAAGTTGATAACGAGCTACACAAGAGTTTGTATTGGTGCGAACGCTCGATAGACCCATACTTTATACTTTTTGGCCGACTTAAGAATGGCACCGCCCTAACTCTTCCCGTGGATTAGACTAAGGCGACTAAAAGGCGACTAAGGGATAACAAAACCGTCACCATATGCCCTGAGGAACTACAACACCATCTCTAAAAGAGTGGACTCGCCAACTCGCTTTACTTAGAAGTGTGTATTTATACTAATATCATAAAGAAAAACTTCCTAAAAGATTTGATTTATTTATTTGAATTTTATTTGATTCCTGTAAATCTTCTTTTTTTTAAATATCGTTGAGTTTGAGCACGAGCTGCTTCAAGAAGTCTTTCCTTTATGCTACGACATGGGGTTCTACGCACACCCCCTGATGTTGCAGGAGTCCATGGCCGGCGGTAGTCACTTAACATCATGTGGTCCGCTTGGCCGGCTGACTCCTTTAATATAAAAAATAATTTGAAACGTTGCTCTTTCTACAACATATAAAGCTGACGAACTGCACCCTCAAGGCTATGACGTACTAAAAATTTTTTATTATAATGTTTTGACATTTCATGGCCGCGCTCTGACACATTTAGGCTGGTAGTGACACAGTTAAGCTTTGATCCACTAATTTCGTTCGCGTGCCGATGTAAGAGATTGCGTTATCGTATTATGGAGTGGAACTACGCTTGCGTTTCTTAGTTTTGCGCGGGAAAATTGGACGCCATTGTCGTTAGAAATTCGAATATTTTGTCCGTCCATTGTTGTGTGCGACACAGTGGGCGGAAGCGAGGGACATTAATTACTTTTTGTTATTTTTCAGAGGTGAAACTGGAGTGTCTTTTCGGAATTGATTTAAATTAGTTTTGTAGTTTTTAATTTTGTTGTTATACTAAATAATATGAACCATATTTTAGTTTTTTGTCACAAAATTCTTTATTATGAAAAAAAGTATGATTGTGGGTTGGATCCATTTTGATTAAAGTCTGGTCATTTTTCAGACATATTTTTGTATTAAAAAGATTTGAAAGGAGTACGTTTACCTTTCTCTAGTTTACTCAACCTTTCAGTTGAGCATTACGATTAATATATCATTGTGAATAAGTATTACCTAGCTTTTATTAGCAAGACGTAACATAACTTCAAAATTACACAAAAACAGACGTGTTTAGAACTTTAATTAAAACTACCTTACTATCTTTACTCTACGACGCCTTATAATTAAAAAACTATTCGATTCATCGCGCGTTGTTTACGTATCTTTTTACGACTCGGTCGTAGATACACATCGTTGTATACAGAAAGAAACAGTTAAGTCAATTATTTTTACGTTCGTAAAGGTTGTACGAGGTAGTGGTTAAATCCCAGTGGGTGAAATTTCTCGTCTACTAGACATAATGTCAGTCGACAACAATGTCGGAAGGTTTGCTGTTCTCTAATTAACTTTGTGTGTGTGTGTGTGTAAAATTGTTTGTAAGTAGTGTATATTTGTATGTATATAAAAATATGTTGGATAAAATTAATTACAGCAATATCTTATAGCTTCTTTTGCTAAATTTTCTTAAGGATGTTTGTATTAATTTATTTGTGAAGTATTGTAATACTTAGAGCTTCCTGATCCGCAAGGGTTTGCTTCCGTCGTCTTCCGCGAATAACCGCCAACCCCATATTTACGGTAGGTATATGAATCAAAATTGAAATAGGAAAAATTGAAAATTTTATAATATTTATTTTAAATTACCATGAAACAATTATTAATTTGCTGTCGCACAGATAAAATTTAACTTATATAATAATTATGTACTACACAACAAAATCGTTGATATAGAAACATCGTGGTGTACGACACATACCGGGAGAGAGACCACGGGAACGGAAGGTGCTAGTCTAAAGCGGGCTGACACCACACCGCCATGCGTAACTTTTTTTTATAATCAGCATAAATTTCACATTTTTCAGATGCAATGCAACCAGCCCTTTCTGTACCCACTGCTGGACACGTGCACATTGTCTCGTGGACGAGGGATGTAAGTCCTTAAAATGCCACGCTGGCCAAGCGGGTTGGCGAGTCCACTCTTTTAGAACTGGTGTAATTCCTCAGCGCTTGTGGTAGCGGCTTTGTTATCCCTTTTAAACACGTATGTTTACCTATTTTTATTTTTATCAACACTTCGGCTGCGTTGCACGTATCCAAAAAAAAAAATTAAAAAAACGAATGCTTTGAGTCTTTTGTACTTCACCAAAAATAGAATTTTAATCTGCTTTGAAAGTGCCAAAGAATTTTAAGCTATAATTAAATTTCAACAGCGTTTGTAAAAGGGAAACGTATTGCTGGCAAACAAACCTCAAACTCGAGGATTCTGGGAAACTCGCAAATGAGTCTCCCCTTCCAAAATGTCCTAAAATGTTTCCCACTTAATTTCTGAAACGTGTTCAACTTTTGTTTACGGTCACGGCAACAGTTAATTAATTTTAATTTGTTACATCCTGTATAGTTTACGGTGTCCCTTTAACCTATAAATTTATTATCACCATTCATTATTTACAATCACAGGTCACAAAATAACTAGTACATCCGTTCCACTAGCTTAATTCAACACCTTCCATTAAAATAAGTTATTTCGTGATGATTGAAACAGGTGATTAAGTTAGGAAGTCATATAGTAATGTTTAACCTAGATTTAGCTATCAGATCTGGCTTAACTTAGCTGGAATCTGGGTTGGAGCGAAAGTTACATGGGAAGTTATAATTGTTTGGTAGTTGTGTTAGCTGTGGTGAAGTCTTGCATGAAAATTACAATTTTAAATTGCATTTTTCTACTACATAGTATAATACTTAATTGGACATTACAGTATTTTAAACATTTTAAAACATTACACATTTAGGACTGAATGATATGAATAAACCAACAATAAGGTTCCCTACCTTAGATAATGTAACAAAATCCTTGAATCGCAAAAATGTTATATAACAAGCGAATCTAATAAAAAATGAAATCAACTTCTAATTTGACAGTTGTAGTAAACCCACTGTAAAAAAGTAAAGCCAACACAATGTGGCGGCTGTAATAACGCAAGAGACATGAACGAGCATGAGTGGCATGAGAATGAAAGGCGAGGGTTTATGGGGGTAGAGATACTGGATGTGGTATGAGCGTAGTTGGAAGTATGCGTACAGGAGCGCGTTGGTAGTACACAAGTGATTTGCGTTGTATGACTGTTCATTAAAAAAATTACCTTCGCTACTAGGTAATTTATCCTAAATATGTTACGCAACTATGCGAGAAGATCTTGGAGGTTTCTTACTGTGCATTTCCTTCTCACAAGGATATTTTTGGAAGCATGTATTGGTGACTCAAGTTCTAATAATGGCTGCATTATTAGTTCTAAGTACAAAAACTATGATCTAGTGGGTATCTATTTATATTTATAGAACTAAAATAATATATTCTCGAGGGAGAGGTCGCCTAATCAATTCCGGTTTCATGCATACACATGCCTTTCCAATTTCAATTCCTATTTCATTCCTTAATTTTCAAAAATAAGCCATGTATCCCGGGAATAATTTTGGCATGTATTGCGTATGGCAATGGGCTTACTACCGGCTGTATTTATTTTTATAAAAATACTTTACATGAGTCTGTAGTGCAGATCCGGTAAAAGCGAGACCGAACCAGTGGGTAAGAACATCAAAATTTTAACGTTTTTATTATACCATCTACGTAAGGTGATAAAAATAAGAATATTTTTCTTAAAATTATTAGTACTTATATATTTAATTTAGTACGCGGCAGAATTAGTATACGTTTTAAATATTTTTCGACACGAAAAGAAGAAAAATATCGTCGCCTGAGTTTGTCCCTATGAGAAGAATTTTTTAGAAAAAAAGAAATGACTTCAATTGAACTCCCTCTCGCCACTCACGACACGACATTCCGATTCTCACAGTCATGTGCCACTGGCATACCAATAGTCTCGATATTTATTGTCCTTAAAATGGGGCTGAAATTCGATTATTGCACTTTTTCAACTCGATATATCCGGAGTTAAATAGAATAATCACATCTAGAGTGTAACCAAAATCTATGTTGCCCACACACTATTTCCACCATAAAACAAATAAAGTGTTACTTCAATTCTCCTAGTATCCGTGTCGCAGAATCGTAAGTAGGCCTCTCGAAATTAGCCGCAGAGGCGTCTCCGAGTTTTTATTATAGACCTTTTAACACAAAAAAATCGGCTGTTATTAAGAATGGTGTACATTGCCGACATATATAGAATATTTATTTAATGGATAAGAAAGTATAGAACTGTTTGTTTGGAGGACTTCTAGTGGGAACTCGAGAAGTGAGGTCGAGTTTTTGTTTGATTATTATAAAAATCGTGTATTTTATTTTACGTAGTATAATAGTGATAGTTTATTAAACTTAAAAGTGTTTTTTTTGTGCTCAATGTGTGTGATAATGAAATAAAACCATTAGACTGCGTTTTTCGTGTGCTTCCAAAGAGTCCAACACTTCTGTCCTCAGTAAACAAACCACGAATTTACCGAGCGACTTCTAGGAAGCTGGACATTTATGAGTTGTTAATTAAAAAGAAAAACGACATAGGCAGAATGCAGTTATTGTGCTATTGCCCGTATAAGACAAGAAAAAAGTACATGTATTACGTTATTCAGTTGGATACCAAGATTGAAATACGCTACTGAAAGGAAACAGATTGAGCAAAACAATCCAGTATGTCCTTAATCAGAAATATTATGCGAAGGAGTCTTTCTCCGGCCTAATTTATTGCTTAGAACCTTCAAGATAATTATTCTAAAATCGGATTTAACTTTATTTAAATGTAGTTAAGTATTAATATTTCAGAGATCGTTTGAAATAATTGAGTCATTGTGGCTTAAAGGGTTGTAATTGTAGATTTGGCATAAAGCAACTGTATTTAAGCGGATTATCTTTAGAGTGCCGTGAGATAGAAATCTACAAACTAGTATATACAGTCCAAGATGACTTAAAATGTAAATTCATTATTATATGTGACAGTTTACATGGTGAGTGAGTCTTTTGGCGGCTCGGATATTTCGACTATTGCACAGTCTACTCGCTTGCAATCTAACCGTGTGTAGATAAAACTACAGAACTACTAGAGATTCATCACACACTACAGACTAAAGGAAATCTGCTAAATTATGGAAATTGTGTCGCGCATCATGAAGCGTGGTAACGTTTGTCGTTCTGGGCTGATGTTGACATATAACGCGGTTCCCTATGGGCTGACAACTTCCTTCAAAAATACTGTTTTGTATTGGTTAGTTTTTGTTTTAGTTTATAAGTACATTGCAGTCTGGTACATTCAGTTTGTAAATAAAAATTTTGTAAATAAAAATAATTTGATGTGTTTTGTAGTGACCACACGCACATGTATTTATGTTATGTTTTCAAATAGTGTGTTTGTTTCACTGATTGTCGGGCTTATTTGTTACATGAAATATTTCTCGATTACTCTGTTTAATTTAAGGAACTTTAGGTCTATGTAAAAAATTGTTTGTTGGTTATATTAATATTATGACCGTTTCCTCAATAAATGAAAAAAAAAAACGTTACTTGAAAAATATGGAACTGTTCTAAACTCAGCCTTATCCCAAATCGCAACGCTTACTCCTTTTTTAATTCTCGCCACGTCCACACGGGCATAAGACGTCGATTTTACTGGGGATTGTTCTCCAGGAGATTGCCCCCTCCTCCTAGCGGAGGTCTGAACCGAATCGGTTACGTCATAGCAATAAGGGCGAGATAGGCTTTCTTAATTAAGTCGGATGGAATGATAATGTTGGTATTTTGCATGGGAGACGAGACAATGTTGTAAATTGTTATGCTGGAGTATATTAGTGGTTATTATGAGATTTGTGTACGTTTCTATTTAAATGCAATTAGCTCATTTTCAAAACAATATTTTTAAGATAACTACCAAAGAAAGATAATAATTATGTAGTTTGCATTTATAATTAGGATATGTAGATCGATTAGTTTTTTATTTTTTGTATTTACTTTTTATTTCAAAATAAAAAAAGTAAAAGAAATGTAGCATTTTTTACTCATTTTAAAATAATACCTACTTATATGACATAAGACTGATTTTTTCTTCATATATGGCAATGGTGCAGTTAACACATTCCGCCGTGTCATGTTTTCTTCGTAATAAATAATTTCAAAGTCTAAAACGTATCCTGTCAATGTCCAGTCCCGTCGAAGTAAGACAGGAGTCGCTCAGTAAAGTCATAGTAGGTTTACTGAGGACAGAAGAGGACTTCTTGGAAGCACAAGAAAAACGCAGTCCAATGCTTTTATTTGATTATCACAAACACCACGTACCAAGAACACTTTAAACTATCACTATTAAACCACAAATACACAATTTTACAATAATCGTTTGATTTCTACAATAATCAAACGAAAACTTAACTTCACTTCTCGAGTTCCCGCCGAAAAGTCCGACGTAAGACTTTATATGTATAGTGACAACTTAGACCATAGAGGTCTTTTTTTATTATGGCGTGTTAGACATATTTTGGATACCTACATGAATAATTATAATTTTTATGAATACATATATGTCAATAAATTATTTCTATAATTAGCGAAAAAGGTACATTGATTGTGAAATGTAGTTATGGCTTTGTATTGAGTCGTTATAGATAGACATAAATTGATTTAAAATTATTTAATTAAATGTTTTTTTCAATGCTCGAGTCATTCCCTTCTGGTTTAGAAATGATCTTTACGTATTACTAGAGAATTAGGAAGACGAGAGAAGGATATGACCAAAGTATCTCCTGTATTAACAGCAAGGCTAATTGCTGTATTCTCTTATACTATAAGTGAATACCTGTTATGGCAATTTAGTCGAAAGTGTTACATTAGTCTGAACTCGTTAAGATGTGTTCGTAATTACGTCGAAGGGGCGAGAAGCGATGCGGAAACGCGGTCAACACGAAGTTCGTAGGGAAATGTAAAGGTCAAGTTTGTCCCTGTATTTTGGGTACGGTCGCAGAGAGAGCGACGATGATAACGGCTTGGCTTTTTGATTATACGTCAGAACACGTTATTTTCTTCTATTATACTTATACAAGGTATAACAATGAGTGGTCCGCCACCCTCAATCTAAATTTCCCTACTACCGTGTGTATCACCGGGCAGTTTCGCACGAACGTTTGAGAATTGCGCACGCGGCGTTGTAATTAGCTATCGTTAATAAATTACGGTTACTGTGCTTTACCAAGACGTGTAACATCTTGTGTAGCATTCAAATAATTCTGCAATTTTGGACAATGTCGCTGTTAACTGCTGTAAGTAACTGCTTACCATCATCCGAATATCTCCCCTACTTATTTACAGAGTGTTGATGTATTGCGTTATGGACATACCATGAACAGATTGTGGGACTAACGAGTCCATTTAGTGGAAATTAAATGTGAAACAGAGGCTTGATAGCATCTGCCTGCAAAGGACCTTGGAATACTTAGAGTACGTTGTCAGAAAGAAACCGAACAATATGAAGAAACTGGTGATAACCGGAGTGATAGAGCGCAAGAAATTTCGCTCCATCGTTGGACTAATCCAGTAAAATAAACTGTCCATGATACTATGAGAGTGCCAAGGGCTGGAGAAAACATTGTAAGAGAGACGGAGCTTCCGGAGGAGGTGTTTTATTTCATAAACTAGTATTTCGCTTGTTATGGTGTTATAGTTTGCTTTTGTGAAACTTTTGTTCACAAAGACACAAACACATATAAAACTTATTTTATCCGACAACAGCGATGTTTCCTTGTACCCTTCTTATACAACAAAATCAATGGACAGTTGTGGATTCATCACCTGACTAGATATCAACCTAAAAACAAAATGAAGAACTGGCTATTAAATCATGGTTATAATGACACCAAATCCTTACATATACCAATTTTCTAAATTATTCTTAACAACCTGTACTTAACATTTTTAGCATCTGCAACTCTTATTCACACGCACATCTATACATCAACTCACACTTAATTACAATTATTACTTACTCTATGCTAAATTTTCTAAAATCTGATATACCCCACTCCCACACTTCCATATATTCACATACAGACATACTTACATAAAACACACACAACGTACATAGTATACAGAATGATTACCACCTGATTAAACGTTTAAATAGCTATAACTTAGTACTAAGAATAGATCTAAGGGAAGGAGCTGGCAGCTGTAAAACAGATTATTCTAGTACAGATTGTCCTTATGTATATCTACTTGTAAAATTTATGTTTTTGTGAATTATATTATAAATGACAATTACCGTAAAAAATATGTAAATGTCTTAAATAAATAAATAAAAAATTTACAGTACATTATTAGACTACATTATTTAAGTGAATGAAGGGTACCTACAGAGAAAAATGTGCACCTAAACTTTTTATTGTCGCTTTGAATCATTTTAATGTCCTTAACAATGCGGTACCGCGCCCGTTAGGAACCTTCGCTCTATATTAGGTTTTAGATATTTTTATATGGTTAAAGCACCTATGGATCTATACTTGAGTTAGCACAAAGAAAAATAAAAAAACAAAGAAACAGTGGTACAGCTTGTATTTATTGTATTTATTTTATTTTATTTGGAAAAGAGAAGGACAGGATTATTTTATCTTTGCCTCATACTTACAAAAAGGTTGGCTTGACGTTTCTCTTTCGTTTGGAAAGGTTACAGGTTACAGAGGTTGGTTCAGCGTAAATATTTATGTAACATACACAAACACAACACAAATATTCACAAATACAAACTTCGAAAAGTGCTAGAATGAAGAAAATAGTAATTAAACTTATTTTACTTAAATTCGGAACGACATTATTAACAGAGTTGCCTAGTTTTAATTATTTGACTAAGTTTCTATCTATTCCAACATTGTAAAAAATAAATAATAGTATAAAAGTAAAGGATTACAGCCTACTTTGAGATAGCAAGCCTCCGTTTAAGTTGAGAGAAAGTGATGTCATCACTATCAATCACGTGATTTGACACATTGACCAATTACTAGAGGGAACGATTCTTGATTAACCAATTAACGAATTGGTTAATCATGCTATATTGGACGGATGTCGTCACTTTTGTCTTAATTTGAATAGAGTATAGCTAGAGTCCTATGCGTAGTGATGTCCTTTACTGCGTATAGGACTTATGATACTTATGATATAACAGACATGGTTCCGCTCGGACTCTCCTCTCCGCTTACACTGTAACCACACCTGGCCACTTGTACCGCTTCGTTTCGTAGTCACCAAAAACGCGACACTTTTGATGGATGCTCGCTTTTCGTGGAAAAATACGGGAATATTAAAAGGACGCATTAATTCAAGTTGCTTTCCTAATGCTATTAGGCAAATCTGATCTACGACTAATATAGTGATATTTTATTCTAATTTTGTAAATCTAGTTACATATCTTTTAAGTGTCAAAACTATTTATTTTCTATTTATACTCGCGGATATAGCTTACGAACAATACATAAAGGACGATGGGAAAAAATATATGGACGTCCTCCCAATCTACCAACAAACATAAAATTAGCGACAGCGTATTTGTTACGATTTACCATAATCTTCATAAGCAATTGTAACGGTTAAAGCTATGGAATTTTTTTACTAAAAATATATGAAACAGTATAAAATATAATAATGGAGAAACGGTTTATATCACGGTTCGCCAACGCAGTATTCACATTAACTGTCTTAACATAACAAGATCTATGAAATAAAAGTTTTCCTTTGAGGTATATATCTCAAATGTCTTGTACCGAGTTGTTTTTTTGGGGGGTACTTTAACCAAACGTCCTTTGTAACCTACTAAAGCGACTATACTTTTCCACACTGCTTAGTTGAATACTCTGGCATCATACACTATATTTTGTAGATACTTTAAATTGAAGTCGAATTAATTAAGAGTCCAGAAGAAAACCAGTTTGAATACAGTTTGAATAAAGTGGGAAATGCAGTACATCTCAAGGTAGTCTTCTGTGAGAGAAGGGTAACGATATAATATGTTGTTGCTTTCACGATTAAGGTACTTACCTCTCAACCACAGACTTTTGTCATCTCAACTCAACACATTTGTCATCGAATTATTTCTCTCTTTATTCCCTCTTTATTAGAAAATTCTCGTTATTTTCAAATATGGGTTCAGTCAGTCCAGTCATAGAAATCAAGTAATATAATAGAAACGCAAGGAGCTATCGCCACGAATGTACTGTGAGTTATTTGTTTGATAGCTTATTTTCTAGAAATTTCGACTTCAAGAACGAGTCCTCTAGCCTTTCGGGGGTCAGGTTAATGACAAGAAATTAAGGGTTATTATAGAACCGGATCCCTCTGAAACAACGACTCGGGGTTTCATGTAAAACAACGTCGACTTATTTGTATCAAATCAGTAAAATAAAGTAGTTTCAGTAATTGGTATTACATGATCAGAACTATCGTCAGCCTGAATAACATATAGCCCAATCATTTTAGGTTACATCTTCTCAAAAAATCACAGTTAGCTGAATTTTGGCACACACCTATGTAACAGAATTCTAAACAGCATATTAAAAATTGACATTGATATCGGGTGTGCGTTTTGAGATATTCAAGGTCAAATGTCACTAAATACAGACGAAGGTTATTACAAAATTATAGATCAGAAAATTGTCTACAAAAAAGATTGCCTACATTTTTTAGTAGAACCAGCGGTTCTTTTGTCGTAGGGCGCAGAGAAGGGAGCCGTTCAATCACAACACATTCATTTCCACACCTGACACCGCCTATGAGGTAGAATGCATGGCGCGTTTTTTTATATGGTATGCCCAATAGGCCCATAGCCATAGTGTTCGGAGTAATATATTTATTTATTTCAATTCTAAATATACAATTTACATTAATTAGAATTCTTCCTAAAATATCTGATGGTCCCTAAACTCCTACCTAGTTTAGGGACCTCAAGTGATGTGTCAGAGTATTATAAGCCCAGACTGATACAAATTCATAAGCGCAATCAATCTCTATGTAAATACTACAATGGAATTATGTATTATATTAAATATTATTATGTATGAAAAACGATTATTGTAATTATTATTGATATGTTGTTTAGAACGCCATTACAAAGTTATGTGCCAAAATTCAGCCAACCGGGATTATTTGAGAATAGGCTGATGTGCATTATGCCCTGTTGAGCCGTGATAGCCTGGACTCTCATTCGTCAAGCCGTGAGTTCAAATGCTATACTACCCATACTACCGAGTTTCTACCTAAGTACGGATTTTTTAAATTACCAAAAGCTCGGCGGTGGAGGAAAACATCGTGATGAAAATAGCATGTTGAACCAGAGAATTAAACAAAAATCTGAATAATGTATGGTGGTTTAGGGCTCGAAACCAAATGTTATTAAAACGAGCGCTGGACGCTTCGGCGCTCGAATGCTGGCGTACTGTGTTAGTACTAATTGAACCGTAATTTTAACTATTTTAGACTCGAGTTTTTAACTACAAGAGTTTAAGACCATCAAAGACTAAAAATTTGGACTATAACGCGCTAGAGCCTCATTATCACTCACGCTCAAGTTTTTAAAACACTACCGAAACTTCCTAGTTATTTTTTAGAGGAGACCTATGCCTTGCAGTGCAGTGGGATGTTACAGATTGATATCCACTGTACCTATCTATATAAATTAATGTTCGCTTCTGTACTGATGCAAACATTTCTGAGAATGACTTAACTATACTCAGAAATGTCCGTAAGTACGTTTCGTTACCAATCGCGTGCTAAGTTGCGCTAAAAATATCTTAGAGCTTGAAAGTAAATATCAAAGGGCGATTTGGCCGGCATAATCTATGTTTAAGTGGCATTGGCTCCATGTTCACATTGGACGGTCTTGGTCATATTACGGTCACTTTGGTGTGACCAAATAATTGCTTTATACCTAACATTATTATATAATTACCATGTTTTATGATTCTACGTTATATATGTTAGGGCTAATGTTAGAATTGTGACTAATGCCAAGGTTACCTGGATTCATTGCCCTAGATATATAGCTTAAAAATATGTCAATGCTTTATATTTCAAGAAAAATAAGTACCGAATGTTCCCAAAATTGTCCTACAATTGTTCTCTTTAACCACCTCGTCTTACAAATTTCACTATATTGGTAGACTACTGAACTATTGAACTATGGGCATGCGTTGCATGCCCTTCAATTTTTTTGCACATAATATATATACATAATATATAGCCTATGTCGATCTGGAATAGTGTACCTTTCAAATGGTGAAAGAATTTTCGAAATCGGATTAATAGTTTCGGAGATTACCTCCTACATCCAAACTTTCAAACTTTACCTCTTTATAATATTAGTACAGATAACCTTCCGGAATAATTATACTGTACAGTGCAAACTTGCCTATTCTTGATAATGCCGAGATCAGAAACTACAAACTACAAACAAACAGACAAAGTTTGTCGTTTAAATAGGTATAAAAGATATTTGATACACTTAGTCAACACTAATTTTAAAATCGCTTTTTTATTGCAGATTAAGCTCTGAAACTTTCCAAAAACTATATATTATATTTCATTACTATATAGGTAATAATTTCAAACTCGAAACTTCATCGCTCAACATTTGCGATGGTTAGTAAGAACTCATGATATCGTATGGGAAATTTTCAAAAATTCCCCACATTGGCATAATATTGTTTAGAAGGTCCAGATAGGTCTTGTTTTCTACAGAATAGTTTGAATATTATCCAGTTAAAATTTAAATTTTATATAATTGTCAGAGGTATGGACAGTTGAACATGAAAACGTAATAAATTACTTTCCTTGTATGTATTTTTCACTTAAGCGCCACTTTGTTAAATATTCCCCATTTTTTATTAACAAAAATAAGTTTTATTATAAAAATTCAGATTCGTATTCAGCGAAAACATAAGAAAAATCTAAAACTAAAGATTATCTAAAACTAACCGTGGTCACTCACAGCTCATTTTAGGAGGGGTTCCCGCTCATCAAACTAAATGTAGGCACCAAGTAGGTAAAACTAGGCATAGTTCTAGGCAAAGACAATTCAAACGGACCTAGACAACTGAAACGTACATAGGCCGCGACCCACGCTTGAGCGCTCTCCAAGCTACTAGCTAGTGATGTTACATTTGTCGATAAACATATTTTTTATATCGACTTTGTTATTTAAAAAATACGGTTTTACAAAACGGTCATTAAAATATTATTTATCTTACTAATCATTATAATTTCGGCGCCTGATTATTAAGATTTTTTGGTTTATTTTCCAATGATAAACAAAATAGGTATATTTAGACAATGTTTTCTTTCTTGATTTTATAAAATTTTAAGGCAGTATTAAAATGAGAAGTATTATAGACAAGAAATAAAACAATTATAATAACACAGGAGAATCCTGTCGGCAGCGGCAGCGGGTGCGCTGCCGTCCTTGCAAGCCCGGTGTAGCTGGTGTCCATGGGCGGAGGTGACCACTTACCATCATGTAGGCCGCTCGCTCGTCTACTACCATTTATATAAAAAAGACAATTTAGGTATCTTAAAGTCAATCAACATGTTTCCTATAGATGAAAAATATGTAAAATGTTTCCTTATTTCAAAACAGAAGTCAACAAATACAGAAATAAAAAAAATCAGGTTTAAAAGAAAAAAATAATTAAGTTGCAATGTTGCAGTACTGAGTGACCTTGAACTTATGTATCAGGTCTATCGATAGAGGTCACATCTCGGCACCATACGAAACGTGGTTCGCGAAGCGCATTGTGTAAAGCCCTCCGGCCAGGTGGATCGACGACTTAAAGACGACGGTGGCGGTTGGATGAGAAGAGCCGAGGATCGTGTGTGGTGGCGAGCCTTGGGAGAGGCCTTTATCCAGGAGTGGAGAAACATAAGGCTGATGGTATTAAATGGGCATACTTATATATGCACTGCTTACATTGATCTAAATGGGTATGTTATTTCATTTCATTATGTTGCATTGCATATGTTATTACATTTCTCTGAATGTTAAGCTTATCAGTAACATTATTTCTAAAATATTTAAAATAACATAGTTAAAGTAAGATTTAGTCCCATCCTTGCTTCAAGGTAGAGAATTGCAACTTCAACACAAATGCACTTCGTCCGACACAATGTGACATAGTAAGCGTATAAACACATATGTATGTATGTCTCTATATGCCGGGGAGGCAGGACTCTCTGTAATTTCGTTTCACATCACGATTGCGTCGCGAAACAGAGAATTTTCACAAAACTAAACGGATTTTCTTAAACCTTTTTAAGGTTGTTTGCAATTGAGAACAAAAACCCGGCAGCTGCGCAAATGCCTTCTGGAAAATCGTGTTCTGGTCTTTGTGTCTCTGGACCCACGGCACAGAGAAACTTAGTCTGTGGGCTATTGAGAATAATAACAAAATGGATTTGACTCTTTTAACTTTATTATTTATTTACGTATTTCTCGCAATAAAATCTACAGAATATACTTTACAAAATATATGAACAGTTTTTGCTTACGCCAAACATAAGTCTTTACAGATTTACATTATTATACAAAGCTTTGTCTTCAGCAACGTCAACAATTAATTGCAAATAATATATAATTGTATGTGTGTGTGTGTATATTGTATATGTGTGAGGGTGTGTATTCGTGTGTGCTAACTGTAACCAATCTGGTATCAATAGAATCAAATTATGAGTTCGCTACCAGTGCGACTATATAAGATACATATATTGGCTTTTTTGAAGATGGCCCTAAAGGAACAAAAAAGGATCAGCGCTGAGAAATTGTTTATTCAAAACGCCGCTACAAAACGTGCGCTTAGTTTTCATTATTTGAACATAGCCCTAATTGGAGTGACTGATAATGGGTACCTAACTACTGTAGCGAGCTCTAGTTTTGCGAACGTTTAACATATAATGGGGTACATTACAGGCACAGCATGACTTGAGTGTATGTCTCAAATGATTGATGCGATGGAAAGATACAATACTTTCAACCGATTGCCCTCGATATAAAATATTGGCTTATTTTTATTGCCAGTGTAGGTCTATGACCTAGCTGCTAAAGCATTCTCGCACCTATTTTTTTATTATATACATACTAGTATACTATAGGGATTTTCGGCAAATAAAAAAATCAATCGGGGATTTTATTGTTGTCTTTTCATTGTAACTGCTATCCGCTTTCATTTGACATTCATTTTTCGTAGTTTGCCTTTGATTCAAAGAAATTTTCTATAACTATTAATGTGTTAGCAGCGGGTATGTGAAAAAGCATTTATCGAAAAATATTCGTTGCATGAAGATTAATTTTATGAGGTCGAACGGTTATATTTAAAGCGTGCTATATTTTCCAAATAATTGTCTGCAAGGTAAACAATTTTAATGAAGAAATTAAAAATCTATACATATAATAAAATATATAAGTAAAATAAATAAAACAGTAAAAGGGTCAAGTACATTGGCATATGTTTTTTAAAAAAGAGGGAAGAGTGTCTTTTTAGAAGCTACAGAACTTAAAACAGTAGTTTTTAACATTTTTGTCCGTGTTTGGTTATATGTCTGTTTTTCTATTTGAGCATGACTCAAAAAATATTGAACGGATTTTGTTCGGGTTTTCACTAATGTATAGCTAAGTATCCAGAAGAAAAACTGGTACATATGTCGGTACTTTTACAGGTGTTAAAAACCTTTTACAGCTGCTTAGTCCACGCGAGCGAAGTTAGAATTAGCTACCTTATTATTAGATAGCAAGAAACCAGTTAATACTAAAGAAATTAACCTACAAACGACTATTATTTGGTGACGTGATTACAAATGGAATATAAAGAATTATACTTACTGACATGACGTCAAATTAAAATATTATAAATGAATACATCTTAACTGAATTATCAATAACATTGTTTCCTAAAGATAAATTAATAATGTATAGATAAAATACAACTTATTTATAGTACTTACTAAAGAACAGAAGAGTATACTCTGTAGTTGAAAGAGGAAATCTAGTCGAGCTACTTGCAAAACTCTTTCATGTATTTGTAACCCCATTCGCGCGTTACGACTGTCTAAAATTTCAGCATGAAGACGTAAAAAGGTGCCAGGAAAAGCGCATATGTCGCAAAACCTTTTAAAGTCACCACTTGGTACGCACAAGCCACAATGTACCACATAAAAACAGTCGCGCAACTTAGCTTTATACTCGAATTAATTATTGTAAAAGCTAGGTTGACTTCCAAGCAATGCAGCTTGCGGCTAATGTCATGCGTCAATTGAACCTCACGCGGCCGATGTGGTTATACTTTGGACTATGGGGATTGTATGGAACCCCTTCGGACCTACGCGTCATCATCGCATGCGACGGAGCGCGGACCATAGCCAAAACAAGTATCGACTGTAAAAACTGGTCAACTCAAACGAGTAACGCATGACGAGTAATCACTGACGCATAGGTCGTAAGGGCTATCGCAGTGGATTGTGCCGTTATCGATATGGCTCAGAAGTCTACCTTTAAGCGTGAAACAATCAATTCTATCCTTAAAATTCAGTGCGATAGCTTCGTATTAAACTGTCATCTTGATAGAGTATATTTTTAATGTAAAGTAATGTTTGTTGTAATGTAAAGAGGCGCGTCACAATGTAAAGATGCTATTAAATTTTCTGAGATGACACAAAACGTCACGTAAGCGGTGCATCTGTGTGCGTGAGGTGATTTGTCTAAAGATCAACTACTGTCATTTCTTTGTTCTGCGGACATGTCGCGTAATGGTCAAAGGTCGAAATTTTACGACGCAAACCTGACACACGTTTTACGGCATCATAAACTTTTCAAACTTTGACTCGGGTGTGTACTCACCTTTAGCTCTATGAGGATATGTACATCAACTATATCAGGCTTAGTACATATTTTTGTTTCGCTATTGAACGTTATTGAGTCATCTGTTTCTGTCCTTAGCGGTATTCATGGCATCGTGGATGTAGGTGTTGGGAGTGGTGTGGATCTTGTCAGACCAACGTATCGGCCTACGTCCTTGGGGTCTCTTCCCAACCACCTTGCCAGTCACAATGAGTCTCTCCAAACTGATGTTTCCCTTCCTGGTAATATGACTGAAGTACTCAAGAAATCTCTGGAGCTGGTGGATAGCTAGTATATAGCTGTTTTGAGTTTCTTTAAAATTGTCTCCATTTTGTTAAAAAAAGCTTGTGTAAAAGGCTTCTTTCTCTACAACTTCTGTGTAAACACTTTTTTGTCTAACTTTTGACTATACGTACGAATAATAGCGAATAGCGAATAATAGCGGAATCTCCCTTTCGACTGGATTTCCCACCCCCACCCCTCTTCCTACTATTTCATAGTATTTCACATAAAAAAATGTATTGTAACTTTGAGACAGTTTACAAATCCGTTACGAATACAAATTAAGAAAAGAAATCCATCTCAATCCCTACTCAAGTAACAAACTAAATTTATTATCTGCAAGTAAAATCATTATTACAATCCACGCAATTACATGGGAACTCAAAGGGTTGCCCTTGGGGCTCGAGTAATTAGGGGCGAGTTTTTCTCTCGCCGAATTATTTCGAACTTCATTTTGTTTAAGAATTAAAGAATTTGAGAGTTACAAGGGAAAAATCGAGGTAGTTAATTTGTATTTTAACTAGGTTTTTTAATCACTGTTTTGTTTATTTTATTTCAAAATCTTTATTGCACTTAGTACAAAATGCGAGATTAATGCCTTCTCTATCATTCTCTTTAGACATTCTCTATCAGCCAACCTTTGGCTTGAACAGAGGAGAACGTTGGGAGGTTAGAAATGCATTTAGAGAAAGGGTTGGGAAAATGGGGAGAGATAGGATATGACAGGATGGGATGGTAATGGGCTCTGGCATATCTCACTCACTGCCGAAACACTTGCGAACATAGGATAAAGTGGGAAATACATAAAAACAAGTAGATAGGCTTCTGTGAGAGAGGGGTAAGTTATCAAGTCGAGGACGCTCAACGGCTGTGGGATTACAGTGTGCAGCTTTCCCCTCCAGTTATACAAGTTATACTTTATTGTTGATTTTTGGTCATACAGGAAGTCTTATAGATTGGTCAGGTTAACTATAGGAAATTGGTCATATTTACAAAAAAAAAATCAAAAAAGTACAAAAAGTCCTTTCAAAATGTATAGAAAGTCACATGGCCGAATAGAATGTTACAATCAGAATGTAGTAGCAAATTACGTTGGTACAATCAACTGGATAAGGGCAATTCCCTTATCCTCTCATTAAAAACTAATCCAGTACCTTAATCAATCTACAAATGGCTATTCAAGCACACCGATAAGAAGAGTGTGACTACAAACTGACAATTATTCGAAGTATGGTCGACAGGCGTGAACTCTCGTCGTGCGTGTTACAAAACTCGAGACGGGTCCTCGAAGTTTCTCGACGCATACATGCCTTTGCAGTTTCTTTCACAGTTTGAAACCGTTTTAAAGGTTTTATTTTTTATAGAGAAAGGAGGCGGCAAACGAGCAGACAGTTCCACTGGTGGTTAGAGGATACTGTCGCCCATGGACATCCGCGATACGTTCCAACATCAATCCAGAATGACGTTAGCACGACCCCGATGCGCTGCCCTGTACTTGTATCAGCCTACAACGAAGCACTGCATGGCACAGGCCTCCCCTAGTAAATCATCGAGGGGGTTTAGAGCCGTAATTCACTACGCGTGCCCAATATTCTCCAGATTTTCTTTTATTTCTGGAGCATGCGGGTTCCTCACGATGTTTTCCCTCACTACAAAGCAAGTGACAATTTAAAAAAAAAATCTAAACTTGCTGCCTAAAGATGCACATCTTTGGAGATTATAAATTTGGAGAATGTATTAGGAAATTGGGGATGGATAGGATATAGTCTCTGGCATATCTGCCTCACTACCGAAACACGTACAAACATTGGTGGAATAGGATAAAGTAGGAGATACAGGGGTAATTTAATCAGTTTAGTGCCCAGCGGCTTGCAGTGTCCACCTTCTCCCTCCCGATTTGATTTTTTCCCAAATTGTTCACATTTCCGTTTATGGTACAAGGTATCCTTCACTCTCCAGGCGGTACGCTTATGGACGGTTTATGGAATGCATATCCTCATTTACATAATGAGCGTTTCTCGAATGGTTCGGTCATATACGATTCTCATGACCAAACTTCATATATAATTCTCGTCTGCATCTGTTCACGTGATGATTAAAACTGGATGATAACAGTGAGCACTTGATGATAACGTTGTTTATACTTATTTTTGACCGATTTTCTCACCTGCACGTGTTCGAGAAATTATTCTTGTGTAAATCAGCCTTAAGACACGTTCAATTTCTGGCAACGCGTGAAAGAACACTATCAAGAAAATAAGTAAAGAAGATATAGGTTATACAGATAAAACTAAGAAACTAAAAAAGATAATGGTCGATAAATAATCTGAGAGATACATATGCATAGACATACCTGTACTCATATGCGTATATGTATGTATCTATGGTATATATATATGTATGTATTCATTATGTATGTATGTATTATATAGACATAATTTATTTATGGCATTATTCATCTCTATTCGTCTACAAACTTCTCCTTACCACCCAAAGGTTGCCTGGAAGAAATCGCTTTAGTGATAAGGCCGCCGCCCGCCGATTATACTTCTTCTATTTACTCTTCTGTATGTTTTGGTGTACAATAAAGAATATCTATCTACCTAATGTAGATGCTTTGGCTGGGGCAGACCTCCCATTATCATTTTATACCCACGGAAAACAATAAATTACAGCGGTAATTTTAATGATATTTATACTCAAAAACAATAAACATTTTCCAATGTTTACACGAATCAAGCCTAATGAAAACCCGCGTAGACAAATCGTATTCACTATAGCGTGTGCAAACACGAGCTCGGCGGGTTCTTCGGGCGGCCCGAGGGAAATTCGGACGTTAGCCTAATAGGGGGTGTGGTGCCAGTGATGTTTTGATAGCGATTTTATATATATATTTATTTAAACTTCATTGCACAAGTAATTGTACAAATGGCATATTGCATTGTCTACCAGTCAACCACCAGATCAAACAGACATAGGGACGCGGGTACAATTTTAGTTTAAATATAATCAAACTTAATAATAGTATACACAAATAAAATAATACAATAAATTAGTGCCTTAAATATGAAACTATTTTTTTTATACAAAGATGCCGGCAGATGAGTAAACAGATGATACTCGTATCTAAAATTACATTAAGTTACCTCGCTGAGAAAGTAAGCTACTAGCATTTCAACTGATACGACCTTTATTCATTATAATAACATTTAAACTGTCACGTTTTGTACACATTTTGTATTCCAAATTGTGTCTGAACGCGTATAATAAAGGTATTTGTCTACCTTTTATTCCTACTCGACGTTTCGCAACTGGTTACAACAGCCATGGTCACGATGAGACTAAAGAGGAGGTATCAACTACCCACATTTGATATTCACATTCGGAAAGGCTGCGACACGCTACACTAATGTCCGCGGACGTATTCGATGGTAAATTGCAGGGCTTCAATTTATTAATCACTGGATTTCACGTCGATGACAGTTTATATCCATCTTCCCAATTGAAATTTTTATATTTCTTAATTTCAATCACCACGTACAATCCTGGGATAATAGTGACGTTCAGTGGACAGGATTTTAGGAGTGCAGAGTTTTATCCAGTGATTAAACGTCGAGAAGGAATAAAAGGTTAACAACCTTTATTATACGCGTTCAGACTCGATTTAGATTTCTATTTTTTCGTTATTACAACATAAAACTATCGTAATGAACAATGTTTCAAATTTACAACTTCACATTTATTTATGTCTCTTCGCTGCTAGGCCTGTCCCAAGGCACCGCACTACAACACGATCTTCGGCTTTTCTCATTCAGCCACCATTTTTTAAGTCGTCGGTCCACCTAGCCGGAAGGCGTCCCTCACTGCGCTTCCCGGTACGTGGCCTCAATTAGAGGACTCGTCTACCTCATCGGCTGTCATTCCTGCGACAAATATGTCCTGCCTATCGTCATTTATAAATAGTGGAGAGACATAATAAGCTTATGGCATAGCTTTATTTGTGAGTACAGTTATGTTAGATTACGTAAGTACGTTCTATCTGTGTAAAGGTGGCAGATAGCTCATTCCTTTATCAAAAATTAACTCAGAAACCTGTTAATGCACTCGGATAAATGCACTGTATGTTAACATTTTTTTTTTTTTTTATGTACGAAGTCGGCAGACGAGCATACAGTCCACCTGATGGTAAGTGGATACTGTCGCCTATAGACATCCGCGATACATGCCAACATTAGTCCAAAATGAGAAACGTTGGCATGCCCTCGGATGCGCTGCCTACCTTTGGAGATATAGGAATGGATTTGGAGAAAGGTTTGAGAAAATGGGGAGGGATAGGATGGGATTGGAATGGGCTTTGGCACATCTCACTCACTACCGAAACACGTACGTACATTGGGGAAATACGATAAAATGGAAAATGCAGTACATTTCAAGGTAGTATTCTGTGAGAGAGGGGTAACGTGTCCAGTCGAGCGCGCCCAGCGGCTGTTGGATTGCAGCATGCACTCTCTCCCTCAAAGATTTTCTTTGAAAATTCTTTTAAAAACATTCTTTTAAAAAAACCTTTATCAATAGATTTTTGTGTTGTGTTCACATCACCACACTCAGTTTAAAAGCATTCATTTCACACTGTCCGCTAATAGCTTATGCTTTACGTCAACGTTATGTGAGGACGGTATGCACAAACAGATAATGAACCAAATAAAATATACGAAAAACGTAAAAACGTTCAAATTGTAAATATATTTTTATATTACCTAAAACTACATACAATTTATGGACATTGGTCACATAAAAGAAAGATACAAAATAGATTTTGGTAGCCATTTTGAGTCTTATAATTCATCATCACTACAAGGTGATTGGAAAAATACTGGTAACATATTGTTCTTATGTTTAAATTAAAGAATTTTATTCATAAAAAAATTCTACTTACTTTTTCTACATATGTATATTCTAAACAAAAGGGTACCTACTCGATTCTTAAAAAATATATAAAGAAAATTATACATTTAGATTTGTCTGTAATATGTATACTCTGTATTGTCATTGGGTTACCAATACAATTAAAATAAAAAAGGATTACCTTGTTGCTAAATCTAGATCGTAAAATACTGATTACTGAACCGTCAAAAGTAAATGCATTGGTTTACCTTAAGTAACTGTTAACGGACTCGTCACGGCATAAGTTATTTCAATTTACCTGAAACAAAAAAAACAGCGGGTATTTTTTTTGGAAATGAGTTACTGATGTGATTCTATCTTGGTAACTAAATAATTTTCAAACAACCAGAATTAAACTTTCGAGTTACAGAACCTGTTACCAACAGCCGCTGACTGTTTAGAGTAAACTCTATTCCCCACACTGCGCAAATACAAGTTATGAGTTTGAAAATAAAGCATTCGTTCGCAATTTTTGAATTTTGCTTTATATTTCGAACGTTTTTAGATCCATTCAAATTTCCTTTATAATAATGTAGCCTTTATAATAATATTTCATTGAAACAATGGCATTTTTTCATGCACCAATCTATACATATATACAGAAATGTCCTTACTGACTTTCCAGCTTCAGCCGATACCACTGAAGCTGGAAACTTGACATTTGGGAAATAGATTCTTTTTATGACGTAAACACTTATTAAGAAAGAATTTATCAAAATTCAACCACAAGAGTTATAGAAACAAATATATTTGGTAGTCCTATTAACTTATAACTTGGTATAAATATTTTAAAATTCTAATAATTGAGCGCCCGTTTTACCTTTTTCCAAAATTGTCTCAGGGGGCTAAAATACAGGGTATCAAAATTTTTATTGTATCACAAATCCATGCGAGCGAAACTGTAGGCTCCTACTTATGCAGAAACTATAGAAAAATAGTTGCTCTCGTTTTTATTTCATCCACATTTATAAGTCGCCTTTCGTCACCTCCAGCCACGATGTATTCATTCCCGTGCCAAAAAAGGAAAAAAATAATTGAACCGAATGAGTGATAATCCGCAATAACCCAAAACAATTTATACAAACAAACTTCGCGCCCACATTTTTAAATTGAGAACGTCAAACGCCTCTCGTACTCTCCAGGGAGCCGAGAGGTTTTACGTACACTTATTTCCACATGTATTCCACACAAACGAAATTAAACTTTATTTGTTCAACACAAAATTGAATATCGCCCACAATGCACCGAATCGGTAATTTAGTCGCACGAACCCGTTGGCTTTTATTTTAAATAGGTTTTATTGAAACGTTGTTTTGTATTTTACATAAGGTTTAGAAGGCTTTAGTTTTTATTGAAAATAAGTTCAAGGGTTGTCTTCAAAAATAGTGTAGTTATTTTGACAGCTTCCATTTTTCCAAGTTTATTAACGCAATACGTTAAGAAATAATTAATTCATTATGATAAACTAGTAACATAATAAGTACTTATAAAACTCCAAGCCTACAAATCCGTCAGAAATCAGTCAAATGGAAACAATTGGTGAGCCGAGCCAAGGCCGTAACACGACAAAAGTAACACACGACTGGATGACGCGTTGGGCGTGTCACGCGTTAGTTAACAGATTGCACAATTTAAAAGTTGTCAGCGGAATAAGTATGTGCGACTTAGAGAGTGCGACATATAGCTAGACTAGCTGTTGGCCGCAGCTTCGTTCGTGTCGATTTAATAGCATTGAGAAAATTTAAAAAATCTGTAAAAGCATGTTAATTTAACCATAAATTACGGCATATTTACTAAATATATCACGCTGCATAAGAACGTTTAGGTTATTCAATATTTATTTTAATACTCTGTATTTTAATACCTCCTCACACAATTTAGAAAAACAGAAAAAAGTATTGTAGAATGTTCACACTAAATTTCAAGTAGGACCACCGAAAATTTTCTTTACACAAAAATGTACCCCCATATATCAAAAATTGCCAATTTATAACGGTTCTTAATTAATAATTCACAAATGGCAAAGCATCGCACTCAACAGGACAGTCTGGCATAAAAGAGGGGAAGCCATTGCCCAACAGAGTGACACAACTCCAGGCTAAATAAAAAAAAAAATATTTACAACTGTAGATATTTTTTATGGAAAGAAGGTATGGAAACAGACGAGCAAACCGTCAATCTGATGGTAAGTGGATACAGCTGTCCACGAACATCCGCCATACATGCCAACATTAGCCCAGAACAAAAAGCGCTGGCATGCCCCCGAATACACCACCGAGTAATTTAAAGATTTGGAAAAATGTTTGGGCAACATGGATAGAAAATATAACGGGGAATGTAAAACAAGTTTATAAACCGCTATCGCTTATGGTAGCGATTTTCCGTTCCGCAACTTCCGATGACTTGTACAGGGGCCTAATGTCCGCTCGTTTGTCTGTTCCTATCAAATTAGCCGGCATATTGCCCCTTTGGTTCGCTAACAGGCGCCGCTTTTATGAGTCGTTCAGTTTCTATTTAACTTTCAATTATTTTAGGGTTCTGAAGAAAATTAAAAAAGGAAAAGAAAGGGCAATGCACCTTTTTTTTGCAAGAAAGTGACTCCAACTCCAATTCCTTATTACAAGAAAATATTAGCAGAAATTAGTTCTATAATAGTTATGTGTATTTACACGTTTATACAGGCAGGGTTTTAACGCAATTATATTTCAATTTAACTGTACAGTTGTATTTTTGTAGCTGTATACTAGGGATGTTTCATTCGTATTCGTTCTGGCGAATACTCGCCAATTTCCAAGCATTCGTATTTGTACTCATTGTGGGTAGTGGGTAAAAGAAGTTCTATAAAAAAGACAAAAAAATCTTAGAGAATTAAAGTTTATTTGAAAACCAGTCACATACCTGACTTTAAATTAAACTAAAAAATTACAAATGCGTAGTTAGTAGGTTAGGTACTATTCGTATTCGCGAATAATGAAAACAATTATTCGTATTCATATTCGCGAATAGTATTTTTTTTGCTATTCGAAACATGTCTAATCTATGTGATAATTTATTACTATAATTGAATTAGAGCCATGTCTTTTCGTAGACTATAAATTACTTTTTGCACAAAAATGACGTCAGACGTCCGTCCGGTGGTAAGTGTATACTGTCACCCGTGGACATTCGCGATACATTCTAGTCATTCTAGAATGACCATCGTTGGCACGCTCGGCCCCCGGAATGCGCCGTCTACCTTTGGAGATTTAGGAATGGATTTGGATAAAGGGTTGGGGAAATAAGAACGGATAGGATGGGGTGGGTATGGGCTCTGTTCTACCATATCTGGTATAGATATATCTCGCTCGCTAGCGAAACACTTATTTAAAGTGGGAAATTCCGTAAATTTTACGAATCTTCTGTGAATGCGGGGCAAAGTGGCATGTGGGCGATTGTGGGACTGCAATGTGTGCAATGTATGATCTTCCCCATCCAAAATAAATCTATAATATCACTTTTTGTGATATAAAATGGCTAAAGCATTTTTAGTATAATATTTCTTTTTCGTGTTACAGCGCATTCCATAAACGACATTTTGCTAGTTGGGAGATTAGCGACTCGCTCTATCTTCGACTTCTAGGGCAGCCCTGGCAAGGACTTCCTAGGAAACCCAAATAAATGATAATTGATCATCCTAGGCTTTAATCGATCTTCTTCAGTTAATGTTCCCAAAAGTGAAAGAATTTCCAAAATCAATCCAGTAATTTTTGAGTACATAAAAACAAAAAATAGAAACAGTTTCAATAAAATATTTATGATATTTTCCATGTGTCCTTTTCATACTTTTGTGAGGCCGACATGTGATATATACAATTTGTTTTATTCGAGAACTTAGTTTCGTCCGAGGACCGGTGATGAACCCTTACGTACGGATCGGGTTACAATAGACTCGTAGTAATCTTCAAACTTCAAACCTTTTTATTGCCAGTTACAGGTGCATATTGTAGTAAATTATAAATAATAATATATGCAGTATCACTGCACCTTTCCAGTTTTGTCGGCATGCAATTTTTATTAAATACATTGATTAAATTTCAGGATATGCAAATTAAACTTATATACTCTTGGACATGTCTCAGAATATTGATAATTATAAATAATAATATAAAATTTCATTCTATATATTAATTTCATCTAATAAATATTCATCGATAGTGTAATAACATTTAGTCGCTAATATTTTTTCTAGTTTTATTTTAAATTGTCGGCAAGTCAATTATGGAGTCAGGTAAGTCTATATAGTACATTAATCTATCAGGTCTATCAGGTAAGTCAATTAAGTCTGGCTTTATGGAGTCAGATAAGTCTATAAGTTAATCTATCAGGTCTATCAGGTAAGTCAATTAAGTCTGGCTTTATGGAGTCAGGTTTTTTTTTTTTTTTTATGTACTAAGGCGGCAGACGAGCATACAGTCCACCTGATGGTAAGTGGATACTGTCGCCCATAGACATCCGCGATACATGCCAACATTAGTCCAAAATGACAAATGTTGGCACGCCCCCGGATGCGCTGCCTACCTTTGGAGATATAGGAATGGATTTGGAGAAAGGGTTGTGAAAATGGGCAGGGATAGGATGGGATGGGAATGGGCTCTGGCATGGGATGGGAATGGGAATGGGTAAGTCTATAAGTTAATCTATCAGGTCTATCGGGTAAATCAATTAAGTCTGGCTTTATGAAGTCAGGTAAGTATATTAATCAATCTATCAGGTTTATCGGGTAAGTCAATTAAGTCTGTCTTTAGGGAGTCAGATAAGTCTATTAATCAGTCTATCAGGTAAATCAATTAAGTCTGTCTTTATGGAGTCAGGTAAGTCTATTAGTCAATCTATCAGGTCTATCAGGTATGTCAATTAAGTCTGGCTTTATGGAGTCAGGTAAGTCTATTAGTCAATCTATCAGGTCTATCAGGTAAGTCAATTAAGTCTGGCTTTATGGAGTCAGGTAAGTCTATTAGTCAATCTATCAGGTCTATCAGGTAAGTCAATTAAGTCTGGCTTTATGGAGTCGGGTAAGTCTATTAGTCAATCTATCAGGTCTATCAGGTAAGTCAATTAAGTCTGGCTTTGTGGAGTCAGGTAATTTACTAAATAATTTAGGAGCTAATACAAATACAGTTTTTTTTTATAAAATGTCATATTAGGATGATGTACATCAATTTTATTCTTTATTCCCCATGGATTTCTAATTTCTATCAACTTAAAATTATTTAAGTGTTTTTTTACAAATACACAAGCTTCATAGCTATGTAGCATAGATATATAATATGTTATAGCAAACAATAAAATTCTTAATTCTTAATAGGACCTCCCCTAGCAAATCAGTGCAAGGTTTATTTTTTATATATTTTTATAAACGTTAAAAAGCACCAAAATCGTTTACAGTGACAGTAAAGTATATCGATTACAATATATATTTTTATAGAGAAGTGGGCGGACCAGCAAGCGGCCCCACGGATGGTAAGTGTTACCGCCGCCCATGGACACCTGCAACACCAGGGGGCATGCGGGTGCGCCGCCGATCATGCTAAATCCTATTCAAAGCTTTCTTAAAGAACCCCGTATCGTAGCTTAAGGACCCCTTGAGGCAGTTCGTTCCACAGCCTACGGATTCGCGGTATAAAATGATTTTTGAAGCGAACAGTACGCGACACCTCCGTATCGAGGAAATGCGAATGGACCGCACTTCTATGACGGGAGGTGCGGTTGTAGAAATCCGAGGTGGGAATTATATTGAACAATTCTTCACAGCATATATATTGTACTTAAAACTAATATACTTACCTATTTATTTCTTTATTCTCTTTAGTTTCTATTGTTTTTAGTTAATTATTTTGGCCGTGTGGTGTAAGCCTACTTTACCCTCCCGTACCATCCCATCTCTTCTCCTGAGTGTCGTACAAGGTGACTAAGGGCTAACAAAGCGGTTACCAAAACCATTACACCATCTCTAAAAGAAACGTAAGCCTAACTCTAAACGTGGTCAGCGTCGCGCTATAAGACTTTAGGATAATGTGCATGAGAAGACCAGTGTCCAGTAGTGGACGAGAAAAGGGCTTGTTACGTTAATTGTTATTTTTGGTCGATTTGTTATTTAACAATAGGTAATGTTTTCATAGGTATTTCACGTTAGGTGGCAGACGAACAAGCAATCCTAATGGTAAATGGATACTGCCATCTATGGACATCCACGATTTTTAATATTAGAAATTAAATTGAATTTTTATGGAATGGAATAAATAATAAAAATTATTAAATAAAAATTTGTCATTGGCTAAGTGTGCCCCCCGCCCTTATTCGACCCTACATGAAGGTCGTCTCGAGTTATTTTAGTAATAATTCTCTTTTTTATTCAATTTTCTCATGTCCCACTCGCGCTTGATGGACACTTTCTGCAATTTGTTTCACTTTAGAGAGAAATATTGTGTTTATGTTTATTACATTTATGTTATTACTAAATGTTCCCGCAACTTCATTGGCATGTAGGTACTTCATATTGATTCCCGTGGGACCTTTGTAACGGATCTGGTTAAAGTGTATTAATACAGGATATAGTTATACAGGTTACCAAAAAAAAATACCGATGAATTATGTTAACACTTAGACTCAATTTTTTTCCCGAAAAATTACAATTTTATGAATTTTATAAATGGTGCACTTTTTTTTCACATAAGGGCATGCCTGGCGCGTGCATACCAGGGCATAATGTCGGCGGCCGGCAGTGCGGGCGTAATTTCATCGCTAAATTCAGAAATAACAGCTGGGAAGACCTATTATCAGAGATCTCGCCATCACACACAGCCTACTGCGGTTGACGAGATCTATTAAAACAGAAAATACTGCCTCCATGACTAGACCTAAAGGCCCTCCCGCATTGACGATGTTGAGAAGGCCGAATGCTTGACCGACAGCCTAGAAGTCAATGCTCACCTAGTCGTCAGCCGGTTCTACCGGTTACGGTAACTGAAATCCAGGATATCATCAAGTCTCAAAATTAAAAAACCACCTGGCATGATGTAATTCCTAATAAGGTGTTTAAAAACCTCCCGATCAAGCGGATCGCACTTCCTGTGGCTATTTAAAATACTGCAATGAAACATCATCTCTTTCCAGCAGCCTGGAAAGAAGCTATCTTTATCGGTATCCACAAACCGGGTAAACACAGATCGGAACCGTTTAGTTATGGATTGAATACAATGGCTAAAATCTTCCAAAGAATTCGTTTTTCTCGCCTATTGAATCACATCAACTCAAAAGGGTTACTCATTGATGAACTGTTCGGCTTTAGAGCCAAACACTCGTGTCCAACAGGTGCATCGAATAACGGAGCACATCCTCACAGGTCTTAACCAAAGGAGACCTTTCAAGACCCTAGCTGTCTGGCTTTTGACAAGGTGTGGGTATAAACTACGGTTTAATGTATAAACTGTACAAACTGGAAGTGCCAGAAAGTCTCATTCTCATCATTCGAGACTACCTTACTAATCACACTTTTCGCTACAGAGGCGAAGGCACTCTGTCCAGCCCCCGCCCAATCAGAACTGGAGTCCACCCGGGGCTCCGTTGTAGTACCCACGCTCTATTTCCTCAACACCAATGATATTCCCCTCACCCCTGGAATATAGCTTGCCCTTCTTGCTGATGACACCCCTCTCTACACTTACAAAATGTCTCTCTACGCTTCCAATGCGCAGTCATCGCCCTCGGCGAGTGGTTTGTGAGGTGGAGGATAAAGGTCATCCCTGAAAAAAGTGCAGCCATGTGCTTCCCTTTTCCAATGGGTGGCACTCGTAGCAGTAGGCCTCTCCCCATATCCTAACTATGAAGGGATATAGGCTTCATAGGCAGAAGAAGTAAAATATCACTTAGAAATAAGCTGACATTGTACAAAAACTGCGTACATCCCATAATGATATTCGCCAGCGTTGTCTTTGCACATGCAGCCCACTCCAACATTAAAATACTACAAACCCTCCAAAATAGATTCGTGTTTAAGGCCGTGGCTGCCCCATTGGTACTCACGCAATGTCGATCTCCAAAAGGACCTCCCTTCATCGTCAAATACGTGAAAGATTTCGCCCGACGTTACTACGACCATCCCAATCCCCTAGTAGTTGCTAGCCTAACCTAGGTCCCCGACGGGAATGCCTCTCCCTATTACCGTCGACGTAGTCGTCCTCGGCACGTCCTAGACGACCCCGAAAACCCAATTACTGCTACCAAGGCCGTTCTTAAGCTATATTCATACACTCCACATGTACACCGTCCCCGCCAGAGAGGCGAGGACGTCCCCCTCACTACACCGTCAAAACACACCTGCTTTCAGCCAACACTTTTCCAGGTATCGGGACGTGCCTGCGATACCCTCCCAAAGCAACGCCCTAAGCCGAGGTCCGTTCCTTCCGCTGGTAAACTGGCGTGGAAGCCCTTAAGCACTTCCTATACATTTGTGCTCCTGGCTGAACACCTCCTGCGTTCACCCTAAATTATACATGTGCGGTGACTCTTGAAAGCCATTCCCGAAAATATATATAGATTAAAAAGGAAACTATAGCGTGATGTAGGTTTTCTTATAAAATAACGCGATATCAATAGCGCGATTAGCAAATAACGCCAGAGCCGAGTTTTCTCTGTAGTTAACAATGTTAAAATACAAATAATTTAAAATATACTTATCAATGTTCATTTCCGTCGAAGTAAGTTCGTTCATAGTAATTTTACGGAATTAGAAGGAAATCTGTCTGTTTGTGGGTTTGTTTGTTACATTGTTGATAAGATACTGTATGATTTCTGTATAAATAAATAAAATAAAAAATATACAATTTTAACTCGTCTTTTACTTCTCGAGTTCCCGCCAAAAAGTATTTAATTCAACTTTGTAAAATTAGTTAACATTAACAATATTTCCTACTTAAAAAAATTACCGACTTATATTGTTAAGGCGGTACACGGTGGCGCTCGTCGGGGCGATCTTCGACCAGATGACCTTGATTTCAAAAGTTGGTTCAGTGTTGGTTGATTTCAGTTGTATTGGGACGCTTATAAGTTTTCACACTTCTATTGTTTTATCGATGGATTGTGGTAGATCTTATACCGTATAGCGGTCGTATACGTGGTCGCCGCGACACCGTGTGGTCGACGCCGAAGAAAACAACGACAAATACTCGTAAAAAGCAAGCAGACGTTAGCTCACAAACAACATAAAAGTACAAAGGCGAGGTAATTACCTTAGTATGATCGATCTGACGGCGGCGGCCAGTCTGACCCTTATAAACTTTATTATGTATATGTTATAGTGAAAGTTCGAATAGTGATAATTGTTAGATTTTCGAATGTTAATGTTAAGTGTAAATCTTAAGAGGGGTGGGAGGATGAGCGGAAGCGGGGTGATGACAGCAGCGTCTTGTAAACGTATTCCCCCGAATACTGCAACGCCTTTAATAAAATTTTGCACAAGTAATTCGGATCTATGTCTCGGTTATGTTTAGTTTATGAACTTAAAATATTCATATATATAAATATCATAAAATATCCTACAAAAATATTGTAACACATTTTAATATGTCAAATCAGTAAGTACTAAAATACACGAAAAATATTCAGTCTAACTAAAATATGTACAACGTAAGATATTATATCTATTAAATACTAAAATATAGAATAACTTAAAATATAAAATACCTATCTATACCTATAGTAATAAATAAGAATAATCAAAATAACGATTTCAGTCCATTATTACTCAATATATGCTTATATATTGAGTATATAATACTTATATAGTGGCCTGCGATAGGGTCGCCAGTAAGTACTGTTGACCGAGCGCTTTAAAATATCCTCATTAAATAAATGGACACTAGGACCCTAAGGAGCCAGGGTCTCTACACCGAATGCAGTAAAAATGTATTAGGGGCCAATGTCCCTGTATTTGAAGACCTTGCGTTGCTCTGCCTCGTTTGCCGCTGCATGAAGGAACCTGTATGAAGACATCCGCCTTCATGCAGGTTCCGTGGAGATGAGATGGGGCCAGCGTATCGACGCCGGTTGACACATATTTCATGATATTTTTATTATTTTCAATAGTTATCAATTTATTCTGTCCTTAGTAAACTTACTGTCACTTTAGTGAGCGACGGAATTGGACTCCGACGGAATTGGACATTGACGAGATTTGTTTTCAATTTTGATTTCGAAATTGTAAATACTGACATAGTTGCCCACATGTATAATACTAATACTTGACACTGGCATATTGTGCTAATCCGTTCTGCTTTATTTCTTTTGTTTCAGCACAGAAATTTTCCAAGCTACACAAGCCAGTGTACCAGCAGCATCAATAATTCACCCAAAAACCAATCGTAACCATTAAAATGGTACCACAAATTACAGTCGGTTAACCCTCCTACTCCCTCCCACTTTACCCTATCCCATAATTTTGTTGGCTATTAATCCTTAGGATAAATAAGGGGCAGTAACTCCCTATAAGGGTTAGGTGTGTCTATCAGCTCGATATCGATGCTATGAAGTTGATTTATGAAGGAGATTGGAATTCTATAGAGTAAATACAAAAAAAATGTTGGTAACATTATTTTGATACTTTTATTCAATATTAATTATTAGCCGAGCATTGAATTCAAGTATCAGAATTATTTTTCCAACTATTTTTAGTAATAATAATAACGTACAAGTTTCTTTTTTAATTTTCTAGTCACAACTTTCATTTGCCAAACTACACAAATTGTATAATAGGCAGCTATAAGGTCCTACAAAAAATATCATTTCTAAATAAAAATCAACGTGTATTTCATGTTTATTTATTACATTAAAAAGTTGGCGATGAATATTCTTTTATGTGCATAACACTATCCACAGTTGCTCGAATAGGTCTTTGACCTTCGAACGCGTTCGCTTGCCCAAATAGTAAATAATATTAATCTTCAATTATTTATTTTTAATGTAATCAAAAAGTCAGCTATATATAATAGTTTTAGTGTAGATATATAAGTTTATTGCCTTATTAAAATATTTCTCACTATTTTTGTAGAACATTATACAATACGCTGAATTCTATTTGAAATAAGCCGAAAAGACGACTATTGCGTTTTTAAAATTTGTATCCACATTCTCCTAAAATATTAAAAACACTACAAAAGAAATAACATCACGTTAACCTTGGATAGTACCATTAACTATATTTTAAACATCGTGTAAATAACATTTATACACTTAGTTGACAAGCACAGTCCTTCGCATTGCGGCCATTTTTTCTAACTTGAAAAATGACAACACTAACCCAAGAATACCAAATAAAGGAGTGGATTCACAAAATGTCAGGGAAGCTCAAGCGGCGGTTAAACGAGATAGGCCGCATACAAACACCACCGTAATCTGATCTTCCACTCCCCTTAGTTTGTTTAGACAGATGGGAATGAAGGGGGACGACGATCAAATTGCAAGGGTCTACTTAAAATTGACGTTTGGTACCGAACACTACGTGGGTTGAGGTACCAAACACAATTGCCTGCCACTTTTCTGCGCGGTTGATTTATTCTCTCATTAAGATCGGTATAGAGTGGCTATTACCACTCATCGCTTGTAATCATCGTCTTTTTATTTGGAGTGCATTTTAATGGCGCATTTTAAAGAAGAGATTTCTTTTAAGCTATGAGTTAGAGAGCAATTTTTATTCAGATTTAATTACATAGTGGTCTTGTTAGGTATTAGAGATTCACCTCAGCCTTGCTCTGTAAGCTGTTGCTTAACATATACCTACATATATGATTGCTACTAGAATAACATTGGAATGATGTCATGTAACCTCAAGAAAGATCATTTCTTATGTTGTCGCTGCGTTTACTTTATTTTCTTGATTACTAAAATTATTCATTTAAGTATGAACAAACAAAAAACTATATGTTCTTTAGCAGTGAAAAACCATAGATTAATGTTATGATAAGATATGAGTATTACTGGGTAGTAAGTAACAGTAGGTACTTATTATATTTTGGAGCGGTAATTAACTTCGAATCGTAATGTTGAAATACGAGGTATATTAGTCAGTGAGTTTGTTCTTTCGACATATGTACTCTGAATGAATGTTTGTGCGATGTACATTAGTGCAAAAGTACTATTGTATTGTAAATTGTAAAGTAAAAAACGTATTATCAGTCGAAGAAATTTTGTGTGATCGTGATCGATTAATGGGTATATAAAAATTGACGAGCACTACGAGTAGAATATAATAAGATATATGTATTTCATGTACGAGATAAGACAAAATAAAAATATTTTTATAAACCAAAAAATACAATCAAAAAGATTAAATACATCTCAACGACAATATTATAGATCAATATCATCAATATAAGTCTATGGACGACAGTATCCACGTACCATCAGGTTAACTGAATGAGCGTATGCCGCTCTTTCTATAAAAAAAATACAAAATGAGAGATAATATATATCTAAATGGTTCCATCTTAACTTATGCCTTATATTTAAATTAGATAGGGCCTTTTTCATCACCTCCTGATACTTTATCAAAATGTATCAAAAAGTCAGTTATACTTTATCAGAAAGTAAGTATCAGCTAGATTAAATTAGCAGATAATTGATCTATCAGATTGTTAAAAGTTACTTTATCAGGAGGTGGTGAGAAAGGCCCTTATATATTTTAAATTGACGTAAGCACGCGCAAGTTCACTATAAAAATCTAAAGCTTCTATTTTTTGATTATGGGACAAAATATTACTAACCATTTTCTCTTCTCACTTAGTATATATACGAGTACTCGTAAATAGTTTTTGCAACTGACGAGCGCGTGTCAATCTTACTTGTGAATAAATAAATATCTGTATACGCGAAAAGTAACTTTCACGCCAATCTATTTAAAGGTACATATACCTATTGGACGACCACATTCATGTCGAAAATTGTCCATCAGTGAAAACACACAGGCTGATGGTAAGATGGTGTGTACTAGTAATATAATAACTTGGGTAATAAATTATATAGTAATAGTAATTACTATATAATTTAATATATATGATATTGACTTAAACTAAATAAACTTTCCCCAAATAGTCAAAGTAATTTCTATTTTCACCTTTCACGTGCACTTTACTATAGAAAATTGGAAAAACCCCATTCCCCAGACCTTCAACCTAAATCAAACTCTTGCTATCTTCTTGCAAAAGTCAGGGGCAAACAAATGAATTGGGACCGTGGTAACTGCCGGCGGGCACGCGACTTCGTCGATAGTCGACATTGAGCTGGGGGGACTGACAAATTACTCTGCCATTATCAGTCCATTGGCATTTCTCGCGGTGTGACAGCGTGGGTTTCGGTGTGATTGATGTTTTTACTAACTAATTTAATATATTTGATAAAATACAATGACTTTTATGTACCTGTATGAGAAGTTACTAAACATTGACATTGGTTTAATGACGGTATAAAATTTTGAAATTGGAATTGGACTTGCTGTATAAAAAACTACATCGACAAAATCTTTTATAACTCGTCGCTTAATAACTATAATCAACTTAATAATGATAATTTTCGATTGTTATTGTAGTAACGAAACGCAATTCTATTAATGTGGTAACCAACTAATTAATTAATTAATTTACATGTCCTGTGCTACAATTGAGTGTATTCAATAAATATACAGGTCACCCGTTACAATAGTTATAAAGAGGGAAAGAAATATATTAGTACCGGGTAACACTACACACTATTCATAGCAATGCATAACTATGTAGCCAACTCAATACAAAAGTGTGTATTGTCTCCCGTCCAATGGGTGTACAACTTAGTGTATTGTGCTGCAGCACTGATTTTCATTTAATTAATAATTATTGTAACAAATATAACTATTATATATATAATTAAATTAGCTTAATTTCATTATAAAAATATTTTATTAAAATTATTTTTGCCCACGACGGAACTGAGATGGTACTCGTATATGCGTTTGGGTGTGTATGTGTGTGTTTGTATAATGGTAACCTTTTCTCTAAAACAGTTGTTCTGATTTTGAAGCAGTTTTTTGTTATAAAAGAACTGAACACAAAGTTTCGATAATATCCATACAAAGCATATAAAAATATATTTTTTATAGTGTACGTTGAAGAGTATTTGTTAGAATAAACAAAGAAATCAAACATTTAATTAATTTACCAATTAAGTTTCATGTTTCAAATTAACAAACCACAATCCGATAATAGTATAATTGCTATCTATTTCTTGTTCAAAATTGTCCTCATGTGTGTACATTAATTTCTTATTTAAATTATCGTTTAAATATATGTCCGGAAATACAAACAAGAAAATGAAGCGTCAATTATAAATTTATAACTATTCGATAGACTTTGATAATATATTAAATTACCCTCACTATCGACAATACATAACAGTTGAAGTGAAAAATATTAAAAATGATTAAAGTTGAAATGTCAAAGAAATATGAATTGAAACAGGGAAATCATTAAATAATAATAAGAACGAATTTATTTCTGTCATAAGCCCATATACATAAAAATTAAAATAGAAAAATACAAAACTTTTAAAAATGGAATTCATATAAAGAGATAACGGCACTGTTATGTGCCTCTGTTCAATGTCTCAGTATAGGGCAGTCCACCCTATTCCCCAATGTCGTCAGGATACCGTTGGCGCTGTCTCACACACAATGCATCATCGAGGCTATTCTACCACGTAGGGTGGACTGGAATCCATCCACGTGTGCCTCAGCAAATATCTGGGATGAGCTACAGAAGCGCGAGAGCCTCTACAGCACCCTGAACGCGTTATTGTATTGGACCACTGAGATATTTGACTCATAGGCTACAAAACGACTGACATGCCCTGAATAGTGTCAGTTTGACAATCCTATTACAACGAGCGAACCTACGGGCCAACATACTATTAAACGTAACCTATTTCAATGTGTAGCAGAAATACTGAATGAAAAGTGGCAGCAAATCAATGGCAGCAAATTTAAAGTCTCTCTGGTGACAAGATGTACTCGTAGATAGCTACTTTGTGTCATTCTTAGTATGTAATTAAAAATTGTTTGTTTCAGTTATTCAAAAATGTTGATCACGATTTGCTACCCGTTTAGTACTTTTTTGTTGTTTGTTTAAATACAAACCATTGAACAGCAGGTTCATTTTCGATAGTTTTACTAAATTAAAGATTTTAATTTACTAATTTACTAACTAAAGCCCTTAAATTGTGCAATTTTACAGATCAAACGCAATGTTTTCGATTGTTTAGGGAGTGTATTGAAACTCGGGCAATGATTAACCAATGTTTGGTATAGTTTAAAATTAATTGCACAATATTATTCATTTAATTTTCATTTCGCTGTGTGTGAAGATTCATAATTTCTATTCTCAAATATTTTTTTGTAGTTACCATCTTCAGTTCACAAAGCCAGGTCTTTGAGAAGATTTTTCTTGAGTCTTTTGTACCAATCTTTCGACCAGAGACACTTTAGTCTTTTATGTTTAGTCGCAAGTAGTAACGTGATAGTGGCATTCAAATATGTATCAGACATGTTGCTCCCACGAAAACATTGACGAACATGGGTCATCAATTTTATTGCGTGTAAAAGCAATTGGCCTTTTAGGTACAAGGTGCGATTCAATAATATTGTACAATTACATTATTGTACAGTTTTATTGTACGTCTAGGGGCCGCCTAAACGTCTCCTATAAGTTGATTGACGTTTAGTAAGTTTCTACAAATTAATTTTAACACTTTAGGGGTAGGGCAGACAAGACCACGTGGAGTCGGGATGCTCCGATTAGCTTCGGGGTTAATAATTTTATCTGGGCTAAATGTTATCAAGATTATTAGTTTCTAGCTTGAATATTCAGGTAGGACTGCACATTATCCGACGTTAGATTAGGGTAGATAGGGAATGGCTCGGGAGAAATAAATAAAATCAAACATGAAACAACAACACATGAAACAAACAAGAGAACAAGAGAAACTTACGGAATGAGTTAACATCTCATCTCTCATTCAAAAACAAAATGGCAGTTGCGTTTTGATACACGTCAACAAACTGGCTATTCATTTATTTCGCATTCATTTAAAATAACAGTGTAGCATTGCGCTTCATTTCAAGTGAAAAAAAATGTATTTTTTGTATAATCATTGAAATTGAATTTTTAAAAAACTATGTCTCCGCCAAATAAGTCCTCCCATTACTCTCCCGTCTCCAAATTAAGGTAGCCGATTACTAAATCCCACCCATTAAATGTTTGTGTCTTTCAAATTTTAATTAGTGTTCACTTTGAACATGAATTCCGTGTAATAGACAATCATAAGTATATTTTAAACACATTAGTAACCAAACGCCGTGCGTAAAACAAAACTCTATGGCAACCAACGCCATGGTGCATTTGAAAACATGTGCCAGTTATCAAAAAAATATTAATTTTAAATATTATTTTTTCTCAAAAACTATTAATCTTCGCGTTTTGAAAAATATGGACTCCTAAATCAATGGTACATATTGTTCAGTTGAGTCAATGGGCTCTGGCCTATCTCCCTCACTACCGAAACGCGTGCCAGCCAACATTGGGGGAATAGGATGACGTAGGAAATGCAGTACATTTTCTGTAGTATTCTGTGAGAGGGGAAACGTGGCCAGTCGAGTGCGAGCAGCTACTATAGGATTGCAAAGTACACCCTCCCCATTTGTGTGCATGTATACTGTAAACAAATCTTCATCACTTGCATATATTCGAAGATTACTTCGTATTATTATAAATAAAAGAACAATCAAACTAATCCCTTTTTTATATTATTGACTTAAATATATATTCAATAATACCAAACATTTCAATCATCACAGCAAATGTATTTGAATTATCGATAAGCCAAAGCCTCTAATTCAGCTCATCGAATAGTGGTCGACCGATAAATCATTAATGATAAACGATATACACTCCGATTTTAGACAAATTAGGCAGTAAGTATTGATATGTTATGGTTATGATATATACCACGGTCCATTTACAAATAGCGTCAATTTCTAAAGAAAATTATAAGTATAGTTGATATTTGAACCGCTGAACATGCAAATTAAGATCCATATTGTACATCTTTGGTTTCAAAATGTTAATTCTCAGTTGTGAATTCGGGACTTAACTATAATTTTGAGGTATGGTATTGAAAATGCCGAAACCACTCGCTGCCTTCTACATTTTGAAAATTCTCACACTATAACAATAGTACCTAGTTGAGGATTGTCAACGTTTCGAATATTATTATTTATTTATTTATTCCTTATTGCACAACACTTTGTGGCAAAAGGCGGACTTAATGCTCAAAAACACTATCACCCAGGTAACCTCTGGGCTATGCAGAGATAGGGCGATAGGTGCAACGATAGGTAAGTCTAAGTAAAACTATAGTTAAATAGCATAATATAAAAAACATATATTATACATACATGCATACATATATACATACCTAATTATCTATATTCATTTTACCTGGCTGCGGCACGCAAGGGGAGGATTGTTTTCAACTTTATATTTTTGTCCGTTTATATTCTAATGCAGAATATAAGTGATTGTTTTAAAGTAGAGTTTCTGACACCTCTAAGTATAAAAGTCTCTCGTCTTGAAATTAATAAAGAATCCGTGCATTTAAAGTGCTGTGTGGTTTCAGTCGGCTATAGAGTAGCACCACCCCTCTTCCCGTGGGTGTCGTAAAAGACGACTAAGGGATAATTAAACGGCTACCATAAGCTTTGAGGAACACACCACCTCTAAAAGAGTAAACTCGCCAACCTGCTTGCCAGCGTTGTGTTTCAAGGCCCTACATCCCTTACGCACAAGAAAATGTACACGAGAAAGCCCATGTCCAGCAGTCGATACTGTAAGGGCCAGTGGCATTGCGTTGCACTTAATTATTTTTTAAGATTTAGGTGGTGTACTTTACTCTGTATAGATATAAGTGCGCGACACAAAGGGTGAATCTACATAAATTCTTCTTAAAGAAAGCTTAAATGGATTGTTCCCAATTCGTCTAGTTTTCAATTTGTATTCCTGGTATTGCATTTCCAAAAATAAACATGTGTATTTTTTCCTCCTATTTCACTTGTTCACAATTGTGAAAATACATTGTATTTTATAGTACCGCATTCAATCCCCGAAAAGCCGTCAAAAAACCTAGTGGTTAGTCACCTAGTGGTGACCACGACGATGTGGAAACTTTATTTTTTGTGAAAAAGATAGCTTTTGCGTCATAGATGAAGGAACAATATAAGTTTTTTCGATTCATGTGGAAGAAGGGATAAATCACCTTCTTAAAACTATCCACACTAAACATTCCTTAAATGGCGGGGATTATGGACGATGAAGAGGATGCAGCTTAATTTTGACACCGGATTCGAGTTCAGCAACCCGAAAAATCTGCTAGAATTCATTTTAAATGCGATTTATTTTATTTAAAAAAGGGAATAAACGCTGGTAGTTTTGAGGGGGTGATTTACCATTTCCCCCACTTGAATTGAAAACCTCATATCCGTTCGATGGAACGAAGGAAGATCTATGACGCAAAAGCTATCATTTCCGCAAAAAAAACAAGTTGTCACCTCGTCGTGGTCACCTAGCCGTCTTTTGATGGCATTTGGGGGTTAATTGAAGTACTATTATAACGTTCTACGGCAGGGTACAGGCTGCCACGAGGGAATTTCAGGCAATAATCCATCATACTGTATCATCATCCTATGTCTCTCTCAAGGCTCGCCACCATACACAATCTTCCGCTCTTCTCATTCAGTCATTACCGGCAAACTCCTTCAAGTCGTCGGTCCATCTCACCATTTTTCAAGATAAGGGTGCACGCTTCAATACCACAGTTGCTGTGCGCACTCAACTGGCCATGTTACCTCTCTCTCACAAAAGACTACTTTGAAATGTACTGCATTTCCCTTTTTATCACATTTCGTCAATCTACGTACGTATTTCGGTAGTGAGATATGCTAGAGTCCATTCCAGTTCTATCCTTCCCTAATCTCCCAATCTTTTCTCCAAATACAAATGTAGAGGTTTGTCATTCTGACTGATGTTGGCATGCATCGTGGATGTCCACGATGGATGTCCACGTGGATTGTGGATCAGGTGGATTGTATGCTCATCTGCTGCCTTCTTCCCATAAATGAAATATAATAGTTGCAAATACATATCTAAATGTATTCTGTTTATATCTTCTGTATAGGTACCTAAATATTATGTTAATTATAGAAAAGGTACACGTCTAGCGGTGGTTGCTACTTACCATCCTGTACTGCCCACAAGATGGTAAGTGGTAATCGAATAGGCACCTGAACGTGATGATGCGTAATATATATTTTTAATAGTTTAAATTTAAATAATCTGCTCATATTATTTTTAATAATTTTACATTCATTTTTAAGATAAATTTTATTTTCAGTTGCTCAGTTTAAAAGTTTGAATAATTGTATTTATAATACATATAATACGTTTACAATTACGTATAATGCGAAGATATTTATTTAAATTTATTCTGTGAAGCTATTGAATATTTTGGTATGCCATTTGTGCTTTTATATAAATTCAAAGAGCCGTTATAATGGGCTAAATCTATTTATTTAAATTTCCATGTATTACGCGTTATCAATTAATTCCTGCCGTATACGGATATATCACTAACTATCGACCCGCCCTTGCTTCGCTTCGGTTTATAAGTTTTTTTATTTCCAAATATATTTTTATTTTTAATTTCAAAATAAAATATAGCCTATATTAGACAGAGATAATGTAGCTTCCTATTTGTGAAATAATTTTTGAAATCGATTCAGTAGTTCCAAAGGTTACCCCCAACATACATACAAACACACAATTTTACCTCTTTATTATATTAGTATAGATAACTCGTTTTATACTAATATTTATTCTCTGTTACTATACTAATTTACCACGCAAGAAGTTGCGGTTAATGAAAAAAATATATAAATGGCATTTATGTATCAGTCTGGCAAAACAAATCAGGGCTAGATAAAGTGATAGCAAACCGCATAGGGATTTGCCTTGTCAACCTATGTCTCCGTGAGCGACTATATTAGTGAGGAAAAATAGTGTTATACAGTTTACGACACGTTAATAGTGTCAAAACATTCTGGCTATTCAATTATAATCTTTATTACTGACGATGTAATATGCAAATGGACATAAATTGACCTGTTGTCGACCATCTCTACACAAAAGGGCTTGTGCGATTACCTTTACGAGGTAAATTTTATGTGACGTAGCAATGTAAAGTATGGTAATTTACATAGTATTAAAACATTGAAATGACAAGATTAATGTCAACTTTTTAGCGGGAACTCGTGAAGTGAAGTTTAGTTTTTAATTGATTATTGTAAAAAATGTGTATGGGCGTTTTGTGGTTTAATAGTGATAGTTTATTAAACTTCAGTGTTTTTTGTGCGTGGTGTTTGTGATAATCAAGTAACAGCACCTCTTGCAGTCCTCTTCTGATCTCATTAAACCTACTATCGTTTTACTGAGCGACTCCTGACTTAATTCGACGGTACTGGACATTGACAGGGATACATTTTAGACTTTGAAATTGTTTATTACGAAGAAAACTTGACACTGGCAGAATGTGCTAATTGCACCATTACCATATATGAGAGAAAAAAGTCGTCGGAGTCCCGCTTCACGATTCGTTCTTGTCACTAGAGAACCTAAATCCAACCTACCTTAAAACTACCATCAGTTTATCGGTAATTCAGTATTTTTGATGCTCATTTAATTACTTCTAAAAATAATTGTAAACTGTATAATATCAGTGACCTGACCTCAGTGACCCCAATTTTTAATAAAGTCCGTTCAATAACATTCACGCGAGGTTTTACGGTTGCATTCTTTAATTTTAGTACATATAAAAAGTTGTAACTATAGAAAAAAAATGCCGTTACGGCAAAAATAAATATACTTCAAAGCTGAATATGAATGTCCTAATGGCTTACTGAATTCAGATTCTATATTCAGATTCAGATACTCTAGATTCAGATACTATATTCAGATTCAGATACTATATTCAGATTCAGATATTATATTCAGATTCAGATACTATATTCAGATACTATATTCAGACACTATATTCAGATACTATATTCAGATATTATATTCAGATTCAGATACTCTAGATTCAGATACTATATTCAGATTCAGATACTATATTCAGATTCAGATATTATATTCAAATTCAGATACTATATTCAGATACTATATTCAGACACTATATTCAGATACTATATTCAGATATTATATTCAGATTCAGATACTCTAGATTCAGATACTATATTCAGATTCAGATACTATATTCAGATTCAGATATTATATTCGGATTCAGATACTATATTCAGATTCAGATATTATATTCAGATTCAGATACTATATTCAGATTCAGATATTATATTCAGATTCAGATACTATATTCAGATTCAGATACTATATTCAGATTCAGATATTATATTCAGATTCAGATACTATATTCAGATACTATATTCATACACTATATTCAGATAGTATATTCAGATTCAGATACTATATTCAGTATAGAAATATATAATCGACAGTTGGGCAGCATTTGGAAAACTAACTATATCAACATATTTTTTAATTGAAAATGTTGCAGACGAGCATACAGTCCATGTGGTGGGAAATAGATACTGTCGCCCATGGACATCCACGGTACATGCCAACTACAGTCCAGAATGCAATCCCATAGCCGCTGGGCGTACTCGACGATCCACGTTACGCCTCTCGCACAGAAGAGTACCGCAAAATGTACCTGAATTTCCCACTACCCTATTCTCCCAATATACGTATGTATTTCTGTAGTGAGTGAGATATGCCAGAGTCCATTTTCATCCCATCCCGTCCCTAATCCGTCCCTAACTTTCCGAACACGGGTAGCGCATCCGGCGACCTGCCATAATTTGTTATTTTGAACCATCAATTTGAGAATACATAGGTACTAATGGATATGTTATCCAAGCACTCCAGGGCAGGCACGTTACAGTCTAATAGTGTTCTATGTTGAGTAGCTCTTGAAATCTTTAATTCATATGTGTTTTGAAAATGAAACACTTATTACCGTAGTATTTAAGTTTCAAATTTGAATTTTTAATGAACCGCTTCCGTGATGACTGTCCATTATGGCAGTTAAACCTTGACACCTATGTCGCCGCCCGCGTCGGGGCGCTCGGGCTTTCCACAAGCGGAATCCACCCGGTGGGCTTGATCGCGCGGGCGGCGTGAAGTAACAAGACTTGACCAACGGGAACTCAACTGGGAAGCCACTCCAGTGACCTGCCCGCAGTAGCGAGCAGCGAAGTTATTTCCCTAGGTTGGCGCACAGCCCAGGAGCGGAACGCCACTCCTCGTGAGGGCGCTGTGAGATGACTACGGTTTAATTAACCACTCCTCATCTGCTTCAACCCCCCTATAAGTTGCCAATCAGGTTTCTTTGATGTCAACGATGTATCATCTAAGCATGCTTTCTTACTAGCATGTGTATTTCAAGCTCTTGTGTTCTGTATTTGCTAAATGTTCTAAATGTTACACTTTTCGGAAAAGTTAAGTCGGTTAAATCGACTATCGTTACATTTGTAAATAAGTACGGCTGCTTGTAAATAAGGTCCCGGGTTCGATTCCCGGTTGGACATCCATTTGTTTAATGACAAATATTTGTGAGGGTCTGGCTCATGGTAATAGATAGACAACGCAAGTTTGTGAAATTGTATAGAACCCAAGCGTGTCACGTTAAGAGTAAATTTTAGTGATGTGAAACCATTCACATCTATTTCCCTTAGTTCGGTTCACCATTTTTACAATTGGTTATAGATCAATTACAGATTTTAGTGTTTTATAACTTTTAACTTTCCACACATATTTATTCCGAATGTTTTTTTATGGAATAGATGAGTGGCAGGCCACATGATGGTTAATGGTCACCGCCGCCCATGGACACCTGCAACACTAGGGGCATGCGGGTGTGCGACGTTGAAGAATCCTGTTGATAGCTCACACGGAAAATGTCAAGATCAAATGTGGATAATTGATGAAGCTGCTCGTAGCTTACATCCTGGACTACTTGCCTCTTCGTTCAACTCGTGACCACGGCTGGTGTAACCCGTGGGAAATGAAGATAAACAAAAGATTTTAATTTTACCTGTTTTGACCCGATTTAGAATATAACATTTTTGTGTTTTGTAACAACGACTAGCAAGCGAAATGGGTCGGAACAGAAAATCTATCCCTTTATGTACATTTATATTCTGTATCTGTATCTATATTCCTCTATATTTTATATCTCTATATCTGTGACTAGAGACCCGCCCTCGCTTCGTTTCGGTTCATATATTTTTTGTTTTTAAAATTTAATATAATATGTAGCCTATATTAGACACGGATAATGTAGCGTCCTATTTGTGAAAGAATTTTTGAAAACGATTCAGTAGTTCCAAAGATTACCCCCAACATACCCACAAATAAACACAATTTTACCTCTTTATTATATTAGTATAGATTTCGTTAGTGTGTTTGTTTTTGCATGTGTCTCTGGACCCACGACACAGGGAATCCTAGTGTGACGTTATAAAAAAAAACGACAACTCAAGATAGATTACCGTGCGTTATAATCTACGAACGTTCCTCGAATCACTACACTACTAAACTGAGAAAACGGAATATCTACTGAATAAGTAACCGGGTAAGTTTCAACCAAGTTTGTTACAGCGAAGAACTTCCCCAACTCACCCGCAAACGTCTCCGACAAGTTAATTTCAATATAATTTGTTAACGATAATGAACAACGTTCGAGAGCCAAGTTTCTACTTTACTTACTTACTCTTATCGTTTTCAGGCAGTTTCATTTATCATTAACCTACTCTGGACACACGTGTAAAATTATATACAAAATAAGGCTACGAGTGCTGAAGCAGTGTAGCTGACTATGCGTGAAATAAATATATCCGTTTACTCTACAGCTAGAGAAGAAGACCGTACTTCAAAAATCCTCTCCACTAAACGTCACTATACATAGACAAAATACAGACAAGTATACCTGATGGTGAATGGATATCGTCGCTCATGGACAATATCCACGATGGACAATACGCTACCTCGGAAGTGTCACGGTCCTCGACATTGAGGGAACGACCGTAGAGAGATATAAATACATAGATGGATTCATATTTATTTTAAACTTTGTTTCTTCAAAAAACAGTATATTAATGGTATAATTTCTAATAATAACGACACCAGACAACTCGGTTCGACATGCACTGAAATTATCCAAGGTAGTCCACCTTGGATAAGAAATATGTAATTCCTTCATGGTACTTGGTGTTAGAGTTTCTACAACGAGTTTAGTTGACGGAGTGTACAGGAAGATTCCTTTATTTTTTTGTAGAGGTCTAGTGGGAGAACTGTGATTTACGACTTACTTATCAAAATGCGTCCGGAAGGAAACAACGCTGTCAAAATTACTACATTCATTTTGACACTCGAGTACACTTAGACAGAGAACAGAATTTAAATTAGTGGGTAATTATTTGTTTATTTGGTAAAGATTAATTTAATCAGACTATACTTTGTGCCCAATGCCTGATCATTATTGAAAAATACTCAAACCGATTATTATAAAATTGGACTGATAAATAAATTTAAATTTCTATTTAATTATACTAATATAACATGTAGCTCTAACCATTTGATTTTTACAAAAATGTTTTTTTTTTATATCTGACTATAGTCTTGATAGCTGGGAAAGTCGAATCAAAACATCAACAATAAGGTCTCTTATAATGTCACATGTAATAACCGCTCTCAATGGAAAAAACTTCTTAAAAAAGATCGCGTGACAACCCTCACGAGCAACATAGCAATGTTAAACTCGATTTTGATAAAGTTACCTTCTAAATGTTTAAATGTTAATTATTATAACAATTTAAAACAATTATAAATGCAATTTCGAGTGCTAACTATTGGTCCAAGTCTAACTCAGAAAGTGATTGCTAAAGGTTTTTGTGGTTAAATTTATGTTAATTAGTTGACTCGAATGAATTTGATATTTTATTTTTTAAAGTACTTGATTAAAAAATAAGTGTGCCCATATTCAATTGAAATCCTTTTTTTTTTTTGGTTGTTGATTTAGAAGAGCCGAAGATCGCGAAGATGAATGATCCTTGTAAGCATGATTAAGGCGTGTGGTGATGAATGAGCCTTGTAAGCATGATTAGGTTACGTAAATTTTGCGTCTTTAAAACTTATCGTTAAATATTGGTAGAGTAAAGATGAAGTATGTCACTGACAATTTTTATCGACTAGTGGAAAGGCATTGTTAGATTGATAATATTTGCAGAGTTTTTTCATCGCTAGATATTTCCAGAGACAATATATCGAATAATACTCGTGGGACACAAACTGAACATTGAACAAAATCGGTGAAATGTGCGTTGTAAGAAAAATAAATAGTTTCCCAAATATAATGTTATACCGTGTGTGGTTGCGGTTCTTGGGAGAGGCCTGTATCCAGCAGTGGAGAGACACACGCTGATGGTATGGTTTGTTAGTTATTATATTACTTTGCCGTGTGGTGTCGACCGGTTTTAGAATACTATCGTCCTATGTCTTGTCGTGCTATCCTATTTCTGCCACCGTCCTGTGGGTGTCGAGAAAGGGGACCAAAGGATAATAAAGCGACTACCACAAGCCCTGTGGAACTTGACCATCTCTATAAGAATGAACTCGCCAATCCTCTTGGTCTGCGTGGTGTTTTAAAGCCAAACATCCCTCATATGTGCATTCACATTCGCTCATGAATACGGGCTTTTAAGGTCCGCAACCCACGCGTACCCCCCGAGTATTGCAGGTGTCAATGGACAAGGTAAAAACTTACCACCATCCGAATTATTTTCCATAAAAAAAAACGCTTTTTATGGAAAAATGTAGCAGACTGGGTGATAAGTGCGACATCCGCGAAGTTCAACATCAGTCGACAATTATGAACTTTGGCGATACATCCTTTGGAAACTTAGAAATTACGTCAATTTAAATATTTAGGACATATCTTGATGGAGGATTTGAGAGACGATCTGGATATGGAAAGAGAAAGCAGCAACATGCTCACGTGCAGGTTTTGCAGCTATAGTAGGGAGGTAAACGGGACGTTGTGAGCTTTCTGTCAGGCTCTCTACACCTGCCAACTATGGGTTAACCACCTTAAAAGGTCGGAGAGCAGCATGTGGATACAGTGTAATAATGCATTCCGTGTCCTCATGAAGATGCCGCGGTCCTGCAGCGCGTCAGCCCTGTTCGCTGAGGCACGGATGCCCGACTATTTGTCCATTATTAGGACGCGCGTAGCATCTTTCTGGAGCAGACCGCGGACGACTGATAATACCATCTTAAAAACAACACTTAAATGAATAGAGGCAGAATTTTTCAACATTGGTTGTTCGTCCACCGGAAATAAAATAAAATAAGTTTTGACTCCAAAGTTATTGTTATAATAACTATATTCCTAGTTATAATTATTGACTTTTTAAGTGCATTTGTTTACTGTCTCTATTCAATGTGACAGAAGAGGGATGGAATGGCATATCTCATGCTTTGGCATGGGCTTTGGCATATCTCACTCATCCCCGAAACACATGATTTTACAGCTATCGTCCTTATTTTTGCCTCAAGAAATTAGGGCATACCAATCGGTACCTCAACTATAAACAGAGAATACTCGTACTACCATAAAATAAATATGTAGTAATTTACTTTAACGACTCGCTTCCATCGCATTCATCATACGCGGTTTATCATAGACCGGTAACGAGACCCGTCACGTGACATGTCGTGTCGGTGACGTCACGGGCACAATCGTGTCATGCCGCGATAAAATTTCGATGTTGCAGACTGTTGTCTAATGGGTGCTACCATACTAGAATTCATCACCAGAGGAGATTTGCATTGGATATACACAATATCGATGGTCGTGTGGTGTAGGCTGTCGTTAGCACAACCCCATCTGTTCCTGTGAATGTAGTAAAAGGCGACTAAGGAATAAAGCCGCTACCACAAGCCATAAGGAATTACGAGTGTTGGTTTATGGTTATACATTAATCGTGCCTAAGACAATGTACATGACGTTATCTTTAAAAATGACGAAGTTATAGCCTCTTAAGTTGGATGTCGACTGAGCAGCCTGTGACGTCACGATACATTTACATATAAACGACACATATTTTATATTTACAGTAGTTTTTTTATATTTACAAGTAGTGTGTATGAATCTCTTCAAGTCTATATTTGACCAAACATTTTTTTTAAAACATACGGATAATAATTGTAAAGTAGGTCCTGACGTCGGACTTTTTGGCGAGAGCCCGAGAAGTAAAGTTCAATTTTTGTTTGATTATTATAAAAATTGTGGGATACGTGGTTAGTGCATAATGTTTGTGATAATTGAATAAAAGCGTGAGACTACATTTTTTCGTGTTCTTCCGAGTCCTCTTCTGTCCTCAGTATCGCTTTACTGGGCGACTCCGGACTTACTTCGACGGGACCGAACAATGACGTAATAAAAACAATTATGTTTTATTATTAGCAATGTGTGTGTTTTATTATTACCAATAGTTACGCCAGTGTCCAAATAAATTACAAAAATAATAATATTGTGACGACATCATCGCGAGTAGCGCATTTGAAACTTTAAATAGCTATAGACTCAGTCATTTTCTAACGGATTTCGGGAAAAACTTCACCGTATTAATATTTTAGCGTATATTTTTATTTAAATACGAAACAATCACTAGTTCTAAATATAGTAAACTTTTCCATTGTTATTAAATTGTCACTTTAATGTGCTGCCTCTGTATACGACTGAATGAAATAGAAAGCACCCGAAGTTCACGTGACTTTTCATGTCGCGATGACAGCGCGGTGATGTCACTGACATACCTGGTTGCACATAAACAAATCACAAAATCACTTACCCTTTTGCCTGCGTAGTCCACCACCTTGACAGGGCCCTGTATCTTCTAAAATTACACTTATCACTATTATTAGTTTTCTTGGTTATCGAGATAGCCAGCTAGCGCGGTGTTAACTACTCGAGTTTCAAACATGTAGAGTGTTACGAGAGATGGGGTGACTAGTGACTGCCCATGCACAACAAAGTCGTAGTCGATCGATTTACCCTCAGGTACATCCTTAACTATGAGCGTTTGCACTAACAATACCTGTGCCATGTCGAGGTAAAAGTTTGCAATTGTTTAGAATTGTAACTTACAAGAGTAGTTCAAGGACCTTATCTATTTTAATTTTGAAAAATATCTTGTAACTTCACTGCATCTATGGATTTATATCTAGCCTTAGCGGTAATTCAAACCGCAAGTGTTAGCGCTGGTTTTCAGACCTCACTGTGTGTACGTGTATGTGTGTGAACGTGTGTGTGTGTGAAGGTGTGTGTGTGGTGTGTGGGTGTATGTGTGCGCGCGTGTGTTGGTTTGAGTGTGAAAATGCATTAATAATAATGAATAACATTTGTTAGCCCAATAATTATTATTCTGAACTCAATAGTTTAACCAGATTAGAATAAGCTATTGAACTATTATATTCATATAATATCTTACTTATGTATTCTGTAACAATCAATAGTAAACGTTATTATTCTGTCCTATTCTGTTCAAAGTTTACACGTGTGTACATCTAAATATAGATTGTAATCCTTCGTTATTAAATAAAGCCCATAAATATCTACCGAGGCCTGTCGATATGCCATGTCATTTAAGAATTTATACTCGAGTGTACGTATATATGCTTATATATTATACTATTTTCAGTAACATTTCCCCTAGGCGCAAAGGGAAATGCGGCATCTCACTGTGATTGTGCGAACTATTATAAGTGAATTTCTTCCGCACACTGACGTAATTACGTTTTTTATTCACTTCAAATCTTAATAGTTCGCGAACTAATAATTAATTGAACTCTGTCGACCTAAACCGCTATCAGTGTATACAACAAACGAACGAAATGAAGTAAAGTACGTTCCGTGACTGACATTTCTGTCTCGATAGAACGAACTAAATCTGAGAACTACCGACATAAACGAATATTTGAGATCTGGTAAACTAATAACTGTATTTATTAATTTATTTATAATTAGTCTTTTTTTGGAAATTATCACAAAAGGAGAGTTAATACCTCACCGCATTAGCTCGTAGTCTACCTTTGAATGAATGAATGAAAAATTTATTTGCTATACATTAACACACATAACTTATTAAACATTTGGTATTAGGAAGAGGTTTCAACGAAAAATTAATACGCCGAAGCGTTACAATTTCTTAGCGTTTACAAAAGAAAATACTTATAAAAAGTAACGATATACTAAAGTTTAGTATTAAAATTATTTTATTATTTATTAATTATTTATTAAAATTAAATTTATTCTTTTATTACTAAAGTTTATTTTAGCAACTAAACCATAATAAACATGAAATTACGTATGTCGCAATAACCAAATTGGATACCTCTTCCTAGCTAGGATAGCTCAGAATATTGTTACGATCTGTGAAGCAGACCGCTAAATAACAGTGAACAATATAGACATTTGAAGAACAGTAGATCTTTTTATGTCATTAAGTAAAATAATAAACTTTTATACGAAAAAATACAAGAACATTTTCATCTCAGATTTCAACTTTAAGTTTATGCATGAAAAATAATCTCTATGCTTGAGTTATCTCATTTACATAAGTTATAGTGTCTAGACGAGTTCAAACGAATCTAAGTCAGCTCTCGGCCCTTATCATAATGTATCGAAATATCTCGATTTGTATGGATACAAATGAATATTTGATTAGACTTAGGGGAGGTGACAAAATAATCGATGTTTATTTTAATCGATTGATTTATTGAAAATCGATTTTATTAATCGATTCCACTAGAAGTAATAATTGATCATAATTTTTTACTTTTTTATTTCAAACGTCTTAACCACGGAGGATAATCCTCCGTGGTTTTAACAGATTTTTCAAACACCGCCAATAATGATGTTTCCGAAGTTATAAAGTTAGAAGTTTTAAAGTGTTTTAAATTTAGAAAGTTTTAACATGCAATAACACTACCGATAAAAAGTGGAAATTCTCTAATTAAGAGCTATTTTTAATTAATAAAAAATCGGCCATCGACTGTCTAAAAATCTATATTTTCATCCATGTGTCACATCCCTGTGGTTTAGCGCGACCGCTGAAAGCTTGGAACGGTTGATATCACGATTGTATCTATTGATGAAGGTCTAGAGGTGAAAGCTTGTAACAATCAACTTTATTGTTATTTGTTGGTTTTGTTCTAGAGGAAAATAATACGTTTATATTCCTAATATACTTCGGGAAAATAATACAGAAAATATTTATAAAAGATGATTCAGATCTTACATACTTAAGTATGTAATAATATGTGGCATGTTCAATCATATAACTTCTCAGTCCATTTTTACAACTTTGTTATACAAATAAAATTATTACAGAGAAATATATAAAAAATGAATGGACATCGATGGTATCAAATTTCAAACTGTAGGCTCTCTGGTGACAAGAAAGGTCTCCATCGATTTTGTAATTTTTGGTAATTTAAAACTGTTTATTTTAATTATTCAAAGATAGGTTATATCTATTTTTAAAATTAATAATACAATAAATAATAATAGATACATGAACACATAATAGTCTATTCTTTATGTTCAATTGTTTTAATGAATGTAAATGAAAATGAATGAAATTTTAATGAAACTGCATAGTTATGTGCCGGGTTAACATTTAGCGTACTATTAATCATGGTCAATTACAAAGTTCCCGCGGGAATCAAGCTAACCATACATACTCTAACGCACGAAGTCGCGAGCCCTGTTAATTTTACGAATATTTGTCGCAGCAAAGTTTCATGTTACTTAAACTGTTATAACGTGAAAGGGTATAAAAATATCCAAGAACCCTGATACGCGTCTAGCCAACCCCAAATTGCCGCGCCATTTATATTCATAAACATAAGCCGATGGGTCAATCCGATAATCTTAAAGCTGGTGCGACAGTGCAAGCGACGCGACGCACTGTTTTACAAGAACAGCAATATTTTTATGTGACACTGAAACAAATGCATTCTATGGAATAATAATGCAATGATGATATGACCATTTTTTCCCACAAAGTGTGACACCTATTGATTCTTAAGTAAATAAAGTTAAAAAAAAAATGTTATCGTCATAGTATTTAATTTAAAAAATATCATGAAATGCCGAAAAATATCAAACAGGAAAAAATCTATGTGCACCCTACCCTATATAATATTTTTACGTATCATTTTATCATGTCATGTCATTTATACGTTTTTATGTGTCATATTTTTACGCAAGCCACCATTCGGTGCTACCGCTCTGCACCCATCGAACACTTCGAACGGATGTTATTTATTTATGTTTATTTTCTCGTAAACATATAGTTATTTATTCAGAAACAATTTTTAAAACATTAGTTTTAAAGAAAATTTAGATGTTATTTTGTTCTAATGTACATTATATACGTTTAATGTACTTAATATTCCATCATGATCGTAGATCCCCTCAATTCCTCCAGCAATTCGCCATTATAACAATGTCGTCTGCGAAACAAAGGTGAGAGATAACACTGATACCGCAATGTTTCCAATCTAGCATTTTAAACGTATTCTCTAGGGCGTTTGTGAACAGTTTGGGGGGTAATACATTCCCCTGTTTCATTCTTCGACGTATATGAATTGCATTAGTCTGTTGGTCCTTATTCTGACTTTTTGTTGCGGCTTTATATAGGCATCTCAACAGCTCAATATATCGCTAAACGACTTGGCATCGCTGCAAGGATTCCAGAACAGTCCATATACATCGGTAATCTTTCGACGGCACTATTATATTATGATGAATTACTTACCACTTCTGGCGGTAAGAGTGATTTATATTGATGTAAGATCTGTCCGTGTTGTAGTTAGTTTTGCCGTGGATTTCGCTGTATCTGTAAATACATACAATACAAGTATCGCTGTAAATAAATAGAGACCAGTTTATACAATATGATATAGCCATATTGTGCACCCTGTATAATAAATTAATAATGGAATAGACTTATTACAATTATTAGTATTTTTACTAATTCCTATGAAAACAATGATCAGTGCGCCGCGTGGTTACTCGCGTGGTTTAATGAAAGTAGCCTCACAATCGCTTTGTTCACACTGGACGGCCAGTTTCACCTCGTCCGCGAGTTGATGTGTTCGTGGAAACGACCCAGTAATGGCGGCGCAATTTTCCCAATGTATGGTTGCCGCTGATGTACACACAGCTTAAATGCATTTGCAGTGATTACTTGTGGAGATTAAATAGTTGTTTGGAAGGTCAATGCGGTGTTTGATTACTAGGTATTGGTATTGATTTAGTAAGATTAAAATCAAATCAAAATGGCTTTTAGCCAAATTTTTTAAAACAGTCAATGAATTTCTAAACACACATTATAGCAGATTAAATTTGCGACCGCTTTCTCTAATAAAATTGGTTTTTAGTACTTATTAAAACCTCTACTTATTAAAAGTAGAGTTTATTATTCATCTTATTTATAATGGGTTTGATTTGATATAAGAATTATTCGATTGATAATTTTAATATGTGTATAATTAATGTATAGTTATACACAATTATTGCATTATTGTATATTATAATATATATATATATATATATATATATATAATGCTGTATATATTTGTATAATATGATTGTATAATTTTAATTATTATTTGTACATTTACAACTTAATGATGACATTGCTTTTGAATGTATTCTGACTTTTAAAACAACTGTTTCAATTAGCTGTAATGTAAATGGACAAATTACACAGTAATGATATAAATTACACAGTAATGCTATAAATTACACAGTAATGCTATAAATTACACAGCAACGTTATAAATTTTGCATGCTACTCTTGAAGCTAATGTTTTGAAACACAACATAGATTATTACCATCCACTGTCATATTAACATTATCTATACTTCTATACTAATATAATAAAGAGGTAAAATTGTGTGTTTGTAGGTATGTTAGGGGTAATCTCTGGAACTACTGATTCGATTTGAAAAATTCTTTCACAAATACGAAGCTACATTATCCGTGGCTAATATAGGCTATATTCTATTTAGAAGTTATGAAAAAAAATATTTGAAAAAAACAAATCTTATAAACCGAAGCGAAGCGAGGGCGGATTGCTAGTAGAAAATAAAAACAGTGAAAAAAGCTGATGATGTCATTAAAAAAAGTTAAAACAGAGATTTAGCTATTTTTGGTTAGATTTATAATAGATAAAATAGAAAACCGACGCCAGCGCCGGTTCAACGGTCAATTTCCTAATTTCCGTATGTTTTAGAAAATAAAGTGTATAGATTAAAGTTATAGAGCTTTATGCATTATATTATCGTGGTATTTCTTAACCGTGGTACCACCGGTTATACTACCAGTTGTACCATGGTCAATTTTTACTAACGCTGGTACCATTGACCGAAAGTCACCACCAAGCCCAGCCTCAATTGTTGATTCTCCATTCAACATAAATAAAAAAGACATTTCCTTTAACACTAATCACTTGATTACAAGTTGGTAAAAATGTTTTTTTCTCATTCTTAATAAACATAAAATTACTTTCTTCTAAGTTATAATGAAAAAAAGTTGTCGTTGACCGGCTCCATTCAACTACAATAAAAAGTATGTAAAAATATGTATATGCCGATAATAATGATTAAAACACCTGATACGATTAGAATAAAATGAATTGCGCGGGATTTCGACTAACTTGTCTTAGATACACGGAAAAGTAACTCACTTGAAAGCTGAGTGGTACCGCGGGCCAACCGGTTGTACCAGGGTTAGGAAAAAGTAACCGTGGTACCACTGGTGGTATAATCGGTGGTGCCACGGTTAATAAGCGTTTACTTCTTATTTCTATTTTTTTTATATAGAAACAGGCGGCAGACGAGCATACAGTCCACCTGATGCTAAGTCGATACTGTCGTCCATAGATATCCGCGATACATGCCAACATCAGTCCAGAATGACAAACGTTGGTACACCCCCGGATGCGCTGCGCTACCTACTTTTGCAGATTAAAGAATGGATCGGGAGAAAGGGTTAAAAAAATGGGAGGGATAGGATAGGATGGGATGGAAATGGGCTCTGGCATATCTTACTCACTACCGAAACATGTACGTACATTAGGGAAATACGATAAAGTAGTAAATGCAGTACAGTTCAAGGTAGTCTTCTGTGAGAGAGGGGTAACATGCCCAGTCGAGTGTGCCCAGCGGCTATGGGAATGCAGCATGCACTCTCCTCCTACACTGTACTATTAATAAATAAGGTCTCTGCGAGTCAATACAGAAGTGTATCACTGCGACCATTGCTGATTGTATCTTCTCTTACACAAAGGGTTGTAGTAAAATGTACATAATACTTACGCATTTCGGCAGAGAGTGAGATATTTCCCATCCCATCGGATAGAAAGTATAATGGAATAAGAAGTTTTTTGTTACAATATACTCCCTAATCCATATCACATTTCATTGCGTAATCAACACTTTTATCGTCCATTTCTGAATATGGACCTCCTCATGGACATTGTATCGTGCACGAGAGATGTATGGCCCTAAAACGTCACGCTGCACGGTCCACTCTATCAGAAGTGATTTCAGACTTCCTCAGGGCTTGTGGTAGCCGCTTTGTTATCCCTTAATCGTTTTTACTACATCCACGGGAATAGATGGGGTTGTACTATTCTAAAGCCGGCACCACACTACAACATAAGCTATATGTGTCTATAACTTAAACACAATTTAATTTCTTTGTTTCGACGCTTATAACTTTCGAACAAACTCTTCGTATTAACAACTTTTAAAATTAAAAAGACCCGAGTTGGGATTAATTTGACTAATACACAATATCGAGGGACGATTTTCATGACAAAGGGAGGGATGTTTTATATTCATTACACAAGAAAGACAAAGGGATTCTTTACAATGTTACACCGAACCCATTTACGCTTTATCAGGGCCCTTGAATTCAGTTTTCTTGCTTTTTTAATTTACATTTATGAAACAGGTACTACATTATATCTAAATATATTATGTAAAGTGTGTATTAAGAGGTAAGAATGGTTGAATAATTTCTAATTTCTAATCCTAATCCATGCAATCACATCTCATTCCGTCGAGTAGAGAGCATAATTGAAGAAAGGAAACTCATTCCATCCCACCACCCAAGAGAGAATGGAAAGTATTAAAACTTATTCAGCTTCATAACTTTTTAAACATTTTATATTCTACATAAATCGGGTGTGAACGCGTATAATAAAGGTATTTATTTGTTTTTACCTTTTATTCCTACTAAACGTATCGGCACCGGTTACGCCAGCCGTGGTCACGAATTGACTGACCACTGACCACGAGTCAACTCGTGACCACGGCTGATGTGATGTACCCGTGCCGAAACGTCGCATAGGAATAAAAGGTAACCTCTATTATACACTTTCAGACCAGATTTAGAATATGAAATATCTACAGTTTCTACCGAGACAACTCCATTTTGTTGTCGCGGCACACTACATAGTTACTTAGATATATATTAATTTAATGTACCTATTACTGTAGGTACGCAATTGTGGTGTTGTGGCAACGAATAAATATATGTTCTTTGTTTCAATAAAAGTCGTCGAAGGTTTCGTTTTGATGTGGAAAGAACTCTAAACAGTTATTTTTAATTGGGCTGAAGGTTTCAGACAAATATTTATCTTGATAGCCGGCATCCATTGTTTTTTCCTACAATGGTTATTACGATTTGTCTTCTCTACCACAATTCAAAGATGCACGAAAGATACAGTTAGCAGCAGCAATAGATTGAAACAACAATTATAAGAATATATACCAGGTGGTGTCGGACGACTATAGAATAGCACCATTTCTTCTCGTGGGTGTCATAAATGGCGACTAAGGAATAACAAAGCCGCTACCACAAGCCCTGAGGAACTATACCACCTCTAAAAGAGTGGACTCGCCAACCCGGATGGCCAGCGTGGCGTTTATAGGCCATAATTCTCTCACGCACAAGAACCCTAGTGGATACTGAAATGGCTGGTTGTAAGAAAAGAACATTACTAGTTTTTTGTATTAGTTTGTATTTTTGTATTGCATTACATTCGTTTTGTATTTAAAATTTTTATATGAACCTATATTATTTTTATTATTATTGCTATTTTCATACGTAATTGTATTATTACATACTATGGGTTCATTATACATATATAATATAATAGATTAATAAGAAGTTTTTAATGTGCTGGCCTACAAGAGTGCAAAGTAACTGTTGAATCCTATAGGTAAGGGATGCGAATTAATACAAACATGTATTCGAGAATGGCCGTGATTTTTTATTTTTTTTTATATAAAGAAGGCGGTAAACGAGCATACAGTCCACCTGGTGGTAAGTGGATACTGTCGCCCATAGACATCCGCGATACATGCCAACATTAGTCCAAAATGACAAACTTTGGCACGCCCCCGGATGCGCTGCTTATCTTTGTTGATGAAAGAATGAATTTGGAGAAAGAAGAAAGAAGAAGTAACGAGGCCAGTCGAGTGCGCCCAGCGGCTGTTGGTCTGTAGCGTGCACTCTCCCCCTCCAAGCGTGCACTCTCCCCCTCCATGGAAAATGTATCACATTTCCCACTATAAACAATTTCGCCAATGTAAGTACATGTTTCAGTAGTGAGTGAGATATGCCAGAGCTCATTGCCATCCTATCCCATCCCACTCCACTTCCCAACCCTACCTCCAAATCTGTTCCTCTCAATCTCCAAAAGTACGCAGAGCATTCGGAATCGTGTCAGTTTGGACTGATGTTGGCATGTATCGCGGATGTTCATGGGCGACAGTATCCGCTTACCATCAGGTGGACTGTCTGCTCATCTGGCGTCTTCTTTCCGTCTACTTCTTCTATACTCGCGTTAATTGATTTTGAAACTAAGTGCTTATACAAAAGACTTCTTAACATATAAAGTCATATATGCCTTAGATTAGTCTGATATCTTCTTCCGTGTATGTTGAAGTTATACATTGTTTCAATAAAGATTTTACTAAACATTATTGGCAATATACCTGTATGAAGAAAATGTCAAGAGCAATAATAACGTTAACATTCGCCCACACTATACAAGTAGCAGTTAAAGGGTAAGCTCGGCTTGACTGCTTATATGAGATGCAAGTAACTGATCCATGGGCGACATTTACTTATTCCCAAGGGGACTGCTTGTTCGTTTGCCATTTTCTTTCCATAAATAAATCCTTAAAGGCATGGGTTGGCATAGTCATAAGTGCATCAACATATCGATGTCGAGTTGCGAGTCAGCGAAATCGGAGGTCGCTGACCGCCGCGCGCCGCCACATGCAACACCCCCGCTCGCTCCGCGTGCCCCGGCTCACCCGCGGCGCAGCTGATGGCGCGTGCTGCTACGTCAAAACCTCAGTGACAGTTAAATACACAAAATACAGCTATCACTAGCCAACATCCCTTAAAATCCAGAAGCAAAAATTTTCGAAACACTTATTGTCTCCAACGAACGTTAATGCACGGCCCTCCACCAATAACAAAGTGGATGAAGACGAGATTACCAAGGTAGAGAAGAAGGCCAGAAGGCAAACTCATTGGGACCAGTATGGTGCCGCACCGACAGGTACGAACTTCTTGCTGCAATTATTGCTATGATGCTACATCAACGACTTTAATATATGATTCCCGCCGATTTTATTCCACTAAATTGCAAAAATCTAGCGGAGTTTATTAAAATCAAACCTCGGGGTGGATGGAGCTGCTGGAGTCGCGTCGAAATAATCGCAACGTTAATTTTAAGTCGTTTGTGGTGGCAATCCCGTCACACTAAGGATGATCCGCCTCTCCAGTCAGCTCGTGACCATAGTTGGTGTAACCCCAACGGTAAGTTTGAGTAAATATAGAAAAAACATACGCATATCCCATTTAATAAGTGTAAAAACGAGAAAATCTTAAAAGTGTCGTATGTTGTATCTTAAAACTGGAAGCAATCGAAAAAATATATATGAAAATCACATACTAATATTACATAATGTATTACATATTCCTGACTAAACTACTGAACCGATTTCAATAGAACTCGGAACAAGGGTAGCCTAAAATGTGGATAAGGACATAGAATACCTTTTAGCTCGTAAAATTTTAATAGTTTTTACCGCGGGAGCCGATTACTTTTTAGTCAAAGCCGCGGGCAAACCCTACTAAGGCGAATAAAAATAAAGTATACATACAAAAATATTAACACTTACCTCCCCCTTTTTTGCAGTCCGTACTTCTCGCTATCGTGACGATATTAATTACGTTGGGACAGTGACGATTTGTCACCGCTGATGACGGAGGTGACACTACACTATTGTTTCTTTGCTTTTCTTTTATTACGCCCAGTTTTTGGACATCTCCTTGTTTAACAATAGAGTAAATAGGAATAAGGTTTCGAATGAATATACTAAGCTGATGCTGAAAATAACTTGATAAGTTTGTGACTATCTGACTATTTGTGTGGTTATCTGAGCGAAGCTTATATTTAATTGACTAATTACTGGCAGATAATACTTGAAAGCAATAAGTTCATCTCTGTACAACATAGTGCAAAAATATAGGTTCGATAAGAAGTTAAATTTTAGATAAGATTTATATAAAACTTGAGAACGTTTCTTAAGCTAGCTTAAGGCTTTGTCTAATTATGATCTAATTGAATAATCTCTTAACTTTAATAATTTAATCTATCTAATAAAAGCAAATTATTATAAAATCGCACAGCACTCTTGTGTGTAGTTTACATAAGCGCAACCAAACAACTAACTGAGCGTTCCCACGATTACAAAGTTTATTTGCGTTCGCAATCGATTTATTACTTTATATCGATTTATTTTAAAGTTAATTTTCATTGCTCTAACTAAATGAATATGTCTGTTCTACAACGTTATATTAACTAACCTAACAGCTTATACAATAAGTTGATACAGTGAAATCGATATATAAGTGAACGAGATATGAGCTTTACATCTGCGTGAGTGGGTGCCGAATTGTCCAATCGCAATCGATTGTCGAAATGATTCGCACTGTACACTATTGGTGTGCAGCCACACAAACGCAAAGTTATGTCTCGTTGATTTAACTGTAATGTGCTGTAAAGGAGTTTGTATTTGTAATAACGCTCGATTGGCCGATACTTTGCACATTGTTAAACCCAGTAAACATTTATAGCACGTGTATAATGCACTCCTGGATTATTATTTCGTATGGCTTAATTAACCCATTAGCTTACTTTGAATATTAATTCCTTTGACGACCGACTGGCGCAGTTGGTACTGACCCCACCTGCTGTTCAAAGGGTTCGATTCCCGATCGGACATTCATTTGTGTAAAGACAAATGTTTGTTCGGATCTGGGTGCGTGTTTGTCTTTGTGAGTCTCTGAACCCACGACAAACGGCATCCTAATGTGGGTCTGGTGAGTGAGTGTGAGTCATTGAGTTTGGTGTTATTTATTAAAGTAACTAAACTCACCTGTTACTTTGGTGATTGGAGGCGTCACCGGCGCAGCAGCCGTCGTCGCCGTATTCGGAGGGTATACTGGATCGCAGCATTCTCGTTCCGGGAACTCGCTACCACTGACTACCACAGCCCACAAAACTATCAACAACACTACTGTCTTCCCACTTAGACACTCGGACATGGACGCAAGTTTCGACCCCGCAACGTAACGCGAACCCGAAAAAATAACGTTTAGGACTTGTGTTTTTAGATTCTTTAATTTGGTACTTGGTTTGCTTTCTTCACTTATCTTTCCCTTTGTGTGGATTTTTATCTTACTTTGTAGATTTTCAATTCTTTGGACATTTATTTTAAGCTCATCTCGTGTATTTTTTCCATGTTTTTCTTCCTTCTCCGTCCCCACCACCGTCCTTTTCTTGCCATCATTGTCCTTGATTACCATCGGACACTTATCACATCACACTGTCCTAATAAGTTTTTTATCTGACTTAATTCTAATGATATGTATCGGTTTCACTTATGCATACATAATTGACTTGGAGCAAATAACTAAGCGTTTAGTTTGTATATTTTTATAAATTTTCATTTGATTAAACCTGAAAATGTTTAAAATTGATGGTATAGCAACTATGGTTGCCGACACTGGTAACCTTTTAATATGATGAAAATGTAATCAAATTACAACTAAAATATTCTATAAGTTAACAATATTGAACAAAAAAGAACAAAAAAGAGATAAACAAAAGTACATATGAAACTATTATAAATCTCGATTTTGAAATAATAGCTAATAATTTTGTTAAGAAATTAAAAAACTAAAATAAAATCTCTTTTGTTCTCAGACATTCGATCACCATTTGTTTGTCACTTACAGACCTTCAAACATATCTACTTTCATATATATATATATATATATATATATATTATTATCAATTTTACAAAGATTAAGTATATAGCTAACATAATTGTATCTAATAAACCATATAGATTTGTCTAAGATACAAGTACTGCTGGAATCAGTAGTCGTGACATTACAAACCTACCTGTGAGCAGTGAACAAATTATAATTTGAACAAGAAATATGTTGTTAATTTATATTTTAAATTATTTTCGTTGATATATTTTTTAAATTTAGGATCTAATTCATTTATTAACAGAGTAAGCGCTGGTCCGCTGACCGTATATTATATTGTTCGAGGCGTTGGTTACCAATGCCAGTCTTTCAAATGCCAGTTGAATTAGGGACAAACTACTACTATTAAAAACATTATATATATGATTTATCATTTTTTTAAATATGTTCTATGTCTGTAGCAATATTTAAGCTATTGTTAAAGATTATGGTCCTGAAATACATACTCGTTAAGAGTCAAACTTACAAAGCAGATTTGAGCAGAAAATCCGCTCGAAACGTGCTTAAATTCGCAACAATAGCAAAATGAAAGCGAACCCAGACAATGACTTAAATCGAAACAATACAATACAGGGCAAGAAGTCAAACGCTTAGCGTGTCTGCCTACAATAGAAGAGGGAAAAATGAGCAATAATGTTATGTGAGTATACATCACTAGAGTTTCAGTCTGACTTTGCTGTTTCTTTTCAAAAGATTTAGTTACTGGTATATTTTGACTAGCTGCAGTAATAATTATTAGGAATTTATTGATATAGATATATACGTATACTTTGTACACCAAAAATATACAGAAGAAAAACACAAAAATACAAGTGATTAGACGTACAATCGGCGACATTATCGCTAAAGCGATTAATTCCAGACAACCTTTTGGTGGCGCGGAGCTGTATGTAACTAAGAATTGACTATTTAAAATAATTACATTTTTATGTAATTATTTCATATTTATTTTGCACGTCAATTCTGGCAAATGTAGCGGACCTGTTGGTACTTGATTACCATCTGTTCCCATGACTTGATTTGATCTGTCTTAAGATTTTAAATTCAAATTCAAATCATTTGTTGAATCGCTACAGGTAAAGCGCATAAGATGAAAAGGTCTTCTATAGCCTATACAATACTTACTTAAATTATTATTTTATGAATTGTAATTAATTAAAACTTTTTTTAACGTGGTTGAACATAATAATTCGAATGTATACAAGTTAGAAGTGAGTGGTAATAGCCTAGGGGTATCTCTACACTCATTCGTGAGGTCGTGAGTTCAAATCCTCGACCCGAATCATTGAGTTTAACTTAACAACGCATTTTTTTTTAAATTGTCCCTAGCTCGGTCGTGAAGAGCATCGTGAGGAATGCTGTATGATTCATAATTTAAAATAATGTGGAATCTGAAGGAATAGTGTTTTATCTATCTTCGTATATCTATATATCAACCTATACGTATCGTAGATTGTTAGATAGCCATCAATCTACCTAGATAGGCAGATTACAACAGATACAATACGTAGATAGATAGATATTATGTAAAAAGATCAATCTCGATTGCTCCTGATGTTCCAGATTTTTAATTTTCGGATCTATCTACGAATTTTATTGACATGCATCTGTATTGGCGTATAAAGTATTTTACAGAAAGAGACTCGCGATGCACGCTCAGTGGTGTTAAGTGAAGGTTATTTTACTTTTTTTTATTCAATGTCTATTAATTTTTATTTTTGATACTCATCAAACCACAATTCAATATCGCGTCATGTCAATATGCACAATCCTTCATGACATACAATTCGACAAACAATTCCTTGTACTCGTATATATCTACCGTATTCATGGCTAAGCGAAAAGGACATTAAACAAATTGAATTCCTAATATGCTATTTAACTTTTCGTCAGAAATCCTAACGTATATTACTTTTGTACTCTAAACTTCGCCAATTTATGAGGAAATCTCATTAAACGAGGCACAATTATAGACTTTTTTCGTCCTCTCTTTGTCTTTTGTGAAAATAAAGATTATTTTCGAGTTTCAACGGTCGAAATATGATAATTTTATTTAATTGTGTAATCAGATAGAGGATGATTTGAGTTTTAATGGTTACTAGGAATAGCCCACGGGTAGGTATGTTTATTGTTGCTAATGGGATTCGAATGTTCTAATTAGAATTAGAATTAAACGCTTTATAATTTGTCTAACCTTAATTTTATACTTTTTTAATTATTTATTTCAACTTTACTGCACCGAAATTGTACAAAGGACCATAGAGGATAATATATTGTATAGAGGCCTAGATTCTCTGCTAGTCAAACATAGGTTAAACAGAAATGCATAAAGCTTGCTGTAAAGTACTTGCATATGACAAATAAATACCAGCATAAAAATACATACATCCATAGCCCCCCATTGCGTTCTAAAACAAACGACCAAATTTTAAAGCTCCTCTACTTTTTATGATAAATTATGAAATCACAATTCACGATTCGTCAACATAGTAATTTTAATAATTTCTTAACTAAAGAGAACACGATAAAGTCATATTTTGTTACAATACACGAGCTCCAATTCGACACTTAAATAACAAGCCTTTACTTCATGCGACGTAATGTGTCTATTTGTCACGTGTAAAATGAGTACGCGATGTTGTTTTACACGATGGCTTGGCCACAGTACCAGGCTACTCAGAAACTTTTGCGACAAAGAGTTTTTATCTATGGAACACAAGCTGATTTTCGTGTCAATTAAAACTATGATTATCTATTAACATAAAAAACAAAACAATCCAAATTCAAATTTTAACAAAATTAAATTCCTGTTAAAATGGAAGCAGACGCCGGCAGAAACGCTGGCAACATTCGAAGAGGCTGTGAAAGGGGTACCCGAGTGGAAAAAATGTTTTCAAAATTGGTTCAGACGCATGAAATTTTGTATAGATGCAAGTGGATAGTAGTTTGAAAAAATGTAATAAAAAACTGGAACCCGTAGAACATTATTTTTCTTTTCGCAAATTTTCTTAGTTCCCCACGTATTATCGTACCTATTTCAGGGATGAAAAACCTGTTGACCCTTAAGTAAGAAATATATGAAGTACTAGAGTTATTTTTGTATTTAATTCCCACCTCGGGTTTCTACAACCGCACCTCCCGTCACAGAAGTGCGCTCCATCCGCATTTCCTCGATACGGAGGTGTCGCGCACTGTTCGGTCCAAAAATTACTTTATACCGCGAACCCGTAGGCTGTGGAACGAACTCTTTCCATTAAGCTACGATATGGGGTTCTTCAAGAGAGCTGTGAATAGGATTTTGCAAGGTCGGCGGCGCGCCCGCATATCCCCTGGTATTGCAGGTGTCCATGGGCGGCGGTAACACTTACCATCACGTGGGACCGCTTGCTCGTCCGCCCACTATTATATAAAAAAAAAAAAAAAAAAAAAAAGATCGGTTCCGGTCGATTTAAAAAAAAGAAACGTATTTTCGGGTCTGGGTGTCTGTTTGTGTTTGTCTTTGTATGTGCTCTGAACCCACGACACATGGAATCCTATAGTGGACCATTCATTGAGTGTGGCGTTATCTGTTTATTCATGTAAAATTTTACGACCCTATTTAGAAGAAAAAAAGTGTTTAGTTATTTGTATTGTGGAATATTTATACCAAGATAAGAGGACCATCCAATAATTTTCCGTACTAAATTTGATACCCTACTGTACCCCTTTAGAAGTTGGATTTCGAGACATCCCTCCTTAGTAAATATTTACGTCATAATAATACACTACTGTCCAAATTTCATGTTTATAGCTTCAGCGGTTTCGGCATTGATGAATTAATCAGTCAGTCATGTTGGTCAGGATGTTTTTCTTTATATGTATTTGTAAATAGATATTTGTGTTTACAATATAGTATACGAATAAAGGCGACAAACTGTAATCCCACGTAACCTCACACCACTTGGCGCCATTTTATTCAAAATCAATAAAAATAAAGGCTCGCGGCTATTTTCCCGCCGAGAGGTTGTGCCAGGCTATAAATAAAGTATGGCCGACTTCCGGTCAAGGCACGCACTGCCCCTTTCGCACCCCACCCAATGAAACGATTTCAGCAAATGCCTACATCCCTTTGATGGGGTATTTATAATAACGTTAAGGATTATGTTAATTTGAAAATTAAATTAAATTTAAATAATTTAATTATATTTATTTATTTATTTAAATTTTTAATTGTAGCGGTGATAGTCTAGGCCAGTCTAGGGTTATCTATACTCGACTCACATTCGTGTGATCATGATTTCAAATCCTCGGCCCGTGCCACTGAGATTTTATTTAAGTACGGATTTTATAAAAAATATCACTTGGGAAAACATCGTGAGGAAATCCGCATACTCCAGAAATAAAATAAAAGAATCTAGAGTATGTGATCCACCAATCCACACTGGGCCCGTGTGGTGGATTACGACCCGAAACCCCCCAGTAGTTTACTAGGGGAGGCCTGTGTGCATGCAGTGAATACAATGGGTCGTTATAGGCTGATACAAGTACAATTAGTCTATCTTCTATATTATATTAGGATGTTGGTATATCTGATGTTAATAGACATCGACACCGTTTGACCGATCACCATGAAAGTTATCTTTTCATGGAGTAGGTTTTTATGCTATCCAATTTGTTGTAACTCGCCACTAGATAGCGCTGCAGCACATCAACTTCTATATCGTTCAACCGATCGCCATGAAAATTGGTTTACATAGCTATTTGAGCATGTAAAATATTTTTGAGCTATTGACTTTGTTGTAACTCGCCACTAGATGGCGTTACAGCACATCAACTTTTATACTGTTCAATCGATAGCAAAAATCATATCGACGGCAAAACAGAATGATTTGTGATTTTATATACCGAGGTAAATAAATATACACAGGCAGGACAACGTCTGCCGGATGCAGCTATTTTACTTTAATATAAAGAATTCAATTAATTAAATAATAATATACTCACATATAAATCAATGAAGCCTTCATATTCTATGTTCTATATATTATATTGTAAAAGAGAACTTTAAATAATATTGCTTAAAAATCAGATATTAGAATCTTAAAATGAATCTTGCAATAGCGTAGTGTTAGTTTAGAAAATCCTAAGTTTCGCTACAAAGTATTTCAGTTTTTTGTTATAAAATCAAAAAAATTCCATACTTATTACGAATACTAGAAGGCTGTGAATGTTATTAGTGCAATAAGGACCTCTGGTATTAATCTAAGAACGAACGATATAGCGTCAATATAACCTCATCAACGCGGTAACAGCCTAGAGGTATATATCCTCAGCTCATTCTTCACAGAGTTATTTATACTGCTTAAATACGGATTTTTATGGATATTTAGAATTTAAACTTTCTGAATTTTTTTATTACATCTTGATTAAAAGTCACGTTCACGTCACGTATAGTGTCAGATAGTTGCGGATTTATTTAACATACTATGAGGGTTTCCTCACGATGTTTTCCTTCACCGCCTCTAAATAAACTGTTTTAATTTAGTTGTTACTATTTATTTATATATTATTTGTAGTTTTGAGTGAGTTGTCGTTATTGTAATATGGATCTGTGTTGTCCAAAATAAAAATAATTTATTTTAAAGGGCATAGACATATCAATAGCGAATGAGTTTCGGGTTAAAATCCTTTCTATAAATAATAAAACTACGATGGTACGCGCTTGTGCCATCGTTTAAGGGCTCTTTATATTTAAAAAAAACTTCTTACAGCAAAAGCTGTACAACTTCATGAGCTCCATTCATCTACTTGTATTTACATTACCTTCACTCAATTTGGATTATTTTTTATTTTTTGATGAGATTAGCTTGGCAACTACTGAACAGATCTGAGTCTTCTACGAAATTAACTGAATATGGAAACTCATAATAACAATAACTAGACAATAAGTGATAAATGTTTCGAGTGATCTCTACAATAGTTAGATTTCTTAGAATTCTACTTATATATAACATCTGACTGCAGGGCAAATATTACGAAAAGATTTTACGAAATCCAACACGTAAGCCTAATATAATTTGGTGGATATGTCTAAGTATTTTTTTTCAAATTCTTCTTCACAATATTCCTTACAAGGGTTTCCTCACATTATTTTCCTGAGGAGAGGTGCTTAAATTCTTAGGTATATTCTTAAGTATAGAATTAAGCACTGTGCTTACTGCCGTATACCATCTGGTATACTCTAAATGAACTTCCGAATTGAAGGTATATCATTTGGTACGTGGTCAGGGTTTGAAGTCATGACCTCACGAATTTGAATTGGGAATGGGTTATCGCCTCTTTGATCTACCTAAAAGTATATCTAATATCTAGATCTAATCTAATAAGTGTCGTAATATAACGTCACTGCAAGATTTACAATGAAACTTAAGTGTTACCCAACAATAAAAGTAAATAACAATGGAAGAACAAGCCAACACTAACGATATTAGAAAAATATATCTACAAAACTACCTTCTCTTTCCAATAAAGAGATACAAATAAAAGAAACTCTCTCATATCGTTTCAACGACTACAAACGACTCCAGCAATAACAACGTCTGGTATCGATTTATCTTGCCATTGCATTGTCCACAAATCGATTCCATAATATCGAGTACTCGATTATCTTCGATATCGCCAAACGACGATACAATTATAGGGGCATGATTTATTTCATATAGTATATTTTTGTATTGAAATACGTACTTTGGGGAATAGTTTTTTAATTATTATTCTCACTGTAAACCTTTTTGTATCGAGGTATTATTTTCTCTCCTATCCCACCGTGTAGCGTGGAAAACCGTTTTTATAGAAAAAAAAACTATCGGTACCTCTCGATATCAGCCAATATCATGCTGCAGGCTAAGCTATAGGCTACATGTACAGGTTAATTGTGTATAGGGTATATATAGACTATAGGCATATTAACCTAGCTATAGACCAAATAGCTATAGGCCTATAGCTAATAGGTCTTCCCCAGTTGAATGGGCCCTAAGGGGATTTCGAGTCATAACCCGCTGGCCAAGTAGCGATTCTATTATATTAAACAAAATAGACTAAGATTTTTTACGCGGCTTGCGGTAGGCGTGATTCGAGAGAAAATGTCTCTTTCTCTCGCTCGGACACGGTATGGTCGCGACTCTCGCGATCGTGTCAGTTCGTCGGTATTCGGTAAATTTCGGTAGCGGGCCGATCACTAGTTCTCTCTCTCTCTCTCACAACTATACAGATTTTATTTCGGAGTTAAAAATTCGTGAGGATCTTCGTTCCTGACGGGGGGGGGGGGGGGGGTTTCCCTGACCGCACACGTTTTTTTAATTTTTTACAAACATGATTTTATATTTGAAGAAAATAATATTCAAGCCCCCGTTATACACACTTGAAACGTAACCACAATAAAAGACCGCTTGTTTCTTCACACAAACCATATTACAACAAATAATAATGTTATGAACAAATATTTACATATTGTAAATCCAATTATATTACATTATAATTGGACATATCAAAGTATGGGTAACGTAACCCAGATGGCTGGGAGTGGTAACGGTGACGGTAAGCCAATTACCCACCATCGTACCTTACTTTCGTGCCACTAACAAAATACAGTAATTAACAAAAGAGTAATGTAGCTGTTACAGAATAACTAATAGAGAAGATCGTGTCTGTAGTAGAGTCTCTTCGGCGTAGATGTTGGATTTAGTACACCTACGCCAACTTTTATAGCCCGAAATACATTGGAGTAAATAAAAATGTATACGTTTATTTATTTGTATAAGTTTGAAGGTAGGCTAAAGTGGTATTTATAGGGGAGTAAAATATTTTTGTGTCGTCTTAAGTGCTTTTATATATCAGTTTCCTTGTGAAGATTCCATCTTTAAATAAACTTATAGTACAATTTTTATTCATATTATATTTAATATAATTTACATCATTATGTTGATTCAAATTCATGAGCATGCGTGTTTTCTCAGTGTTTTTCTTCACCACCAAGTTCAACAGAAAAATCCGTACTTCCGTTGAAACTCAGTGGCACAGACTGAAAATTAAAAATAGACACGGCTGCACTACGTATATGAAGTTATTTCCCTACATCAACCTCGTACTAATAGCAGACGGTGCATTCAGTCACGGCCATGTCAACGTCTGTCGTTTTTGACAGATGTTGGTATAAATTGACATGGACAACAGTGCCCACTTACCACCAAATGAATAGTTCGACTACCCAACTTTTTTTTAACAAAAAAGTTATATAGTAAAAGGAAGCCACAGTCGAATACTAGTTTAACATACAACATACGACTTGCGTTGTCCGTTTTTATTCGGCCTCGGTGAGAGCTGTCGCGAGATGAGATGACAAATTAGTAACTTTTTCGCACAATAACATGACAAACGAGAATTGTACGTGGAGTGGAATATATCGCGAGAATTAAATGACTGATCACTTGACGAAATTCTCTCTTATGGTTATTATTATTTTTATTCTGAATTTTTGTTGGTTTGTTAGTTGAATAGATATTGAATGTCTTTTAAAATATTTAATAAAATACCAAATAAAAACTTATAAAAAACCTATATAGTCATAAAATAATTGCTTAAATTCCTAGTAAGTGGCAGATTGTAGTGTTAGACTTTTGTAACTATAGTTCCACTCGCCTTATACAGGCAAAATATATTATTTTATCCATCAAGATACTTTTTATATTATACTTTTTATATACTTTTTATTGTACTTTTTATATTATTTTATCCATCAAGATGTATTTATTGTATAACCATGTAATCATGTCAATCTATAATCTATATAAATAAAAAATAAATGCTGTTCGTTAGTAAGCGCATCACTTGAGAACGGCTGGACCGATTCGGCTAATTTTTTTTTGAGAAAGCAAAATTGGAAAAGTTGCCCGGAAAATTGGATAATTCGGAAAAACTAAGTGTTTTTTTCTATGGGATCGTTGTATGAACTTGTTGAAATTATTGTATTATTGAAATTTGGACAGGACGTCTTTTTTTTTTTCTTTTTTTTTTTCAGATTTACTAAATTCTTGTGGCCTTAGTGGCCTTACAAGAGTCACCGGACTTGAGGACAACGTCTGTCGGCTCAGCTAGTTAATAATAAATAAATAAATCTATTGTTGCCCGAATACGTGGGTGTTAGTTCGCGCGACCATGTGAATACTTACAATCAGCTTGTATTTAAACGTGAAGCTAAAAAATACCGAGACAGCGGCAAATTATGAACAAAACAACATATTATTGAATAACAAAAGTGAATAATTTTAAAATACTAAAAATATAATCACCAAGTCTATAAGGTCCGCTTCGCGGGACCTCTGTTTCTATGTTGTCACTAGAGAGCCAAAACCAAAGGCACCTTTAAATTTGTAGATTTGCTGTTCATTTAGCATTTTCTGCTTCTCATTTTGTTTAATATAGTTTTTTTATAGAATAGATGGCAGACGAGCGGGCTGGCCGGATGGTAAGTGGTCACCGCCGCCCGTGAATACCTGCAACACCAGGGGGCTCGCGGGTACGCTGCCGACGTTACAGAATCCAGTTCACTGTTCATTTCACAACTTTCGGATTCGCGGTATAAAGTTCCTTTTTGATCGCACTGTACGCAGCAGCGACTCTATGTCAAGGAAATCTTTATTGTACATTAAAGTAGGACTTAAGCATATCGATTAAAATAAATTTAAGGCTGGTTAGTTTCTTTGGTGACAGTTCCAAGCGTGTCACGTTACGAGTAAATTATATGGACACTAAGAGTGTCACGTCACGAGTAAATTATTTATATGGACACCATGTGTGTCACGTCACGAGTAAATTATATCGACACCAAGCGTGTCACGATACGAGTAAATTATATGGACACCAAGCGTGTCACGTCACGAGTAAATTATATAGACACCAAGCGTGTCACGTTACGAGTAAATTATATGGACAGCAAGAGTGTCAAGTCACGAGTATATTATATGGACACCAAGCGTGTCACGTTACGAGTAAATTATATGGACAGCAAGAGTGTCAAGTCACGAGTATATTATATGGACACCAAGCGTGTCACGTTACGAGTAAATTATATGGACAGCAAGAGTGTCAAGTCACGAGTATATTATATGGCCACCAAGCTTGTCACGTCACGAGTAAATTATATGGACACTAAGTGTCACGTCACGAGTAAATTATATGGACACCAAGCGTGTCACGTCACGAGTAAATTATATAGACACCAAGCGTGTCACGTTACGAGTAAATTATATGGACAGCAAGAGTGTCAAGTCACGAGTAAATTATATAGACACCAAGCGTGTCACGTTACGAGTAAATTATATGGACAGCAAGAGTGTCAAGTCACGAGTATATTATATGGACACCAAGCGTGTCACGTTACGAGTAAATTATATGGACAGCAAGAGTGTCAAGTCACGAGTATATTATATGGCCACCAAGCTTGTCACGTCACGAGTAAATTATATGGACACTAAGTGTCACGTCACGAGTAAATTATATGGACACCAAGCGTGTCACGTCACGAGTAAATTATATAGACACCAAGCGTGTCACGTCACGAGTAAATTATATAGACACCAAGCGTGTCACGTTACGAGTAAATTATATGGACAGCAAGTGTCAAGTCACGAGTATATTATATGGCCACCAAGCTTGTCATGTCACGAGTAAATTATATGGACACTAAGAGTGTCACGTCACGAGTATATTATATGGCCACCAAGCGTCAAGTACCATTCTTGGGACTAGGCACACCTGCCAAGACATTAATAACTGTGTTAATCACAGATAAAGAAGAGAAGATAACTTAAGCTGTCGGTCGCTGCGTGCCGGAAGTTTTCACTAAGCTCCTATTTCTCTCGCTGCTCGTTCAGTCTATTAAGTCCCGTGTCGTAATTACAAAACACAAAAATGCCTAATTGCGCTGTCATTAATTGTAAAAATTCGTCAAAAGTAGTGAACCGAGTCAAGGGAGATGTTTCGTTTCATCGCTGAGTGGTTTTCCATCACTAGAATTTACTCGTGACGTGACACGCTTGGTGTCCATATAATTTACTCGTGACGTGACACGCTTGGTGTCCATATAATTTACTCGTGACGTGATACGCTTGGTGAACATATAATTTCCTTGTGACGTGGCACGCTTGGTGTCCATATAATTAACTCGTGATGTGACACGCTTGGCGTCCTTATAATTTCCCGAACATGCGTTATCTATTTATCTATGTATATAGTGCAAATCACTGATCAGATGAAAAACAAATGAATCCCAATTTCAGTACTGTACAAAATAATGGCTAATCTAATGGGCGTAATTGAGTTAATCGGACGGATTAATTGACTGAGATACTCGAAGGTGCTATGTTTTTGTAGTTTCCGACGGTAATGGAAAGAAATTCTAATTCTCTTTAACTTTCGACCTTTTCGGGAAGCTATTTTGCTAGTCGTATTTACAGTAGAATTACAATTACCGTAACCTGACCTTTTTCCTCAGGCACGTTGCCTCGTGCATGAGGGTTGTAAGGCCTTAAAACGCCACGCTGGACAAGCGGGTTGGCGAGTCTACTCTTTTAGAGATCGTGTAGTTCCTCAAGGCTTGTGGTAGCTAGCCGCTTACGGGGATGGCGGGAAGAGATGGGATGGCGCTATTCTAAAGCCGACACCACACGGCCTAACTCGAGATATAGAACATTTTAAACAAAAAGTTCTTACACGTTATGTGACTGTATTTACAATTTAAAAAAATTACAGCTTTCGATACTCCATAGGTCCAGAGAAATTGATTTCAGCATTGAAGTAATATCTCGATATTCAAAGCAAAAATATGAACATATTTGACCTGTACCCTTGAAAACATTTGATTTTGACTTACTTCCACTTACACGTATAAAATAAAGTCACCTAAAAATATACTTATCTAGGCACCGATGAATTGATTAAGGCACAATAAATTTTATCATTATAATTATTTTTTCGTATAAATTAATATAATTATTATAATCATTTCTTAAGTTTTCAAAACAAAACACAATCAAAGCCGCGGAAAAACGCTAAATGTATACCTTAATAAATATTCTAACGTTCTACATGAAATTAATTAATGCCATTAATAATTATAATGTGTATCTTTCTACTCAAGACTCCTGTTAAATGATTAGTACTAAAAATATTATCTACTCATATTTTGACATAAAGTTTGAAAGGTCAGTCAAGACGTTAGATATTTCAATTTCGTGCTAAGTTTATAAAGTAATTGCTACTACTAATTAACATCTAAATGATCAAATTCGTATAAATGAAAAGAAGTATAAACTCTAAAAGAGATTTAATTAAAAATGTTACCACTGGGAAGGACCTTAATCCCTTTACTTTGCAATAACAGGCCCTCAATATTTCAATTTTCAATCTTTGCCGGGACAGGATTAGAAAACAATTTTCATTTTAAGTTTCGAGTTGCATTTTTAATAAGAGTCTGTGTTTCCCGCCGTTTAGGCCGATGTGTGAATTTTCCCGCGCTTTCGTAGACGGTTCTATTTATAAATTGGAGCATTCTAAGCTCATCCAGTCCGCTTCCAACCTATTTAGCAAAAAAACTGCATAATATACGAACTTTTTCATGAATAATAATGAAAAATAAGGTTATGATTGTATTACTAGGTTATCGAATACAAGTAGGTCATACATTCACCCGGTAGAGACGGAATACGATCGCATCTATTACACTCGCTCAGTTCACAATCACAGATCCACAAACACTCACGCTTAAAAAATAATGAAAAAATATGCAATAATATTTTTAGAGGTAAAAAAAGAAGAAAGATGAGATTTTACGCTTCAATAAAATCGAAAACCGAACGCGCGGTATTGAGCGCGCCATCCGTACGGATTTCACGGTAGACGCGGTGCTACTAAACGTAGTAGACCTGGAAAGGCTTTGGCTGGTCACACACCTCCCTCTTACCCCTCACACCCCTTTCAGCCCTCGACCGCGGCCACTTCGTTACTTCCATCACGACATAAGTACTGTATCCACTCCACTCGATATTGTGTACAAAATTCAACTCATAGGGTCGATTTTGGTTTATAGAATCAAATGAGCTTTTCCACAGTAAGATGGTGTGTCGGAAAAGCGAATGCACGTCGAATGTTCACCAAACACAAACGACGTATACGCTACAGTCATGTGTTAGTTTTTAAACTGTATTGCTTTTGATTTGAGTTCATTTCCGATTGATATTCACAATGAACATCAACTATAGGAATTGAGAATGTGTGCAACGTACACAAATGTCCGAATTCGATTACGTTAAATTGTAACTTTGGATTGCGTAATAATAGCCCTTATCAGCATACTTGTAAGGGACGTTTTCGCTTAACAATCGAATTTCACGGGTATATTTGCTCCGCTGTTCACATTAACTGGTTAGCTTAAAATCTTGGTTACGTAAATTGGTACTGTAATTGCCTTAGAAAAGAGTTGCTTTTTAGATGTTCGGTTTGGAGAAAAATCGAACACCGCGGGTAGATTCTGTCAAATGTGTCTCATAAGAAGTGCATTTTCAGAGAAAGCCAGTGCATCTTTTATATAAGAACTGGCTGACAAAGCGATCCACTTGATTATAAGCTACCACCGCCTAATATTTACTACTATGTTTTATCCAGAGTCAACGCAGAGTCAAAACTAAAGATGAAAACAAAAGTTCATATGTTGTATCCGCCTGCTCACCCTTTTTCGATCTTCCTGGAGGGTCCTGGACCTGCTGAACTGGGAGGCGATTAATAGCGCCTTTGCAAGGTCTTCTGTACACTACACTATTAAATATACCAATAATCACGACACACGCGAACCCTAAGGTCTCCAAAAATGTGCAACTTGCACAACAAACAAATTGCGATCGTACCGCACAACGATCAATGGCTGATCCGCGCTCGCGCAGCACGTGAACTCACCCCTCACCTCTCAGCCCCCGAAAAATACCGAATCGTATTAGTATCATATGAAGGTGCCCGTGGGTATAGATTGAACTGTTGCTGATCAGATAATATTTTAGCATGACTTTGTCGTTGTTGTCATTAGAATGAAATATAATAAACATTAGCTAAGGTTGAGCGGGATGGGATTAGATCCCGCGGGAAGAGAAGTAAAAACAAACCCCTGTGACAATACCTTGTTACTTGTTTCAGCAATCTCCTGTGAAACTTTAATGTAACAGAATGAGTTGTTTTTAAATAGTTAAGTAACCGGTGAAGAAACGTAGAGTAAAAATAAAAGGAAACAAAAGCTTTAATTTTACACGTTTAGACCGGATTTACAACATAAAATGAGTTTAAGTTGTCGATTATTTCTAGTATTTTTAAACAGCCGTATATGTATTTAAATTAGTAACTTTAATATCATTCTAATACTATACTTTCTCTCTTTCTTATATACTTTAAACTTTACTTCAAAATTTCAATATAGTTATTTTTTTTCAATATGTAATAAAAAAACAAATTAATTCAATTCCTGTATTTAAAATGAGTAATCTCGATCAAAAAGTTTTAAATAGCTTTTTTATTTGGAATGGCTAAATTCTTGTGGCCATGGCCTTTCAAGAGTCACCGGACATGTGTTTTAAAGTGTCTGCGCGTAAAGGTTCTACGTGCAATTGTTCTACGGGTCGAATTGCTACGTAGAACAATACAACAATAATAATATAATTATTAGGATGCTAAACATAATAATTATATTATTATTATTATTCCGACTATCGTGTAGAGGTACTACGGGATATTATTCGACTTGTAGCTAGATGCTACAAACAACTGCTACGTAAGTAAGAAGTGCTACGTCAGATTATGCCAACGCGTAGCAGTGCTACAACTAGACTAAGCGTAGACATGCTAAGTGGAATTATTTGACGTGGGTATTAGGCGTAGGTGCTACGTGGAAAACAGTGCTTGTAAGATGATCACTAATATAACTATTTTACTAACTATCTGGCATATAGAACCGAGTAAAATTCATTTTAATGCCGATAAAAATAAACTAACTTAACTAAGCCTTTAAAATTGTAACCAACTTATAAGAAACATTACCCAAGCCGTAAATAGAAAAATACCAATATTAAACTGCAATAAATTTAAGCCGTATTGACCCCAATTACGGCGACATAGGACTCGAAATAGCGACATTTTAGTTGAAGTATAAAATTTAACCCTTCGACCCAGACAAGCTGACCTGTATTACGTGAACACCTCCAAAACTAAAATAGAAAAATCGATATGGATAGTTTGGACCACCATGTCTTTAACAGCTGTAATTAGTTAATTTGATATTTTTCTGTCAAATTATTTTATTTTTAAACATATTGCCAAAATTATAGCACCGCGGTTGTTAAACAAATAATTACAGAAAAAGGACAAAACAAAATACTTTCTGTCAGCTAATTCTTATTATAGAAAGAATATATCAAACCAAACGGTTTGTCCGCCTGATGATAAGTAAAGATTATAGGACTGTCGACGTCTGTAGCACATGCCAACATTAGTCAAAAATGATAAACGGCGGCACATGAATAGATATGCTGTGAGGATTTGGAAAAAAATATTGTGTTAGATGGGGATTATTGTGTATGTAGTAATCTATCAAGTCTTGTTAATACAAGGTTATCAGCCATTATGAAGTCAACGAACCCGAACTATTAACATTGTGCGAGACGAAATACATAAATCTTTAGGCAAAGCACACGCATATATTACGCAAGAAATAGCCATAAAAATAGCGATTAGTAAAGTGACCTTTGCAGGGCAATGAACTTGATTTGATTTATGGACTTAAAGTTATATTCTTAGAGAAGAGAGACAGACACGCATATGCACACACAGATTGTCACATACATATACAGACTCATAAATATCTTCACGTATGTTCAGTTTATTTACATCACGCTGCAACATCATTGATTTACATCATTTACATTATCTTTATTTACATCATTTGAGGGGGAGAGTGCACCCTATAATCCAACAGCCGCTGGGCGCACTCGACTGGCCACGTTACCCCTCTCTCAAAGCAGACTACCTTGAAATGTACTGCATTTCCAACTTTTATCTTATTTCCCTAATGTACGTACGTGTTTCGGTAGTGAGTGAGATGTGCCAGAGCCGATTCCCATCCTATCCTTCCCCTTTTCCCAACCCTTTCTCCAAATCCATTTCTATATCTCCAAACGTAGGTATCATCGCATCCGGGGGCGTGCCAACGTTTGTCATTTTAGATTAATGTTGGCATGTATCGCGGATGTCTATAGGCGACATTGTCCACTTACCATCAGGTGGACTGTATGCTCGTCTGCCGCCTTCGTACATAAAAAAAAATCATTTTACAATAATAACAGTAACATGTAAGCTTTTTAAAATTTGTTAGATAATATCACACTTAAGGTTTTAAAATTGTAATTAAACTAATTTCTATTACCTAGATAAGGTTAGAGATTTTGTTAAGGGTAGAAAGTGTAATTATACGAATGTTTATTTGACCCTGGGTTTATTATGACAAAATGTGAACGTAACTGTAGGATCTTAAAAATTGTAGTAGGAATTTCATTTCGGAATTTTCAATTTTTCCTTTGAGAATCTTGTTAAATCGACATCCTCTCCAGACTCGACCTTGATCTTTCAACACGAGCTCTACAAACGAATGAGATGCAACTCGATGTATTGAAATTTTATTAGTGTCACATAAATTGAAAATATTTGTACAAGTGAATTTAATAGTACCGCAAACAGAAACCTGGCACGTGCCCTTTTAGTATCCTCTGATGGACATGGACGAGACAATGTGTATGAGGGATTGGACACGCTGGCCAAGCGGCTTGGCGAGTGCACTATTTTAGAGGTGGTGGGTGTAGTTTCCAGGGCTTGTGGTATCCCTGGGTCGTATTTTACGACATCCACGGGAAGAGATGATGCAGTACTATTCTAAAGCCGGCTGGTATCGCAGGACCCATTTTAATTTACTAGTAAATGCCAGTATTGCAAAATAACATCAATCTTTTAAATCAATTTAGATATATATTTTTTTTATAGCCACAACGGTGACTGTTATGGACCAATTAATGAAAATAATAAAAACAGAGCCAATACAGAATTTTCTTTAGGCGCCGCCCGCCTACACGAACGAGTCTCTTGCGGCGATAATTTCGCAAGTGTAGACCGCTCGACGATATTAGCAAGGATATCGCCGGCGACATCCCAACTAAACAATGAGAATGAATTTATAATGATGGTTGCAATATCAATGGCATATAGGATGTGTGTAAATGTGTCTGAGTGTGTGTCAGTGTGTATGTGTGTGATAAACATCTACGCAAACAAAGGCACGTGCTTTTACTAGTTTCCATATTATTACGACTTTGGCTCCACAATTTGTCGTAAAAATGTTTGTTCAAATCAACCTCCGCCCTTGAACTTGACCACTCACATGTTACAGCGCCATTAATATACCAATTTATGTCATTTATGTCAAAGTGAAGTGAACATTACAAATTACCAGCTACCATATTTTAATTGTTACCGAGTGGTTAAACTGGTATTTATTTGCTTTTCATGACGATTGTGGACAGAAAAAATGGATCGAAAAAGTTCAAATACTGTTGGGTATAGATCTCTCCCAAAGCCCACTACCACATACAGTTGAAAAAGTAAAAATCCTCAGGGGATTTTTTTTTATGTACGAAGGTGGCAGACGAGCATACAGTCCACCTGATGGTAAATGGATACTATAGCCCATAGACAGCGCCGGCTCTAGCTCATGTAGCGCCCGGGTGCAGGGCGCCCTCTAGTAGGCGTTTTGAACTCTTTGGAGGTGTCGCGAGCGGCGCTCGGCGCCCCCTAAGACCCTGCGCCCGTGTGCACCGCACCCCCTGCACCATAGGTAAAGCCGGCACTGAATTCAGCGCTCGACAGGCGCCCCCGGGCGCGGGGCGCCAGGGGTGCACCGCACCCCTTGCACCCCCTGGTAAAGACGGCCCTGCCCATAGACATCCGCGATACATGACAACATTAGTCCAAAATGACAAATGTTGGCACGCCGCCGGATGCACTGCCTACCTTTGGAGATATAGGAATGGATTTGGAGAAAGGGTTGGGAAAATGGGGAGTAATAGGATGTGAATGGGCTCTGACACATCTCACTCACTACCGAAACACGTACATACATTAGGGAAATAAAATAAAAGTGGGGAATGCAGTACATTTCAAGGTAGTCTTCTGTCAGAGAGGGGTAACGTGACCAGTCGAGCGCGCAGCGGCTGTTGGATTGCAGCGTGCGCTCTCCTCCTCAAATGATATCAAAGCTATCTATCCGCTTTAAGCCGAAGAGTTCAGCTTCGAGCCATACATGAGACATGTGCTAATTAAACAATGCATTTCGGCCATCATCGTATCCCGACTGTGAACGAACATAACGTAATAAACTAATATATTTTCTGTCTATGTCTCGCTAAGAACCGGTTCTCTTTTAAAATATATGATTAATGCTATATACCATGCACTAACTGAGTCAATAGTTGCCTATGGTATTAGCAGTTATAGTAGAACGTATGAAACATAATTTGATAACATCTTTCGACTACAACTAAATTTTTAAAAAACAACTGTTCCCCCCGTTATTAAACTGAAATATGCCAACAATATTAAAAATATTAAATTAATGTCCATATTAAAAATACATATAATTATTACCATACCATATCATCAGCCAGTGTATTTTCACTGGATGTAGACCTCTGCCAAGGACCGTCACCACACACGGTCGTCAGCTGTTCTCATCCAGCCACTACTCGTACCTTTTAATAAATATTATTCAAATTCAAACATTAATTTTACATCCTGTAGTTACACATATCAATACTACTCGATACTTGTATCAATATCAATAGTGCCATTTTTTTATTTTTTTGGCGGGGGGTCAATGTAAAGAAAAAAAAATCTGGTGAACAAATAAATCCCAACAAAAACATTTTTGTAAAAATATTGTCAATCCTCGGGCCTTGGCCGATAAAAGTGGGAGATCTGAAAGGAGATTTAGACTTGTTTAATGGAATATTACTTCTTGTGGCTTGGCCATTTCCATTCGTGCATCTCTACCAATAATAACCTAACGGCTCCCTTTTGTGACTGAACGGTAGTACGGTGAGTCTTGGCGGGGGCACTACCGTGCCCCCTGATAGAGGATAGAAAGATCTTTAAAATTCACCAAATCCGTGACTTCTCACAAGTATTATATATTTCAGTAAAACCTTGTATGTACATCTGTCGTTATGTAATGTTGGTATAATTAGGTTCACAGGAACCACGTCACGTGACCACGTGAATGCACGATCAACACGCACATGTAAGCGAGCGATAGTTTTTGAACGCTGGAAATATTTTAATATTTATTTATAATATTAATTTTGATAATTTTTAAAATTTATTTTGCTAAATTTTTGAGTTTATCTATTGGCTACGCCGGTGTGTTAATTCCCGCATATATCTATACTTATATTATAAAAAGAATCTGTGAGTTTGTTTTCTGTTTGTATGTAAACTACTAGGCAGTTTTTGAGAATTCTTTCACTATTAAAATCGCATTTTTTTGTTGGAAAGGAGGCGAATGGACATGCGCTACAGTTGATAGTAAGTGGCTATCGATGCCCATGAATATCTGCAACACGAGGAGATATGCGCGTGCAAAATGTTGGTTTTGCAAAATCCTATTCGCAGCCTTTTTGAAGAAACCCCTAATCGTAGCGTAATGGAGACTTCTTAAAGCAGTTGGTTTCACAGCCTACGGGTTAGAACGTATTAGTGTGCAGATGCTGTCCAGAGCGTTAGTTCTATTAAACGTTCGAACAACCGATGTTCAGCGCAGAGGTCCGGAAAGGCTCGAAGGACCAAAATATTTCCGTTAAGTACCCAAGGAATATTTTGGTCCGTCTAGCCTTCTTATATCTAGCACATAATTTATGTTCCCTATAAAATCATTATGCCATTTGAGTGAAGTCAAATCAAGTCACTAGTAAGATTTTGATTAAAAACTGTTGAATTATGGGTAATATACCTAGACGTTTTAGGAAAAAATGTGATAAATCTAGTTTTTTTTTTTTCCTCTATCAAAAATATCACCGTTCTTAATTAGTGACCGTTACCTAAATTCGTTTGCTGGCCATGGCGTGATTAGGAAAAACTGCCATGTTAAGTCGGGCTGTGTTTTTAAACTTTTCTATTTTTTAATGCGAACATTAAGGAAAGTAGTCCGAACATTTTGATTCCGCCCGGTGATAAATAACAAAATAATAAGTACACCGGCTGACCTTCTAGACGTCTGCTTTTATCTTTGCGATTCAATTCTAAAGCCTAAAGAATTATATGTAACGTTAATTGAGAAGCGTAGTCCCGAAGAATCGGCCTTGTCTGGTTGACATGCACTACGAGAAAGTGGACTTTATCGTGACCTGGGCTGTTCTGAAATCTTTACAGCGGTGCCAAATCGTTTAGCACAAATATGCGATATTTATTTATGTACTTCATGTTGTATGTTACATATCTAATGACATACAACACCCCACAATAGCACAACAAATAAAAAAGTACGTACACATACTTTAAATTAAATTATAATGTTAAAATCTATAATAAAATTTCTGTTGATATAAAGAAACTAAATAATATATGTACCTACTATTTGTATTATCTCATTGTAAAAAAAAATGTTTAGGGTCTCATTTATGATTCATTCATTACATTTAGAGATATGTTATTTTTGTTTATTTTTTTATAGAAAAAAGGCGGTATACGAGCATACAGTCCACCTGATGATAAGTGGATACTGTCGTCGATAGATATCCGCGATATATGCCAAAATCAGTCCAGAATGACAAATGTTGGCACGCCGATTTTTGGATGCGGTGCTTACCTTTGCAGATTAAGGAATGGATTGGGAAATAGGGGAGGGAGAGGACGGAATGGGAATGGGCTCTGCCATATCTCACTTACTACCGAAACACGTGCGTACATTGAGGAACTACGATAAAGTAGGAAATGCAGTACCTACATTTCAAGTAAGAGAGGGGGGTAACGTGGCCAGTCGATGGCGTCCAACGCCTGTGGGAATGCAGCATGCACTTTCCCCCTACGATTATTATGTATATTATGCTACAAAATTTATGTAAAAAAAATCTAGTGGGTATTTTTATAAGATTTTAAACATATATCTTAACATATTTAAACATATACATATGATATTTGCATATCATATGTATACCGTTGGCGAAACGTGCATTTACACAATGACCGATAATAACACCTGTAATATACCATGTTTGACGTAAATAAAGATTTATTATTATTATTAAATTATACGATACATTTGTTAATGAATTATTAATTATGTTTGTATTTTCTAATTCATTCTTAATTAGTTAATTATTTATTAGTCGTTTATTTTTTTAATTTATTAACTTCCATAGATTAAATCATGCATAGAGTTTGTTTTTAAAAATATTAATTCTTTCTCCGTACTTGACGCGTGTTGTTTTTTTTAAATATTCTATACGGTATTTTATTTGGTTACTAAGTTACTGTCACTAAGTTTTAATACTACAAGTATATGTTAATGTAGGACATTAATATTATGTATATCTTTAATATGTAATACTAGCGAACCGCCCTCGCTTCGCTTCGGTTTCGTTAAAACAATATTAAACTATACGTATAAACCTTCCTCTTGAATCACTCTATCTATTGATGAAAACCGCATTAAAATCCGTTGCGTAGTTTAAAAGATCTAAGCGTACATACAGAGGGACAGACGGCGGGAAGCGACTTTGTTTTATATTATGTATAGATATTGAGGTGTTGAGGTAAGCTAAGTTATATGACTGCGAGCACGACAGAGCGAATCCAAATTGCGCTTGACTGGTCAAAACATTAACGAAACGAACGTCCGCACAATTACTTATCTTTGTATTCATATACTTGTTATTTAGGAACATGTTCCTTGCTCTAACTAAAGTAACAGGTTTGTTTTACAACGTTCTTTTTGTGGTTAGCGCCAATAGAGAAATTTGTATTATAATAATAATGTTTGTCTATTTATTTGCATCCATGGATGCATTAGTCGTTACAAGATTATTTGAGACCATACACGGATCCTGTCTAATGGTGTGCAGGAGAGTATAATAAAGGTATTGGTTTTCCTTTTATTCCTACTCGACGTTTCAGCCGGGTTACACCAGCCGTGGTCACTAGTTGACGTTTAAAACACAAAAGTTTAAAAAGAGGAAACATATAATAAACAATTATGAAGTGACTGGATTACTGCCAGAAATCGTTCAAAATGGAATATACCATATTTGCGCAGTCCATAATCAATGCTTGGTAGCAACGGCTAGTAAACTATACTACAAAATTGTTAAAGTAGTTCCGTAATACAACGCAACTGGAAACAGCGATCGGGGCTTTGTGATAAACATGGTATTACCACAGTATAAAATATTAACACTATGGAATCTTTGTCCAAATTCCCGATATCAACCACACGCACACTGAAGCGATGGTTACACGGCATCATTGTGAATAGGAACGCTTGAAATATGTATAAAGCATGAAAATATAATGTGACCGTCAAAGCAAAACGTCCCTAGACGACTCTGTGTCAGGATGCCAGGAGTCGAATCATTATTCACGGATAAATTCTAAATATGACACAAATATTTCCAGACGAGTTTCGGTGAGAATGAAGTAATATTTCGAGAAAACACTGACATTAGTTACTGTTTGTTTTATCTCTATTGTGATTTAGCTTTATGTGCCAAGTAGAACTGCTCTGCACCGAGCCAACAAATTACATCGAGTTCCATTAGATCTACTACTGGATATCAGGTAACTATCAATACTTTAAAACCTTGTAATAATGTATATGTCTATATCTTTTTGTATACATGTAACAAAATCGTAACAGAGCCGTGTATGTACATGAAATATTTTTAGAAAAACATCATTGTACTGTAAATTGCACATGATACAGAGCCCAAAATAACATTTTTTCAATCTTTCGTGTGTCTAAACGCGTATCTTACAAAAACTGCTATACGGATTTTAATGAAACTTGGCATAGATATTTTCCACCCAGATCCTTTATAGAGTTCTCAAGGGAATCATCCTCGAACCGACGGGAACGAAGTCGCGGGCACTATATTTTTTTTTTTGTTGCAGAGTTAAAAAGTTTAGAATCCTGTATAATAACCCAAGAAACATCGATCGAACCTCTATGTTGTGTCGGACCTGGTTCTCTACATAATTAAGACCCCATTGGACAGGCCTTTTTATAGAAATCAGCCTCACGGTCCTCTTTTTGTACAATGTCTTGTGCACGAGGGCTTTAAAACGCCACGCTGGCCAAGCGGGTTGGCGAATCCACTCTTCTGCAGGTGGTGTAGTTCTTCAAGACTTGCAGTAGCGGCTTTGTTATCCCTTAATCGCCCTTTACGACTTTACGGGAAGAAATGGTGTGGTGTTATTCTACAGCCGGCCCATACCACACGGCCATTAGAAGAGTTTAGGTAAAAAAATAAAACAATTAAAAATCATTCAACTTTGTTTTAATAATTCGATCATTATGTTTATTGATTAAAGCTTGGACTAGATTTTTTTTTTTATAAAAATATTAATGTTATACAATCATCACAAAAATCGACCTAATCCTAGAAGGATCCTAAATAAATGTGAGTGAAAGCGTAACAGTCGCACCAATTAAACGCAAATTCTATAATATATTTTAAGTCGATTTATACTAATAATTTTAATTGAAATCAATCTGTAAATTTCATTTGTTTTCCACTACCTACCTATATCCCTTTTATTTGTCTCTGTCCTAAGATTGTCTGGAAGATTTGTAAGCAATAAAGGGTATACTTATTATTATTATTATTATTATTAGAAGTCTATACAAGGCTGTAACCGATTATTTTCAAAAGACAAAACATGAAATCTGCTCATATTTATCATAGATTTAAGTATCAAAAAAGTGAGTCAATATATGTACATTCCACTTCGCCACATTCATTTAAAGCCTTGTTGGACTATATTTACTACTTACTACATATGTGTATAATATGTAAATGTCATAATATGATTGTTATATATAAACTTAGTGTTATTTTAGTTAAAAATATTTGCTCATATATTATAGTTCGATAAGTCAAAAGGATATATATAATTAAATAATATTATTGTCTAATTTACAGCAGTTTTATAAAAAATATTTACAATTCTTTTTCGTACTTAACAAGTCTAAAAATATATTTACAAAGATAAAAAACTAGATACACAGTACGCTGTTTAAAAATATTGGCACAGAAAGTACGCCATATAAAGCAGTCTGGCGCACTTATCATTCAGTATTGACGCTTAAACTTGAACAGTATTAGACCTTATATTTATAGAGTTAAGATTGAAAGTTTAATGTGTGTCATACGAGCGAATTTGTAACAGTTTATTAAAAAACTTTTTTTATAGAAAGAAAACGGCAGACGAGCAAACAGTCCACCTGATGGTACCTAAGTGGATACTGTCGTCCATAGACATCCGCGATACTTGCCAACATCAGTCCGGAATGACAAACGTTGGCTGTCGTCCGAATGCGCTGCCTACCTTTGGAAATTTAGGAAAAGGGAAAATAGGATAGGATGGGATAAGAATGGGCTTTGGGATATCTCACTAACTACTGAAACATGTACGTATAAGTTTAGGTATAGGAACGAGATAAAGTGGGAAAAGTAGCACATTTTACGGTAGTGGTAGTGTGTGAGTGCGGTGTATCGCGTGTCCAGTCAAGTGAGCTCAGCGGCTGCGGGATTGCAGCGTGCAACCCTTCCCCTCACACTGGGTATGAAGTATGTAGTTATCCCAGGATTGTACGTGAAGCGATTGAAATTAAGAAATATAAAAATTTCAATCGGGAAAATGGATTTAAACTGTAGTCGACGTGGAATCTAGTGATTAATAAATTTAAACCTTGCGATTTACCGTCGAAATGTCCGCGAACATCGTTAGTGTAGTGTGTCGCAGCCTTTATCCCACCCCACACCTTTCCATGGAATAACGGGAACTAAAATGGATGGGAATCAAATAAATTTATTTCCTATTTTTCATTATTTCCAATATTTTATCCAAATTCACTGCAGTTTAGAACTAGCTGAAGTACCTTCTCAAGAAAGAGGTCAAGGCTACGTCGATCCACTCTAGAGACTAAAGATGTTACGAAATCAACTCCTCGTTATGACGGAGCAAGAGTTGAATGCAGTTAAAATGTTCTATTGCTCGAGGGTTTTAGCTCAAACTTATTGAAAATTGCAAGACGTCTTGAGAAGTCGAGAACTACGAGTATATCTAGAGGAGGATTCAAAATTGCGAGTATATGAAGTACTTAGAAACAGATTTTAATTCATTGTAATTGTAATATATGACGGGACAATTATTATTATTATTATTATTAACTGGCAACACCAAGCAACAGCCTAGAATCCAAACCAGCTATTTATTTATTTACTCTTTATTGGACTTATAGGTGAACTAAATACTTCGAAGCATTATTTCCCAGTTAACCTTTGGGCTATGTAGTGCGATAGATGAAATAACAGTTAAAATAAAGAATTTCAATTCAACGATTCCATGTTAAAAAATGTAATGGACTTGTCATTTGTTTTATAACTTCCTCGCTCGTTTTGTGTGCTCACCGAATACACCGACATATAAAGAAGAAATTCAGTCTTTAATAATTGCCACCAACGTTTATGCCGCAACGCAAGATTTTCGTGAAGACAATCTCACCACATCAGCTCCTCAACTAAATATTGCTTTGTTTATATCCTCATAGATTGCTAAATATTGCAATCTATATCCTCCTAGATTTGATACAATATTTCTATTTTTATTTTAAAATTGTGTTTTCAGTTCAGTTGTTGTTCCCATAAGTTATTCTTTACTAATTCTCCCCGATTGTTTACTTATAATTTCGAAATCTGTTTATAAATCACTTCCTATTCTACTACTACATTTAAAATATCATTTACCGACATTTCAGTGGTATTTTCCATCAAAATTGTTAATACCAACACTGTTATCAGGATCCAGCAAATGACATTCTTCAAACACTTCGCGTTTTTCATCTACTTTCTCAAAATTATTCTTGCAAAGGAAATCATTGTCACAAACAAAATCGTTCCTTCCATCTTGAAGCACACCATTATCAAAACTAGATTCTCTGAACCGTTTCTCGTTCTCACTTTGGTAGTTCTGATATCTTTCTATTTCAAAATCAGGTGTGATCGTCTGTCCTTCATTGGCTGTTTCTTTACCTAATATATCTTCAGCTTCTATTGTATTTGCTTGAATTGTATTCGATAGTTCAAAATTTACGTTTTCATTCTTAACTTCATATTTCAATTCGGACATGCCCACGTTCTCCCTACTGTCCAGTAAAGGTTTGAGATTCATTAAATTGAAATTTGGGATGATTCTTCTGTCCCATTGGTTGTGATTTTGGGAAGCCTGCGGATCATTTTCAGGCGTTGCTGTTTCTAAATCAAATTGTACTTCCTCGCCAATCTTCTTAAAGCTTCCAAGGTTATATTGAAGTGGTATGGAAAAGGAAGGTAGATCCATTTGTGAGTTCTGTCTCGTAGGAAGAGCCGATATGTGGATAGCTGGTACGGACTGTTTTGATTTTGATGCGTAGTTCGCTTGGTTTGTGTCTGTCAAGTTTACCATTTGTGGCGATGACACTGAAATTAATACATTGAGATATATAATTAACGGTTAATGAGAATATTGTTACAAATAGATTAATGGAACGCGACGTATTTATATGTCGAAATGTGAGAACAGATGTAATGGATGGAAAGTCCTTACTTTTTTAACGATATTTATAGACCATTGAGCCATTTATCTGTTCTACTAAAAAAAAATAATATAATAATAGCAAATCATAGTAAGGAACTCCCCTGATTCAAACTATCCAATTCTCCAGTCCTAGTGCTACTTACAAAGACATTGATTGTAGCTGGCATGCTGCGTTTTTAGGAAGTTGAAGTATTTTTGACAATTTACGAATGTGGACAAGGCGAGATGTACCTATGTCTAAAATTCATCAAATAGAGATGTCACTAATGCATGTAGTTAATTTATAAAATGTTCTTCTAACCAGGTATAGTAATGAAGTCCCTCATCTCTAATGCGAGTGCTGACGAGGACCTCTGCTCCGGTGACCTGCTGCTTCTCATAAGATACGGTTCGCCACCAGCCTTCTGTTGTTTACGCCATTTCGCTCGGCGATTCTGAAACCATACCTGTAGAAAAAGGCAAATAAACTCCTTAGGTGCTAACTAAACCCGCGGTGATATTCTCGCCCGTAACACCCGGCGATAGCCTTATATAGCGACACAAGCGGTGAGAATATCGCCGCGAGAGATTCGCTCTCGTAGTTGGCGCCTTAATTAACATGTCGCGTTTACCTCGATGGTACTATCCTTAGATCAATACCTGTAAAAGTGATAGCAAGTAGGCGAAGGTTTAGGATAATTTTGTATAGGTATATTGATCCAGTGAAAACAAGATTCGAGTATTCCTAAAACCATCGGTAATAATAACAAATAAAAACAATACTTGTGTTGTGTCTTCATAATATCAAATACCTAATTAGTACTCAATAATTATTTTTCTAGGCGAGTCTTTATGCTAAAGGTTCTGAGAAAAATTTGCTGTCGCTGTCTTGATACTTCAATCGGTTGCCATCCAACTAATCAGATTTATACTCCATTTGGCTCCACAACCGCTGGGTGCTCTCAACTGGGCAAGTTGCCGTTTCCTCCAAGGAGTATTCACTTACCAACAGATGAACTGTCTGTTCGTCTGTCATCTGCTCTCTATAAAATATGTGTTATTGTATGGGCGTAAAGCGTACAATTTTTCCGATTAGTACAAAGATGAGATTTCTAATTTCTTCTGATTGGAACAATAACAAAGGTCAGCAGAAGAGTCGCAACCCTGTAGAGAGATACAAGTGACATGGTATCCTTTATTGTTAAGAGTAATCATCCTCCTAAATTAATACAACTAAAATGGAATCTTTTGTGTTCCATTATTTTGATCCATTATTTGTTGTGTTCTGTGTGACATTATCTTTCACCCTCGGTCTTTAATGATTTATCTAGTACAGGTTATCGGTGAGTAATAGAAATATAGTCTTCCATAAGTTGGTAAAAAGTCACCACCATCAGGTTAACGACATGTCTTCCTGCCATCTTTTCGTCAATTAAATATACATCACTGATTTCCTCACCTGTACTCTAGCTTCTGTGAGATCAATTCTCATTGCCAACTCCTCCCTGAAGAACACGTCGGGATAGTGGGTCTTATGAAAAGCGGCTTCCAGCTGTTCCAGCTGCACGTTCGAGAAAGTTGTTCTGGAATATGATAAATCTAAATCACTTTGGAGTTCATCTACGATAATATGTGACGTTATCTGAGCAAAGGGACCTTATTGCCGGCATGACTTTGGTTTTGAAGAATGTTTCTTAAGCGCTATTTCGCTGTGTTTTAAGGTTAAAAATTGCTAGTGGTCGCAAGCACTCAAACCAAGCATACACTGTTGTATATACCGTTCTGCCATTGCTTAACACGGCACTATAGGTCGATCTTAAGATTGTCTTGACTATACTCTTAAAGTCCGTATGGTTAAATAAATGAAGGTTTTTACCGGTATCGTCGCTGTTTGCGTTTCGGTAAGTCACTTTTGGAATCTGAAATTACAAATTTTAATTTTAATAAGTATCTGACTCAGTTCGATAATGACTATGGTTATCGTGATTAACAGAGTGACAGAGTTTAATAGAGTAACTTAACACAGAGCTGTTGCATACTTACTATGCGATCTACGACACACTTTATACCGCGAACCCGAAGATTGTGGAAGGAACTGTCAGCTGAAATTTATCCACGGAATTACAACATAAGGCTCTTCAAGACAGCCTTGAATAGGATTCTGCAAGGTCAGCAGCGTACTTCTTTGTGTTCCTCTTCTTATTATTATTCTATCTTAGTGTTGCAGGTGTCCATGAGTGGCGTTGACCATTTACCATCTCGTGGGTATCTATCACTTCTTCAATAAAAAGATAGGTATTATTTACTGTTTATTACTTTTTCTTACACACGCCTGACGTACCCAGAACTCAAAACTCGATCACAAATTTTTATTAGGCCAAACCCTCAAAACCCGACCACACCTCACAAATATTAGAAACTGACCTTCTACGAATCTGGCCTACTACGCCTAATAAATGATATTGTATAAGAATTAAGTGGTGGGTAATCAAGACTTTTCGGAGTGTTTTAACTCACTTAATCCTGGAGCAGGATCCAGGAGCTTGCGGATCCGATTCCTCTTAGTTACTCCTTAACTCTTTTGACTCACCTACTTATTCACCTTCCGAGAGCGTTTCATACCCTTTCCCTCACGGTTGTTGCATAAGCAAAAAAAGGTCATGCCATCATTGCATCTCGATTTTAAGCCCCCGTCAAGGGCCGATGCACGATTACACTCACAATTATGATTGGCGCCTGAATCGGAATCAGAATGAATAACAATTCGATGGAACAATTAAGGGATTCTGCTCCGCTCGCGGGGATTCAATTCTTTTGATTCATTAACTCTGGAGTTACCCATCACTATATAAGATCATTGTTGAAACCTACTTGGCTTCGGAGAATATTCCTCGTCGTCGTCATATTGCTGCTGCTCGGTGACATCCGAGGTTTCTGTATTGCTTGTGTAGGATTCTGTAGCATCCGTGTCGGGACGCTCGCACAGAACTGACCCTGGACCCAGACTGAAAATAAATAAAGTAATTAATGACTAGCAAATTTTGATATTAATATGACCTCATTATCATACGCCGTGTGGTGTCGACCGACTAAAGAATATCACCACCCCATCTCTTGCAGTGGATAACAAAGCGGCTACCACAAGTCCTGAGGAACTACACCATCTTTAAAAGAATGGACTCGTCAATACGCTTGGTCAAGGTGGCGTTTTAAGGCAATGTGCACGGATACAGAAAAGCTAATTGCAATATGGCCTCATGATATGGAATTAACCAGTGAGTACAACTTATGTATGATCTTACTAGCAGTGCTCGCGATTTGGTATGCGTAGACGTTAGAGTATTTGTAGCTTGGTTCCCGTGGGAACTTTATAACAGATCTGGTTAAAAGGTACCGTAAATGTTAATATCTATACTAATATAATAAAGAGGTAAAATTGTGTGTTTGTAGGTATGTTGGGGGTAATCTCTGGAACTACTGAACCGATATCAATAATTCTTTCACAAACAGGAAGCTACATTATGCGTGTCTAATATAGGCTATATTTTATTTTGAAATTTGGAAAAAAAAATTGAAAAAAAAAAAATTATAAGTCGAAGCGAAGCGAGGGCGGGTCGCTAGTAAGTGATAACTATGTATGAGAAGTGTCATTCAAATGTATCCACTAGTTATTGCGTGATGTTCAAACAGACAAAAATTACTAGTTTTTTTGGGCTAAGTTCATTTATACTGCAATTATTATTTTTTCAAAAAAATACATTTCATATCAAGGTTACAAATAATGTAGAGATTCTTGTCATGTTTTCATATATTTCTAGTAAGCATCTTATGTTTCCTTGAAATTGAAAATATATCATGTAGATTGCTACCAAAATTTGTTATTCTGAACTTATATTGGCATGTATCGCGGATATCCATGGCCGACAGTGTCCACTTACCAGCAGGTGGACTGTATGCTCGTCTGCCGCCTTTTTCTATAAAAGAAAAGTGCAATTTATTAGTTTAACACAAAGAAACATAATTACTATTCTGTAATGCAAATCAGATGTAATTCGCTCGTTTGTTACCTTTATTATAAAATTTATTATAGTTACCTTTATTTATTATAATATACCTTTATTATTACCTTTTATCTATAAAAGAAAATATTATAGGGTAGTTTTAACCTGAATTATGACCGAAAATCCACTAATGATTATAAGGGAACACCAGCCTACCCACCAGTGGGACATTACAGTCTGGTACAAATTAACAAGTGTATCAAATCCAATGTTTCCAAATAAACTGCATTTTTTTTGTTTTCAAACGTTAGAGCCAGAAATAAAGAACTGACCCATTGAAAAGATTTGGTATGTTGTAACAGAAGCTGGTAGTCGGTGAGACGTCATCGTTCAATATGGCTGCCGAGTCGAAGCCGCCAGCACTCGCGGCACTCTCTCGACCGTCCAGTGCTTCCTCCATTTAGCTAGTGGACAATATAAATTAATTTAACTAAAAGTTGTAACAATGGTTGCATCGATGGCCGCGTTGTGTACACCGGCTTTTAAATATCACCACCTCATCTGTTCCCTTGGGTGTCATTTACGACAGGATTTGCTAGACCTGAGAAACTACAACACCTCTAAAATAGTGGATCGCTTGGCCGATGGCAGGGGGGGGGGGGGTGTTGCTCCGTCGATTACTAAAAAATTGTTTGCTTTGTTGATTATTTTTTTGCTGCTTGTACAAGCCTAAAAATAAATATGAGTAGTTAAGTTTCCCATACCGAGTCACACGACAACTTTTATTATCTATAGATATGTCCGCAGGCTGATATTTCAAAATAGCTGTTCCTTTTCCCGCTACATTTATCGTTGTACAACTATAAACGTAGACGAGAGAAATAACCCTCAATTTCGGAACTTAATCTAAAGAAAACTTGCGTAACTTATGTCTAGCAGAAGATTGATATGGGTTTACCAAAAATAGGTTAGCTAGGGAGATATAAAATCTCTTTATTTTATACGGCGCAGTATGTCGGCGCACTCGACGAGCCGAGTTACCCCCCCCCCCCCCTCTCTAAAAAAACTCTACCGTAAACGTACAATTACAATATTTTAATGTTAAGACACTAACATTTATTCTTAATTTGTCATAATCAATAATGATATAACGACAATAATTCAATGATAGTGATATCATTGAACGTATCAACGTGTCACAGACGTACGTATCAAAAATGATAATTATAATTATAATTATAACAAAACAAGAAAGAATGCGACCGTACTACGAGTATATTTCCCATTTTATCCTACTCCTTTTTTTTTGCTTACGTTTGTTCGGTAGCGAGTGAGATGTATCCATTTCTATCCCATCTCTCTCCATTTTCCGAACCTTTTCTCCAAATCTATTCCAAAACGTCCAAAGGGGGGCGACGCATCCAGGGCTACTTACATTACAAAAACATTATTAGCGGTCTTTGCTCGCACCTTCGCCTGATTTTAAATAATTAAAATCATTATTTTTGATTATTTTCTAAATACATATTTTCAAATTTTCACAAGTTTTTAATAAAGCTGCATTACAAATCATTCTCTTTTTCTATTATGAAGATAAAAAGTAACCTACATAGGTATTACGGTAAGATTTTCTAAGGGTGATTTTCCCATGTTATGGAACTCAGCTTAAAACTGCAACATAATTATCCCAGTAAATCCTCCGAGAATTCTCGGGAACGTTTTAACGTTTTGAAACGCCAATCTCGATTACCGTTAACAAACAAACAGATAAACATTGTCCTTTCAGTATAAATAGGGGATGAAGTAGAACTTTTTTGGCGGGAATACGAGAAATAAAAGTCGTTTCTGTTTGATTATTATAAAAAATGTGTATTGTGGTTTAATCATAATTTATATAATTATATGTGGTTAATAGTGATAGTTTATTAAACTTCAAAGTGGTAATGTTTGTTGTAATCAAATAAAAGCAGTTTTTCGTGTGCTGCCAAGGACTCCTACTCTTCTGCCCTCAGTAAACCTGCTATCACTTTACTGAGTCACTCCTGACTGGGGATTGCAAACTCGCAAAGCGAGATCCCCGCGTCACGACGGGATTGGCAAACTCGTAAAAAATGGCGCATACATGTGTCTGAGAAAAGGTGATAATAATCAGCGGCCGAGAAAACGCTTTTTGCCTCTAAGCTTGTTGGTTTAATTGATATCTTATAGTCATAAATCAAAGATAAGTTTTTCCTCTCACTTCTTCGCGTCCATAGGCAGTCATTTCCTTTTTAATATTTTACCACGATCTTTCACTTTTCTAGTCTTTGTCTGTTTGTAGTTTTCCTTTTTGTTAATGTTAAATAGATTTGGTTATTTTCTGCCGTAAATGCAGTACTGTTTTAGTAGCTTTAGTTAACTACAACATTTTTGTTGTCATCTTAAATAGCTTTGCGCAGACATGTTCGTGCCATTTTTTTACGAGTCGGCGCGAGCCTACGGGATTGGCTTCAAACCCACAAATTTCTTGCGGGATTGCAATCTCTACTCCCGACTCACATCGCCGGAATTAGACATTAACATAATGAATTTTGATTTTAAAATTGTTACTTAAGAAAAAATCTCGGCACTGGCACAATGTGCTAATTGCGTTATTGCCATATGAGAACACAAAAAAAGTATCGATAGGATTTGAGAGAATAGAGTAATTGGCTAAAGGCCTGGTAATATCCAACTGAAATCCGTATTGTGTAACACAACACTCAGGCAAAGTTGAATGACCGCGCATAACTTGAGTTGAGTGAAGCGAGGACATAAATTGAATTAAATGTCTATAATTTAGTTAAGTTTATTAAATTACCACTAAATGAGGATAATTTCTGTCGTTGCCTTTCATCCGCTTTAGAAAACAGTTTTGTTGGCGCGTTCGGTCCGCCATGTTTACGCGCCAAGTTTGACAGCTTGTCATTTTAGTTGATAGGGAAAATGGCGGGAGTTTATCACCCCATGACGATTTGTTTTCAGTGTTGGGGAAGTTGACCTTGTTAATTTTGAAGTGTTAAAGAAATATTCTTGAGTTGATACAATAGGTTAATGTTAATTTGTTTTATTAAGTTTTGCCAAGTTTTTTGATCAACGATTTACGTCATAAAATAAATCAGGGTCGTGTTCAAAAACGTGAAATCTAATTCATACTACATTTTTTCGATTTTATCAGTACATAATATAGAGATCGAAGTACACTTTTCTGTTATTATCGCATATTTTGGAACTCCGCTCTGAATATATGTATATATATTATATATGTATGTATATAAATCGATGTAATAGGTCTAGAATTATAGTGTTATTTATTGATAACCCTTGTACATAACTAAAGAATTGGAAAGAAATTAATTCAAAAATAAACAATAATTGTTTGAATACAGATAAACGCGGTAACTCAGTGGTTAAAATAAACGGTATGTTTGGGTTAAATTAAAGGATAGGTACATTAGGTCTCGTAGGTACCTTAGTACAAGACCTAGATTAAACCTTTGTTAAATCTCACTCGGATACATTTTTTAAATATCTTGAATATTGCCCGATTGACTTACAATTTTTCATAAAAACACACAATTAGATTATACGAAATTTCTGTATATAAAAAATGTTTTAGTCATTAAAGCACATATTATGCGTTGATATTTTAATTGATTACTTCAGAATATAGATATCTACTTAACTGTAGTTTTCTTGATTAAGATTTAGGTATGGATTGATTGATTAAATTTACTATATGTATCTTAACAACAAACAATCGGCTAGTTATATATACATATTATGTGCCATTCCCCGCATCGTATTGCTTTTTATTGGATTACATTTATCTGCACACCAGTTTCTTTTAACTAATATACAAGCATTATTAAATTAAAATGATTACCTTTTTACAAATTGTTACAAATCATCGACAACCATTTCTTTTTCACTTATTTTTTTAATTTAATATAAAATCGGTGCTGTGCTGAAGGCTGCAGCCATTGTCACGTGGTCCGTAGTACTGAAGTAGAAACTTGCGGGTGGACAACCGCGAACGGCACAGAAAAATAAATAGAGACGGCCCGCATTGATAATTCTACTAATATTTTTTTCTTGTAAATATTTTCTGAAATTTTGGTATTCCACCTGTTTTGAATACAATTTATACAATGAACTAACTAACTAACCTTCCATTAGAGCAGTGCCGAAAAAGCATCTAAGATTTTTAAAAATTTTGTTGTGAATAAATTACTATACTGAAATTAAAAAGAGAAAATAAACTATATTTAACTGAGTACCTATATTTTGTAATGAATTAACTAACCGAAGGGTTAGCTCGCTTGATGTTTTTATAAAAGTATCTTCTTTGTCTTTTACAAGTGAGGTAAGTCGAATTAAGTGAGGTAGAATAGCACTTCAGACTTCGTAAAAGGTGCAGTAAAAGGTGTCGTGAAAGGCGACTAAAGGATAATGAAGCCGGTACCACAAGCCCTGAGGAACTACACTACAGCGTCTCAAGAGAGTGACCTCGCGAATCCGCTTGCCTAGCGAGATGTTTTAAAGCCATGCATTTCAATCCTATGTCTTTAGTAAAAAGCCCACGCTCCTTGAGACCCACGTCTCAGAACCCAGTAAAGGGGGGTAACCATAAAAGGGCTGCTTACGGTTACTCTTTTCATGAGACACATAAACATTAAAAAATCTGCACAGTAACTCATGAGAACGTTTTCGACCAGCCGACTCTACAGATTTTTTTCCATCCTAGAAAAGTCATGACGTTCACTATTACAGCGCAATACATAGTCATCCACGTGTCTTTATGTACATGTATAACTATTGTATGTATAGGATTGATGCTAAGCACAGCTTAGCTGGGTGGTGGGGTAGAAACCTTCCAAGTGACGATGTATCGCTGTCAGAGATACTGTGGCTTTACATTTTGTGTTGCACCGAAATAGGTATCTAATATATTTATGATGCCCGACAAGGTTCTTTTTATAGAAAGAAGGCGACAGACGAGCAGACAGTCTATCGGGTGGTAAGTGGATACTGTGGTCTATAGACATTCGCGATACATGCCAACATCAGTCAAACGTTGGCACGCCCCGGATGCGGTTGCCACTTACCGGGTGGACTATTTGTCAGGCAACTTCTTTATGTATAGCTTGTAACTTGTATAAGCCTATAACGTCTCACTGCAGTGCACAGGCCTCCCCTAATAAATTACGGGGGGAGGAGGGGAGGGTATCAGGCCGTAAATCGTATCAGTAATTATTTCTGGAGCATGGGATTTTCGTCAAGATGTTTCCCTCACCGCCGAGTTAGTGACAATTTGTAAAAATACATACTTACATACCGCACCTCCCGTCACAGAAGTGCGGTTCATCCGCATTTCCTCGATACGGAGGTGTCGCGCACTGTTCGCTCCAAAAATTATTTTCTACCGCGAACCCGTAGGCTGTGGAACGAACTGCATCAAGAGGTCTTTCCATTAAGCTACGATATGGGGTTCTTCAAGAGAGCTGTGCATAGGATTTTGCAAAGGCGGCGGCGCGCCCGCATGCCCCCTGGTGTTGCAGGTGTCCATGGGCGGCGGTAACACTTACCATCACGTGGGACCGCTTGCTCGACCGCCCACTAGTCTATATAAAAAAAAAAACTTAAGTAAAAATTCAGTGGTACCGGTCGAGGTCTCTCTAGGCTATTGACAATCTTCTTCCTTTATGTATTGTTGTTATTAATACACAAACATTTATCAGGTGATAATAATTACACATATGTACGAGTATACAGGTAAATCTCATGGATTTTTATTTCATTTTATCGTGTTATGTTATAATACAATATGTTAGTATGTATCTTGTTACGATGAATAGGCTCTGCAAGGCCAGGCAACTGACACTTATTCGTTCTATAGAAGAAAAAGCGGTAAATTTACTGATTATCGTCACCTACATCTCTAAGCCCGAGTTTCTCTTTTATGGATAAAAGGCGGCAGATTACTATACAGTCCACCTGGTTGTAAGTAGATGCTGTCGTCCATAGACATCCGCGATAAATGCCAAAATCAACCCGAATGACAATTATTACTACTAAAGGAGTGCGCTATGCGGTTTCATTGGGATGCGAGCATATGTACATATTCGGATTATTGGTTAACTCGTCTGATAGAACCTAAGTTGGTCGAGAGCGATGACAGCTTACAACAAGACAAGCCTCATAGTTTTAACCTAGCTTATAACAAAATGGTCTTTCGAGATGGATTTAAACTGGCTCGTTGTAGAGTTGATCGATAACATACGATTTGAGAATATATGTATATTAGATATGTTATACAAGCACTCTAGAGCAGAATATCACCGAAACTGTTCGTGGTAGCAGAAAACCGATTTTATCAATAGAAAAAGTTTAAAAATATGAATCTTTTGATATAATTGACTCATTTTTGGGAAAGTTGCCGGATAATCGGTTTTTCCCCTAAGATATAGGTTGTAGATCGCCTAAGATGTGTATGTATAAAAAAATAAAACACCAGAAAGTCCTCATGAATGTTAATTCATATTTAATAAATAAATACATTTTCATTGTTTTTAAAATAAAACTATTGTAAGTGACTTAGTTGTATCAACTTTCAACAACATTATCATATATTACAAACGTATAGGGTGACGCAGAGCGCTTATTGCTTAGGGCTAACGTTTTTTTTAACAATTTATAACTAAGGGATATATATTAGAATGTACTCTTTAATATACATACAATTATAAGTAATAAGTTAGTAGGGTAAAGTTTATAATACAGAAAAAATAAATCCCAACTTAAGTACTACAAATACAATGTTAGACATGTTTGGGCATGGTAACCGCCATCTTTATTTGTCGGGAAATCTGACAGCAGGTGTTGAATAATCGATATTAAATTTCGATCGAAATCGAAACTAACGAAATCTCGATTGTGATATTGTGAACACAGGAAATATTAAATCTTTGGTTTCAAGCGAAATTTACAATAGCAATTCAAAGTGATACTAATATTTACTCAAGCAATTTGGTGTGTCCCGAATATAGTGTACTTTTTGTAACAAATACGACGAAAATTAAAGATACCAATTAAAAAACTATACAGAGGCGACGACGGTGTTGTTTTCGTATTGTTACTTAATGAAAGGTCTTTTGTTTTTAAAAATGATCCTATTCCTATCAAAACGTGTCTTATAAAACAAAAATATTCAAATAAGCTTCTTTTATTTCAAAAAATAAAGTTCAACATTAATCGCAAACTATTAAACAGCAATTGCAAATGTTTGTGTTAGATAGAGTAACAGTTTTTGATAGTTTACTCTTATGTTTACGGATCTGTATCTTTTCTATTCGAAACACACCGAAACTATCACAAAATTCAAACATATACTTAACTGGGCGAAACACACTTCGCTTGAAATATGCTATGTACAAAATTAATTACTGGCAAAGAAATTTTACGTTCACGGGTTACACTTAATCAAAGAACACATTAATATAATAATGCACGTATAGGACACATCCACTAAGTTTTCCGGTATGAAGTTAACTGCAGACTAGTCTTCTATACCCACATTCCACACTCAATCATCATCATCAAATAATAATCGTTTAATTATTATTTTACTGCAAATTTTTCGTATTAATTTCACATCGGCAGACTTAGCTGGTGACTAAACTATATCAATAAACAAATTTATCAATTCCATATTATATTGCATTACAATTTTAGGTCTAGATATTTTAAAATGTATAAATAGGTAAACCCTATCAATCTTCAACTATATGTAATTAATCAATGATCAGAATTTATATGGTATGGACAAACACATGATTAAAAACTTCTTTTTGCGTTCGTGAATGACTAACTGAAAGTTTATTCTACAACGTTGTATTTGCGGTTGGCGCAACCTAGCAGTCTATTCAAAAATGTTAATAATGAGCTGCAACTGAGTTTGTAATCGTTCAGATGCTCGATTAGCCAATACAGACCCTTAGTATCAAACGTCAGTTTTAGTTGGGACAATAACACAAAAACAATCATAAATCTAGAACGACATTCAAGAATGGTTCCTTCGAGCCGGATTACGTAAAAAGTATTCATTACAAAAAGAATGGTAATTGCTTCTTAATATTTTTCCACAAAAGATTCTTTTTGATAAATGCAATATATAAATTGTAAATCAACATAAATTAAAAAAAATAACACATTTAATACCGTCCATATACATTCCCCAAATATGGTAGACTGATAGGGTTTATTAAACCAAAATCATTAAACATATAGCATGTTGGAGATTCAAAATATTAATGGACAGATTATTACGACAGTTATTTCCATTTAATAACAATCGTTAGTGAAAATTACAAGTCATTCAAGGGTGTAATCAAAAATTAGCCCTAATTTGCATCGTCTCTTTGATCAGAAAAAGAAAATATTTTTATGAATTATTTTAGAATGTACAATCAGTATACAAACTGTCTACGTGTAATTACTGTTTATAGATACAGGAAGCAAACAGAATAAATGAGAGTAAAACCACAGAACAAGTTAAGATCAAATGAATTAATGTCTATAACCATGCACCCCATCTCTTCCCGTGGGTGTTGTGAAATGCGACTGAGGGATAACAAAGGACTACCACAAGCCCTGAAAGACTACACCACCTCTGAAAGAGTGGACTCGCCAACTCGCTTGGTCAGTGGCGTTTAAGGGTGATCCCTCATGCACAAGACAATATTCATGACGAGGTCAATGTCCAGCAGTGGATAATATAGGGCTGGTGAAGGTAATAAGTATGCAACCTTTCTGTTAATTTGAAAATCCTTGAAAATTAAAACTTTTTTAACTAGAAAAGTGGAAAAGTACGCTTGCTATGTATCCATGTACACAAATTTAAGTGTGTCACACCCCATCTTGTTCTGTGGTTTCAAATAATTTTTCTAGGTTATTTTCTCAAATATATCGGAAGAATTCAACAAGATCGATTTATTTCTATCTATCCACGTATCAAATAGTAGAAACAACAAGCTACGTAACCGGTACAAAGTCAACAGTTGCTATATTAGATAAGTCAACACGTGTTTTAGTTGATTGGCCGGTCTATAAGTCGTGGAAATCAATGGAATTTTATTAATGACTTTAAAAAGATTTGCCTCAGCAAAATCAGGCTTGATGCTTGCGTTAAAATGTGGCAAATTGCTTGGTAACAGTTTGGACAGGACGGTAAACTTGCTTACAATAGAGCCTTCACAAAATCAGACTCCCAGTCCAATACTCACAAACATATTCTTATTTTAATATAAGTGGCGTGCATTGTTTTCCAAACTATAATCGTTTCCATGTAGCATAGTGCGACTGACACCTGTCAGTTGACTGTAACTAGTGATGTACGGAACTCGAGTCGGAACAACGTTTTACGATTTTCGACTTGCGTTGTGAATTGTTTGTAATCGACTGACTAATAATTAATTAATTAATTAAGGACAGTAGTGACACAGGTGTGAATTTAACTTGCCAATCATTAAATTAAAAAAACAATAAATTATTTAGAAAATGGTGTTTTATTTAACATAAAATAAAACATGAATTATCAACTACATGAATATTATTATTCAATATATAAACGCGACATCTCGAACGTAGTTTAGAAAGGTTTTTGATTATTATTATCGTACCATATACTCGTATTCTTCTTAAAGAAGAAAATAAATCGGAATCCATAGATTTCTTGTTTTACATTTGATTATTCAACGATTTTTTTTTAGTCGCGTCACTACTTGACACCAGATAAACAGGCCAGAGAATAAATTAATATATGTAATTTGATTAATATATATTTATGCTCTAAGCTCTAAGTCATATTACAGCGTTTTGTAACTGTGTATTTTTTTATAAAACAAACTACAGAATATTTCATCTTTGGTTTTAAATGAACAATTTACATTCTGTGTATGGTTATATTCTATGGGATCTGTCATCCGCACCATGCTTAGTGAAAAATACTGTAGGTAGGAAAACAATTGTGACAGTATCCACATTTAACCGCCTGGAATATATGAGCAGTATTAACACTAGCGATAGTGTATCGCCAGTGGTTTGTCCAACTTAACGTGGGTTTAAAGTTTTAGATTAACTACCACTGATAAGTGGTAGTGCAAGTTAAGTTAAGATAAAAGTGATATCATCACTATCAGTCACGTGATTATACCAATTGTACAATTACGAGAGGGAGTGTTCCGCGATTGACCAATTAACTGTTATACTACATTGGATGTATGACGTCACTTTCTTCCTAACGTGAACTTGTTCTTGCCTGCTCATATAAGATGCAAACCATTGATTTGAATACTAAAATCAGAGGGTTTTCTAAGGGACTTCGACAACTGTGTTGAGTCACTGTGGACCTTGCAATGCGGACGCAACAAAGACCGGCCAGTATTGAAGCTTGGCGTTCACTGGTGAGCACGAATTGTCATATGTTATGGCTTTAGCAATATGTTGATATGAAAGCGGTCAGCGAAACATGTAAGATTTACGCGTTCTGTGCATATAAGACTATATTATATGAGTCTTAAACACGTACGTTTGCCTACTTTATGGTACTCGACGTTGTGACTGGTTTTCACCAAAAAGCTATCGATTGGTCGAGACCGGATCAACTCAAGGCTATTGGTTGGTGAGACCCAGCGTCAATTGAAATAAGAAAACAAACTTGTTAAGACTCGTTTAATATATAAAAAAGCGCTCATCATATTATTGAGTATTGCGTATAAATGTGCAACTTTTCCGTGGAAAATTTCTTTTCCTGCTCATTAGTGGAAGTCAGGCTTACAAGGAAGTCATTATAAATATACTTATCCCTAGATAGGTAATAAGGTAATGTTAAAATCCAAGAGATGTAGGTAACATTATAAAGATACGTCGAAACGCAAGTATATTTTAGAAAAGCAGCCTTCGTGTACAGTCCGACAAAACAATTATACAAACTTGTATAATATTAGCAAGTATTCCTGAGAGGCGTTTTGACCAGACGCTTCCATGGACTTAGTGCGTAATAATATTTGAAATCTTATGTTTCATATTTTTTTCAACATTAGAAGAGCATTTTTAAAGTTTAATCGATTTACAGCCTGTTCGCGTTAAGAATGCCGTGACTCATCACGAGTAAAGTGATGTTCACAATCATATCTAATACCTGAAAATAAATAATAGATGTAATCTACATTTACTGGCACAGAAAAAAACTTGTAACTGGGCAGAATTACAAAGTAATTATTATTACTCAAAATGTATTTATATACTAAACTATTAATTATTGTGTAAAGAAAACTGTAAATAATAAATAATTAATTATCAATTTAAAACCTATCATTTGTATTAGTTTATAATAATGAATTTCCTTTCTCCAATGCGTATTATAGATCCATTTTTTAAGAATGTTTATTTCAAGTTCAGAGTGGATGTGTTTCATTTTAAAATCGATATAAAATACATGCATGGTGTTTTATGAAACAATAGACGCGTCCGACCGACACGAAGTATCGAATGAGACAGATGCATATGTTACTGTGAAACAGACTTAAGAATTCTAAGGAAGTGTTGGTCAAAAGAGATGACGCCTACTGGGCAATGAGTCACTGCATTTTTATCGCAAACAGACTGTATGTTGATATCGATACAAAATAATCGATAGTTTTAAAGGACAAGGAGAGGGCACTTAGCCTACTTTTAAAATTTCTTCAAACGACTAATACTATAAATTTCAACAATAGTGAATAAATTCGTATTTTTAACTATAAATATACCTTTTCTGTGGTGTAACTATTCAATAAATGTATTGCTCGATATTTGTGCGGAGATAAATTAAAAAATGTATCGTGATACTACTCTCTCTATTGCTCCAACTATTCAGAACGTATGTACATTTATCCTATAAAGAAAGTTCACGATCTCTAACTGTGTGGGTGCACACTGTGTAACATTTCGTCATATATTTATAAATGTAATATGAACTTCACTTAGCATTTTATAGTAGATTTTAAACATACTATAATATTTTGTCTCATATTTCTGTAACGTCTTACATTTCTGAAGAAAGAACTGACGGGTTTTATGCGATCAGACGCAAAAAAGGACAAAACAGTTAAGTACTGCCAGGCTGCCAGCGTCCTGCACAAATTTTAATTTTGTAATTATAGTATTAACATGGGTCACTGCGACTGAAATAAAGATTATTTATTTATTCTTGTTTGAGGTACGAAATATGAGATGTTACAAATAATCATTCAAGGAGATATTCAGAGAAAAAGAAAACCGTAAAGGAGCTGAAAACGCACACTAAAAAGAAGGATTTAAAGCAGATTTTTTTTTCCTAAAAATATGAAGATTTAGAAGTTATTTTCTAAATCACACTAAAACTACGTTAATTTTAATAAACATGATTTTAGGGGCTTTATTTTTCTACCTATGGATTTGCAGCGAATTTCTCAATATATGAATTGAAAATGGCCACTCGATGCGCGCGCTTAGTCGCACGGTTATCTGTTATGCTATTTGTAGCATACGATATAAAAAATAAAGTAAAATTTCAAATGGACCGCTTCTCCGGCATCTTGCAGGTAAGAATCAACTTGAGTTTGGCGTCATAATATACCTAGACTTATTTTTTGGTGCGAGAACATAATATTAGTCTAACTTTCTATTAGTCTACACAGTGTGTGCCCACCTCAACAATTTAATTTTATAAAGTAAATCTTAATACTTTCGGCATATGGTAACATGCAAATGGAAATAATGAGAATAATTATTATAATTACTTTTAAAAGCTATTATTTCGTCAGCAATATGAGTTTATTAAGAAATATTTTTTGTAACATCAAAATGTATTATTATACCTCTCTCATTCGTGTTCGAAAACCATTTTCGTCTATATCTGTACCTTTTTTTACTAATTTTGATTAAATTACCCTATTATTCGCCCGTTTCGTGCAATGTAACCCATAGGTTACATTCCACAAATTTTAGTCACTAACATTATTTATTAATAAAATTTTGACATAGCTTCATCTGACTATGACTTACTTCAATCATTTTAATCAGAATTAATAGTAAAGGTTACCTTTCACCGACATCTAAAACATTCTACTTCCAAAAACCTGGACCCAAATGTTCTCGATTATTCCTTACGATTAACCATTTAACGAACCTCGTTACGCGCAATAACATTACAAACGAGTTTTCGATACGAAAATATCGATTATCCGCTCCGATCATTTTTCTAAATAAATAATATCGTCCTTTGATACAGTAAACAACAAAAGTCGTTATGAAAATGTGAAAGGTGTTACTTTGCATCGATTTTTTTTAACAAATGTACGTTACAAGTACAAATGGAATACATCTTTGTATTCATTTGTACCCGTAACGTATTCTACTCGCATCACTTATCATCGACTTCTGTCACTGACTGTAGTATAATGCCTTTATTTTCATAAAAAGGATACAAAATAAGACGCACCATTCCTAAATTGGCACTTTTGTTGGAAGTCATATGATCTCACTAGTTATTGCCGCGGATTTAAGCGCGTTTTCTCTTTTCTAGCTTCACAATGCACGTGATGAAACGATTTAAATTTTAAGATTACGTCATTGTAACTACAAGAATGATGATCAACTCAAAGAAAATGTGACGTCACATTTATTTGGCAATATTTTTTTCGATATCGATCAAAATACATTTGACGACGTTATGTCATTTCATATGAAGACTATAAATTAGCGGTCATAAGCAACCTGTTGCTCTAAAATAGATGATTATATTTAGGTAGGATTTCAGATCTTTTGCGAAAAAAGATTTTGCCTATTTACACACTATACAAACGCGCATCGTAAATTATTTTTGTATACGAAATTAATCTTTTTCATAAATATGCTCGCTTATTTATGGAGACAGATCGAACAAGCAATTGTATGATTTATGTCACAAAATTGTAACGCCAATAATGAAGCAATATATTTGGTTTTGGATTTTTTTTTCAACGACGACATGCAGCACGTCTTTATTACATGTGAATACAAGTCTGTAGAGCTGTCACTTAGATTGACATTTCAAGATGGCCGTCGCAGAAGCAATTCTTTGCGACGTATTCTTGTTGCACTGTAAACTTTCTTTAAATGCCCTTAATATGTGAATAATACGTTACGATAAAGTTATTCCATGAATAATATTCACTTGAATACAGTAATATTGTTTTATAGAAGCCCATGCTTCTATAAACGGAAGTATTGCATACATTATTTAAGGATTAACTATGACTTCTGAAAATTGTATTATTTATTATTGTAACAAGTAATTGTATCACTTTAGTGGAATTTTATTTAGTACATTGTGAAAGCCCCTGTTATTTAAATACGATTACTTAACCATAAAAATCCCATTTAATTGAAAATAAAAGATGGCACTAAAAGTTACGAGAAAACCTCAAGATTACAAATCAATCAACCCTAAGATTTAGATAATCAATTCCAAAACCGCCTAACGTACATTTAAAATATCGAACGCTTTGCGCATTCGGTAAAATCATCCAGTCAGATGTTAGGGAAGTGACATTTGAAAATTTGTGGAATGTCACTTCCATGTCACTTATGACGTATTTTGAATATCGAACGCGTTTTTACGCTTTCGTAAAATCATCAGATTTCAAAGTGACGATGGGTTCTTATCGAAATTTGAACGTTGTTACCGTTGCATAAAGGTTTAAACTTCGGTGCTTTTACCGAGTTGTCCTTGTTTAGTATCTGGAACTCCTGACGCGCTTAACTTGCGTTGACGACTTGGGAATATAACGCCGAAAAGACGACCTGAAAAGAAAGATATATTTGTAAATTCCTTAGTCTGAAATTTTGGACTAATTTTGGAACGAAACTTAATGAGTACAACAGTCGTCTATACTTTATGGTACTATTAAAATATTTTGGTTAATGAATAACCCTTATTCAACTAATAAATATCAATCTATAACTTTCCACTGCTAGATATAGTTATTCCGTTACCATAAGAAGGGGTTTTCGGGACATAATTCAGCTTGCAGAGTCAATGTGGATCGGGGCATGTTTTGCCTCAGTTTTTCTTTTAATTTTCGAGGGCATCCTCGTAATATTTTCTTTTAGCGTCGAGCCGATAATTATTTTAAAATCCGTACTTAAACATAAACTCAGTGGTACGCGACAGATGATCACAATGCACGACCACTTGTATATGAGTCGAAAATTAATACACTGCGAGGTGCGAATGGGTGAGTGATTTATGTGAAAAAAGTGCTGAATTTAAAAAAAATCGTAAAACAAAAGTGGTTTGTTTTCAATGTTAAGATGGTAAGCTATTTTATATTTAAGCTCGTCTAAAAATTGTTTTTAATTGACTGGAAATGTGAGGAGCACTAAGTAATTACTAAGAGATAAACTTAAAGATTACTGGATCGTTTATAAAAAAAAATTCGCTTTTAGGAAGCTAAACTTCAGTCTTTTAAATCTGTCTTGATTAGAATGGCAGCTGTCAACTTGCCTAGAATAGTACTGGGACAATAATGACCAAATCGAGGTAATGTGTTTATTTATCGATTAAGTGTTATACTGTTATAAACAAATAAAAAATACGTGCGTGTACCGATGGAAAAAACCTTCAGTGATTTTTAGGTTGTTAGGGATAAATTATTTTTATAGAGCAGTATTCGAGGCACTTTGACAACTGTCATTCTAATCAAGCTAGATTTAAGAGATTGTAATGTTGGTTTCCCTAGGGAAATTATTATGCCATCTTTACGTAATCAGTGAAAGCCGCTAGTCTATGATAAAACATTTAAAAAACTTCAAAAAAGTTCTGCAAGAAACTGTATCCCTGTAAGCAAATTTCTAGATATGTTATGACATACCTGGTGAACGTTGGTCGCCGGGATGCCTGGGGGATGTGGCATGTAGCGCATTGCGGCTGCCTTGCTGGAATGACACGGACATCCCACTGTCCAAAGAACCCACCGAACCACGCCTTTGTAGCCGTTCCGCTGCTAGAGCCACTGGAGTTTATAAAGAAATATATTCAAATATATCGCTCACTTACTGCAATACTGTTATTATAAGTTTATGAGCCAAAAAACATGATTTTACAAAAGAGCAGTTTTAAAACAACAACTTGATGTATTTTTGGTGAAAAGCAAAAATAGCCAGTGAACATCTAGAAGTAGCGTGTTAACTATTTAATTAACTAGTTTTATTTTTATTATAATTAAGATCTATAAGCAGCCTGTAGTGAAGGTATCTTTATGACACATTTACATTTAAAAATATATCAATTATATAAGGGTACATTTTTCATCAATAACTCAAAAATCGAGATTTTTGAATAATGACACTAGCTAGCAATATATGAGACATATAGTTCTGCCATTTCATGTGGTCTGCCTCATCGATAATGTTAATTGTGTTACACCCAATCCCATTTTAAGTGATGATAAGACCTTGACACACATCCAGACATACAAATGTGTGTCTTGTGGAATGGTCAAGAATGGAGGTTCCCTAGGTTTTTTAACTAGTCAACTAATGAATTTTTCGTATTTAAATAAAAAATATACGTTTAAATATTACGTATGATGAAACATTTTTTGAAATCCTTTGGGAACTTAGTTAGCTATATACATGGTGTATGACGTCACAATATATACAGTCCTTAAAAGAAGATATTTTACAATCTTTAAAAGGGAGATTTCAGCTATTTTCCGTATATTTTAGAAAAAAAATGTTTAGACAAAACTTATAGTTTCATGACCACTTATATAAATATATATACATATAATAAAATGGTAACAGAGCCGTGTCTGTACATGAAATATTTTTAAGGAATGATATTGCAGTGTAATGCGATACAGAGCCCAAAACAATTTTGTATGCAATTGTATCGTGACGTCACAAACTGCTTGGACTACATTCAACTTTGAATGGCTATAATTTCGTCAGTTTTAAAGATATCGCAAAAAGATATTACTATAAAAACATGTTTAAAATGTAAAACTTGTAACTCACCCGGATCGTTGATGTCAACGAGGGAGTTACTGAGTACGTTCCTCTTTATGATGCTAGTAGGTGGTGGGTTTTGTGAAAGCCTAGAGGGCGCTGCCGGCGCAGGACAAGATGGCGGCGGCGGAACCACCATGCTGAAACAATATAAAATAAAATGTATTCTTTTTATCTTTTTTATTCAGGGGCTTTTGTCCCACACGGATATGTTAGCCCCATCGTCCCCTGATCTTGCAATTGATACAATTACTAATTATAATTAAATTATAAATAAATTAAATATATTAAGCAGTCGAAGGCTTCACTGGTGAACTGAACATCTATAATAAAGAGGTAAAATTGTATGTTTGTAGGTATGTTGGGGGTAATCTCTGAAACTACTGAACCGATTCTTTCACAAATAGGTAGCTACATTATCCGTGTCTAATATAGGCTATATTTTATTTTGAAATTTTGAAAAAAAAACTTTATAAACCGAAGCGAAGCGAGGGCGGGTCGCTAGTATTAAATAATATAATTGCCGCATCACAATTCGGCTCTGCTAATATGACAACAAATACACTTACATTGTGCATAATATTATATTTATACATCAATGACGCCCTCTCCCTCTCGCTCCTGGCACACTCTGTTAGCATGTGTTGGACATCTTCTACACTCCCGCAAACTTCACAATTAGGCGAGTCTACTTTTTCTTTAAATATCCATCCTTCCTACATGGATAGTGCCTAGAACGTCTAAAGTTAGTCTAAAAGCTAATGTAAGCCTGGATAAAAATGTATTTACATGACTTTAATAACGAAAATATTAGGCATATTTCGTTGAATTTCTGGTTATTTACAGATTGGAAAATCGAAAGTATTGTTTTTCGTTTGTAAAATGATGTTAGTTTTCTTTTGGGAATTCGAATTTTAATTCTTCTTTTTTGGGGGTGAACGAGTCTATACATGCAGTCAAGTTGTGGTTCAATCTACAGTAGTCTACTCTATATAAAAATATACAAAAATAATGGTGTTAAAAGAAATACACCAATCCCATACTGATCTCCGACCTCAACTGACCACTGAGTTTTCTAAACTATTTTTATCTATTTTAATGGTCATTTTTGATAATTTCTTTTACACAATTTTGATCTAAATAGTTGTACTCACCCAGCATGTACGTGATCCATACATTGTTGATGGTCAATTTCTACGTCAGCTACGCCGCTGTCTCGATTTTCCATAACTGTGGACAATGTACGGTATCTAAATTGAGAAATGTTATACATAATGCTCGGACTGGCTAGTTCTTAATATAACGGCAGTCACAGTATCATATAAGTCAGTATTCATATGAAAACACTATTTAGTATTACCTACTTATAATTATTTGTGGTCACTGTTTTTATTACATACCACTGCTGTGCTGTGCACAATTGTTATCACGAATTGTTCGTATATATTGTATATGAATGATTTAGTTTGTACACTCTTACGGTGCCTTTAAGAAATAAATGAAATACAATGACAAAGGGAAAAGTCAGCATATATACTATATTTAAAACATTACATAAAAAAATACAACAAAAATGACTGAAGTTAGATTCTCTTAAAATTACTTAACGGAACTCTAGAGAGGAAAATGTGTAGTTCGTTTCGGTTGGTAGATTTTACGTTTTAGTGCATAATTTTATTTGAAGACTAACTGTTGCCGCTGCTGAAACAACCTGTATTTTAGCTCCTTGATACAGTTTTAAAAAATATGTTGAATTATACACACGTTTAATTATTTGTATTGTAGAATATTTATACCAAGTTTCAAGTTAATAGGACCATGAAATATATTTTGTTCCCATATTGTTTTTTTTTAAATACGTTTAATTTATTTACTCCTTTTTGGTGTTCTAAGCTGCAGAAATTTCTGTACGAGCCCATCAAAACGAGCCCAAACACGAGGTGTCATCTATTCGCCGTTGAAGAGTTCCACAGTGTGCTGGCCTTCTTGGCTGCAGTATCAGGTCTAAATCATCAGATTAATGTATTGCCATCGGTTTTATATACGAGTACATTTGTAAAATTTCAAGACAATAAGTACAAGTGGAAGTGGGTTACAATCGACTTGCAAGATTTGACATTAAATTTAAGTGAAGCAAATTTCAGACATCTGAAGAGAAAAATATGTCGAAACAAATCTAATAATAAAAACATTCTACCATTCCTAGCACTATTCCCCTGTCTTCCCTTCCCCCTATTGAGCTCCCCTTCGATCCTCATAGCATCCATCTCGTCCATCTCAGCAATACTTTCGGTGAGGTCTTCAGCAAACTTGCTGCGATCGTGTTCGTTGCGCGCGTTGAACATAGCCAAGCGACGTCCGTCCACACGGCGCGAGAGGCGGATGCCGAATGGATAATCTGAAAATGGTATAACGTTGATATTCTTTTCTTTTTATTTACCTATATATTTTCGTAGTATTAGGAGGGAGAGGGTGCACGCTTTATGGATCCATATTTAATGTCCGTATTTAACGGGGGTCAACTAGCTTTTTTGTCAAATGATTTATTATTTTGTTTTGTTGCCCTTTCTTTTTTTTTACTGGTTATAATAAAATTAATAAATAAATCAACATTCGGTATTGTGATGTATTTATGAGAGAAAAAAATGTAGTTACACTTCCCGGCCGAAAGAAATACACATCGGTGTTTAGAAAGAGACTATCGGCTAGCTTCGGCTTTGTGGAGCGTCGTCTTTGTCGTGTGCCGTACGACAGAGACGACGCTTTACAAAACCGAAGCTAGCCGAGCATTGTCGATGTGTATTATTTTCGGCCGGGAGGTGTAGAATATTATGATACTCACAAGGCTTCGAGAACAGATTGACAACCATGGCGCACAGCGGGAACGATTGTCTAAACGTATATGTCACTGATGACTTCTTCTTGCTAAATATCTTCGTTATTACCAGTAGATCATTGAACAGAAACACCTGGGGAACAAATAAATTAACCCATTATACAAATTTAATGAGTTCTCTTTATACACTAGCTGTTGCGCGCGTTTTCACTCGCGTGGACTTAATAGCGTTTAATTATATTTATTTGTAATATTATCACGTCCTCTCCGAGGCAGATGTGGAAAAATATGTGGACTGGTCAACAGACAAATAAACAGAGATATTGGTGATTTGTGATTTCATACACAATTTTGTATATTTGTATTACAGAAAAAAATTTGAAGTTAAAAAGACCATCAAATATTTTTTTTATCACAATACTCAGTTTCACCCCTTCACCCCTTTTTGTCAGTTAAGCGAGAAAGGTCAAAAAGAAGCTACTGTCCAAATTTCATGTTTTTAGCATCAGCGGTTTCGGCTTGAAGTTGACGAGTCAGTCGAGCTCATCCATACGCGCGTTTTTAAAAGAGCGTACGATTCGCCGAAGCAAGTATTGGCGGATATCGCATGGATCCGGGATAAAAGCTATCCTACGTCCTTCTCTGGACTTCAGGCTAGATAGCCTGAAATCTGTCAAATTTCATTGATATCAGTTCAGTAGTTTAATTGTGAAAACGTAAGAAACAATCTGACAAACAACGACCCTTTCAGATTTATAACATTAGTGTGAAAGTGTGGATTAATAAATACATAAAAATACAAGAAATAAATATCAGATGGCGCTGCTATCAGTTTACGGTTTTAGCATCAAGGCTATCTTTGATGCTACAGTTCAAAAGGTACACTATCAAAGGTATCTTGATACTTTGATGCTTTATCTATTACATCGACGACTTAAAAGATATTGATACATAAGACGGTATTAATTATTGTGTGATAAATCTTTTGAAATAAATCGGAATTATTCTACAAAAGTTCAACTTTTATTTTCACACCTAAAAGTACATACCTCTCTTTGATGCACGCCGGGTCGTTCCTTCTTGTTGATATCAGGTATTTCGTAGAGTCGACAATAGCAGACCAGCCGTCTGTGAGGCAAAGCCAGGTGTGGTTTCTTGCCGACGATCGTGGCTTGAACTTTCATCACCTAGAAATCAAATTTTATGTGATAAACGGCTATGATGTGAATTTAGATTTCACAACCTCTGTTATATTGCAGAGGTAAAAAGATTTTACACGGAATTAAATTTGTATAAGTAGTGAGCAAATCAAATCAAATAATTTAGTTGCAATGTGAGTAGTAAAATACGGTGATCAAATACAACAGTTCGTCACATTTTCCAGAAAGGGCGTGCAAAATAAATATATTTTTTTTAGAATAGATGGTAGATAGACTATTAGGTATATAGAATATGTATATATATTTTTTAATAATTTCTAGTACATTTCTAGTATCTCTTTTATACTACGCGCGTCGGCCGCACCGCGCTGCGCGCACCGCTACGAACATTTAGACAGAACAACGAAATCTTACATGTTTGTAAAACTTTTAATTAGTTAAAATATTTTATTTTTCGCTAGTAATTCTTTTATATATTTAAAATTAGTTGCCATTTTTATGGTTTTGCGTTATTTCGGTGACACGTTGTATATCTTCAGAACACGTGTATCCATACCGGAGATATTAATCGGGTCTCAAGATACCTGAAGAGATATATAATTACCTGTGTGACATGATCGCTGCCGGGTCTAAACTCACTGGACTTCACGCGTTCGTATATGCCGGCCAACATATCTCGGTCTATGTCGCCGCAGTCGTCGATGCCTCGCAAGTTACGTACAAAATCATCGAGAGACATTCGCGCTTCGGGCTTCAGGTTTGGCGTGTGGAGGTCCGTATTCAGCATTATTATGGCGAAGGCTAGAACGAATGTCTGTGAAAGAAAGAAAAATATAATTTTAAAGAAAAATATATTGTTAAAGATAACCCTCAGGGGATTAAAGATAGGGTCCGGTTAACCCTCGACACAAAAAGGAGGGGTGTTTGTCTGTCTGTGGCCTCGTGTTATCTTTAACGATTGTGTTATTTATGTTTATCGAGTTAGTTTAATATATCAAATTAAAACTTATTTTATCCTCGATAAAATAAAAAAAAATGGTTGACAGTTTAAAGTAACCGCAGTCTATGGTTTCCAGCACTAGAAAAATCTATTTTCAAACGTGCGAGTGGGGAGTAGTATAGACCTGCGGCGTACCGCCATTTTTACAATTAAACCTACAAGAGGTCGGGGAATCATTATAAGGATGTCTTATTTGTGTTATTTATGTATAAATATATATACTGTGTAGTTACTCACCGTATCCTGAGTCCGTAACCGTTGCACAAAGTCCGTATTACATACGCAATAACGTCTGGCGAAGGCTTCTACAAGTCGTTCAATCTTCTGCGCCTCTCCCGGAAGCCGGAAGTGAGCTTGGTACCGTCTCAGAGCCACGTCCACTGCCATTCCAGATAGATCTAATTCGTTTACGAAGCATCTGTAAGGTAATAGAGATTAGATAGATTTATTTATTTGTAAACATAAGTACAATGATGATATAAACAAACACACAGTCAGTTCTCTATATTTTACCAAATGACGTAAAAATATTGGAATATAGTAGTATATTTTGCCAATATATTAACTATAAGTTATTAACTTAATTAATAATATTTATGAGCAACATTAGTTACCGAGAATATTGGATAATGAAGTAAAAGTATTTCCAAATAAATTTACTTTATATGGGATATTATGTTAAAATGCTTTTTATGATGTCATAAATAAATAACTTATAAATCTAATTGAATGTCAATAATAAGAATCATGTTTGTATCAATATCAATAATAAAAATGGATTCATATAAAGAGATTATTTGAATGTGTAAAACGTGAAGCCAACAAACAAGACGTTTCTACAATGCAATAATGGAAGATGCATTACTTTCATCTATCTTTCGCAAGGTACAGGTTTTTTTCAAAACAAATTTGCTAAATAAGAAACCCCAAAAAATCGATATTTTTACAAGAAAATACGTCATTATGTCAATCAACACAGAATCATGAGCAGAATCCATGACTTCAGATTTCGGTAAAGGTCTTATATAGGTACACCGCTGTATAATTATGAGTAGTTATGAAATAATTAATGAGTAGCACAAGAATACTAAATGGAAAGCAGATCGATGCATGACAGCAAATTATGGGTGGGTTGGGTTTAAATTTTAGACTTGGTGGTGACATTCTTAGTGTTTCAAAATTATTCATTTCAGTTATTCAAGTTGTTTTGTTTCATATTGTTTTCTGTTCGTATATAAGAAAACTATAATAAAATACAAACTCACTCCAACACGGCCATGTTGAAAGGATTCTGTAGATTTCCCAGATATTCCCCAATCATCTGTTTGCTAAGCCCTTTCCTCGTTATGAGGAACCGCGCGACTCCCCGCGGAGAATTTTCCAGAAAACCGCGGGATATAAGGTAAGCGATGCCTCTTTCTGGTTTCTTGTTGAATAGGTTGAGACCGACGCGGTATTGGCGCTTGCGAACTGTTTCTGACACCTGGAAAAGTATGGGTAATTAGTGACTTCTTTTTCTCCGTTATTGCAGTTACACACTCTTATATTCTTCAACATTGTGATATTTTCGTTGTACAATTTACACATAAATATTGATTTTTTTATAAAACAGTGTTACTTTATACCCTATGTGCATTGTTTAAATTTGTATGACGCTGTGAGTATAAGGCAGCGGTCGCCGACGGAGACTGGCGCGTCATACAAATTTAAACCATGTACGTTAAATTGTCCAGGTCGTACACAGACCACTCAGTGGCATGAATAGAAAAATAGTATTTTTTTGTAGTTGCAAAATCCCACTTTTAGCCAACTGATTTTTTTTTTCGTTACTTGTCTTGTCTTCTATACTAATTTAACTAACTTTAAATGTTTTTTTAAAGGGTACCACTTTTTTTAGCCACCTGATTCTTTTTTTCGTTGCTTGTCTTCTGTACTAATTTAACTGTTAACTTTAAATGTTTTTTTAAGGATTTTCCGTTGATAGCTTAGTTAGTCACTATCTACGAGTAGAAACCTGGTGATGATTACATGCGCGGGTCGAACACAGGTTGGTCTCGAAACGCACGTTCTTTGCCATCGCTTATCCATGTCTCATATCATTGGGCCACCATCGCTCCACTTTACCCTTGCAAAATATCAGCTTACCTTCAAAGGCTGGTGTGGCATTTGGTGGTGGTCATGTGCTGGTCGACAGCACGCATTGGGTGGTGGAGGGGCTTCATAGTATGGAGGTATGTCTTGTCGCTTCCACACAGTGTAACGTTCTGCTCCTCCTTCGTACAAAGTGCCCGATGCAGTACGTTGGTGTTGTTGGAAGAGCTGTTCTTGGATGTGAACGTGGGGCTCCTGGGAATAAAAATGTTAACTGTAAATTTTATATTATTTTACTAACTTTTAAAATTATCGCGTTTTTCACACATATTTATCTATGGATCTTAGTTAGCTCTTGACCATGCTTGGGACTCAGCCGAAGTGGTATCATCTAGCATCATTGTACGTTATCCAGCAAACAGAACACTGTGCCTATAGCCTATGTTCACAATAAAAAACAAAAGCTGGCATTACCTTAATAAGCGTTTACTGATGACATCGAACCATCAATATGGGAATACACATCCAACAGATATATCAAAACAGGACCTCAAAGAACATTTTGATTTATAAAAGTAAACATATAAAAAAACTCCTTCAATCAACAGGTGACTGTGCGGTCACACATTGAGATATTGACTACTGACCCAACTACATTATCGATCTATTGATCGATGATCGACTCTCAAGAAGCTATCAATCAAGGAATCACTTACCGGTGCTCTCGGCTGATACGGCTGATGGTAATGATGACGGTGCTCCTGTGACGATGACGATGACGATGATTGAACTGAGGACATTGATCCACCTCGCACCACCGCTCCGCATTCCGCTCTGCGTAGGGATACTGGACTTTCCGCACTGCAAACAATTAGATAAGGGTAATGTTTTTGACTCTAGATGAGAGGTGTTTTTTTGCTAAGGATGCTTCGAGGGGATAGTAACTACACCATTATATCCCATTACTATGTACTCGTGTTTACGATAGCGAGACTTGCTAATTATCTTACAGTAGTAGGGAAGTGTGAATACTCGCTATTGCCACGCTTAAATGGCACGAACTGTAGTAGCTTAGTACCAATGTTCTTATAAAAACTCTCTAAATGACTCTCCCTTAATTTTTTATGTCTCCACCTCTCTCACTCTCACCTCGTGAGATATAGAGCATTTAGTTTACAAATCACGAGCGTCATATAATATAACCTAATAAAATCAATAATATACTTTACATTATTCTACTTTCTACAGAGTACTAGCACATTCAACGTAAATAATTTATGGTTGGGTAAACTTCCTATAGCCTAACTTATATAAAATCTACTGTTGGTTATAGGCCTCTCTCCCAAGGCTCGTCGTTACCACAATGTGTGCTCCGTTCTTCCCATCCTCTCACTACCATCGACTTTCTTTAAGCCATGGGTCCACTTGGCCGGAGAGCGACCCATACTACATTTTCCGTTGTGCTCTCACAAAGTTTCATTTGGAAAATGAAAATTTTGTTTTGGAAAATTCTGGTATAGAAATTTCCCCTTAGAGAGCGTTAAAAAAAACAAAAAAATCACTATTAAAGTCCAGGTGAAATTCAGAGCGAAGATGGAAGAATGCACGCTATATTCCCGCAGCCGCTGGACGCGCTCGACTACCTTGAAATGTTTATCATATTTTCTCAATGTACGTACGTGTTTCGGTAGTAGTGAGATATGCCAGAGCCCATTCCCATCCTATCGGTCTCAAATCCAAAGATAGGCAGCGCATCCGGGGGCGTACCAGCGTTTGTCATTCTGAACTGATGTTGGCATGTATTGGGCGACAGCATCCACTCACTATCGTGTGGGCTGTATGGGCCGACTGCTGTCTTATTTATATACTAGCAGTGCTAGCGACTTTATTCGCGTGAGCTTTAGAGTGATTGCCTTGTGAACTCTACAATGGATCCGGATATAAAGTACCAAAAACAATAACCCGGTACATAAGCTAAAAACTTTGCCAAGTTTCAATAAAATCCCTCCAGTAGTTTTTGCGTGATGACAGGCAGACAGACACAGGCAAAAATTCTAAATATGTTTGTTTTGGGCTCTGTATCGTTTGTAGAGTACACTGTAATGATTTTTTTTTTAAATATTTCATTAACACTGTATAATTCATTTTCATGTACACGGCTATGTTACGATTTTTTCATAAGTATAGATATTTAGGTGATCATAAGCACATAAACGTAGCGTGGAACGCGCTCCGGCAAGGTGGACTGACGAATGGAAGAAAGCCGAGTGGTAGTGGGTGGACGAGAAGAGCTGAAGATAGTGTGTGGTGGCTGTTCTTGGGAGAGGCATATATAGCAAGCAGTGGAGAGACACAGACCGATGGTATGGTAAGCATATAAAACTTACTTCACCGTAATACTGCTACTCCTCTTTGGCACTTCGGGGGGCAACCGCCTCGCGTTCGCTGCTTGTATCGCTGCTAATTGCTGTTGTTGTCTCGCGGTAGGCGACGATAGGGGTTTCCCGCCAGATGATAGCAAGTTTCCGTATATTGGACCTGTAAAAAACACATGTATTTATTTATTACTTTCATGTACAGTCAGCAACACAGTAATGTACCCAAAAATGTTTTACTGTACTTAAACTTACACATTTACTGTACATTACACATCTATAAATAGATAAGTAGCTTTAGGCACCACCGAATCCTTTCCCGTGGGGACTACGGGATAACAAAGCCGTTAACACAAACCCTGAGGAACTACACCCACCTCTAAAGGAGTGGACTCGCCAACCTTCTTGGCCAGCCTGGCGTCTGAACGCCATACATCCCTCATGCACGAAACAATGTGCATGAGGAGGTCCGTGTCTAGCAGTGGATGGTAAAATGGATGGTTACGACTATTGTTCTAAGGTCAGTATTCTGTCACTTAAGAAGTTCCTTACCAGAATTGTTCATCATTTGGTGGTTGTGTAGAGATTCATTATGTGATGATGAAGTCGATATATTTGTCACCGAACCGCTCACCGAGCAACTGCACACCTGTAATAATAGAACGGAGAAATGGTGTGATTGATATTATTACTCGTAGGGGAGATTTTATGTATATTTCATTAAATGTTCATTGCATAATTTGTGACCATTCTTTGGTGTGATTGCGGCCGTGTAGTGTCCGTCGGTTTTAGAATAGCACCACCGCTAAAAGAATAGACTCGCCAACGCCCACGTTCAGCAATGGATACTAAAAAGGGTGGTTACGATAATGGATGGTGATGACTATAATATATCATTGTACTTGTATCGGCCTATAAGGTCCCACTGCAGGGTACAGGCATCCTCTAGTAAATCACGGGGGGGGGGGGGGGAGGGGTTGCCCGGGTCGTAATCCACCAAGCGGGCCTAGTGCAGATTGGTGGATCACATACTCCAGATTTTCTTTTATTTCTCGAGTACGCGGGTTTGCTTACGATGTTTTCCCTCACCGCCGAGCTAGAGACAAGTTAAAAAAAATAGGCCGTGGCATGGTGTAACAAACTCATTTTACTTTCTTATCAGTTGCAAAATCTCAAGATTATTTATGACGTACTGTGGTGCAAACATTTTATAGATATCAGAGAAGTGAAATATCTGTAATCAGAATCGTTCTAATTCTCAGATGCAAATATTTAATGAAAATAAAAGATAATATCTATGCATAATTTTATCTATACGTAGGTATTTAATCAAAATTAAATATACCTAAGTTGCATTACTCATTTAACAAAATTTTATAAAAATACTCGATACTTATCTCTGCGTACACTCCACAGTTTGACCCTTCTAATTCTCTTTGGTGTTATTTTTTTATTTTTAATAACCGATTTTAATATTTCGTCAGTTTCGTATTTATTCATTATTAATGAATGTCACTGTACAAACATATTAAAACGTCAGTGTTCCCCAACGTGAGGTATACTACTGATAAGTGTCTACATAATTATCATTTGATAGTGATTAATACGAGTACAGGCAAATATTTATTTTGGAGCAGTGATAAAATTATTTGTTGCAAAAGAAATTGCAAATAAATAAACAGTCAACAGCCGTGTCATTTACTACATTGTCTGTAAATGTGAATGAATTTAATGAATATTTACATATGAACTGAATGATGTTAATGAATTTATTTACCGAATGAAACTTTATATCAGTAAAATTCGTTTCTTTAATGTACGATCGACTCACCTCCGAGTCGCACAAATGAGTTGATCAACGTGATTGGAATTCCGCGTTTCAAAGTGTGCTACTGTACGAAGCGTATCCTCGGATCGTATCTACGTATCAAATCTGCGATACGTTAGCCGAAACATCACTGTATATAGTAGGTATATCGTCCAAACACCACACTGATATACTTCGTGTTGTTTTACACTTGTATCTCGTATCAATGTACCTTGTATCTTGTATCAATGTACCTTGTATCTTGTATCTTGTTTTCACGATACACATTGATACGCTATCCTAAACGATACGATGATACACGTTTGGTTGGCCAACTTTTTTGCATTCGATTGAACATAAAGCAAAGGTAAAGAACTATTCGTCTTAGATACAAAGCTTGTTATGAGTGATGTCATAATTAAGATATTCTATTTTATATTGAGGTCGACTTTATATGATACCTTATTGATTCCCATCACATAGTAAAGCTATAGAATTTCCAATTAAATCTTGTTTTTTTTTTTATGAATAGAGGTCATACAATTTTCACCAAAAATACTTTTATTTTGGCCTCTATCCAATAGAGATTCAGGCTGGTGGATGAAACTATTTTTTACGGGTAAATGTCTTTTATTGTATTATTTTAAAGTATGTGGTTTCTCCGATAGGTTGCATCGACCATAATCTCTGACTTAGCATTTAAGAACCGTGTCAAGTCTAGTTTGATAAATTGCGGAAATCTATAAGGATTAAGGTCTTACCCCACTGTCAGCATCGGCTCTGTGATGTGGTGGAATGTCTGCAGTGATCATGTGGATCTGATGGGCAGACTGCTGGACCCTTGCCACCATGGCTTCCACCTCGTTCTGACCTTCGCATTGTAGGTGATTGCTGAAAGGAAGCGATAAGATAATGTAAATTATAAAAAAAAAACCTACTTATTCAAATATTCTTCATACCTACCTAGTAAAATATCTCTGAAATGTCCTCTTTTCAATAGTCGTTACAGAAATCTGTTTCATGTACTATTAAACGAAATTATGCTAGAAATACATTTGTCAGATGCTCTTGTACTGCTTATAATAAATTAAAATCTGATATTAATACATTTTCTACGAGGCTGTTATGCCCGTTAAATAAATTAAAATAATCTCCAAGTTAAATATGATAACCGTAAGAAAGACGATTACTTTTGTGGAAGCGTCCAATAGACAGCATACTAGTTGCTTTACACAATCTGAAATTGTATAAATAAGGTAAACATTCGCGTTAAGACCCGTTTAAATAGATACATAATCGTATTAATGTTGTATAAACACTGTCTAATTAGATTTAAAAATGAACTATTTAAATACTCAATTAGGTACTTGCAAATTACTAATGTTTGCAATGTGTCAGGTGTGAATGAAAGTATTTGTATTTTTATTTCAAGAAGGAAATTGAGAGATAAACGGACAAAGCCTGCCTGTAAACGGTTACTGACTAGTGTTGTAAAAATCAGCGTTCAAAGTTCGATCGTTAAAAGCTCGTGATCGTTATAGTCCAAATGTTTAACGTGTGATGGGCTTAAATCCTTGAGGTTAAAAACTCGAGTCCGATACAATAATCATGTTCTTTTTAATTATGTCTATTAGCGCTCGAGCTCTCAGGGGTATTTTTTACATTATTGAGTATTTCTTTTACATTAGTATTTTTATTATTATTTTTCTATTGTTGATGTTCACAGACATTCGCATTACATGCCAACTTCCGTCAAAAATGATCAACGTTGCTATATTCGATGCCATTGATAAAAGGGACGATATAGGTCGGGAAGGATTAAGTTATCTCGAATAAAAGAAAAGAAGGGAGAAGTGGGTTTAGAAAATATATTACATTATTTTTTTATTAAATCTAAATTGCATAACTAGTAATCGCTGAGCAAACAAACGTGCTTGTGTAAGTGAACATGACATCAAAACAAACAATGACAGCTTGAAAATTTCGATGTCATCAATTCCCACATATCTATGGTTTGTAACACTGACTTTGGCCGTCTTACCTCATATCAATGTCATGTCGCTCCCTCAGCGACATGGATCGCATTGGCCTGGTCAGTGCTAGGGACTTTTCCTGGCCACAAGGGCTCTTCTGAAGCAACGTGTTCGCGTAGATGTCGTTACCTGAAAATACAGAACATAAATAATTGAAAAATATGAATAAAATAACTAGTTTTTTTTTTATAAAAATGAAGGGCCCGTTCTTTAAAATTTAGAATTTTCAATTTTAAGACGAACTCACGCTAAAATGCAGATTCGTTGGACTTCTCCTATTAAAGATAAATAAAAAACAAACAAGTACGTAATGCAGCTTTGTTGAAGGAATCATTACTTCTGGTGTTGCCAGTAGAAGAAATCTTATAAACTATCTATCTATTATAATTATAAGCCATCTACAATATGTTAGAATAAACTGAATATTAACATCTTTGCATATTGCAGTTATGGTTTTAGAGAATTAAAAATCTGAATCCCCTAGACACATTGATGAAAGGAAATTGGAAAATTTTCAAGAGAACCTTAGCATAAGGTCACTATAGAAATTAGGAGTATGCATACCATTGACTAGTTGGCCATGATCCGCCCCATCCTGCAGCCTCCTTGCATTAGAATCCGCTGCCTTCGCCATCGCTGTGATGGCACTAAATTTCTTCAACAGTTGTCGTCTCCTGAACGCCCTTTGTATCGTGACCGCCGCTCGTCTCGCCCTTAGCCCTCCGTATCTTCGCTCTAGGATCTCCACTTGCTTGTCCAGAAGATCTTGGGACATCTCATATCGACTGGAATAAGGGAAACAGTTGATGACGCTATGTCTTATTGGAAATGGTAGGTTAGTGCAGGGGTCAAGCTTGGATTTTCGGATATGGCTTTTCAGTGATAGTGTTAGCAACACCGTGAAATGGCAAAATGTATTTTTGACAGTCGTAAAAGGCGTTAATCACAATGTTTTTGTATTGCTTTTTTTTTTTGTGTTTGCAATGTTTTGCTGATTGCAAACATTGTACCGATTCCTTAAATCTATCATCTAAACTCTAAAGAAACATTTTGTATGATTCAATAAACTTACATTTTCAATGTTATACGAATGCATATTGTGTAATTAATTGCATTGGTATTAATTTGCGTCTCGTCTGTGAACAGCGAAATGTTTAAAATATTTTTTTGCCATATCGTGGTGAGGCATATTAATGGATCTTCAATTTTAAAACTAATGTTTATTCATTGGAACTTAAGGATATGTTTAAGGAAAATTGAGTATTACTTTTAGATAAACTTAAGCCTTAAAATGAAAATAATTTTTAAGACTATTATTTCCATCTGGATTAAGGACACCTAGACACCTAATGTAAGAGACAATATATTACACGAATTAATGATAAAATTTAGGTAATACAAATCTAGTAAAAAAATCTCTAAAAGAAGAGTGATACTCGTGATTTTAACTTTGAAACTTCTAACTACGGGACGTAGCGAAATATCTAATAGACGTTGGACAGAAGAAAGATAATGTCATCTACTGATATGGTCACTATTCACTGGATGAGTTTTCTCTAGAAGACTTTAATGATGTAGATATCGAGATTTAGACAGTTTTAGATACATGCTGTTATAAATTTGAAGCTCTTGGTTAAAGAAAATTCTTTTAAGTTAGTTTCATTTGGAGAAAATCGCAGTACACGGGAATTTAAATGTACATAATTGGAGTAAAACTAGAGAGTGGCAATAACATTTTTTAGCGTTTTTTTTTTTTGGTAAGTATACCGCAATAACATGGGCTATTAAAAACAAGACCAAATATTTGTAATTTCTGCTTATTTCTAAGAAAATGATAGAATAAAAAATGAACATCAGGAATTAAGAATACAAAGTCGATTATTTTATGATAGTGTAAAAGTGGACCGGGATTACAAAAGTTTTCGTTATTAAAACTGACTTTGTATAATAGATTTTTAGTAAAATTTTGTTATCGCGAACGGTTGTTTCATTTTTCAGAAGTGTTTACATAAGCTACTTTAATTTTGTTTTCGAAAAGCATGAGTAGAAGGGAGATAAGTATTTGATGTCACAGAGGAGTTAGTCTAGGGTTCACAAGACAAGGCATTCCTGAGGCTTGGGACGTACCCTCTAGTCAATTTACCCCGTTTTTGGGATAAAGTCGGATCTTTTTGTGTTATCCCCGTTGTGCCAATGATGGACACGTCCGTGCCACGCCTATGGAAGGAATTCATAACATGACATTTACCAAATTTTTCAAAGCTCTATTTACACCGAGATAATATTTTTTTGGAAAATGTTTTATAATTTGAAAACAGATTTCTTGGTCTAGTTTTTGAACCGATCTAGGTGTAAATAGATCTTTCGAAACCATAATAGAAACAACTATTTACAAGAACCAAAATACCAAACACCTCCCAAGGAAATTAAGAAGTAAATACCTCTTATCCAAGTAAATTGATACAAATGATTATAAATAAATACATTGGTAAAACCCCTTAATCATCAAAGTAATCGACAAGCTATCGAACAATACGGAAGTAATAGTAGGTACAGTAATTATTAATTATATTATTCACAACATGTTACAATAATAGAAATACTTACAATTATAATACTGCTAATTATAAACTTACCGAGCAAGCAACCCCTTTCCCTTTTAAAATTGTTATGTTTAAAGTTAATTAGAAATCAATATAATCGTTCATTATTACAATCTGATTTGTAGTCTTCGTTTATATAAAGCAAAATTTCCTGAAAATTAGCTCGTCTCATAATCTCAAGCAAATCGATTTAATTTAAACAGTAATGTCGTCAAGGGGACCGGACGGATCCAAACTTATTAAACTAACTTGATTAATTATCTTTTGTGGCTAAATTTTGTCAATCTGAATCTTAATCCCACAGTTCTTTATTACGAAAGTTAGGTAAAATTATTCATCCGATGCGATACCGTCAACTAATTTTATTTTCATTTGTTCTCATCAACTAGCTATCTGATTTCTCCAATTTAACACGATCTGCTTACTATGTTCATTATTAGGTATTTTCAATGTGTAAGAGCTAGACCGAATTCCATGTTTCTTACATCACACCAAACATGCATCATACTTGTAATGAGAGAACCTCTTTTTAATGTTAATAGATTATTATAGTGAAGTCCTATTTGACATTTGTGACGTTTAATCTATTGCAAAGATAGTGGATTTCTTTTCACTGACCTGTTGGTATGGACGGCATGCCCGAATCCTTCCGGCGGTGCAGCAATGTACAGTGGCGGGGCAGGTTCCTGCGGACACAGCCCCGCGCCCGTCGACGCATTCGACGCCGACGAACATGACGAGTTTGAGTGGTTTAGTGCTGGAATGAACAAAATTATCATGATTTATACTTTGTTCTCATCATAAATAAACGTGAAGATAAAAAAATGAGGATTTTTAGAAGTAAAAGACAGAGAACTGTTACGAAATGCTCCAGAAATTCATACATAATAATACCATGTTGATATGACCCTATATCAGCCACAATAGTCGTTGACACACGAAATCGTCGTTGGAGTCAACGTGAAGAACATCATCATCAGGATACAACGTTACACTGCAAAGCACATGCTATTTATTCCTTGTAATCACGAAGGTGTTGCGGCGTGAATGGTTTCATATGCCTGATTTTGCTTAGTAAGGGATACCATCTGTTACAACTTCTATACGCGGTTGTCGTAAACCTGGCAGAAGACGGACATCTTGGACCAGAATGGTTTGAAATGAGCACGAAGCCATTCAGGACAACCAGTATTTCATGTGAAGGTAACCATACAAATCACCAACCTCCGTTAGGAGATGTCACCAGAGGAAAAAGAAAAAGGTTTCATTCCCATACCATGCCACCAACCTATATCTCTCCACTGCTGGACATAAATCTCTCCCGAAGCTCGCTACCACACGCGCGATCTTCGGCTGTTCTCACCTAACCACCACCGGCGAACTTCTTCCATTCGACATGATTCAATTTCGTGGTTTCATTTCCCATACAACTGTATGCATAAATCGTAAAATTGGATTGTATTCGCACAGGTAAAATCAATTTACTCATGAGCATGAATTCAATCCTACGAGAAAGGTGTCATATTAAATTGCTTTATTTGGAGCGACAATTTAATATCTGGAACAGGTTAAATAACTTGTTTAATTGCGTGCCTTTTTATCGATCACCTTGATCACTACTTTCTCGAACTGAAAGGGTCAACTTGGGCGAACCGGAGGTCTAGTTTTATTGACATTTTCAAACATTCGGATGAAAACTGTCATTTAGTAATTATACTTAACCTATAGTCGTACCTATTAGAGAGGATATTTAAAAGAGCAAAAAGTTATTGGTAAAGCAACCTCTTGGCACTGTCTTCCAGATGTCAACACCATAAATTGTTTCTGCTACTTTATTGAGAAATTTAATGAAACTAGAATTCGTGACCAAATAACCCAGAACTTTGTGTCCGTAACTCCGGACGTACTAGAAACATTGATATAAAGGACTATAGATTAAAATAAATTTACACGGATTAGTTTATCTCTTTCTCTCCCTCGTCTCAGTCACGCTCTACACTTCGTCTGCGCGCCGCGTACGACCATTTCGACACGATGATTGTATTCAGTCCGAACGCTATAAAATCGAAGCTTCTTAAACTCTGCACACATTTCAAAAATTCCCGATGTCCCCGAATGCCCTTCAAAGGAGGATAGTGCGCGGGGAAAAATGGACGAATAGCAAGCTTATACCATTACTATAGTATAATATATATGAATCTACGATTTTATACTACAATTTAGTATACTAAATGTGAACGCTAAGTATTGTAATATGAACAAATGATAGGTAGTAGACCGACGTGCGGACAACTGCAACACCAGGGGGATGTGAGTGGCGCTGACGATCTTGCAGAATCCTATCCACAACTTTATTGAAGAGCACTATGCGTTGCTTAAAAAAGACCTCAGTTGAAAATTCATTCCCCAATTCCCCAACTTCATTCCCCTGTGCGCGTTACCGAGGGTCTTGAAAACTGAATTGTACATAGCAGTATCAAGGAAGTGATATAGAACCGCGCGATGTCGGTAATGACGTGATCAGAGGTGCGATAATAAAAATCCAAAGCTGTTCAATAAATAAACGGCTTCGATTTTCAAGAAGAAGATCGGAAGAACGAGCGTATTGACGAGTTCTGGAAGATACTTAAATTAACCAGTCAAGAAGACACATGCTGATGAAGCATATATATATGTCAAAAAACATTGTGTCAAAAAACAAAAAATGAAAGCTTACTAACCAGGTATAGGTCTGTGCACAGCTGTGACGTATCTGTTCCCCTCCATGTACCCCCGGTCCGGCTCCCCATGGTGACCATGGTGGATCGAGTGGGGGTGCGAATAGAATCCGTCTGGTGGGTGAAGAGGTCCGCCACCGCTAGCGTCCTCCTCGTCTACTTTCTGCGAGAAACTGTAACAAAGAACGGTTTAATGTTAATATGAAATTCGGACAAAAACAGACCATAGTTAAATTATAGTTGACTTTTACAGGTTACCGTAATCGTAACCAACCCTTTTGTTTTCGTCCTCTGCTGGATATGGGCCGTCGCATGCATATTGTCTTGCGGACCATTGTATATCCATATTGTCGGGTTGGCGACTCCACTCTTTTAGAGGTGGTGTTGTTCCTCAGGGGTGGTGGATTCACATTTCAAAAATTCCTTTGTTATACCTTTACGACCTTTACGACACTCACGGGAAGAGATGGGGTGGGAAGAGTTTACAAGTTTATAGCTTTTATTATGTTCGTATTCGTGTTTATCGTACATTGTGGACTCTAAATTATTATTTCGAACATAGTAACTTACTCAACAAGTGAATGTTAGCAGATATCTACTTGCATTTTAGTGTGATAATTAACTTGCACCATAAATATATCCCCTTATCTCAATTAAACGATTGCACAGTGTAAGTATTTGGAACGCTTTTGTAAGATGTTTGTAAATGTTGGCATATTTTTTCTTGTAAACACGTTCTCGTTTTGTAATTTCTCTGGCGTTTTATGAGATAATATTAAGTGATAACTGATAGTGATAAGTTATGTTTTAGTTGTAATGTGACATTTTTAGAGTGCCTAAAGAGATTTAAACATTTTAAAAATAAAGTGTTTTATCGCCGTTTAATCTTGGAAACAAGCATGGGCGTAGCCACGGTGGGGGAGGTTGGGGAGCTTTCGGCATGGAGATGAATAAATAACAGACTTTCTTCATTATACTATTTCTATTTAAATTATAAGAAAATAGTTTGCTATGCTCCACCCTAGATAAAATCGTCGACTGCGCCCTTGGAAACAAGTGAAAAGATTCAGGTAATTCGATACTTTTATATTTCTCCAAATGACGTTTATTGAAAAATAATTTACCTATTTATGTGGAAGATGTGGTGCTAGAGAGAAACGTTTCGAATTCCATGTACAGCATTTCAAACAAACGCATCAATTTTAAAGAAACTCAAGATAACTGTACTAGGCTATCCACCTCAGAGCTCTGCCCTCAGAGAATATGGTAAATACGGTCACATTTCCGGAAAGAGAGACAACAATTTGGAGGTGACATCCACGATCTCATGAATACCGCCAAGGACAGAAACAGATGACGACGCAATATTGTCCAGAAAAAAGTAATCAATGGTCGTGGTCACGACCCCCCGTCGTAAGTCGGAGGTGGGCTCTTAACGGCTTTTTATTATTATTCTAATTTATTCTAATATTCTATTTTTTTATACATCGTCGGAAACATCAACTACATAAAAACTAGAAAAACATAAACTTCTATCCACATACTCTGTGATTGTTCAGAATTGGCACATAGAAAATGCTCTTTTCTGTGAGGTTATCTCTTATCCCCAGATTTGATCAAAGCCCCTGCACCTACTACAATCATATGATTCATGGAACACGTAGGTTTTGTGGATGAGCTGTAAAACAAAGGGGTCACAATAGATCTTCTAGGTCGCGCTACTTGTGAGCTTTTAGGGCCGAAGCGACAAACTTAGTATAATAACAATAATACTTATATAATAATTTGGAGTTATTGACAAATTGTTTCCAAGCTACTGTTTTCAACCGCATCGATATTGATACGGCGCACTAAGCAACTCAATGAGACTAGTTGTAGGTGACCACTAGACCAAATAAAAGTCAGAACGATTTGTTTTTTTGCCGCTCACAAACAACTTTTCTACGGTGACTGACGTTTAGATTCGGAGCAGCAAGCTGAAAAAATAAAATTGTACTGCCACGTTGTGTTCGCGATTATCGACACGTAGCAGCCAATTCAATACGTCGATAACGAGCTACAAAGGCATTTGCAATCATTCGAACGCCTGGTTGACCAATAATTTATTAATATTGTCGCCGCTTTTAGAATATTCCACCTCATCTTCACCCTCGGGTGCCATAAAAGGGTACAAAGCTGCTACCACAAGCCCCGGGGAACTACATCGCTTCTAAAAGAGTGGATTCGCCAACCAGCTTGGCTTATATATCAATAAAAGAATCAGTTGATATATATCAAAGAATCAGTAACCGGAAGTGGCAAAGTAGAATCTGTCGGAGGACCGACAACCGATGGAATAGACAAGTCCTCGAGTGATAAGCATTACCAGGAAATGTAGCATGGGATGCCCTTCGGCCAAGTAGACTGACTACTTGAAAAAGGTCGTGGAAAAGGTTGGATGAGAAGAGCAGAAGACCAAGTGTGGTGGCGTGCCTTAGGAAAGACCTATATCATTTAGGAGTGGAAAGACACGGGCTGATGGTATTTAATTTCTATAAGGTGGCGAGCGAGCAGACAGTCCACTTGGTGGTAAGTGGATACCGTCCACTGTGTGACATTTGCAATACACCCAATATCATCTAGAATTATAAAAATTGACACGCCCTCGTATGCGCTGCGTACCTTTGGTTATTTAGTAATGGATTTGGGGGCGTGGGAAAAATATGGAGATATAGGATAGGATGGGGTGGGAATTGGCTCTGGCATATCTCACTCACTACCGAAAAATACAGGGAGTTGTACAGAGATGTGAAATGCAGTACATTTTACAATAGTTTTCTGAAAGAGCGGGTATCGTGGTCAGTCGAAAGCGCCCAGCGGCTTTGGGATTGCACTGCATACAATATACAAAAAAATACAAAGGATTAGTGAGTACTTCATGAATGGTCTGCCGGCTGGCTTAACCCACGTGCTGCTCACCCGATCATAACAATTAACAGTACTAATATGATAATTTCATACGCTCACTCGACGGAGCGTACGAAATTTACTGTAATGTTTGTACAGGCAGCGAAATAATACAACTACGTAGAAAGTATTTCATATTCCGTAAAATCGATCTCAAATCAGCTAAAGATCACTAGTGATTCATATTTTGGGTACCACTTTAGTTAATTTTCTGACTCTATAATCGTATACCAAGGCAAGCAACAGGGAAAGGTTATATTTAGAAATTGAAAAGGAATTTTAAACTTTGATGAAAGACTAGTCAAGCACGACTAGACAAGTCGTATGGTGTCGGCCAGCTTTAAAATAGCACCACCCCATCTCTTCCCGTGAGGGGTAAGGGGTAACAAAGCAGCTACCACAGCCCAGAGGAACTACACCACCTCAAAAAAGCCAACCCGCTTGGCCAACGTGGCATATACGGGTCAATGTGCATGAGGAGGCTCATGTCCAGCATTGAATACCGAAAGGGCTGGCTACGGTTAAGCACGAATTGGCCCAAAAGGGCCACTATTCCAATACAAGACAATGAAAGTCCGCATTTGACTGGTCAATAAATTATTTAAAATTCTTTATCACTTTCTAACACTTTTGAAGTTCTAAAAGATAAAAAAGGATAAGAGACTTTAAGCATCGCATTATTGTTTACAATTCGCAAATAATTCATCAATATCAAAAGTACAGTCACGAATAAAAATTAAGCAAAAGTATAATTTTAATTGGTGAAAGTTATTTAACTAATTGGTCGCTTGAAGGGTAATTAACTAATAAAACAGTGTGATAAAAATCGACCGGGTAGTGTGCAAGAATTACTTGTCAATCAAGTGTCATAGTTTTAAATTAATCGAACAGAGATAAAATTGCAAACTTTTTAAATCTGTGCTATTGCATGTGTTTACAAGCAAGGAAACGAGGTCAGGTTTTTAGGCAACGTTTGCTAAATTTCATAGCGCATTAAACATTGTGTGAAAGAGTTTGTGATAATCTGTAACATTGTTTAAATCGTCATGTCACGTTGGTGATGGGAGAGTCGGTGGACACGCTGCTTGGTCACTGAATGGCCACAGAATACATGAACGGATCAATCTTTCTATAGCGCTTCAAGATCCCTCATCACCGAGCTGGTGATAATTCTGATAATACAAAAAAAAATGTATAATTCTGCATTATGTATTTTTTATGGAAAGACGGCGATAGACGAGCAGACAGTCCACCTGGTGATAAGTGGATATTGTCACCATGAACATCCGTGATAAATGCCAACATCAGTCCAAAAAGACAAACGTTGTCACGCACCCGGACTACTTTTGGAGATTTAAAGGATAGGATGGGATGGGCTCTAACATATCTCATTCACTAGCAAAACACATACGTACATTGCGGCAAAGGGATAAATTGCATTAGTAAATAGGATATAAGGAAATGTGGTACATTACAACAGTCTTAGAGCGTGAGAGAGGGTTAACGTGCACCCTCCCTTTCATTGTTGTTGTTGTACGTACGTGTCTATAAGTGTATGTACAACAACAATGTGTGTGTTACTTGACAGTAACCGTTCGCATGCAATAGACATCGTGACGGTCACCTGTATATGCGTATAATTTTTATATCACTCATTAAATGTGTTTCTCACGGTCTCAATTAATTTACTTATAGATAGGGATTATAAGTTTGTATCGGAGTGTACAACGTTGCCGGCGTTCTTGACAGTGACCATTCGCATGCGATCGAAACCGTGACGAATGGCATTGTATGCGCATGCGACTCACATTGCTAGCTGACCCATATTTTTTTAATATGGCAATGAGGAAATGTTTATCTCGAGAATGACCTTATTATTACGAGTATACAAACTCACAAAACATAAAAATTTTAATTCCAGTAAAAAACCAAAAAGATAATTGGTATAAATGATATGTTGTTGGATAAAATCTCTTGAAGCTCAATAATTTTTCAGGGAAAATAGATAATTCTATCTTTCCAAGGACTGCATGCCATCGGTCTTTTTAGGATTGGAATGGGTGGGTATCTTAAGGCATAATGTTTAAGTTTACTGACAAAAATATACTGACAAAAAAAAAACAAACATTGCATTCTTTTGGTCGGTAGGCAGCTACCGACAACATAACCGATGGGTTGACAACATAAAGGAAAACGAGATTGAAAACAGCACAGGATTGAAGAAATTGGCACGAAGAAAAGGAAGCCTGTATCATAATTGGGCTGTGATGATGATTAAAAGCAACTGGCAAAGGATCCCATACAAAAGAGTAGTGAAATTAACATCTATTATTTATAATTTATCGTGCTTCATCAACTTTTATTGTTTCATCAAATTACAAACTTTCATAATAATAACTGCTTTCAAAGATTCAAATAGACGGTACTACTCTTTATTTATAAGTCGTGTCTATCGATTTAGTATCGATGTCGACGAAATCCGTCGATTCTGTCACGACGTCTTTTAGAAAGTACGTGAAAAGTGACAGCCCTGTAATTTGTAGCTAGCGATCCGCAAAGGTATATTTTACAAAATTGTAGTTATATAAAATTCTGTGGATAGAAACCGGAACAATAGTTGTTCAAGAAAATATAGTTCATCGATCCAATTCCATAGCATACTAAAACCAAAGTCAATAAATATTTCTTAGAAAACCTGATTATGCCGACCTTTGAGATAAATTCTCATCTGAGTTTACAATAATATAATTATAGGCTTTGTTTGGGAAATAGCTTTCCTAGCTAAAAGCGAATAGCTTCGAAGGGGGAGTAACAAACATTTCAATCGGCCACTTCAATTTTCCTCCCTACTTCAGTAATTCACAGTGTAACAGTCCAACCACTATAAGACTGGACAAAATACCTTAATACATGCGTGGTATATGCAATTGAAATATTAGAATTTTTTTATAGCCTAAGACTGGCGCTTGCCACATTTCATCAATCACAAAGAAAAGAATCACTCGTGGAAATTTGGCGTAAGAGACAAACCAATATTTTTCAAGGACGAGTAAAAAAGTAATTTTATTTATAATTAATTCCCTGTAACTTTATTAGTTACGCCCGTTGTTTTAATCTAAAAGCTCTAATCTAAAGTTTTAATCAAAACAATAGCTATAAAACTGATAAAGTTAGCGAGAATTTTATACAAAAAATTGCCTTCTACCCGTGATTTGTCCCTTACCGGAAATTTTCACTATCGATATGTAAAATAGATATCAGTTATTGAACATGAGATGCATCACCGAATGAACGAACTGGATTAAAATGGACTCTGACTTTATTCACCCAACGAATTTCGCTAACGAATCGCCTAGTTGGCAACTCGATGTTTCCAAACGGCATAATTGGTAACATACCCATATCAGTAAAAGTGCAGCGGAAAATTTAACATACTCGATCCAAATCTGGTAAGTATATGGAGTTTAATTCAGTAAAGTAGTATTTATATATAAAGTGTAAAATATAGAGTTGAGAGTAAAAGAGAATTGAAAGTAGATGAATATGTAACAGCTACTGTCGTCCATGGCATACATTGGCAATACATATCAAAATCAGTCAAAATATCGAATGATGTCACGTCTGCCGCTAAGCTATGGGTGAATATGGGATAGGAAGTTGTATAATAATAATTGAACCAACCTCCTACCTCGTCCCATTCAATAGAAGTTAATTAACATTTGTACATTTTCTACAACTCAGTGGTGACTAATTAATATTCAATCATAAGTTGAATTCGAATTCACAAACTACGAAAAACTATTTTCAAATTCGTTCAGTTTTAGTGGTTTAATTAACCGGTGTTTCTGTTATAACAAGAACAGGATAGAAAACACGAGATTCGATTACATACGTTTAGATAAGAGAGTGGTAGATAGAGTCTACAATCAAGCAAAAAGGAGATTTCTAGTCGTTTTCATATCATAGGCCGTGTGGTGTTGCGAAGGGCTTTAGAATACTGCCACCCCTCTCTTCTCTCTCTTCCCGCAGGTATCGTCAAAAACGACTAAGGGATAAAGCCGCCACCACAAGCACTGAGGAATCTTTAAAAGAGTGGACTCGCCAACCGGGTTGGCCAGCGTGACGTTTTAAGGTCATACATCCTGTCGTGTTAGATAATACCTCAGGAGTAGGCGTCATTGAAAGTGAACCCTACCCCAACTAATGAAAGATGTCAGTGTGTATGGTATAATGTATGGGATTGATGAATGAGGGAGCTATTATCTTTCTTTAACCTCAAAATTTTCTGCTGAGATCGAAAATTTTCTTCGGGTCGTGGGGGAAAATGTAATGTTTGTTGCAATAGCTCACTTTTGTACTCTGTATTTTTTACTATGTATTTTTATATCTGTATTCTAATTCAATATTTTTAACCTCTGTAACTCATTACCCATCTATATGAATAATAGCACTGGCTGGAAACTGTTTGAGATCATAAAATCTGTAATTCAAATATTCATAAATCCATCGAATTCTGTCAAGAAAAAGAAGACTGAAAAATCTAAGGCTCCGCACAGTCAGTTTTTGTTTTGGGAGCGATCAGGGAAGACGTATTGGAAAAAGTCGCACGCCTGTTCCGGGGACTGAGCTATCCTGGACATCACATCTGGGCCACTACTCTCCCCGACTGCCGCAGCTCTGGTCCGTCGCTCTTTGGGCGCTGGTGCTCTACCCGGGCGCCGCTTTTGCGTCTGGCCGCTATCGCCCCGTTCGACCGCTGTTTCCAGTCGGCGGTAGTGCCCGCTCTACATCACTCTGGGCGTGCGCTCTGCTAAGCGTCGCCTCTACTACATCCTGACCTGAGTTTTTGGTGCTCGTGAACTAGAAACAGACACTTACAGACTCTTTGTTTAAGTACTAATTTTCCTCTTTCTAAAATTTTACAAATGCTACCTCTTTCCACTAGTAGAAGTTGATTACCCCCTTTTAGTTTTATCTAGTAGGGTAACACGACAATCCCTCATGCACAAGAAAATGTGCAAGAAGAGGCCCATGGCTACGATAAAAGGGCTGGTTACGATTTCATAGCATATAAATATGTACTTAACTGAATTTCAATTACTGCATTAATAATGTTGTACAAATAATGTATAAAACATAATATACATAACTTTGAAGTTACATCGAACGGGGTCAAAATTTTCCACGTTCGACTTGACGTTTACAACGTTTACACTTGAGTTTGCTGAAAATTTCCACAAATTCATCAGCTTCAGCTTGGAGCAACAAACAACATTTTTAAATGTAATATTCACTGAGTAAGCAAAAAGTAACTACTTGTGTACAGAAGCCAACGTCAAACGTAAAGCTGTAAACCATTTTGCGTCGGCATAAAGGTGGGAGTGAAGTGTAGTTGGCGTATGTACTCGTAAATACCAGAAATGCGTTTAGAACTCAAAAACATCCAGTCTCTTAGTCACAAATTTTAATGGAATTTGTAAATAAGAGGCAGTCGGCACGGCTTGTGGTAAATAGTTAACTGCCGCGTACGCCTTCTGGCACCTTATGGCAAATATAATACTGTAGTAGTAAGTAAACGATTGCATAGGTCTTTCTTTGTACATGATCTATCATGGCCATCATCGAGGTTACCACCCCCATGGTCCATTATTAATATGACATGTAGAGTACAGTAAGGAGAAGGTATAGTATTTGTCGCAGGACCGATAACCGATGGGGTAAACTAGTCCTCGAATGGAGACCATGTACCGGGAAGTAGTGTGGGACGCCCTCCGGCTAGGAGAACCGACAACTTACCAAAATTCGCTGATGATGGTTGGATAAGAAGAGCCGAGCATCGTGTGTGGTGGCGAACCTTGGGAGAAGGCTATATCCAGCAGAGGAGAGACATAGGCTAATGATACGGTATGGTAAGGAGAAGGAAGGGATACGCAAGGAACGGGGCACTTTCACTCATTCCCGATACACTGAGATACATTTCACGGCTGTGTTCTATGAGAACAGCTGTGGCTCAGTAGTTTTGAGATGCACAATGAATTGAAAGTGAGGCATTTACCTTGAGAAACGTTATTTAAGTGGGCAACTAACTCTCGCGTCACAATATAGTGAATTTCTCAGCAACGCAGTTAGTATCCAAAATAAAGTCACCGCGAACAAAGGTTACGTCATTTGGAATCAAACTTCGATGGGGGTGAAAACCAGGCTGTCTCTATTGTTTACCCTACCACCGAGCGCTGTTTTTGGCAAACAATTCTCATTACTTTTAACGACACAACCTATGTAAACTATTGTACTACGCACTACATGACCAAACACGATAGTCTTTACTGTCGGCTCCGTCTCAAAGTAGCTATATCGCCTCGTAATTTGTCGTTTAGCACGACTATTAGTTTTTATTGTTGATTTAATTATCTTAATGCAGCTTGCCAATTAATCTGGCCAATTGGCAGAGAGCCAAACAGGAGCCTCATGAACCTTTTTAGATGTGAAACGATGCAGGTTACTTTTGTTGAGAATTCTTCTTACAAGGAACTATTGGCAGAGATTGCAGCACACAAATTGGCAAATTATCTTTATTTTTATTGTAGGTAAGTCATTTCAAATCAGAACAACATTGTAAAATAATTCGTATTTTTTAGAAATATTTACTAAGAATAGACATATTTCGTTCTATAAGTATTAAAAACCGGTTACAGCGTTCCACTTACAGGGTTCAGCTACTCTTAAAGCGTTCCATATTTTTACTTGTCAACTCACCTGAGTACGTGATTCTTGACTTTATTTAATAAAAACTAAAATAATGTGCTCAGATTTGTTTACAGTAACAACCTCCAGAGCATTCAAGTTCAGTCATTTTTCAGATTTCGCAACTATCATGCATCTCGAGTGCAGTTTATTTATCAAATGGAGCGCAACATCCCCCTGCCATTGTCATCGAGACAACGGTTGGGGGTGGTCCATTCAGTTGCACAAACTTGATTAATACGACTGAATGCGCCCACTCGTTGCAGGAGCGACCTAGTTTTTGGAAAAAATAATGTAGGTTATTAAACTGCAGGTCGAGATTGCAGTTTTCGAAAAAATGGGTCGCCGCTTTCATTATACACTTTCGCGCTGAATATTTGATATATGGAGTGCTACTTTGCAACTGTTGGATACTTAGAATATTTTTGCGAAGGGTTTAATGCCGTAAATTCTCTTTGTTGGTAGAAAGACGTTCACAAGAAAGGTAAATAATTTCTTCAGAGGACATCTGTGAAGCCTAGATTCCTTTAATTTTTTTTTTCATCCCTCCATCTTCCAATTAGCAAAAAGATAATTAATACATGTTTTGTATCTTAAGAAATCTTGTACATTTAAAGAAAACTTCCCAATGATACGATATCAGCTTATGATGTCGAACTGCAGGGTAGAGGCCTCTCCTTGACCACCTGTACCCGCAGAGTACTGATTTAAGAGGGGGTTTCGGGCCATTATCATCCACCACGAAAGCTCATCGCGCATTAATCGATATTGATTTTCAATGCACGTGTACGTGTACCAGATTTTCATCAATTCATCACGATGTTTCCTTCACTGCTGAGCTAGAGGTAATTGAAAAATCTGTAAAAACTAAATGAGTGGTACGGACCGGGGTTTGTCGAACTCACGACGTCAAGTGAGTTGAGAATAGATACTCCTAAGCTGTCACGGCTCCCAAAAATATTATAAAAAGCAAAGAAGTTCTTGTAAAAGAGCAAGTAAAATCGTAGTGCAGCATCAAAATACTGCAATAAAACTGCAAAAGGCACGTTCACAATAATTTTCCCATTAAGTAAAGGGGCTGTATAAAAAATTAGAACGATTGCGGTTCCGTTGGCGGGAGTCCAGGTTTCGCCTTTTCCTAACTACGCCGGGAATACTGGGTCAAATCTCTGGATACACTGGGACTAGATCGACCGAACAGGAAATATGGGTCGCTACGACCTACCGTAAAGCTTATACGAATATTAAATGGATTAATACGATTGGATGACAAATCTTGAATCTCGTAAAGGCAGGTAATTCAGTCGTAAAGGCAATCTCGTATTTAGCGTAAGGCAGGTTTTGTGCGGTTTATTTAAATCGATCACTAAATTATTTTTTTACTGGTATAATCAGGTTAGGTGTCTCCACCGTCAGTTTGTAGGCTAACCGAACTTTTTCTATCTATTGTTATCTACTATTATTTCTAATTTATTTTACTCGGAATGTTATGTAAATAATAACTAGTTTTTCTTTTATTTACATTATAATAATTTATATATTTTTATTTCATTAATGAAATCTACTTAAGTACTTATACTTTTTATATAAGCATTCAGCATATTTCAGCACATTTAAGTATGTCTACGCAACAAATATGCTGAATACGCTACCGAATTTACATATATTACAAAGTAAATGTTATGTCTACTGCAGAAACTTTATGTTCTCAGCACTTCGGATACAAGAAAACCTTGCAGGTATACAAAGTAATCTCCACTCAGCAAAATGATAGAAGTAAACACTGCACAAACTGATTCAGTAGGAAATTGATCTAGACTGTTTACACACACAAGACTGGTATTCCTTGGCAACGCCTTGACATTTCCTTATCTCGATTCAATTGGTACAGTCCATTGAAAATTAGCAAACCGCTCTATAACTGAAGGACATGGTCACGTTGCAGCTGATAACAGTTCGATATACCAATTCCGTCATGTATGTACACTTACATTTTATTAGTCAAGTGTATTAACAAACGCCACTGAAACGATTTAATTTAATGTAATTTAATGACTGTCGATTTAAGAATATCTTTTAACCAATCTTATAAATGGGAGTGTAAAATTCTTTATCTGTGATCTAATAACTCGGCAACGAAACAAAGAATCGCTACCAAATTTGGTATGTATGTAGTTGGAGAAACGGATTAAAATATGGGATTATTTCTCATCCTGGTTACACGTCTGCGAAATCACGAGTGACTAGTATCATTTTGTATCTTCATTATAAATTTAAATTTAGAAAATAACTTTATGACTGTTAGAATGTTTAAAAGAGGAAACAATTGTTTTGTCATCCCGATTTTAGTAGAAAACGCCTACGTCACATTACAATAATTAACCTATCAATCATAATATGACCTTTAACCTTAAATCGTTCTCTTTTGTATTTTAGTAGCCCTGCTGGGCCAAGCCGCGCGCGACTTGTAAAGTACAGGTATTATGTTATTACAAATTAGTCTAATGTTTAGAATAATTTAATTTAATACGGGATTTTTTATTTAAAACAACTCCCTTTGTATTAGCAAAAATACAAGTGGATACTCTTTAGATTGAAAGGACTGGAAAAGGTCACAAGTAACAAAAGACTAAAGAAAACAGTGCAATAGAAGCAAACGACACGGAAAACACCTGACATAACTTCGAACTAATTAGAGCTCTCAAAGGCACGGACCAAGCTCGTACAATCGTCCTATATTACTTAGTAATGAGTTTTCTGCACACAAAGTTGCAGCACAATTGCCCGTTACACTCCGCTACTCGGAGAAACACGTTTAAACTCTTGGACATCTAATCAAACTTAATAAAGAGCGAAAATTGCAAATGGCATGCAAAGCTCTAGTTCACAGTAAAGTTGAAAATACAAAGTTTCAAGAGGACTGAAGAGTTTCCGTTTTAAAATATCAAAGGATAAATATAAAATATCAAATAGCTCTTTCTGTAGTTTTGAATAAAATGGAGTACGTTAGATATTTTAATAACTTACTTGGAATATAGCGTATAAATATAGGTTACCAGAACACGTAAGTAGATAGAGTAAATGTTTTAAAACAAAAATAATATATGATTTATTATACAATGTTATAATATTAAAGTACTAGACCGATTAACCAAGGATAACTCACTCGTATTCCGGACTCTGGCAAAACCAGGATCTGGTCAGCTTCGCAGCCTCGAGCAGCACACCGCCAAGGCCACCAATCCTCATGCCAGTACAGGAGCAACATCCATCACCCTCGTCTTCACCCACTAACACGGCACGAGACTCCGACTTCGCCACTTTGACACTTTCGTATATGTCACCGGATTTCACCAGAGACGTCAATTATTTCTTGTTTATATTGATGACTTAATTGTTTTCTTGAGATACATCCATTTTAGTTTCAAATGCTTGGTTAATCACAATTCGCTCTCGGTTTGTCACTTATTTACATCATCACAATTATTTTTAAACACAATTATTTTTAAGTCTTAAAGTTTATTTAAGGCATATAAAATTTATTACTATGTTTCAAATTGTTTGCGTCCTAAAAAGAAAGGTTAGTTCTATAGGTCCGAACAATAAACACACATTGGTACTACATAACAAGGTCATATAACTTGGAAATCGACCGCAATAAGCCGAATTGTGTATCGTGTATCATAATCGATACAAACGACCGAATAGTATCGAGACCATTAGTAGCTATTGCGTATTGTAATGAAACTCCATTTGTGGCACTAAAAGCCTTACCTAACACCTAGACCGGCGTTATTTTATTCTTGCGGAATTTATATCAGCCTACTTTAGTAGGAACAATAATAAGAAGAATGCGAACGGTGAAACTATTTCCAAGAGATTTTATTATTAGTAAAACGTATGAAACTTAATCGGTCCGAATTCTATACCAATAACCTCGTGTTTGTGGAAAGGTACTGAGTTAGTACAATATTGTAATCAACCCATTCAATAACAGTAATTGAAGTAAAAGTCTACTTATTCTTAAACGAAACTAGTTTGGTATTGTTGGTAACTGGCATTGAAGAAATGTGTAAAGAAACACACGAATGTGAAGATGAAAAGAGGATCATTAACAAAGCTGTCACTGACGTTGCATTCTTTTAGACATCGATCGGAGCTGGAGAAATTCATACGATAATCGGACCGTATCGAAATGATAGAGCATCGCGTATTATATTTGCATTATTGAACGGATGTAAAAATGTAAAGGAGCAATCAGTCATAACACTCATTTACATGATATTGACCAACTTAATCATAATGATGTTTCGCGTTTCAGATTATTATTGTACGTTGTGGAATATGTAAATTTTTATAAAGCAGTACCCAGGTATTTGTATTCTATTATTGGACAGGTATAGTGTTGTTACTCTAAAAATATGCCACTACAGATATTAAGAGTATAAAAAAAATATTTTAAAGCATAGCTAAACGAATTAGTCGAAACAAAGTAAAGACACGGACAAAAGAACACATTGAAAGATGAAACCAACCAAAATTTTACACGCTAGTTAAGTTAGACTAACAACTGAAACTTTACACTAACTACGGATTCCATAAGCCTCCATAAATTTTTCGAAGTTGCCCTGGACAAATTCATTGGAATCCCTGACAGGCCATGGGGCAGTTCGACAGATAAGATATTTTTAAAGTCTTCATAGCAACTTTTAATGCTGACATGAGAAAACACAATATTTAAACACAATTTAATTTATTCTCCGTTAAAATTTAAAAACAAGTATCGTTGTAAAGTAAGAAGTAAGTAAGGAGGGGGAGAGTGCACGCTGCAATCCAAGAGCCGCTAGGCGCGCTCGACTGGCCACGTTACCCCTCTCTCACAGAAGACTACCTTGAAATGTAATGCATTTCCCACTTTATCGTATTTCCCCAATGTACGTACGTGTTTCGGTAGTGAGTGAATGTGCCAGAGCCCATTCCCATCCCATCCTATCCCTGCCCATTTTCCCAGCCCTTTCTCCAAATCCATTCCTATATCTCCAAAGGTAGGCAGCGCATCCGGGGGCGTGCCAACATTTGTCATTTTGGACTAATGTTGGCATGTATCGCGGATGTCTATGGGCGACAGTAGCCACTTACCATCAGGTGGACTGTATGCTCGTCTGCCGCCTTCGTATATAAAAAAAAAAGTAAACACCTTTTCGCCGCGGCAATTGATTAAAAGAATGACAGAGCCTGTGAATGATTGAATAGCTCTAAAATAGTATGAACATACAAAACTCGTTTTCTTTTATGTCGTGACGTAAGTTCAACGCCTTGTTTGTTTAAACTATTATAACCTTCTCAGTTTAAAAGCGTTAGTCCAAACATTTCTCGTCAATTAGAGGTATAAATTTTTGGAAATGACAAAAGTCGTATTGATAATTCCAATCTAAATGTTAATCCAAAACATTTTCGACAGTACGTATGACGTTAGTGTGGATAGGTACTATCCTTTGTGTGGGGGTTAAATCCGACGATAAATAACCAAGTTAAGTTGACAGCGACGACCCAAGCGCTCTGAAAGTTGATAATGCCCTTTGCAATAAGAAGGCTAGTGAGCAGGGAGCTCGGAAGGTTAGGGTCCGTGGCAGAAACGATTAGCTAGATACGGTTGGGCAATGTAAGTAATTGGATGCGATTCGATTTACGGAATCGGAGCGTCGACCGTATATAAATTATTGTCTGCGTTAAATCAATCAGTACCCATCCATTTCTCAATCCACAAATACAATATTTCAAAATTATTGCAATGTACATACATATTGTAAAAGCATAGGATTCCTGATTTTTTGATAAAACTATTATAGTAAAACGAGATAATTTTATTGTTCCAGTGTGGCTTTAAAAAAAAAAAAAATTGTACATAATTTTCAATAAGTTACGCAAAATGAAAGTTATTCTCCGAACTCTGAACACCTCAATTTTTAAATTGTAATTTAAATAAATTAGATATCAAAGCAATTTAACTAATTGACTTCAAAGGAGTTAGATGAAATTGTCAGAAAGTTGAAGTTTAATGAAACGGTTTCATGCCATCAATCTCTTAGTTGGCAATGAAGAGTTACCGATAGAAAAAATACTCTTACGTATTTTATAGATATTATAATATTTTATACTAGCCCGTGCCGGCAGTTTAGTCGGTAGTTGTAGAAACTTTTAGGTCCAAAAAATGTTGTTATTACGAATTAGAAAGTTGCCTAGATCTTAATCCGGGTCCCTAGCCACTTTCCAATGAAAGTTCTATTGTAATTCACCCATTACTTTATGACTGAATTTAGGAGTAACAAATAAATACTTATTGTTATAGCCTTTACCCCGCGGATTATTTATATTTATATAATTTGAGACACTTTTTATATTAAATACTCGATTTTAGACCGTACTAATAATGTACGTAGCAACTATATTACCTCGTGTAACTGGTGTCACACCTCGGATGTTGACTGTTCAAAATTCCGTGCACATGTTGAACGAGCATTTTCCATGTAGATATCTTTTTGTTTTACGGACTTTACTGGTTTGGAAAAATATTATATATTTCTTCTTTATTCACAAACTAGCTAGTTTTTATCTAGCACTCTAATTTTGAATACCTAGTTATATTACAAAACTATTTATACTCTCATAACTACTAAATCCATTTCGACTAAAGATATACTGAAACTTTCCGTAATAATCTACACAATACTGAATACAGAAAGTAAAAACGAGTTTTTCGAGATCAGCTTGAATAAACAAATGAACAGACTAAATTGCAGCCTAAACAAAATCGATTATAATAATAAATCCAGCCTTAATTCGTTACAGATAATAACAATATCATCGATCATACTCTTAAATGACCAAGTCTATACGTATATCGTTTCCACTTGAAATTAATATAGAATGTGTATAGTTTTGTAACTTCTGATGGCAACCGCTAACGATTGTCGTCTTCAAACGCTAAAGATATGAAACATAATACGATAGTAAAAAGTAATAAAATAAAACATTGTGGACGGATACGCCATGTTGATTAGAAAATATAACAAAACATGAAACTAGAAAGCAAATTGTTAGAAGATACAAATCTTAGATCAAAAATTATGATTTGTCACGTCATGAGAAACATCAGTGAGGACAATGCCGTTGATGATCAAGCTCATGATTTGCGTGTTGCTTGTTGACAACAACATTTACGACAACGTTGTTTGTTTGTTTACATTTTAAAGAATGAGATCGAATTTTTAAGTCGAAGTTATCTATATATTACAGAAGGAATTAGGGAAGGTCTATTGTTAAAATCTGGGCGGGAAAAGGCTGATAATGATAATGATGATTTCGATGATAGTGGTAAAGACTGTATAGATATAGGTCATATTTCATTACGCATAAATTAATATAGATCTTCAATAAACTAGAACGTAGATCATACTATATAATATTTGTAGATGTATATATAGTAAGAGCTATACAAATATAAATACATAAAAACGTCATAAATTATTACGTAGGATATAATTATAGCTTATGTGATAAATAAAAGTTATGACGACTATCATATGATCGAACATCAATTATCATCTATTGTGGTACATTAATGCAAATAGTATTATATGAAAAAAAAGATACGATTTTGTATAGCTTTGTATTGTGTACAAAACCATACTTCATATTAATTAATAAATACTGAAACCAGAAACAGAAGAAAATAATTTAATCCACAGAATACAATTACAATAATTGACCGCAACTGTATTGTTAAACAAGAATTTGTTTTTAACGACAAATTTTTAAATCATTTTATATTTAAATATTGGTCTTGAAGAAGAGTCTTGCCGGATGAGAGAGCGGGAAAACGTGTGTGGTGGAGAGCCTTAGGAGAGGCCTATATCCAGCACTGGAGAGACATGCTGATGGAATGAAAAAAAATATTGGCCTGTCCGTGTTTTCGATTCGGCATAATATCTCAGAACTTGTTAGACCAATTTTATTGCAATTTACAATATAGTGTACACAGAAGGTTTTAGCAAAATTTACAGCCAACAGCAAGGTAAGCAACAGGCTAGCCACCAATATAAAGTGAATTCAATTGAAAACAATTATTCTTCGAGATAAAATCAGCGAATAAACGTAAGGCAATACATTTTCCTTTTGGTCCATAAACCACGAGCGAGAGGGAGAGGATAATATCGACCTTTCATTTGAACGTAGGCAAAATGGAGCAGTTTATTGTTCATCACGATTTGTTTTAACCTTAATGGGTATTACGTCTCAAACCATCGAGAGTAATAACTAATAAATGACACGAATGTAGTTAACACTGCCTGTAAAATACACTCGAGCGATTGAGTGATTCGAAATACACTTCTAAGCAAATTTGCGTAGAGGTGAGTCGAACCTTCGTAGGGTTTATTACATAGCATCTTATGCAATCGGATGATAAGATCCTATATAACACGACAAGGACTAATTCTAAGATCTAGAAACATCAATTTGCCGCAAGTATTCCAACGTCAGAGAGACACAACATATCAGGTCACAGGCCTCTCTTTGCTTTCAGGGAGGAGTTTCGAACTCTTTTTAATTTATTTTTGATCTAACGATTCGGAATGAGATTTTATGAGATGAGAACTATTAATGGAGATTTTTAAAGGAAGTTTTCCTTATTTCTCATTAGATGATGTCATTGATCTATTTATAATACAAATCAAACGCCAAAAAATAAACGCAGCAACAAATTAAACAAAAGAAATACGAGGCAAACAGAATTACAAATGCAATATTGCAAAAAAACTCGCTCTGAATTGTGTCAGCAATTACGTAAGTAAATTAATAAACAACAATAAAGAGATTACAATGTACCGGGTCGAAGTGACCCGAGCGAAACAGGGAAGCACTGTCGCAAGGTCGGTTTGTAACTCGTGTTACAGTTCAATGTTTGTATTTGGCCCCTAAAGCACTATTTGATAAGTAAGTAAAGATAGACAGAACGAAAGAAAGAAATAATTTTATTAGTGGCAGGCAACACTACACATTATTCTATTGATAATAAAACTTAAAGTATATAACCTACTTAAGACAAAAGTGTGTAATTTGTATTGCTAACGCCTAACGGGGCTACATCCCAGCATGTGCTGCAGGAAAAACTCCAGGGCTGATTTTCAGTTGTAGGCGCTTGCAGTGAGTCGTGGATTACCCACACAATAATAAACTTATGGCTTATTATCACATTGGCAAGGTTTGTGTTGTACAATATTTCCCAAATCTAAGTAGTCTTAAATAGGTACAATTTACTGTACACCAAAGAATACATGAAAGTGACACAAAAGTTTAAATAATATATATACTTCTTTCGTCTCTCGAAGGCGGGTTGCGCTTAGTAGTGGTTGTGCTCGTACATGCACATTGTTTTAGTGTGCGTAAACTTGACAACGCACAGTTGGGTTTCCGATGCCGCCGCCCGCCGTGGCGTACACTACAACAAAGTACATGTTTTTTGTTTCGGAATGGCTAAATTCTTGTGGCCCTAACGGCCTTTTAAGAGTCACCGGATGCAATGTACGAGCACAAGCACTACTAAGCGTAACCCGCCTTCGTGATATGAAAGAACTGTATACAAAAGGTAGGTCCTATCGCCATAGCGATCTCATCCAGGCAACCTTTGGGCGGAAGGAGATGTATGCGAACACAAGATAACAGGTAGATGGCAGACATTATAATTACTAAAACAAATAGCGTCTAACATTGATATTTTATACTATAAAATAACAAAAAGAACCTGATTGCGTGTGCTAACCGGGAGTGGATTTTCTTGTATTCTATTCTATACATTAATAATTCTCACCAAAGAACGATTCGTAGTTCTATCTATTCAATTGTGGATGGGACTACGTCATCACTAATTAGCGTGTGTATAATGTACTCGAGTATAGTTAGAATATTTTAAAAACATGTTTGAGAACCGTCATCATAAACGGTAGTTAAATTTAATTATTGTCTAAAATCTCGTGGCCTTTTTTAATAATTAAATTTTAAATTAATTATAAAATGACAAATAATTTAACAGCGTTATAATTTAACAGCGTTATCATTTAACAGCGTTATCATTTAACAGCGTTATAATTTAACAGCGTTATAATTTAATGACAATACAGCGTTCTTTGATTAACATAAACGCTATATAAGTTAGGTCGCTTTGATTTAATAAAATACTAATAATTGAAGTTTTCTATAAGATTCGATTTTAATTTGGAAATTGAATCAGTTCAGTTTAATTATTATTAATCAGATTAATGATTTAACTTTAGTTTTATTTGATAAATCGCGTCAAACGCCGAATAATTGCAGTTAGTTCCGCATTTTGCTGCACGCAAAAATAATTTTGTCAGACAGGTCAATTGTTTATGTCAATTGGCTGGAGATAAGTGTCGTCAGATTTTTTGACAAGCGAATTGACCTTTTTGATAATAAATTCGGTTAGGATAGGTTAGGTTTTATCGATTAATATTTCTAGGTCATTTCTAGGTTTTCACTAACATTTTAAGTTTTTAACCCTCTCACCATCACATCATTTCGAAAAACAACACTTGTTAGGTAAGTATATCTTACGAAAAATTATTATACTTTCTTTTTCCACGCCCACTAAACTGGACGATAATTTTCACCAAACACAAAATAATAACTAAGTAATAGGTTGAACTACACGAAAGGTTCGCAGACGGCCTTCGCGACCAATCACAGCTTTATATGAGTTTACGGTACAAACTACAAATTGTTAGCGATTTATTAACTAATTGTGTAAAATAGCCTTTATTTATTTAAAATTTTTATGAATTTTAAATTACAACTAAATAATTACGTTTACTAACTTCGTTCGTTTTCGTAGTCTACTTCTGTAATAATTGTAGTCTGCTCTCTGTAATTATGTTTCGTAAAAAGATCAATGAATCTTTTGTGTACATGTACTGACGTACCATAAGTGTAATAACGAGTAATTTACACACTAATCGTGTTCAACGCTACAAAATTATTAAAGTAGTATAATGATTTTGAATTGAGCCTTAGTTCGTTGCGCTCCTTGGCCCTTGGCTCCTTGGCTATAAGGATAGCGCAGACTACGCAGATACGGACACACTATAAAAATCCTATGTTGATCATTGTTCCAAATGATATCATATGGTCCGCTTATCGCTTTAGCGGAATTACTTGGACCACAAACAAGCGTAATCAGGCAAACCGATACTGGCTTGAGCGGAGATGTCGCTGGCTTACACAAACCGTTTCACAATCAAATGTCAACCTTATTCGATTACACATAATAGCTAAATTATACCAAACAGCTCTCAGCTTTCGAGTACACTGAAATTAGAACTTAATAGGCGACAGTTAAAATTTACTCCACGTTGTACGCTGGATTTATTACGTGTAATAAAATTTTGAACTCTAAGGTTGAGGAAATAAGTGTGATACCTGAATATGTGTGGTAAGTAAAGTCAGATCCTGTTTCAAGGTATCGACCAGATGTTGGAGATTAGTACACAACATTAAGATTCAGTAGGTACGTAAATGTGCCTTGGAAATCTAGGTTCATACCTACGAGTATATTAGAACGATGGCTTTAGTTGTAATAGACAAAGGTTTAATACAACAGAAATAATGTCAAAAGGTATCGTTTCATCGAATTTTAGTTCTCTATATTTGGAGGACCAAAACCTATAATATTTCTGTATAACTATATATTTTTGGATTAGTATGAAATGAACGATTTTGGGCTCTTTTTATCTAGTTTCTACCAGTGTACTTCTTCAAGTTATTCGGTCTACCTGACCGGAGCATATCCCGCTCTGCAGTTCAAAGGCCTTTATCCAGCGGTGGAGAGCTACAAGGTGGGCGGTATAGTATGGTTATATTGGTCCCGCTTAAAAGTGATTTCAGTAAATAGATAATATCTCTATACCGTTTTAAAACGTCTGACCAATCTCAGTCATTCTAGAAATACCCAAAACTTGATACCTTAGAACCAACATTGGTGATTGCTATCAAACTACCAATTAGACATCAAATTTCACTTGATTCCTACAACATATTATAGAGTACCTACTTATTACATTTCACGTTACTCTAAATTCATCGCATAGCAATTTAACACCTATCGCCAAACAATTTTAAGCTCAAATTCCCATAATTACCGATATTTAAACATTAACCATGTTTGTACAGATTGGCGGAGAGCGACTGTTTTGTCATGGTGAGTTGGTAACCATATCTGCTGATTAAACTACAAAATTGGAACTTATTTTTAAAGCAATAGAAACGATCATGCAATAAAACAACTTACACAGTAATATTTATTACTGCAAATAAAGTTTTCAAGGTAAAGGTTTACTCTTTGCGGTAACAAACACGGATATTCAAGTACTTAAAATACATAGAGTATGTAAATACATCATCAAATATCTTCTTAAGATGAGCAGGTAATAAAATTAAAATGGGTTGATGAAAAGTAATGCAACAAGTGGCAGTGTGATGTCGTCGGTAGAATAGCACTGCACCATCTGTTCCGATGGGTATCGTAAAAGGCGACTAAGGAACAATAAAGGGCTCTGACAAGCCCTGAGGAACTATAGCATCTCTAAAAGAAAGGACTCGCCAACCCGCTTGGCCAGCGTGGCGTTTTATAGCTATATATCCCCCAAAGAAAAGACAATCTGCATGCGGAGACCCATGTCCAGCAGTGGACGAAATAAAAGGGGCTGGTTACGGGAATGCAACAATATTTACGGATATCCAAAGACGATGGCCAGACAGCATCAAGTTAATCTAGCAATGCATTTAACCTTATTTCTTATCGCGTGTTTCCATTCCACTAGTCAGCAAACACTGTCGTCATTGTCGCCGACAATATCCTACAAAAACGCTTTAAAATAGTGTATAAAGAAGAATCTGTTAGACCAGAATACTATTTTTAAATGCTTAGCCAGTGTAGACGGTGAAAATATTACAAAAAAAATACACGACAATATATGTGTGTATCGGCCGGCTTTAGAATAGCATCACCTCATCTCTACCCGTACGAGTCGTAATAGCATCACCCCATCTCTACCCGTAGGAGTCGTAATAGCATCACCCCACCTCTACCCGTAGGTGTCGTAATAGCATCACCCCATCTCTACCCGTAGGTATCGTAATAGCATCACCCATCTGTACCCGTAGGTGTCGTAAAAGGAGACTAAGGGATACATCTCCCAACACGTTTGTGATCAGTATCTCCCCGTCCTCACCCCTTGACGCAGGTATTTACATTTAACAATTGCCTAAAATCTCTTATCCTTTTCTAAGAGACTACTTAGATAATGTAATGACTTAATGACAAAGACTAAATTTGATGATGACTAGGCAATGATTCAATTTGAAATTAATATGTGCTTTTTAATTTGTAGTTAAACGTAAGGGACAGTCGAAGGACATGGCTATACAAAACCATTCTATTTCACCAAGGATTCGCTTATCTAGCGAAGGCCTGCAAATCCTTGTCAGCCTTTTATGGAGTCAGACGTTAAAGGCAACGAGTATTTTGTCGTACGACGTGACGTGACACTCGGTTTTTATTAAGTAATGAAAGGTTTATGGTATGGCATTGCGTGTATGGGAGTTCCCATGATACCACACGGTTCCTTTGTATCTGTATGATATCATCAATTTTGTATGCGTTACCCATATTAATTAATATTGTAAGGTGGAAAAATTAGCAATGCTTTTTTTTTGTGGTAAATAACAAACTGTCGCTCATGGCCACTTATGCCAACATCAGTCAAAACTGACAAACCTTGGACAGCCGCAGATGCCATTGCATATATTTGGGGAATCGACAGTTATGATTTGGAGAAAATATTTCTGAATCTACTGAATATTTAAAAAAATCTTTTAAGTAGATATACAATATACATACTTTCTTTAAGACCCTTTCTTTTAGACAAATGTTAGATGGGTGTCTTCACAATGCTGTTACGTGCGAAAGGAGCAGAGTGGTCGATTCTAAAAGATGCTAGGTATAAGATAGATAGATAGACATACTTTATTGTAAGCATAATATATAGAGAATCACAAAATACAAGTATTGGAAGTACAACCGGTGACCTTATTGCTAAAACGATTTCTTCCATGCAACCTTTGGGTGAGGAAAAGTCTATAGATGAATAAAGGAAGACTCAAATATAAGACTTTTAGTTGTTTCCAAACAAACTACATATTTGAAGTTTCCGCGCAATAAGTAATTTCGAGTTATCAATCATCCGCAACCGGCAATTATTATTTATTTTCTCAGCGTACCTTGACACTTAAATAGAGATCTTATTTTACAGATAAAAATTGTATGTAACATTGTGAAGTTTCATTGGGAAATTTTGTATAACTCTAATTTACTTTACTACTGCAACGAGGTTTTCTAGGGATTCCAGTAGCACAGTTAAGAGAATGACAATAAGAAAAACGTAAGGTCTGCTACATGCGTACTGAACTTTTAAGTCAGGGTTGAGTTTTCATCAGTGTAACGATTGTGATATGTCTAAAAAAATCGAAATATATATGACGAAGCTATATCGTAGCCAAGATGCCGATTTTGTCTAAGCAAAGATGCCAAGCATAGCCCATTCCATCGCTTTTTTCTAATAGTGAAGTGGGCGGACGAGCAAGCGGTCCCACGTGATGGTAAGTGTCGCCGCTGCCCATGGACACCTGCAACACCCTAGTGTTGCAGGTGTCCATGGGCAGCGGCAGGCCTCCATGGCCCTAGGTAGGCGGGTGCGCCGCCGACCTTGCAAAATCTTATTCACAGCTTTCTTGAAGAATACTTTAAACTTTGATTTAAATTAGATAAATACTAAACGTTAAATTCGATATTTGTATTTCAAATGCTGTCAAATATGAAAAGTGTTTAGATCTTTGTAACTTTAGTCAATAGTTAACATTTAATCCATTTACTTGACCACTTGTGAAACCGTTAATGGCTAAGTACGTTTTAAAAGTGAGGTTTTAAAATGATGATGTTTTAATGCTTAAAGTGGTTTTGGGCAATAGATCAAAGCTGACGAACATTTAAAGGTCGACAGATTTAAAGCTTATTCGCAAAGAGTTGGAAGCATCTTATAAACAAACATATAAAACAGGAGTTATATTTGGACATCAAATATAGACGACTATAGGCCATGGAAGTAAAATTAATTTGTAATTAAATAAAATAAATTAATGTAATTGAAACGATTTCTACGTGAAACTTAAGGTTTTAAAAGTTGTTTAAGTTGAACAACTTCGTATGCTAAGTTGAACTAAAAATGTACAACACTTTTAGAAGGCGTACGAGTACGAGGGGGCGTTTTTAAGTTCGCGGAATGGCGGGGTTCGAGGGTAGTTCGGAGTCTATTTTAAACCCTATCGTGCTGAATGACTCACTATTAGTATAAATACTGGGTTTCATGATAATAGGATCATTAACCTTTGAACAGTCGACGATCACGCAACTCAGTCGGGAAGAAAACATTCAATATGCAGAAAATCGAGAAACGCGCCGTCATAAAGTTCCTTACAAAGCAAGGAAAGTCTGCTCAAACCATTTTGGAAGAGATGTCATCAGTTTACGGGGACTCTTGCCCAGGAAAAACCATGGTTTACAAGTGGCGTACTCTCTTTAAGCAAGGCAAGGATTCATTTGAAGACGATCCACGGCCTGGGCGGCCTATCGAGATGACCACACCAGAACTTATTCAAAAAGTCGAAAAAATTATAGTGTAAGATGCTGGTTTGAAGAAAAAACAACTTGCAGAAATGGTTGGAGTATCCGATACAACCATTTTTAAAATTCTTCATGACCTTTTTGGCTGACCAGGTCAGCGCAAGATGGGTGCCGAGAATGCTCACGCCGCCGCAAAAACAACAGCGCGTTGAGTGTGCGCGTGCGTTTTTGAACTTCTGTGAAGAAGATCAGGATGGAGTGTTGAGTCGAATAGTCACTGGGGATGAAACTTGGGTTCACCACTATGAACCTGAGTCCAAGCAAGACTCCATGCAGTGGCATAAAAAAGGTACACCACCGCCAAAGAAGTTTAAGGTGTCACAGTCGGCCGGGAAACTCATGGCGACCTTGTTTTGGGACACAGAGGGAATCCTGCTCATCGATTATAAGGAAAAGGGTGTTTCAATAACTGGAGAATATTACGCTTCAATCCTAGAGCGTTTGAAACAATCTATAAAAGAAAAGAGCAGGGAAAATTGACGAAAGGTGTCCTGCTCCTGCACGACAATGCGCCTGTCCACAAGAGTCGTGTTGCACTGGCTGCCCTGCACAAGGTGGGATTAGATATTTTAAAGCATCCTTCCTACAGTCCGGATCTGGCTCCCTGTGAATATTACCTGTTCCCAAAAATGAAAAAAGAACTATGTGGGAAGAAATTTACCAGTGATGAAGAAGTGAAGGACGTGGTTTCAGCTTATTTTGAGGACAAAGAGAAATCTTTTTTTTCGAAGGCATACACAAGCTAATTGAAAGAGCTGAAAAATGTATTAGGGTTGCAGGTAAATATATTGAAAAAGAAAAATAATTCTGTATTTTAATTTTCTCTCTTTGCCCTCCATTCCGCGAACTTAAAAATGCACCCTCGTATATGCATAGGGATTGGCACGTAGAGGAATGTTTACGACATAGGTTTCGAGGGCTCCTAAATGTTCAAGTAATAAAATAAAGTTCATTTATGTGAAAATAAATTCTAAGTGATTTTGAATGATCAAATGACATTTTACAAAAAGATTTAAAATTAAAGCACTAAACTTTATATAACCGACAACAAGGTCCGTATTCAAAAATGTATGGAGAGAAATGTCTACAATTTACTAAACTTTAATAGACGTTACTGGGTAAATTCGTTCTCAGTTGTATTAATTACTATTAGCACGGTATGTTGATTTTTAATAGTTTTATGACAAATTGTTAATTGATTAAAATGTTCAAAACGGTATGGTAACTGACTGACATTTTTTTTTTTTTTTTTTTATGAACGTAGGCGGCGGACGAGCATACAGTCCACCTGATGGTAAGTGGATACTGTCGTCTATACACATCCGCGATACATGTCAACATTAGTCCAAAATGGCAAACGTTGGCACGCCCCCGGATGCGCTGCCTACCTTTGGAGACATAGGAATCTATTTGGAGAAACATTTGGGAAAACGGGGAGGAATAGGATGAGAATGGGCTCTGGCACATCTCACTCACAACCGAAACACGTACGTACATTGGGGAAATACGATAAAATGGGAAATGCAGTACATTTCAAGGTAGTCTTCTGTGAGAGAGGGGATAACGTGGCCAGTCGAGCGCGCCCAGCGGCTGTGCATCTCTCCCCATCAAAAGAGTTCATTCAATCAATCATTCATTCAATTCATTCGTTCATAACTGATGAATGGTCACAAATTCATGCAATACAAAGACGATGCCACTTATGTTGCGTCGACAAGTGGCGATAATTAATATAATTAGTGATGAAAAATATGAATAACAATAAAAAAGGGGGTCGTGTGGTGTTTTGGCCGGCTATAGAATAGCATCACGCCATCTCTTCACACAGGGTGTCGTAAAAGGCAAACTAGGGGATTACAAAGGGGCTACCACAAGCCGCGAGGAATTACACCATCTCTAAAAGAGTGGACTCACCAACCCGTTTGGCCAGCGTGGCGTTTTGAGGCTATATACATACATATACTTCGTGCACAGGACAATGTGCTTGAGGAGACTCATGTCCAGCAGTGAATAATAAATGGACTAATATATCATATTATATAATAAACACATGTACATGGTCCACAATAAAATGATTTGAAGTACGTTTGAAGCGTCGCAAACACCGAATGGCATACAACGGATAACAAGGTACCTTTTCACTAAACTTTGGACAAGACTTTTTCCTTATTAAGAATGTGTTTAGTCAAAAAGACGCTTTACTTTCTGATATTTGAGATAGAGCAAAATGTAAAAATAAAACGATATTTTTTTGTGAATTAACCAAAAGCCTTAATACTAGCCTTAAACTCCCATCCCATTCTATCCCTGCCCATTTTCCCAACCCTTTCTCCAAATCCATTCCTATATCTCCCAAAGGTAGGCAGCGCATCCGGGGGCGTGCCAACATAGAACCGACAATAAGGTGCTTTTCCGTGATAATGTCACACATACGTAATGTAACAATATCATCAATTACTCTTTCGTGCCATTCGCAATTCCAACGATAATTATCGCATTGTTATTGTACTATTAATATGCGATACTGTATTTAGTCAGGGCTCTGCGGAAGGTCGCATTACTTAATGATGGCAGCCGTTATGATTGAATGAATTGATTGGACAAAATTTGAGTTGGTTGATTTAAACGCTATGCTACTTGAGTTGATCACTTTGTAATTCTTTAACCCTTTTCTTTATTACAACCTGTCACTTGTGTACATTCAGTAATAATTAATGTTGACTGTTTTATGAAGTCTTCTTGCGCGGTATGCAACCATTGTTGAATACGACATTTTCTTCTGCTAAATTAAATCGATATTGTTATGATGGCTATTAATTAGGTCTTCTGTTCACTTCTGCCTCCTCAAACGTCTTCAATCGGAGTTAGCGTCCATTAGGTGACTTGCCTGTGTGTTAACTACGTAAATTATGATTGGTTTTATTAAATTATCAATGCAATTTGTAATCATATATTGAATTTTATCAACTCGATTATTTTAGTACGAAATTTTTAGAAAGTCCTTTACGTTCAACAGGGCTGTGCCACATTGCTATTGCTACACTGTTACTCCTTGTAACTACAGTAAGTATTAAATTTAACCAATGTAATTAGATATTTACAACCTAAATAATTAATTGTCTGGTCACTAACTACATGTATTAATTCCATACGTAAGCATATGTGTTTGCTCAATCATATAAAATCTAAGAAAGTTTCTATAAGACGCACAGATTTCAGAACCGCTAAATGGATTTTCACAAACGTTTTTTAAGGATACAATTTTAAGATAAAAGGACGTGATAAAAGGCTAGTCAAGTAGCGAGACGAAAAAAAGGGTGCGTTAAAAGATAAAATGTATAGTAACTACATATAGTAATATGTAGTTACTATACATTTAGGGATGTCATGGAGATCCGTAACAGCAACCGAAACTATCGGATATCCGAATTAAAAAAAAACATTCGAAACCGAATCCGAAATAGAAGATTCGGATGTTATTACAAATAATATTATTCAATGCTGTAAGGGACAGAATTTAAACGAGGTGAATTTTGAGAAGTTCTTGCTGCTCGCATTTGTTTTGACAGATTTCTCGTTTGCTCTTTATAAGAAAATGGTTTTATTTTCCTTTGCTTTCAGTTGGTAATTAAATTTCTTAAAAAAAAAAACAATTGTATAGATATACATATACGTATCCGGATCCAAAATATCATATCCCTAACAGTCCCACTATACATCAATGTGTACCATATGTTACATTTTATTTATTTTTATTATATTTTTTCCGTTGTTGGTATATTGTGAGTATTTATTAATTAATATCAATAAGTTTGAAATCTATTTTTTATATGTTATCGTTCATTGCACTATTAAGCTACTTCTGCGCTCGCTTATAATATCTGGTTCAACTGTGGATTGACTGGTAGAAACAAAATGCCATAAGGCATTAAGTTCGCCTTTGAACTTTTAGTACAAGCTTTAAATAAATAAAATAAACAAAAGTCATTTTTAAATGTAAGCATCCATATTAATGGTCACAGACTCACAGATCACCATAAACAGAACTGCCGTCATGTCCGTGACGTCATTTATTTATCATTTCACCGCGGGTAAAATCGCGATGGCATCGCGTGCGGCGCGCGATTCGCTCTACTTGCGACTTTCATGTGTGCACAACCCTAAAGTTGCTATGTTGTTAAACTCATTCACATGTATCTTCTACCTTTTTTATAGTAAGAAGACGACAGACGAGCATACAATCCACGTGGTGGTAAGTGGATACTGTCCTCCATAGACATCCACGATGCATGCCAACATCAGTCCAGAATGACAAATGCTGACACGCCACCGCATGCGTTCTGCCTACCTTTTGAGATGTAGGATTTGATTTGGAGAAAGAGTTTAGAAAATGGGGAGGGATAAGATGAGATGGGATGGGAATGGGCTCTGGCATTTCTCACTCACTACCGAAACACGTCCGTATATTGCCGAATAGGATAAAGTGGGAAATGTCATTTCCCAGGTAAGTTTCAAAGTAATCTACATTGAGAGAGGGGTAATGTGGCCGGGCGACTGTTGGATTGCAGCGTGTACCCTCCCCCTCTTATAAAAGATGACTCAATTGCTTTTATTTAAAAGATAAATCAATTGCTAAAATTCTAATGTGTTGACTAAATCAGCTATGTATTTATAAGTAAAGATATTCATACACTCGGAGAGTAAGATAAAGTATGAAATATAAGTAGTACATTACATTTCGGTATATTATACAAAATAATATAATTGTAATATAGCTATAGTATAGTAATATAATAATATGCAGTACAGAGTATTATGAATACAATTCTACAAAAGAAAAAATACTAAAGATAAATTGAAAAGTACTACAAAAATAACTTAACTTCCAGTAACCTGTATAAACGGAAGTATGTAGAATGATACCGGTCAAACAAGTACCTATCAATTTTACCCAACTACCCTCAAGCGAATGTGCAGTGCCGTGATAAACTGACACAGTTTTATGGCACCAAGCAATTGTTCCGTATGTACACTACATTTGTAAATGTTAAATAATAATAATAAATAAAACGAGAGAGTAATATATTATAGCAATACAGTATTATATAAGCATAGTAAATAACCGAGTTCTCTCGACTATTATTTAAGACGTAGTGAGTTTATACCCGAGCCGTATCTCTGAGTTTCTATAAGTACTTAAGTACGAATTTTTAAAGCTCGGTGGGTATTTATTGTCAATTTTTATTACTAAAAATAAAAAATCATATTATTTTATCCATTGTTTCTTCAAATGAATCACAATCCATTTGCCAACTAAGTCATAAAATAATAAGCAAACTCCCAAGGTTTTATAATAAAGCACAAAGGGAAATGCTTATAAAGGTTGCAATTATAACATAAATCTGCAAATTGGAGAAACTAAAGGTTAACCGATTAAGTGAACCAGTTGGTATTTCTCTTGCATAGAAACTTTTGTAAGCAAAACGTGTTAAAGGGTTTCTTTGGAATTCTAATAACAAGGGTGTTTCGACTTGAACTTTTAAATCTGAGTAAATTTCAACGGTGACAAAAATGCTGAACAATTATTACGCCAGTTTTAAACCAGGCGGCTACAATCTGCGTTACCACCATAGATGAGGTAGGCAAAAGGGGAATGCGTCAACTGATTCTTCGATAGGCATTCGAATGCACAACTACATGCACACAAACTCAACAGCTATAATTGAAGTCACGTTGTACGACACTGAAAGACAGATAGAACGGTGAGCTTGGACAGTAGCAAGAGCGAGATGAGCTAAACGTGTCGCTCGCATGTTTCGTATCTATAGTTATTTCCACTACAAAACTGTGTTTAGCGTGGGAGTGTATCACGTGCAAGTAAGTCGCTGTTCTATCGGTGACTAAACGAAACAGGTGCATTGGACTCGGTTTTGTAGGACCACGCGCGGTCACATATCTTACCTCCTTTTGATTTAATCTAAAGTTATCACATGGCGTTTCAAAAACTACAAAGAAAAGTGTGAACTCGCCAACTCGTGGACATTAGAAAAATAGTTACATTTAATGAGCTCCCGTGGTGGACTATGGGCCGAATTCTAACAATTGTTCCACAATAGGTTGTCCCACTGTCGATCGATTTTCTGTTTTATTTTGTTAACACTTGAACATTGATTGCCTCACTTGCCCACCATCACAATCCAACGGTAACGACATTAATACGTTACAATACAGACCCTGTCCCACGTAACCTATACACAGTTGTATTGTTTTTCCACTTGTTTACATCTGCAATACTTGTATCGTAACAACCGTGTGAAGTCAGGTTACCGAGTTATGATGTAACAACAAAATAGTGTGTTATTAAATTCGGCCAGTAAATGCCTATTGCTAGGTGTTGTAAGTGATTTATTGCTGTCTTTTGAAATAGTGCTTATTTTGAGGTAGCTATCTAATATTACGCGAAACTAAAGATAAAAAATGTTATATAAAGGTCAAAATTTGATTATGGACTTCCCGTGTAACATTTTATATAAGTGGGCACTATAGAGCACTGGTATTGTCTATTGTAATGTGTTGAGAAATTTTAATCGTGTATGGATGAAAGGGGTGTAGCTTTAATCTTTAACGATTATAAGATATCTTGTGTCTGCATGATAAAGATAAAAAGATAAAAATAGTTCGTATGTACTTACTACACGTACACACATACTGGGCGTATGTTATCAAGCGGCTTCAGAATAGCACCACCCCATCTCCTCCCGTGGGGTGTCGTAAAAGGCGACTAAGGGATAACAAGCGCCCACAGCCCCGAGGAATTACACCATATCTAAAAGAGTGAACTCGACCAACCCGCCTCTAGCTTGGACGATAAAATGACTAGTTACGGTTTTACGGTTACTTCACCATTTTTGTTTAAAAATAATAAAATGTACCAACGTCAACATGAAAGAAAATGCTATTTCTATCTTATAAGCCTAAATGTTACAATTAACCCATTTTACTTAAATAACGTGTGCATAATATCATGGAGTACAAAACATAAACCAACTGACGGATTAACAGAAGCCCAAAAACGTTATGAAATATAAACGGTGCGTCAAACACGCATGCACTTGACGATGGCTGAGACAGAAATAAACTCGAATTAACCTGATTCTATTGCGCAGGAGCAGGTATACTTTGATAGGATTTTTCTAAAATGTAAACAAAAACGAAATAAAGCTTGTGCAAAGTAAGTTATTTGGAGAAGTGGTTTCGCACGATTAAAGTAATCGATTATTGAAAATAATATGTGACATAATCACATATTTTTCTCAAAATAATATGTGTCTGAGAAGATGGACCTTATTGTTGGTTCTGTTTCAGCGAATATTGAGATGTTAGCGCGCCGTTTTAAAGCCATACATATGTCCAGCAGTGGATGATATAAGAGCTGTTTACTGATATCTACGCTAAACCTACGCTAGCGTAAGCGAAGGCGCGGAAAATTGCTAGTATTGTTAGTGCTGCTCACACTTCGCAGTAGATTAAAAACAATCTTTATGCCAATACCGTTTATCAAGTTTTAAAACCAATCCACGCTATTGATAGAGAGGCATAGGTATTCAATACCTTCTGGATAATATAAATAAATAATCGCAGGTATTGCAAGCCGCGTTGGTAGGTTATACACCGAGTGCGGAATGTATACAGATATATCTTAGCCTCATTATTACACCTAATACAAGGGATTATAATTTTTTATGAGTTTCTTATTTTAACTAATACGAAAGATAGCACGTGTTAAGCAAAATATGTCAAAATATTTGTAAATGTAAATATAGATATACCAGATCTATATTTACATTTCAAATGCACACATATTATGAAAGATAATAATTGTAGATGAGGTGAAATAAAGAAATGTATCAAGATAAGTATTTACATGCCAGACAAATTAGTTACTAGCTCGTTTTTAAAATGTCTCTAGCTCGGCGGTGAGGCAAGACATGGAAACCCGCATCTTCGAAACGTAAAAAAAACTTCAGTATGTGTATCTATCAATCCACACTGGACTCCGCGAGTCCAGTATGGATTGATAGATACACAGATAGTGGATTGATAGATACAATGATAGATACGTATGCATCCATTATGGCCCGAAACCCCTAGTGGTTTATTAAGAGAGGTCTGTGCCCTACAGGTGGGACGTTATAGGCCGATATCGAATAAAAATGTGAGACAAAATATACGCTAGCGGCAGCCATATTTAATTTTTTGTTACATAGTATATAGGAAACTCAGGAGATTATTTACGAATCTAATACCTCAATCGCCCTAATTTGTCAAGATATTTAGACTCTGCGAGGAAATAAAGGAACTAACAGAAATACATGCACACGCAGGAAATACTAATGTACAAACACGGGTAATCCTATCCTTGCAGTGGGATAAAAAAAAAGATATAATATCGTCTCCTTAGTGGTAAAACCGAGTATCTACACCAATATCATGATTTTGAGAAAATTCGATTTAAAGTTTGGCGATTAAAACAAGTATAATACTTAAAAGTATTTTTTTTCTACGCTATCAATCATTTTGAACATGAATATGATTGAGAATCAAGGGAATGAAAGGGAAAAAAAATGAACATAATAGGATTTAGTCGGTTTTTTTCTTTCATTATCTCCGAAACAGTTCATCTTAGACGAAAATCGATTTTACCAGTAGAAAAAATATATTAAAATGTCTATTTGTTGCAACTGTTCATTGAACCAAACAACTCCAAAAATGAGTTCCAAACATCACCATTATACCTACAAATTTCAAAGAGTTCTGACAGTTATGTGTATAACATACTAGTGTAGTTCTTTGACTATTCACTCAGAAAGACACATTCGAATAAGTGCATTCGTTTAGAAGTTATAAAGCATTACAACTTTTAACTTAGTACAGCAGCGCACTCTGGTGAGCTACAACCACAACACCCATCCTGAAACATGCTCCAAGGTACAAATGGTACAATTAAACGTTTACGAAAAGCAGCTTCAAAATCGGTTCCGCCGTTACAGAGAAGAGTGGTAACAAAGGGGTACACAAACATACATACCTAATTTTCTTACCCCAAATGCATATATATATTCGTGTACCATCTCCGCTCCGTCGTGGGTAAAAAAGTAATTAGACAACAGAAAATTAAAATTACACAATACTAATAAACAAGTACAAGTAGTGAGTATTGCATTAAAACGGCAGTATTATAGTTTATGAAATGAAACCGACAACGGCATACTTACTTAATAACATTAAGCTAGGTGTACACTGTTGTTCTCATTTGATCAAAGTCTTAATTAATATGTCGCTTGCTAGTTACTCACTGAAGACCGGTATATGCTCGCTACAAAACACAAGGTGTTATGACTTCGACACGTATGTTTGTCGTGGCCTCGTATCTCTTTAACGGACGGTCCGATTTTCATACATTTTACATTTCTTTTTGTTGTAAAGATTATTTTTCAGGGAATGTTTTTGTGCATAATTCCAAACATATAAAATCGCTGGCGATATTGTAGTTTTTAACTACATGCCATACCATCAGTGTCGCTTCTTTATACTGCTGGATCTTTACATCCAGACACTAATAAGCGACTTTCTAAGTCATGCTACGTGAACTCATAGTACTACATATGCTACTCATGCTACGTAAATGAACTCTAATAAAATAACAAAAACTTAGCAATTAACAAAACTTAACAAAAGGGTACTCAAATTAAGCAAAAAAAAAAAAACTGATCATACAGCAAAAACTTGTGAAAAAAACAGAAATTCCTAATGATTCGTCGAAAATTCATTTCAGACATTAGATAATTATTTTTGCATTTATTTATATGTTCGAGTTTATGTGAATTACTCTAAAACAGCTTTCGGCCAGGAAAGATATGGAACCGGTAACAAGTTTTGCCCCCAGAAACCAGTTCTGATGAACCATCGGTCGACCTCTAGGTTAGCGGCATTGACCTTTGTAGGTCGTTTGTAACACTTAAGTATGCTGTAAGGGTGTTTTGCAATGTATAGAGTTTTATTGTAACTTTTAAATTATAAGTAAATGCGTAGTTTATTTACACTTTATTGTTTACATAGGTTAATAGGTCGAGATGCTTTAGCGCGGACGTCTACGTAACACTGAAAAATAAATGATATTAATTGTTACATTTTTATTTTTATCAAAGTGATTAACAAGCCTTGGCCTCTCACCACCTGCTGATATGGTATTAGGAGGCATCAGAAAGTCAGTTATACTTTATCAGATAGTCAGTATCGGCTAGATATATATGGCAGATGATTTATCTATCAGATTGTTAACAGTTACTTTCTCAGGAGGCTGTGAGTATTGCCCTTAATTTACATTTATCGGATTCTAAAATGCACGAGTTTGTGTAAAATTCAACCATATGTGTATTAGAAGGCAGTTATGCAATTCCATTGAATAACTAACAATAAAATTGAATTATACCCAACAATCTACCCTCACTAGTCTTATAATTTACTTGAAAAGTGCTAGTTTTAATTTATTCTTTATTGTCTTTTTGTTAAGAGCTTATTTAAACTGAGAATCCAAATGGTTTATACGTAAATCTGGGAACTAGCTAATCACTGAACTATACTAGTGAACCGAGTGTAGTGAAGGAAATAGGAAAATGTCTTTGCCTAACTATGGGCGAGCAGGTTAATAATAATCCTAAATGCAAAGGTTGGTTTAGCTGTCCTCCTAATTGGAGAGGGTTTAACATATTGATGGTTTAATAATTGGAATAAATTAATCAATTTAGTAGGTTGTTTATACGTGTAAAGATCATGGGACGGATTAACCACATATGAGTTAACATATATGAGTATTGTATAATTGACTGGCGGAAGATACCACTAGGCATTAAATCCGCCTTTTGGAGAATGTTTCTTTGTGCATTATAATTATTTATTTACTAATTTTAGGATTATAATAAATAAAATAATGAGTGTAGTGTCCATCGCCTACAGAAGAGCACCACCCCGTCTCTTCCCGCGGGTGGCATAAGAGGTTACTAAGGGATAACAAAGCTACCAAAAGCGCTGAGTAACTACACCACCTTTGAAAGAGTGGACTCGCCAACCCGGTTGGCCAGGGTGACGTTTTAAGGCCATATATGCCACATGCACTGTGTATTTTTTAATGTTTTAGGACAATGTGCACGACGAGCTCTATGTTCTGCAGTGGATTCTGAAACGGCTGATAGCATTGCAATGAATAGGTTAATTTTTGATGTCAGGTGTCCATGGGCGACGGTGGTCACCCATCCGGTGGGCCGACATTAGGTCTGCCTTTTTCTATAAAAACGCGAGTAGACTCTAGTTACACGTGAAATTCCGAGCAGTACGGTTTGACTTTAAACTTATTGGAATTGTGCAACAGAATAAAATAAAAGAATGTTCTCCAATGCCCGTTGTTATTCGCCAACTCGATACTATTACTTTTTATTTCTCCGGTAAATTGCCTTGACTTTATCGCTAAAAACAGTGTATTAATATAATAAATCTCTTTCCGCAAGGCGAGAGCATAAACAAGATTTACAATTCGAGTACAGGCGACAACACGTTAAATCACAAACCACTATAACATTAAAAGACAAGTTTTATCTTTATAGTAATGCACGAGTCAAAGGATCTACTCTGAAAACACGAAAAACGAAGTTTCGGCCGATATTTACTCGTAGGTCCCTATCACAAAAACGTTCACTACGATAAATCGGCCCGAACTAACTTCATTTAACATTTGAAACTACTCCGATCGCACGGGACAATGATCGAAATAGATAGATTTTGACAAGAGGTACTTGGAGATCAAACGTCCAATTTCACGATATCTCAATGTCGCCTTTTAAATAATCGGAGATACCCAATACATAGGAGCTCCGACAGAAGGCATATCGGGTAGGGTTATAACACTTCGTTCGTTCTTACTTCGGTCGGGTCCGAAACTTCGGAAGCATAAAATCAGTGTCAACCCCCAGACTTTTGCATGTCGTTTTTGTACACGCATCTACACAGAATCGAGCTATTGGAGCGACGCGACTCGCGACACATCATAAAAACAAGCGCGATAGTATTAATGAATTTGATCACAAAATGCTCGAGAATACACTAGTTGACATTATTGTACATACCGTTTTACCGTTCAGTAAGAAACAGTTTGGTAAATATTTAAATGATAGCTTTAAAAATAGAGCCGGCACAGTGAGGCCGTTCAACTGCTCGCACATATACCGCACCTACGCTAATAAACTTTGTCCTTTGGTTTTTGTGAAAACTATTTACCGAAAACTGCGTATGTTTCTTCCAAAAGTGTAAATAAATTAAATCTATAGTTTACAATTCACAGGTTTACTACGAGTATCAGCTCACTATCTAGTAAATAACAGAAAACTGATCAAGTAAGCGGACAGCCTACCACGTATTTCTTGAAATCTTCTTCCAGCGACGTCTTCTAACGAAGGTTGGCAATCATCATGGCTATTTGTACTTCTTTAAATTTAAATTGTATTTCTTTAAATACGTGTTATTAACAGTTTCATATGTGGTCGCATGTACATTGTTGTGGCAGAAAGGTCATGTCTTTGCGGCCTTACAATTTAAAATAAGGATCTGATCATGAACTCGGGAAGATCATGCTGATAGGAAACGTCTCGCATCCTTGTTAAATATAACATAAACGAATTTAAATCTTGTGACTCATAGTTTGTTTTTAACCAATATAAATAGTTTTATTACATAATATTGCTTTTGCCCAAAAATATAAAATTATAAACCTAGAAGAAATAATTATCGACACATATAGGTAGGTAGGTACGTAATTTTATAATTTTTATGAAATATATTCATAAGTTTCATTAAGTATCGAGTTTTTGAAACGCAATGTATCCTTGACTTTTACGTAAAGACTAGCTTTGCAATTCCTCATATTCTGTGCTGATGTTTCAAGAAAAAAGTAAGAATACCTTAACATACATAAAAACATACGTAATACGATAGTAATATAAAAAATAAGAGTGCTGGCCGTAAATAATTTTCTGATTAACTCGAAACGTTACGAAAAATCGAAACCTAGTTCTAAATTTTTTCGATCGCTACCATTGGCTGGTGAAAGTGAGAGCACCATCTGTCTGTGACGTAATGTGACAAATCGGCCATTGTCCGCAGTTTCGACAGCGGTTTGCTAACACTGTAGTCCGACAAACTTATACATGGAACTATGGCGTTAGCGTCAGTTTCTTAGCCTAGAAAGCATTTCCACAACCAGCAGTTGCGGGCAAAAATTGTGCACCTACAGCAATAATTACAGACATTTTATTTTACACATTGTACCTACCTGTATTTTACAAATGAATTAATAAAAAAATCATATATAGATACATAGATATTTGCATACGAATGTATTCAAACATAAGATATAAGTATACATACATACTAAGTATCAAAACAAAAAATTCACATTTTGTTTTGCATTATATCTTTAGAAGATAAACCATACGTGGGTTTCGAACCCTTTTACTTGTACTAACATGCAGAGAATACTCATGAAGTGTTAAAAAGAAATATAAATCAGATAACGCTGTACTATTGAGTACAGCCTTATTTTATTTACATTTATATCATACTGTCAATTGTCACACTACGATTCCCTTTGTCGTCATGGTTTTAATATAATGTGAACCTTACATTGCATTCCATGTTAAGTACCCTACACCCGGTACTTTAAAAGTACTCAATATTTCTGTAATAACAGCCGCCATTTTGAATTCTTTAGACAAAAAACATATAATATTCGCGTCTCAAAGACGAATCCATAGAAATAGACAATTTAATAAATGAACTGGCAAAGATATATATTTGTACACGTATACTACATAGGTCACATTGACGGAACTGAAAATTGCCACTTACATAAACAATATTTAAAAAGTAATTACAATATTTGAAAATGGAACTCTTTGGCTGTAGAATAAAGTTTGTTTCATATAACAGTTATTTCTTTTTCATTGTGGCGTCATTTTAAAATATGCGTCAACGTCTGTCAACAACAAAAACATCGATGCTGTGCGCTATATGATCGAAACACACAGGCATGTAACCTAACATGAGATTCATCCTGGCATCCTTAGGCATGGGCATGAGTCAGATACAATCAATCTTACACAAAACTTACACTTACACTGAGGCTCAAAAAACGGAACGCGTCGCTTGGTGCAATGCCACGCTTACCAGATTCAACGAAGGGGCGTCAAATTTGGTGTGGAACATAGTAACAGGTGTCGAAACATGGTCTATACAGCTACGACCCCGAAACAAAGCAGCAATCAACCATTTGGGTCTTTCAAGATCAGCCGAACCCCACCAAAGTGGCGCGTGTGCGAAGTGCCGCGAAGCAGATGATCGCTTCTTTTTTTTTTTAAAAACTGGACACGTGGCTACTGTTGCTTTAGAGAATCGATGTACCGTGAATGCTGATTGGTACACGACCATTTGCTTGCCGGAAGTTATTGACGAACTCCGTAAGCACAACCGTAAACGCCGCATAATCTTGCACCATGACAATGCCAACTCTCACACGGCCAATAGACAAACGACTTTCTGAAGGCGAAAACGTAAACTCATGAGCCATCCTCCATACAGTCCCGACTTGGCACCTTGTGACTTCTTCTTGTTTCCAAAACTTAAGAACCAATTACGCGGCCAACGATTTTCATCGCCAGAAGAGGCTGTCGAAGAGTATGAAAAACGTTTTCGAGGTCACAACGGAGGACTGGAAATGTTATGGAAATTAGTTTATTCGTATTAAAAAGTGTATTGGCGCTCACGTAGAATATTTTGATTAACATTAAATTGATTTTTAGCCATTCATTGTAATTTCTTCTTATGCATTCCGGAAACTTTCAGTGTGTCATATACATACGCATATTGACTAAATCAAGTAATGACAATACACTTCTCTAAATTATCAATTTCAAACTTGTGGCGTTTGTCAGTTAGAATTAATTTATAGGCCGAAAATGATCGCTCCACGTCTACCGACGTGACAGGGCATTGTTTGAAATTTGGTGTCATGTCCGCAGAAATAAAGTCAGGCAAGCTTTGTCTCGTACATTAATGTACGCATTTAATTGTTAAATTACGTCAAGACCCGGATTTTTTAACAAGAACAACGTCTAACTTGTTTCGGATCTTTTCCAAAAATGAGTTTTTATGTCGAATTATGCACTATAAATGAAAAATCATCATATGCAATAGAGTGTGAAAACCGAGAAATATGCATTTTACATATGCAAATGCATACAATCGTATATCTAATCATAAAATTCCCTTTTAGCTTCGCGCTACCGATTAATTCCGATTTTTGCCGCACGCAAACATAACTTTGTTAAATGGGCTCTGCGTATCAACTGTATGTTAACAATCAAAGTTACCATTCGTTTTGCAACAGCAGTTTATGTGATGTGAAGTACACTTCAAATACATTGAATAATAATCTGTTTGATGTTATTAAATCATAAGATTATATTAACACAACTACTACCTTTTTATACAAACGATATTATATTTGATATCGAATTGCCGAAAAGTATAGAAGCTTAAGGAAAGTTATAACAATAGGTTGATAACAATAACAAAGATCAAACCCGCATATTATGTTTGACATATACTTTTTTTACATATTTTTTCTACGCCTTAGCTTATCACCTTTACGTCTAAAAATAAAACCCCCGACGGTTAAAAAAGTTTAAATACCTTTGAAACACTTAAAATCAAAAACACAAGCCAATCAGCAGTCGTGTTTACAATTTGCAATAGTTTAATACAAAGTTCCGTCGTGGGTAATAAGGCGAAATATTATATTTGTGAAATATACATTACAAAATTTTGTAAAAACATTGTTGTGTTTACTCCGCCTGTGTCTTTTATACCTATAAATTTCATTGTTTGTCTATGTCACTTATGGATTTGAATGAAAGACAGACAATATGCTTGGATATATTTATTTAATATTCTACTGTATGTAACTGTGGTATTGCGACAACGAATAATAAATATGAATAAATTTTCCTTTTTTTCAAAAAATAATAGAATTGTGTATGATTGTGCGAAATCCTACTAATTTATAAATGTGAAAAAGTTAGGATGTTTGTTACTTAATAACGTCGAAAAGGCTGAACCAATTTTGTTGAAACTTAGCAAATAGATTGTAATTCGGACTACGGCCGCGGAGGGCCACCGGTGAAATTTTAAACAAAATAAAAGTCAAAGGTCACATCGGTCTGAGGGTTCACATAGCCTACTATTCATTTAGACCACGCGAAGTGTTAAATTGATGAAAAGAATTTACAACAACAGGGTATGGAGTCTCTGTCACAATTTGTAATTAATTCTGTTTTTTTTTAACATTAAAAAAAATAGCCAAAGACCTGTTTTTTTTTCATGCGAACAAAGTCACAAACGATTGATGGTCGTCAAAGAAAATAGGTCCATTTCAAAATGTTGTATTTATATTCTACTGAGACTGTCACCCGGTCGCTTTTAAACTCCTTCCGTCGAAGAAGTGACGGTAAATTTGCACGTGAAGAATATTAAAACTCGACGGCGAATGGGCAATTTTCATAAGTAGGTTTCTATACACTATACCCTGTGTATAGAAACCTACTTATGAAAATTGCCGATCAATTCCCGAAGGGTGAAGCCATGGATTGTCATAATTATTACGTGTTTCTTTTTTACATATCGATATTCTGGACTTTATATTTGATACACATTTGTGAAATACAAAGCAGAAATTGCAAAAAGTTTCATAAAATGTTTACGACAATGAAAGTCATTCCTTTCTTTAAGTCATCGGTCCACCATTTTAGTGGACTAGATTAGATTTAGACTAAAAGAAAGTCGATGTTAGTGGCTGGATGAGATGTGCGGAGAACTTAATGTGGTAAAGAAACACAGACTGATGGTATATGGAATGGTAACAATAAAATTGTGATTTCAGACTAAGATTGTATTTACCAAAAATAGGCATTTTTTTAAATAAAGGAATATATTACAATACGGGTGCACTTTTTAATAATATAGCTGTCATTTCATTTCACTCAATTTCATTTCATTTTAGTATTAAACAATAGTAATGAAAAATAAATACACACTTTCCTTTTAGTGTGTAGTCCCATAGTAAAACGGATTAATAATTTTATTTTGTAACGGTTAAGTAACTCCAAAATTAACGAAATCAAGTACATACAATTTTTTACATTAACATTTCCAGTAAGTTGCGACACGAGTACCTAAGTTTTAAGTTAACAAAAATAATAAAAAAAAACGTAATTAATTATATCTATTAATTAATTAATTATTAAAAAACACGAATTGGTACGCGTCAGTCGAGGGCAACTAAATAACTTTAGTTACCGTAGCTTTAGATTTTAGAAAAACAAAATTATATCTAAAGGTCTAAAGAATTTTACGAGCCCTGTCCAAAAACATATCGATTATATATTATGTATATGTATATGTAATTTACACTGTTGTAATTTTGGAACTATTGAACCGATTTGGCTCATCTAACAACTTAATCGTTCTTATTCTTCGCAATAGGTAATTTCCTCCAACTAGTCAACCTGTACAAATTGATATGAAAGCACATTCGCATATCAAGTTATCGTTCCCAATACCTACTTTGTCCGTCTGTCCGTCTCGCGATAGCAACGCCAGTGCCGGTTATTGACCCCAACATTGATTTATTGATTTTCTTACATTCGGATTCTGTATATATGAAAAATGATTTTCATTAAAAAAAATGCGTCAATTGTGATAAAAATCGCGGGTTCGATTATCGAGCGGACAATTTGCTTGTTTAATATATTTAAAAACAAAGTTTATTTGGACACAGTTAGTTTGTTTGTGTTCGTTTTCGTGTTTTTCTGAGCCACGAGGAATCCTAGTTTGAGCAATTAAATGTGATGTTATTTATGTATTTTACTATTTATTACTATTCATATATAATGAATATCATATATCATTAATATTATATAATCCCAACTTTAACATTAATTATCATTAGACATTTTCCAATAGATTTATCGTTTCAATTCAGATTTTTTCCTTTGGGCCAATAAAAGGCCCTTTTCTTCCCACGACCTAATAACACTTTGACTTTTAATTACCTCGTAATGCAAAACCATTTTTCTTCCAGCAATATACAAGATAAAGATGCCTGTGGACTCGCCCACTCTCTCGTGGACGACGAGACGCCGACAATGTCGTAAGGTCATAATATCATCTCTGTACGTACACCAGTATAAAATACCATTCAAAACCATTCGTCCCACCCTTCAAAACCTCATACATATAAATAAGTATGATTTCCGAGCTACAAGCAAGTTAATCCGAGGAAAGATGTCTAATTGTCCGTTTATTTTTTATAGGTAATTCCAGGACTGGCTCGGCCGATTTTGAAACTGTTTTGGTCACTGTTTTCCGGAAGTTGCATTTGTATTTTAGTATAAAACATGCACAAGGTAACCATTTCGCGGGTGAAACATACAAGCAGACATACATCGTCATATAAACTACATGGTTACGATGAACCTACGCAAACGTGAGTGAATCGCGGATGGTCAATAGTATTCTTATTATATTACTCTAAACAGTCTAGACTGTAAAAAAACAGTTACTTTAAACAGTCTAGTCAATTAATATATATATATATATATATATATATATATATATATATATATATATATATATATATATATATATATATATATTGGAATGTGGCCATCATCACATGGGTGATGATGATAACTAAATAACTAAATTCTAAGCGTCGCTTACGAATTGTTCGTAAGCGACGCTTAGAATTTAGTTATTCCGGAGACGAAAAAAATAAAATGCTTTGACAACAGACAGTTGAGGTGGACTTAATGCTCTCGGGATGCTGCCGAAGAACTGTCTTCCGTTTTATAGCGTTCGCATACTTTAACTCGATAATTGTGAGTGATAAGTTAATATAATTTTAGAAATTAATTGTGTTAAGAGTTATAGTATAGGAAAATTAAAACATAATTTAGTGACTGTATTCATGCGTTTATATTTAAAATTGCGATATTAAAACTAAAATATGTCGGATAATGAACCTAACTACTGTGACTACTGATTACCCAGTCTTAAAAACCAACAGCTCGCCTTTGGAAATAGGGTATAGGTATGAAACCCTAGCAGTCGAACTCGCAGGCTAATATCAGTATAACAAAGGAATGAATGAAATGACAAAGCCTGGAAAAGGTCAGGTTAATTACAGAGGCCGACGATAATCCTTTTAGCGAGAGAATTTTCCTAATTTTCATAATTCATTATCAATTAAGCCACGTGGCATTTTATTGTAATTAAGTGAAATCTGTGTTTGATGTGTTTTAATAAAACCGATATATATAAATATCTTGAGTTACACGTAAATCTTTTATGCCTTTTGTGTATTACATGTGATATAATGTCTGTTACTGTCTTCTTATTTTGTTCTGGTGCGCAATAACGACTTGTATCTATCAATCTTGATAATAAAGTACATACATAAAGATCCCATTTAATATTTGATGCGCTCGTGTGTTTGAAGAATTATAAGAATTCTTTAGCTCAGAAGCTGAAGCAATGGCCCACTGAGAGGTTGCACGATTGCAAACTTTTTATGCGTTCGTAAACGAGTTAATAGGGTGATTTTGAACTTTATTTTCGTTTACCTAACTGAATAAATAGGTTTTGTTCCACAACGTTATATTTGCGGTTGGCGCTACCTAACCGCTTAATGAATAAGTTGATAATGCAGAGGAGATTGTATTTGTGCGAGCGCTCTATTGGCCGATACTTGAAAAACTTGTATTTATAAATACTCGTACGTCGCATACTAGTATTTAAACATTTAGCAACAGCTCTTGCGTATCCAAATCAATTAATTTAGGGGTCACTTTAAAAGGTCTAAGCACACCTACGTTATATTACAAATTGCGAAAGACAAACGGACAAACATAGCGCCCACTGGAGACAAATAATTCTAAGCTTGCTTTAGCATCAAAAGAACAAGTTTTTCTTCTTTACGTTTTTGCCATTGGCGCCTTCTAGCGCCTACTGAAGATATTGATATTGAGCTGCAAAAGGGTTTGTTCGGACGCTGAAATAGGATCGGACGTATTATACCATTAATTCGCGAAGACAATATCAAGGAAGTAAAACTTGAGCCAAATTCGTCACCGTTCATTAGTCAGTTTGTCGCTTGATGAGTTATAATCAATTTTGCCGCGGCGGTGTCAATCGTTATTACACAATTCTGTTTAAGTTAATTTCATTCGCTAGACTAGAGGAGGTGTAGGGCTGTCACTTCTATAAAATTAATTAATTTAAGAATGTAAATATCAATGTATAATGTACCGTATGTATGTATGTATCTAAGTATCTAAATATGTATTCATATTATGGAAATAAATTTAATTAATATCGTCGAATCATTTAGTAATACAATTTCACATAATTTTAACTGCTATTGCACCTACCGCACCATGTCTGCATAGACTGGGAGATAACGCTTCAAAGTATTTAAGTCCAAGTTTTGTCACTCTCTGCAATAAAGAATAAAGTAATGTAATAAAAAATGAGAATGTCAATCTTCGTTCTACATACAACAATATGATTGGCTCGGCTGACAAGAAAGATATTGTGAAGACACCGCCGCATGTCTGAAAATGTAATAGTTGAGAATCGACAACCCTGAGCAATATAGGAAGTTTATGACGCTGTCTAACTCGTAACTTGGTTATGAAAGAATACTTGTCTCCTCCATGTTTGTTACTTCTGACATGATACGTGACAAGAAACTAGGATCGATAACTAACAAACAAACAAATTAACAGACGATTAAAGAATAGGATAGGACTATAGGATCCACTATAAAGGATGGGGGTCATTTCTGGCTATTGTCATGTGTCTTAATAAATTATGTACCAGATTATAGGAAAAATCAACGATTTTCAGTTAGTAAATTATATTTTTTTCACGCCGTCACTATCTAGATATGTATTTGTTGTTAGGTTATTCATTATTCCCTAATAATACTAATATCCTGTAAATTTTCCGTTTTATGCAAGATGCCAGTGTTTTTGTTTTAACAGTATTCCCAATTAATTTAATTTTCCTTCTACGAGTTTATTTTATTTTTTATTTTTATATAGACGAAGGCGGCAGTCGAGTATACAGTTCACCTGATGGTAAGTGGATACTGTCGCCCATAGACATCCGCGATACATGCCAACATTAGTCCAGAATAACAAATTAATTATTTTATTTACAAATTTACTTAAATTTATTGAAAATAAAATGTTTTTAATAGCTAAGTTTTAGCAAATATCAATTTAATTCTATTAGTATAATTCATGTGATCCATGTAACTTGTGCGTGTAACGGAACGTAAAATGAAATGATGAAATGATGGACAAATGACATAACGACATGTCAAAACTAACAAAATGGCAGCTTGCGTTTCGTTACGTATACGCAAGAAAGTACAGTGATACCAACGAGACATGAGCTTTGAATTTGTGTGAGTGCACACCGTTAATGTCTAGTACGAATCATAACGATACACCGTTAACACACACCGGCCCTCAGCCAACACTTTCACTAGGCATCGGCACGTGCCTGGGCGCTTCTCGCCGACTCGCGACCCCGCAGTATCCCCCCAATGCAACGCCCTAAGCCGAGGTCCGTTCCTTCCGCCGGTTTACCGGCGGGGGAGCCCTTAGGCTCGTTGCAACTACACTTTTTGCTCCTGGCTGAGCGCCTTCTGCGCTCGCCCTAAACTAAACAAGTCCGGTGACTCTTGAAAGGCCACTAGGGCCACAAGAATTTAGACAATCCGAAAAAAAAAAAAAAAAACATTGCGAGGACTATTTGGACGATCGGATTGGATAATTCGGCACCGACTCACACAGATGCAAAGCTCATGTCTCGTTGATTTTACTGTATCACATTGTGAAAGTAAAAGTAAAATATTTAAATAACTATATATCCATGCATTAATTCAAATTGTTAAGATACATAATGTCACGAAAAACAATTTAAGCTAATAAATACAATGTGATTTCATTACAATATGGTGATAAAAATTAAATACCATACCATCAGCACTGTCACTATGTCACTAACTTGTGGACAAACTAACCACAGTAGGGAACATTTTTAACCGATTGAAAGTAAAGACACAAAAAAGTGTGGGGTCTAAAAGACCGAAATAAGTATTTCCGTTAAGTTCGTACAAGAGCCGAATCGGTTCAGTAGTTCTAAAATTATACCAGTGTAAACTTTTCAAAAATTCTCATAATATTATAAATTACGTACCTATATACAATGTTCTTGGATAGGGCTCGAGCTGGTGAAGCTGTACAAATTTTGAGTATTAATAATTTTTCAATTTATTATTATTACTGTTTATTTCTGAAAATAGTTCTGCAAAATTTAGAGAATACTGTAATCGGACTTCAGGAAGCAATTTAATATTATTCATTTTAAATACCTACGTATCTTAAATATTTATACCTCAGAGAGATTAACAGCCATCGAGGTTTATCTATTTCTTACTCGTCTTGTGTACCTACGATTTTTGTTCTTCATAAAGTTGTCGTTGTTGTTGTTCCTCTTTATTGTACTTACAATAAAACATTACACTATAACCGTAAGTACAAAGGTGGACGTATTCCAAGAAGAAATCTTCCAGTCGACTTAGAATACCCGACAAGAGTTATGTCCATTAAAAGTTCTTTGCTTTTAAACTGGTATTTATTAAGCCGATTCAAAGGTTTGCTCTTTGCTAACCAGAACCACAAGTTTCAATAACCATTGGCCAGAGAACTCCTCAGATCATTAGTTCTACTGACAACGCGACTTACGGACTACGCCCGATAAATCACTTCTAGTTCATAACATATAACGCTTGTGTTATTATTGGAACTCGACGTAGTTTCGCTTCACACGTTAAAGTGAGTTTGAATTTTTCCACTTTATCAATTAACTAGCGACCCGCCCTCGCTTCGCTTCGGTAAATAAGATTTTTTTTTTCAAAATTTCAAAATAAAATATAGCCCTTTTATTTTGAGGGATCCCTAATTTTTTCTAGTAATAAATATAGCCTATGTTACTCAGCGATAATGTAGCATTCTAATGGTGAAAGAATCTTTGAAATCGGTGCAGTAGTTTTTGAGTTTATTCGTTACAAACATATAAAAATACATACAAATCTTTCCTCTTTATAATATTAGTGTAGATTATTATTATCTATCTATACCAATATTATAAAAAGGAATTGTGAGATTTTTTTTTAAATTTATTTATACTTAAAAAGGTGAACTAGACACTACCGGTGCGATTTGGATTTTTTTTACATATTTAGGAAGCTAGATTAATGCAGATGAACATAGCCTATGTTTGAGTTTCTTAGGAAATAATTATGCCACCGGAGCCAGTGAAGCCAGAGCGGGTAGCAAAATACGTTGTTCGGCAACAATTTGTTATTTTCATTTTATTGAATATACCAAAAACCTTACTCAAAACCAATTTACCAATTGGATTATTTTCTCGCGAGAATCAGGATTAAAGTACATTGCTCCTTATTACCCGCCATCCGCACAAAGATGTCGATGCGTTTTAATCGTATTAGCTGCTATAAAATTACAGAACTTGTACATTTTTCTAAATTGGTAGGGCTGTGGTTATGCATTATTGGTATGCAATATTTCTGACAAAAAACCTTTTATTTTTAATTTTCTTTGGAAGCTGTAGAAACGTTTCCTATAATAAGACGCAATTAGCAAAACCTTTCTCAAATTAAGCGTCGGCAATGCAATTAGAAGTTATGGCATTGTTGCAAGTCAAAGAATTTTATACTGAATTGCATTATTAAAATTCACAAACTTATAAAAATAGTAATAAATAAGAATGAGTTTGTAAACAGTAGTAGGTACCACTACAAAACAAAATTTATCACGTAGATGTGGTCGCGGAATATCTCGCGGTCACAACAATAGTTCGTTAGTTTGAAATTCTCAACACATTGGGACAACTCCCTGGACATTCCCTACAATATAGCTAGGAACAACATTTAATAATCATTTATTTAGATATTACTAATAATTGAAATTGATGTTTGAAATTACTAACATTTAGACGAAAACGGAACTTTTGTATTGTTTCAATATTTTATTTGTATTTTGGTCATATCAGTACCGACTTATAGCCAACGCCAGAAGCCATCAAGCGGCGACATCCATGAAAGACTCCAGGGTCAGACCTGGGTTGAATCGCTGAAGGTGGACCTGCGGCAGCTGGAGTCCAAGTATAAGTCTAGCAATTTAAGACCTATGTGAGTTCAAGTATAAGTCTAGCAATTTAAGACTTATGGGCACAGAGGTGCTGCAGTGCACCAGAAGCTGTTCATGATTCCAGACTGTTAACCCGAGGGGGCAGTGTTGCTACGATTTAGGGTAGGGAAATCATATATTAAAATCCCTAATAATGACAAATAGGTGTTAAGTGTTGTACTTAATTCAAACATCTGTTGCCTGAATTAAATAAATGAATAACTGGGAGGGTGGACAGTGGTGGGGAACTATTGCTCGCGTCTACAGGAGTTATCTATCAACACCTCCAGGTAACATGTGTCCCTCGGTAGGACAAAATACTCAAATACGACAAAACGTTGCCACGTAGATGCGCTGCCTATCTTTGAAAAGGCACTATTGGAAAGGATGTGGAACAGGTATTTTTACGAGATGTGGCTTTATAAGAACTAGGAATCGAATGCGGAGCGGAACATTATGCACAGCAGTCATATTTTATATTGTAAATCGGGTCTGAACGCGTAAAATTGAAAGTTTTTGTATACATTCTAGTTCTACTCGACGTTTCGGCACGGGTTACACCAGCCGTGGTCTGACCACGGCTGGTGTAACCCGTGCCGAAACGTCGAGTAGAAATAAAAGGTGTTTACCTTCAATTTTACGCATTCAGACCCGATTTACAATATAAAAACATAGTGTTTTGGGAAAAAAATTAGCTTTGTCTCTTTGATATAACCATTGGAATTTCGGAAATCAGTAACCACTTATTTTCACACCGGCATACTTTTTTCATCCCGTGCGTCATGTGTGACGCGGGCATTATAAAAAGTGTAGGCCCACTGACAGGGAAATAATTGACTGTGGCGACTAAAATAGACGGATAACTCATGGAAAGTGGAGAAAAAAAAGAATTTTAATGACTATGGAGAATAATGGCGCAACAGTAAACAATAATAGGAATAAACTTGAGTGTCCGAGTGTCGAAATAATTTGGCAGTATACAAAAATACGTACAACGTAATTTAGAACTAATTATAAGTCTAAATTCTTGGATAAATTACAAAGCCTTCTTCCAAAGTTATTTTCAGAAATTAACTTCAACCTTCCAAAAATTATGAAAGAAAAAAATACATTTATTCCTTGTTACAACACCACAATCACTTTATATTCTAATATATCACCATTCTAATATATGTACATATATTAGAACATTAAATATAGAAATATTTTATCTAAGTATACTGTAAACTGATGACGTAACAAACGCTGAGAATAACTGACAGCACTGATTTTATACAATTATCATAATACAAACTTTATAATGCACCTGTCTTGATTCTTTGTTTGCTCAAAGGTTCACTGGTAGACAATGTCACAAAGTCCGCCATTTTTACATTTCCTCTGTGCAATGAAGTTCACATAAATAAACAAAAAAATATCCCGCATTCACCTATATGCTCACTGACGCCTAGTTAAGCAGGCCACCATTACGCACAACAAAATATATACTTAATGTGTAATACAGTGAAGTAAAAAATCGTAATAATAAACAAGAGAAAAGGTTAAAAATTCTGCATAAAACTTTTAAGATCTCCGCATTCTCGAAGTCCGTCACATTTTCCTTCCTGTAAACCATGTACAGAACAGAGGGAGGATTTCTTCTTTCTGGACATCATCTATAAAAAGCTCGCAAATACTTTGCTAAACTAAAGCTGGCTTCGGGCAAAGCCAGGGGCAGTCACTATTGTTTGGTAAAATATACCAGTTACCAATGTATTTTAGTTTTGATTTGAGCAAAAATAAATTGTTTTGATATATACTACCAATAACAATATAAATCAAAGTCAGAAATAAAGATCTTTTTCTACAAATTTCGTTTCGCAATAGAAATCGTTTCCGTCGCCATGTTTGTGAATTTTAAAACAGTGAAACAGTTTTTCTTTTATGTAATATTTTATCTATACATAAAGTTTTATTTTTCTTTATAGAAAGAAGGCAGCAGACGAGCTAACAGTCCACCTGATGGCAAGTGGATACTGTCTCCCATGAACAGGGCATGAAACTTCCCGGCAGCATGGAAGGTAGCTCACGTTCAACCTTTACCTAAAAAGGGTGACCGCACAGACCCGGCCAAATACAGGCCAATAGCGATCACCTCCCTCCTCTCCAAGGTGATGGAGCGTGTCATAAACACACAGCTCCTTGGGTACCTAGAGGATCACCAACTAATTAGCGGCCGTCAATATGGATTTCGCCATAATCGCTCGGCTGGTGATCTTTTAGCGTATTTAACACACCGCTGGGCTCACGCCATTGAGAGTAGAGGCGAGGCTCTGGCTGTAGGCCTAGACATTGCGAAAGCTTTTGACCGGGTATGGCACAAATCTCTGCTTTCCAAGTTACCATCTTTCGGGATACCCGAGGGATTATGCGAATGGGTTGCCAGTTTCCTGACTGGACGGAGCATCAGAGTCGTTATCGACGGTAGCTGCTCTGACACCATGTCTATTAACGCTGGCGTCCCGCAAGGCTCCGTGCTGTCCCCAACTCTGTTCCTTCTGCATATCAACGACCTGTTGCAAATTGGTGACATACGTTGCTATGCGGATGACAGTACTGGTGACGCCTTGTACAGGGGCCGCGCCAACATCCCTCGGGTCGAAGTGGAAGAGAGTCGCGCCAGGCTTGTGTCTGAAATCGAAGACGCTTTAGATCTAGTCTCGATTTGAGGTTCTCTGAACCTAGTGGATTTCAACCCCAGTAAGACGCAAGTCTGTGCATTCACCGCTAAAAAAGCCCCCTTTGTCGTCGCGCAAAGAGGTGTCGCGCACTGTTCGGTCCAAAAATTACTTTATACCGCGAACCCGTAGGTTGTGGAATGAACTGCCTCAAGAGGTCTTTCCATTAAGCTACGATATGGGGTTCTTCAAGAGAGCTGTGAATAGGACTTTGCAAGGTCGGCGGCGCGCCCGCATACCCCCTGGTGTTGCAGGTGTCCATGGGCGGCGGTAACACTTACCATCACGTGGGACCGCCTGCTCGTCCGCCCACTAGTCTATAAAAAAAAAAAAAAAAAAGAACATCCGCGATACATGCCAACATCGGTCCAGAACGTCTAACGTTAGCATGCCCCCGGATGCGCTGCCTACCTTAGGAGATTAATAGGAATGGATTTGAAGGAAGGGTTGGGAAAATGGGTTTCGGCATATCTCACTCACTACCGAAACACGTACTTAGATTAAGAAAGTAGGATAAAATGGGAATTGCAGGACATTTCAAGGTAGTCTTCTGTGAGAGAGGGGTAACGTGGCCAGTCGAGCGCGACCAGCGGCTGCGCATTAAAATTGGAATGTTTATTTTTCTTATTATATTTACAGTGAAGGTTTTCTAAGCGACCGGATAATACAGGCAGAAACATGCTAGTGTGCCTCAAATCATTGATCATCTCAAATGATTTGATTCTGGCGTTTATTATTTGTCAAGGGGCATGTACTGAGATATTTAAAATATTCACAGAGAAAAATTTGACGAATACGCGATAGTAGCGTTTACAGACGAGAAAAATTTACATTGGGGCATCAGGTGCGTGAAAGTTAATAACATAAAATGGCGGTGCAATCTAAATAATTATAAGAAGGGCACTTTCTTTCAAATTAATTCAAGCATAACTCGCGATACTTCGTAATAAAGTTAACAATACCCATATACTTTCATGTGGTTGAAATTTGTTAACCATTGTATAAGAATAGTGGTGCAACGTGTGTGATAGGTGGCCTTGGAAGACGTCTATGTCACGAACAGAGTATATCAAAATGTCATCAAGTATACCAGGATATCAAGAATGTACACCGATGAACAGAGTAGACGATAAAACAAGAGAGGGAAGGGAAGGGGAGAGACAGAGACAAAGCCTGTGTGTTTTAGACGTTTTGTAGACGACGAAAGCCTTTATACCTACTTGTTATCTAAAATAATTAATAACGGACCTATTAAAAAGTTAATTAGCTATGGCAATTATTCTAGGGAGGGAATTATAATAAAAACAAAAGATCATCTCTTGTCAGCCTTTAACCTTGCAGAGACCTAACTGTCACAAAAATCCCGCTAAAGAACATTTATCAGTGTGTAATGCTAATTTATATAATTAAAAAACAATGTCATTTGTATTTTTTTATTATTATCTAATATTTTTTTGTATTTAAGGAATAAATAATAATGTAATGGGTTTTACAATTACAAAAATTAAATACTTTAATAACAAAATCGATTAAACAATCCAAATAAACATACTGATAATGTTGACAATATTCCTTTAGATATTTTTAATGAAAACGACGAAAAGGATGATCCCTATTTACGGAAAAATATTAAAACGAAATTTGTTTAGACGTCACGACATTCAAATTCACGGAGACTTGTCCATCATTATCAAAAAAACAAAAAGTTTGCATTGCCCTGCTCTCTAAGAAATAAAAATATATTTTCATCCAAAGATGTTTAAGACCTGTCACAACACGGTCGTATAACAAGCTATAGCATTATTCAACGAGCTCGAATAAATAGAAATTTCTTTGCAGTTCATTATTAACATATTCAATAACCGACTAGGTGGCGTCAACCGCAAATACATTTTAGAAAAAAAATATATTTTCAGTTAAAGCAATGAAAACGAATTTTAAAGACACTGTAATATATTATTTACAAACGCAAACAAGTTTGTAAACGGTTGATCAAAAGAAAGTATTAGATTTAAACAGATCGAAAATACACATAAATTCCATTTTTTTTAAGTATAAAAGTATACGCACCCTAATTTTAAAATGACTAACCGTTTGTCATTACAGGCTAGAGGAACTCACAGGAAGCTGAATGGTACGGTACTACTGGTCGTGAACAAAGCAAAAAGTTTGGGCATAAATTTTAGTAGTTGGAAAATATATGTATAAAGAAAAAATAATATACGAATAATTTATATCTTTTTATTTCCGATCAGCTAGATCTTTGTTCTTGCAAACAGAAAGCTCTTCCTTTAAGAAACAAAAAAGAATAGTTTAAACGCCGTTACAACAGGCAATGACGTCGTAAAACAAGCCAAATACATACCACTTGTTGCGACCAAAAACATAGGAAAAATGTTACACAGAAGTTTGTTAGTAAAACAGAAAGTGGAATCCGAGGATTCGTTACAAAACAAACATGGTTACGAACTCGCATACACATCGACAAAGATTTGAATTGTGATTGTTCGATTTGTTGAATAACTACTTGGCATCACCCTATTGCATTTCTTTTCAACCAAAGGTTGACTAGCAGAGAATGCCACTAGACATTAAGTCCGTCTCTTCTACAATTTTAGTGCAGTAAAGCTTAAATAATTTTTTTTTTTTTTTTTTTTTTGTAATTTACAATCAGTCGCCAGACTATAAGTAAATTTGTTAAAAGGAGAATGGCGTTTAGTGTTACTGCAGGATTGGGCTGCAGCCCTCTTTTAGGTAAGGAGCACGTGAGCTCTCTTCAGTCTTTTTACAGGCCTTGAAGTCGTCAACTGGTAGGCCAGTGGATTAGGATGTGCAGAAAGACGCTCCATGTACTTTTTCTTGTAACGTTCAATTTCCGCCGTTACAGTTGGAATCCCAAGATAATCATGGATTTCATAGTTTCGAGCAAACCACGGGGCGCCAGCAATGACACGCAGAATGTTGTTCTGTACTCTTTGGAGACACGTTATATTAGATTTGCTGGCTGTAGACCAAATCTGGATGCCATATATCCAGATCGGTTTTAGGATGGTAGAGTAAACAAGCAGTTTGTTGTTAGTGGATAGAGTTGATTGTCTACCGAGTAACCAAAGCAAGTTTCTGAATCGTTGGTTAGTTTCGTCTCTTTTGGCTTTTATGTGATCCTTCCAGGTCAGACGTCTATCCAGGAGGAAACCGAGATATTTGACGCAGTTAGTTAGTGGCAGGATTGTGTTGTCAAGCCTGACCGGTGGGCAATCACCTTGCCGTAGTGAGAAAGTGATGTGAAAGGATTTGGGGGCACTAGCTTTTATTCGCCATTTATTAAGCCAAGCGTGGGTATCATTTAGTTGCTGTTGCAGTTTTGCGGTTGCTCTTATTGGGTCCACAGAAGATGAAAGGAAGGCAGCATCATCAGCGTAGGTAGCAATAGTGACGTCCGCTGACTGCGGCAGATCGTGGGTGAAGATGTTATACAAGACCGGTCCGAGGACTGAGCTTTGGGGCACTCCAGCAAGACACTCGAATAAGCCAGATCTAGCTTCACCCTGCTTAACAAAGAAAACTCTGTTTTCCAAGTAAGACCTTATTGTGGAATATATAGGATGTGGTAGAAGCTTCTTGATTTTACAAAGCAGTCCTTTGTGCCAAACCCTGTCGAAAGCCTGCTGAATGTCCAGAAATGCTGCAGAGCAATACTGTTTGGTTTCCAGGCAGTGGCGAATTGCATCATAGACTCTGTGAACCTGTTCCACGGTTGAATGATGCTTTCGGAAACCAAATTGATGTTGCGGTATGATATCACGTTCGTCAATGCATTTGGAAAGTCTAACGAGAAATATTTTCTCCCACAGCTTAGACAGGACGGGTGTCAGGCTGATGGGCCGGTATGAAGATGGTTCGTGAGCTGGTTTTCCGAGCTTGTGAATCATAATTATTTGCGAGATCTTCCAGACGTTGGGGAAGTGAGAAAGTCTCAGTGTGGCGTTAAAGAGATTAGTTAAAAACACCGCGCATTTTTTTGGTAATTCCTTCAAGAGCCTTGGCGATATGAGATCGAAACCAGGCGCTTTTTTGGCATTCATGTTTTTTATTTCTCTCAATACTTCACTGGGTGATGTTGGTGAGGGCGGAAAACTGAGTTGAAAATCTTGGTTCAGAACAAAATCTATATGCGGATCATCATCGCCTTGTGCTTCATTGGGTTTGAATACTGCGGCTAAATGTGTGCCAAAAACTTCAGCTTTTTCTATGTCTGTACGTGCCCAGGAATTTCCATTTCGGATAGGGGGTATTGGGATTTGCATTTTGTTTAAATGTTTGGTGGCTTTCCACAGGGAACGTTCGCCCCGGCCTAAGGGTGACATAAGCTCTAAAGTTTGTCGCACTGTCTCATTAGCAGAAGCTCTTAAAAGACTTTTCAACTCTTTAATTGCTCGGTTGAGAGCCGATTTGTCAGAGGGGTGACGCGAGTGTTGCCAGACCCTGCGCAATCTGCGTTTCTCTTCGATTTTACGTCTTATCTCCATTGGTAATATTGGAGAAGAGATACTCGTACAAAGCTCTGGGGTGTTTTTCCACGCAGCTACCTGGACCAAGTTTGTGAAGTAGAGGCTGGCGTCTTCTAATTCATCAACCGATGACATGGGAAATTGAAGGTCAATTTCATCGTTCAAGAAGTCCCGAAAGCTGTTCCAATCGGTTTTGAAGTTGTGGAGAGATTCGCTTAAATAAATAAAAAAATATTCTCAACTAGCAGATCGGCATTGGCTGCATTGAGGTGGCATAATGATTTCCCAAGGAACTCAGACATAGGCTGTGTCGGCATTAGTTTAGCTTTTTAAAAAGTGAAAGAATTTTTTAAAATTGATCCACAAGTTTTTCAGTTTATCTCTTACATGTAAAAGCGAGACAAAGTCATAGTCTCTTTTTATATTTGTATAGATAATTGTAACAGACATTGTAACGCATGAAAGGCAAAAAGGCACAAAAGGCGGTCTTATCGCTAATAGAGATCTTTGCCAGACAACCTTTGAGTAGGGAGGAAATAAATATTTTAATCACAGGTACGAGTAGATGGTGTACAGTATATAATTAATTACATTACACATAAAATGCAAACAGTAGATACAAATACGTACAAAACAATACAACGCACAAATCCAATCAAGCGTCAAAAGTGTTTGTTATTTATTCAGGAATTTTATCTTTTCGATTTTAAGCCTGTGAAAGAATTTATCGAATCTGATAACGGGTTATATTAAAGATAATAATAATGAAGCCGTGAGAAATAGTGCTATTTATCAAATATTACAGATAGTATTTGGTACGTTTGGCGTAAAATGGGAAGTAACGCTAGGTAATAAATTAATAAAATATAAATAGAATTAATAAACGTAACCTATTCGTCGATGAAGAGCCAATACCTAATTCGAAATAATTATGCGTTTCTAATAAAATTCTAATAATTATTATATATGCACCCAAAGGTTGCTCGAGATCGCTATAGCCCTAAAACCTATATTTCGTATACCTACTTATTTGGACTTTGTGTCACTTACCTCCTATTTATTTAAACACTTACTTTTCACAGGAGAGAAAAAAGAAATGTATTCATAACGGAGTAAGTTACTTGCTTTAATAGCTATTTTCATTTCAATTTGTTTGCTTTTGTACGTAAAAACTATCTCAATTAATTGATTTTTATGGAGGCCTAATAATTGAATTTTAATTATGAAGACGAAAATTACGTAACATACGTAAAGTTTTGTTACGTTGTAACCACCTTATGTTATCTATATCTCAACGTTCGACCACGGTCGGAAATACGAAGAATCGACCGGCTGTACAAATATGTAATGTTTAATTTATACCGATCTCCTACCTAAATTCGACAACCGAGTTCTTTTTAAGTAATATCAATTTAAAAGGGTGTTTTTTTTTAATTTGGAAGTAATATTAAACGCCCACTGAAATAGATATTAAGGCTCGTTTACACAAGGATAGTTTCGTTCTAGGTTCGGGCGAGAACGATTCTTGTATGCGATCAAACTACATACAATTCTCGCTTACAACTGTTCACATGATGATAAAAACTCGATGATTTCAGGGATGATAGTGATCAGATAATGATACCAGTTGTTTATACTAGCTTTTGATAGATGTTCGAGAAACTCACCTTGTGTAAATGAGCCATTAGTGTATAAAAGTGATCGGTGATCGGATTTGGGTAGGAGGTCGGTATTAGGTAGCTTTCCGTTATTAAGACTTATTGTTAACACGCGACATGAATTATCCATATCGAACACGTTTTGTTCCAAATTTAACAATAAAATTACCGCATTTACCGCATCCGTTATCCAAATCAAAGATAAACAAACAGTGGATGTTTTAAACATTGTTTAATTGAGGACTTCAGTAGCGCATGCCTGAATATATGGCCATTGTGATGAATGATTCACTTTGGTAAAATATCAGTATTGATAAAATTAAAAAAAAATGACACTAGCTCGGCGGTGAGGGAAACATCATGAAGAAACCCGCACCCGAGAATTTTTTTAAAAACTGTAATATGTGTATCCACCAATTCGCACTGGGCCCGCGTAGTGAATTATGGACCCGAAGCCCCCCAATGATTTACTAAGGGAGGCCTGTGCCCTGCAGTGGGATAGGCCGATATGAATCAAGATATCAATAACTCTTGGTACTTCGAACAATACTCGACCGAATCATCCATCACTGTTACCACTTTGCCGATTTTACAATAATACTTTTTTGAACTTTTCTTAGTATGTTTAAAGGTTGTTTTTATATGTATCTGAATAGTTGCAAAAATATCTGCAAAAGTACTGCACTCCTTAGAAAAAAAAGTACAAGTGCATTTGTACATTCAAGTATATGCGCAAAGACAGTAAATGCAGATAGTTTTAGTAAAATTTTAGTGAATTTAAAATCAAGCTAGAAACTTAGGAGTTTTGGATAATATAAAAAAAATAAGCATCGTTTATTGTTGGTTTCCGAATATAATTTCCGTTATTTAACGCCTTCATACTATGCCACTATGCCCTTTCTTGTTGGGACAGCAGGATAGGGGATGTCTCTGAAAAATATTTCTTGGTTGTACAGTAAGTAGCCAATTTTCTTACATAAATTTTGTACAAAATATCTCTAAATATCTAACAGAATTTGATGGTATTTCCTGCTTATTTAAAACTCGACTAGTTATTAACTTAATACTGTGATTTCCCGTAATGAATTCAGTTGGTCGGTTTCACCTTCGTGCCTACTCGTATCTATCGACAGAAATGTTCAAGGTGTTCTAGTGCTTTTAGGGATTTGCGACCTACTCAAATGTTCATATACTTCGTGAATGACTCACAAATCATACAATCTCGTAATATATCTAATACATAAGATAACGATTATTAGACGGAGTAGTTTCTAGAAATGTTGAAGAAATATTAAACCAGAAATCTGAAATAGCCATTACAATAGATTACCAGGAAGAGCTATTGAAGAGATCCAATAAAGGACGTTTTCAAGCAGAAAGAATAATTACGGACAATTACAATAATGCAAACCTATTATAAAAAAGAGTCAATGCGCGTGACCATTGTCGAGGTAACAACACTTGAGATCCTCAGGTTTTTGCAACACTAACACTGTGACCTTGGTAAAATCCAAGTGTTTTATCACGGAATATTTGTTTTTACACTATGTACACTGAACACTGGGCGAGAACCGTGACACGATGGAACTGTTTGTAATTCGCGGATGTCACACACAAAAGCGTGCGGGTCGGGCGGAAGGCCGTAAGCGACTGAACGGGCGCATGCGCCGTCCAGCGCTGCAACGCTTGACAACTCGCGAGTGAAAGCTAATCCTGCGCAGCTAAGCTAATGACTGCTTAAAACAGAAACACACAGATTTCTTCAAGCGCTTTTTGCTTAATGCTTAATGAAAATGCTTTCTACTAACTGGTCAGTTTCTTCGCGGACAGTAAACAAGTTGCAAAATGGAGAGAAGTAGAGATTTTCCTCATAGTTGAAATATATTTTTTGCTTTAGCTCTTTCCTTTCACACTGGCCATATGTTCTTCCTGTTCTGACGGTATTCTGCGAATCCTTACGATTGCATCGCAATCGGCCCATCTGTTGTGTATACGTATGTTGTGCGTCATATAACTTGAAAAACACCTGTTGCATGGCAACAATAGGTGTGATTCAAGGTGGCTCTTTACTCGAAGGTCAATGCCTCTAGTTTATTAAAAATATTGTTATAATTAGATGTGTTATGAAAATTTATAATTATTCATTTATATTGTAATTACTATCATCTTTAATTGGACATGTAATTGATATCATTACTTGGCTTTCACTTTTATCAGTCTTATTTTAATCTGGCCAATTAAATGTGTTTTTCATTATATTTACAAGCAGTAAATGAGCTAATAATATCAAACTAATAATCTATACTGAATCATGTATGTCTAAATTGCTTTTGCGTACACTAACGCAAAGACAAAACATTACGCAGCAAGACGTGATTTTTGTACGTAATTAACTATAGATTCATTTTCATTACTAAAGTATGTTATCAAAAATTATGAATGCGGAGTGTAACAAATCATAACATTTAGTACATAGTTAGTAAAAATAGCAGTATTAATTAATCTTTAAGATATTATGTAGATATTTAAATGAAAGGTAGGGAGGGCTTACATTTGACACCTTATTTGCTAACCGTGGCTGGGCCGGGTGTCATGGCAGCCTGGAGGAGGCGCTTGTATGCAGAACAAGGGCGCAGGTATGACATATTATAAGGATTTTAATTAGAACATTAAATTTGTAGATATATGCAATAAAATTCTCTGGACGAAATCTAGATTTGAATATTTCACAAACTGTTCAGAATAATGTTTTTTTTATGGAGAGATCGCGGCAGACGACAAGGTAGTCTGTCTACCTGGTGGTAAGTGGATCCAGTAGCACATGGACATCTGCGATACATGACAACATCAGTCCAGTATGTCAAAAGTTGGCCACGCCCCCGGATGTGTTACATTACCTCTGGAGATTTAATGAAATGTATGTGGAGAAAGGGCTGGGTAAATGAAGAGAAATACGATAGGATGGGATGGGGATTGGGCTGTGGCATATCTCACTCACCATCGAAACGCATATGTATATTAAGGAAATAGGATAAAGTGAGCAAACGAGTGCGCCGAGCGGCTGTGGGATATATAATTTGTTTAAGAGAGACAAAAATACGACAAGTGTTTTTGTTCGACATTTCGGATTTATATGAAACTAAAACTACTAAATATTAGTTAATCTAAACAAGAACACTTTGAAACAAACATTACTTTCCAAATTAATCAAATCCAGTCGGCAAAACAAACCAATCACCCGACAAGAAGCCTCAATCTTATAAATCAGCTTGTATATTAATTCCGGCTATTGGCACTCTTACAGATGACGTAATAAGAGTCATAATAGCTCGATTGAATTATTTAAATTCGACCTATAGTGAACGTATGCGCAGGCGCAAGGTCGTTGGGAACCGGTTGACGATTGCGATCGAGTTATTAGTTTTTAATGGAGAAATATACTGACCAATATATTATGCATAGTGACACTGTGCTTTATTAAGCAATTTCCGGCAAGGTGGAAACTGGAAAATCTGCATCTGATGTGGTAGGACATATTATACGGATATCTGAGATTTCGTAATTTAATCTTTTATATAAAAACGTTGATAGAGGAGCACGTCTGTAGATGCGCTGCCTTCGTGGCCTTTCTCGATTTTATCTTTTGAGTGATTATTTGAGTACGTCAGTCAGTAAGAGGCGGAGCGGACATTAGATGTGAGGGATTATGGATAGCTCCCCGATGAATGTTTCACTGTGTAGAATTTGGACTACCCTTTGCCGAGTTAGGAGTCATGATTTGGAAAGAGCATTGAAATTCGGCCGCGTGTTGTGTGCCATCTTTTAAATAGCACTATGCTATATCCTACCGCGGGTGTCGTAAAAGGCGACAAAGGGATAACAAAACTCAGAGGTACTACACTATTTCTAAAAGAGTGTGAACTCACCAACCCCTTTGCCCAGCGTGGCGTTTTAAGACCATATATCCCTAATGTAAAAGAAAATGTGCATTCGGCAGTTCATGTCCAGCAGTGGACGATAAAGTGACTGGTGACGGATTGGATTTTTGGATAGATCTTTAAAATTAGAAATTTTACCGATTACTATACCGGTTTTACCCGATAGTTGATAAAACGTGTTTCTTTTTCAAAAGTACTTGACAGATGTTGGGGCCAATTATTTAAAACCGTAAAAATTCAGGCCAGAGGTAGTCTTTGAAAGTTCAACCCAACAAAGAGATAATACACTCAGATTACGAGAATAAAATCGGTCAAAAGATAATACTGTAAAGTAATAATTCCGTCGCTTACGTTACCGAATAAGGCTTGAAATGAAAACTTGTTTTGCATCACCAATTACGTCATCGACAACTTTGAATATTTTCAAGAGTTAGAAGCCACCTTTGACTTCTCCACCTATAAGAATACGTATAGGTAACAGGAAAAAATTGTTTGTAAGGTTTTCCCACTAAAGCCTATTTGTGGGTTTCGAGGATCGACCAAAAGGGACCAAAAGTAATAACATTTTTCCTTGAATGGAGACCACGCATGAGAAAGCAGTGTGGGAATCTCTCCAGCAGGGTAGATTGACGACTTGCAGAAGTTTGTCGGTAGTGGCCGGATGAGAAATGCCGAAGATCGTGTGTAGTGGTCGGGCATGAGATATACAGAGGATACTCATAGACTGATGGATTGGATTCGAATTGGATAGACTGAAACAAGTGCACTTTTTCTGTATCAAGAAATGATCACGGTGACATGGTTATGGTTCTCACGGTAGACATTAAATTTTGTCACCCTGAATTAAAGAACACTTCAGAACTATTTTTTTGTATTATACAAAGATGATGCATTCGCGATACATGCCAATATCAGTACAAAATGATAAATACTAACTAGCATGCATCCGAATGCGCTACCCACCTTTTGAGATTTACGAATGAATTTAGAGAGTTGGAAAATGGGGAGGGTTAGGATGGGATGGGAATGGGCTCCTGCATGTCTCACTCACAACCGAAACACGTATTACATAGGGGCAATAGGATAAAATGGGAACTGTAGTACTTACATTTTACGGTGGTCTTTTGTGAGAGAGAGAGAGGGTGCACGCTGCAATCTCACGCTTCAAAGCTTAATGAAAAATAGCATTCAATACAAGTCAAAGTTTTAAAAATAATGCGACGAATAAGGTAGCTCAAATTACCAAGATCTAACGCCACAGCCGTGGATAACCTACTTCCAAATGCGATAAAAAGCTCAGTTACGTGTTAGGAGTCTGTGCGCGTTGGCAGCGCATATTCAGTGACCGGTGTGCGGTTGACCGAGTGCTACAGTTACCTCGTTATACCGACAGTCAGTTAGCGGACTTGTTCGCTTGTAACTGTTGTAACTTGTAGTACATATTTAGCTACTATTGTAGGTTTCCAAGAGTGTAGGCATCTAGTTTCTAAGATATTAGCATTTTTCCATCATCAATAGAGGTAGTGAAAGAAAACATCGTAGAAAACCCGTGTACCTCGGAATTTTAAAGGTGGTCCTGACTCACGCCGTGAAATCGAGGCGAGAATTCACGTCGTTAACAGCGCGCCCTGAAAACGCCTCTGTACACGAAATCCGCGAAAACCATCTAAACTCGCGTTCAATGCTTTGTTGGCGTATTCACGGTGTGCATGTAGAACCGTCTTAAAGAAAACGGGGGCCTGTGTAATATCCAGCAATCCGCAGTCTTGGTCAGTCTTGTGGATTAAGACCCGATGCCTCCTAGTAACCCTTGATTACAATGGGAGGCCTGTTGGACATTATAGGCGGGTCTTTATTTGTGAAACAAAATGATTTCTAACGATTTTACGAGCGAAATAGGGCTCCTAGTGAGCGAAGCCGCAGACAAAGTCATTAGTTTTTAAGTAGATAGATATTAGTCTTTACTTATCCATAACTTATTAAGATATGAGATAAGCAGACCAGATAGTTAACATACTTACGTTATTCACAACATATCGGATTAGTGAATGAGTTGTTTATAGAACAAAATATGGCACGGAGGCAGCCCAGTTGATGTAAATAAATACACACCTAAAGTAATTCCCGAAATTAACACAAACAAACATACATATACATATTGAGCTTATAAAAATATATAAATTCCACCACCCATACTATTTTATAACAGACTTACTTCGGTTAACTTAAGCAAGAACATAATATTAATGGTAACTTATTCTGTTATCTGGACGCTAATATCGTGTTAAGAAACTTTATCTCTCTATTTACAGTTGTAAACAGAGAATGTATCCAAATTGACTCGATTATTAGCGACTTATTAATTATTATTAGCGAAATAAGCTGCTCCTACATACACGAGTAGGACGGCCTGTTGAGCACTGTATTATTCTACATTTTCTGAATAAATTATGGTCTCGTTCGCTTGCTCTAACGCCAAAATCGCTCAAAAACATATTTCATACCTCCATATATATATATATCTCCATAATAAAGAAGGAATATGAGAGAGTAGAGACACGATCGCGTTATAAAATTTTCCAATACATTAGTTGCAAGTTATTCGTCGACAAATAGATGGAAACAAACAGGTAATCTATTCAATGTGTATTGTACGTCGACATTACTGCTTCCTAAGTGAAAGTGTTACGTTGTTCTAAGTTAAATAAATATAAATCTCTGCATCTTGGTTACCGGCAGTAACTATAAATATCTAGTTAGGGTATGTTTACACTGTGAAGGTAGGACCGCAAAGGAACCTTTCGGTCGCATTTCGGTACATGAAAGGATTGTTGATTACTAACATTACACAATGACCCACATTATAATTTCCCATGTCGTGGGTCCAGAACACACAAACATGAGAGCAAACTATTCAAATTGCGACAAAGCTTGTATTTAAACTCGTCCCAGAGATTGAATGCCAGATTTTTCGTAAATTAAGGGACTGCCCTTGTAGTTAAGGGAATTATAATTAAGGGACTGCAGTCAGCCCTTGTAGGCTGACTGGCTGTGTAGTGTGGGCTTGTTTTAAAATAGTACCACCCCATCTCTTCCCGTGGGTGTCCTAAAAGAGCTGACTCGCTAAAGTTCTTAGCTAGCGTGTCGTTTTAAGGCCATACGTCCATAAGCACGAAGAACAAGATAATGTATACGAGGAGATCCAGATCCAGCAGTTGACGACAAAATGGCTGGTTAGGGCACTAATAAATGGAATAACTGATCACAGTAACGTTTGTCATTCTGGACTGATGTTGACTGACATGTATCGCGGATGTCCACGGGTGACAGTATCCATGCACCACCAAATAATTTGTTTGGCCTTATGCAAATTAAGGCTTTAAAGCCGTCCGTGCGCGCTTCCACGAACATTGCAGAACCACTACAATACCTCGGCAGTCCCATCAGCATTCTGAAGCACAAGATAATGTATACGAGGAGATCCAGATCCAGCAGTTGACGACAAAATGGCTGGTTAGGGCACTAATAAATGGAATAACTGATCACGGTAACAATCTGGTTTCAACGAGTGAGATTTCCGAGAATGTTTCACTAAAGCTGGATTCACATTTTAAATCCGACCACCCGAATGTGCGAACATAACTCTAAAGACAGTTTGACATTCGAATTGAGAATTTCGAAGGGGGGGACGGGGGGTGCCCTGCAGTGGGATATTGGTAAGATAAATTACTTTTCTCCAAAGTAAGTCCACTTTATTGGACAACAAAGAATGTAGTGAAAGTGACACAAAAGGTATGCCTCAACGTTATAGCGATCTCTTCCAGGCAACCTTTGGACGGGAGAGAGAAGCCAGCACAAGAATAATAGATAGATGGTACGGTACACATATTATAATTACTGGAAGCCATGTAATAAATGTATTTATTTGCTTATTGCTTATTATATATGTATATTATTTCCTTTTCTCCTAGATAGTCTTCTTCATCTTGAAACGCTCAGACTGATGCGCGCCTTACTAAAACCTTAATCAACAGTAAACATTATTCTACGAGCATTAGACAACGGTCCATCACTAGCAAAACAAATAGGTAATCGGGTTACGCACTAACTATTGCGCCTTCTCTTTCTTACTGGCTAACAACAGATCTTTCGTCTCTATCGCACGATCGTGGTGAGTGGTATTGGAAACTTTAAGTAATAGTTGTTACAAGATCGATGTGAATTAGAGCCGGGTTCCAGATCATGCGGTACATATTAAGTGGCTGTTCTTGTGGACAGGATTACTGTGGAAACTTGTTACAATCGAATCGAGGAAATTCGAATCGAGTATTTATTCCTGAACACTAACAGATCTTGGAGAATCTAGGATTGTAGTATTCCTGGATAACACAACACACGCTAGAGCCATCAGTCTTGCGGTTTTTTTCGGAATGGTTGAACTCTTGTAGCCCTAACGGCCTTTCAAGTCACCGGACATTAATGATTTAGTTAGGGCGAGCGCAGAAAGCTGCACACACACACTTTTTGCAGTGCAAAAAGTGTGTGCAGCACCGAACAACGTCTTGTGTGTCCAATATAATAATGTTTATTTGTTGATTATGTTGATTTGACTGTCGTGGTACTGCAGTGTTTCTGCAATGTTCGTGGAGGCGCGCATGGACGGACGGCTTTAATCGCTCACTGCTAAATACAAGCCTCCTCATGAACATTACCTATGGTCTTAAAACGCCACGCTGGCCAAGTGGGTCGGCGTGTCCACTCTTTTACAGGTGATGCAGTCAGTCAGGATTGGTGGAGGCGGCTTTATTTTCCCTTAAGACGAGAAGAGATGGGATGGTGTTGTTCTAAAGGCGACCGACACCATACTGCCGATATATAGAGCGAATCGCAAAACTATGGTTTTTCTTTAAAAGTTTCCGGTATTAACTCGATACAAATATGTCGAAGGTCGCAAGTAACACTACAGTATTGGATATTTGTCGAGTGTAGTTAGTGTTCGTTTGACGGGTATTAGCTAACCGATGATTACATTGGAATTGGATCACTCTAAGAAGGATCGCATAAGCGTTACGAGTTATTATGCCAATTTATAGAGAAACATTTTCTTGGGAAAATGTTTCTCTGCACAGTGGCATAATAACTTTGGAGATTGGAAATCTCCAAAAGTACCAACGTTTGTCATTCTGGACTGATGTTGACTGACATGTATCGCGGATGTCCACGGGTGACAGTATCCATGCACCACCAAATAATTTGTTTGGCCTTTTGCAAATTAAGGCTTTAAAGCCGTCCGTGCGCGCTTCCACGAACATTGCAGAACCACTACAATACCTCGGCAGTCCCATCAGCATTCTGAAACATTATTCTATTGTATATGCAAGACGTTCACGGCCCTATGCGTATGCCTTATCCATACGCCGCTAGAGTAAAGGGCTTGGCAATACGCCTTAAAAAGTGTAATTTTTACATCCCTTCAAATCCAGCAAACATGCGAACCAGCACGTAGCCCCTCTGACCGCCAATGTCCTGCGCTTCCTCTCTATATCAAGATCGTCACCTTTGTCCTTACATGTGAGCGGAAACACCATTTTACTCCTTTAAATTTTATTAGTAACAATTTATTTTGTATTTGCGTTTTAAATGGTCATCTGTTATCTGTACATGTTCTTCTGTATTGTTATATTGTTTACAATATTTTTTAGTATTCCTTCGAGTTGGCGACGGTTTATGACAGGGATTTAATTGTTTTAGCAAACGGCCCTCGGTAAATAGCCCTATTTTATGTGTTAGTTTTTTTAGTCCTAGTTTTTAGTTTATGTGCTCCTAGTAACTTAATAAAATGGTACATGGAAAAACGACAAGGTAAGACAGTCTTTAAGAAAGCTGTGAATAGGATTTTGCAAGGTCGGCGGCACACCCGCATAGCCCCATGAGCGGCGGTAATACTTACCATCACGTGGGACCGCTTGCTAGTCCGCCCACTTCACTATAAGAAAAAAGTCTGTCACGAACTGCCAATAAGGCACAACATAGGTATTATGTTTCACTTGGCCGACAGGGCATCGCTATATTCGCTATCCAGTGCACTCTTACTTCGTTAATTATCTATTTCAGTTTGAAACATTACACGAACAATTTACTTACACCAGAAGTCACCATACACAACCCATCCACGGTTCCTTAAAGCTTGTAGCTTATTTTTATGTAGCAAATAGCGTTTTGCTTCCTAAAAATCACTGACATCATCAAACTCTAAACAACATTTTGTAATCCAGACAGACTATGTACTAACGGTTGACTAGTTTTACATATTGTCATAGTATCGCAACGAGGCATACGATCCGGTTACGGTGCGTGGACAGGTTCTCAATATGTTATGTAACCTAGATTCTAAAGTTAACATGACATAGTTGTTTCTATTTGCTTTAGACTAACTGATTTTGTAGACGTGTGAATTCTGTCTTTGAAATAGGCACGAAGAATTGGACAATTGGGACATACTTCAATTTAAAGATACGAGCCAGTGTGAAGAGGTAACAGCGAAGCATCATTTAACGCTGTTACAGTGATGTAATTAATTACATATGTATATATATTTATATATATATATATATATTTATCCGTGTATGATTTTTTATTGTAACTTCAATAGACTTGTCGCTAGTTAATTCTTAATTTCTTTCTAAAAAGTTTCTGGATGGTGCATTAAACTTTTAGGCATACAGGCCTAGGCGTTTCAGGCCTAGACAAATAAGCTAGATTCAGTTTGTTTTCTACTCACATTCATAAAGTTTGAGACTTAGAAAAGTTGTACCAATTTGTACCAAAAAAATACTCGTGATTTGGGGGGGGGGATAGTCTAAAACCTCCCCACTTATCACCAGGGGGGGGGGGTTAAAAGTTGCTAAAAACATCACGTGATTAATGGACGACCCCATACTGATAGAAAACGCGTGTACTAGTATATTGCATGCTTGTTAGATCTTAAAAAAGCATTTGAATTAGTATCTTAACATGTCCTTTGGAGAAAGCTGAAGATACTAACATGCCTATAGAATTATGTGATATATTTCAATATTGGTACAGCAACCAGATAAATGTTATCATGTGGCCAGAAGCTTATTCTGATGAATATAACATGAAATGAAGGGCGTTGTCGATAAGGAATAATATGCTGACTAGCAGGTGTGCTCGATGCTGCAAAGAGGTAAAAATAACACTTTTTAAAGCCTATAACCAATCATTTCATTCGGGCAGGCAATGGGTCAGGTATACTCAACGGTCCTACAGCGCCCTTCGCATTCAATACACCTTCAGGATGTTGCTGTGGCTCCCCCGCTTACGTAGCGCATCAACTATGTTTGCGGAGGCGCGCACAGATGGCTTTCAAGCCATCATGAGAAAAAAGGCAGCCTCGTCGACGAGCAGCGCAATAGCATCCTGAGGACGATTGTGGCCAAGGCCGACTGTCCCTTCCAGACGCAGTGGATGAAGCTGGTTTTAGGTATAAGTTAATAATTACGTAGGTACTAATATTAATTTAAGTTGTAACTTACCAACGATATCTATGGATATTGTCCGAAATAAAGTTATTATTATTATATGGCCAGAATTCGATTGGTAGACGTCATCATAAGACATAGTCGTCGTGGACAACATCAACATTTGCATAATTATGATATTATAAAATTACAAAATGGCTGCGCTTACCTGTAGATGCATCTACATTCAGCCGTCATACACACGTAGCTAGACTTCAAACTCCTCGAAAAGATGGGAGATGACTGGAGACGCATTTCGTTAGCTTGCATCACACGATACTAATACTGTAGCTCTGACACCGACTTTAATATGTGTTTTATTTGTAACACAGTAGAAGTCATAATCTTTTGGACTAATTCTGTTATAAGTTATAGAGTACCCTTTATAGTACCTGCACTTATCACAAACACTTGATCACGTCCAGAGCCACAGAGTTGCTTACTTAGAAACGTAATTAGACACGTACTGAAACACTGTTTTCCAATTAGTACACTATGTCTTAAAGTTGGGTAAATTTGTCACAAAAGGAAACTACGTTCTTGTCTTTCAATGTTCAGAAACATTAGACACTAGACAGTCTGCAGAATTGCATACTAAAATGACATGTATTTTCACTTAATATTTCTATTGAAGAACGTTTTGTTCTATCACTTTGGAAAATATTTCGTTGAATACACCGAAAATATTTTTTGGATACCAATACAAAGGCAACTTACGTTGAGTATGAACAACAAAAATTTTCTTTACACAAATTTGCAGTAGAACGAAAACTGCTCATATGCACTACATTTCCGCCTATAAAAACATCAAATTTAGTCTATTCCATACATTTTATCACTATACACCGGTATATTTATGCAAAAATTACTCGGGAATCAATTCGCACAACCGATCACCCTCACGTTGTTACTAGAGCCAATTTATCGAAAGGTTGAGTGGGCGTATTTAAATTAAAAACAAACGTGGGTAGTTCCCGTTTGCACCTTCCACCGAATTTAAATTTAATAACCTTCCAAGGGTTTACTGTTTAACTCACTAATATCATAAGCCTAATGTTTCCGATTTTGCTCGATCCGTGACGTTATCCAAACTCACACTAACCCCTTTATTTGGTGCGGCTTGAATCCTTTGTATAAAAGCAAAAACAGTCATTTCTCCTGTATTTGCTTCTAAAGGAAGCAGGAAAGTCTTATAAAACTATCTCTGTTAAGGTAAAAACTGTGATATTTTTGTCTATAATTGAACAAAAATAAAAAGTCACGAAAAATATAGTTAGTAGAAACTATTAAAACCAGACAAAGTTTTGTTCTATTTATGTCACGTAAATATTGAGAGGAAATGGGGCCTCGAAGCAAAGTTACTGCCAAAAGATCGGCCAGATGCCAACTTCATTCAAATTTTAACATAAACTTTCATAAAGTATTCAGGTATTGTCCTCTGCAATTTAGTCCAATTATTTGTATGTTGTTGATCTGTTGTCGATACCATACCATCCATACCATCAGCCAGTGTCTCTCCACTGCTGGATAGAGGTCTTTCCTAAGGAACGCCATTACACACGGTCTTCCGCTCTTCTCATCCAGCCACTATGGGCGACTTTCTTCAAGTCGTCAGTCCACCTGGTCGGAGGGCGTCCCACGCTACGTTTCTCAGTACGTGGTCTCCTTTCAAGGACTCGTCTCCCCCATCGGTTATCGGTCCTGCGACATAAATATATGGCCTGCCTACTACCACTTCAGCTTGCTGATCCTTTGAAAAATGTCAGTAACCTTAGTTTTTCGGCGAATCTCCTCGTTACGGATTTTGTCCAGCAAAGAAACTCCGAGCAAAGCTCTATCCATCGCTCGCTGACTTATGAATCGACTTTGATTTATGAATCAGGCCTGCCGTCAGAGGCCACGTTTCAGCACCATGCGTCATAACGGGCAGGACGCATTGATTGAAGATTTTTGTCTTCAAACATTGTGGTATAGGCGACGAGAAGATGTGACGCATTTTCTCAAATGCTTCCAACCGAATTTAATGCGTTTGTCGGCCTTTCGACTGAAGTTAGACTTATCGAACTGGATTGACTGTCCAAGATAGATATATTCATCCACAACTTCTAGTGAAACTCTCTCGATGCTAACCGGTCCAGGGAGGACGCGTTCGTTGAACATGACCTTTGACTTGTTCAGATTCAGAGCATGCCTCTTAAGATCTCGGAGAGTATCGGGATCCTTGGTGTCGACATTTCCAGCAAAGTCGAATTTAGGGGTCATCTGGAAAATAAGGCCAAAATGGCTTCCAAAAAGCTCGGTGTGCTGAACAGAGCGAAGCGTTACTTCACCCCTGGGCATCTCCTTATGCTTTACAAAGCTCAAGTGAGGCCCCATATGGAGTATTGCTCCCATCTCTGGGCCGGCGCACCGAAATACCAACTGGACCCATTTGACTCCATCCAACGACGTGCTGTTCGTATTGTCGACGATCCCACTCTCACGGGCGGTTTAGAATCCCTCAGCAGTCGGAGAAACGTTGCGTCTCTCTGTGTGTTCTACCGCCTGTACAATGGGGAATGCTCTGAAGAATTGTTCAATATAATTCCCACCTCGGGTTTCTATAACCGCATCTCCCGTCACAGAAGTGCGGTCCATCCGCATTTCCTCGATACGGAGGTGTCGCGCACTGTTCGGTCCAAAAATTACTTTATACCGCGAACCCGTAGGCTGTGGAACGAACTGCCTCAAGAGGTCTTTCCATTAAGCTACGATATGGGGTTCTTCAAGAGAGCTGTGAATAGGATCTTGCAATGTCGGCGGCGCGCCCACATACCCTCTGGTGTTGCAGGTGTCCATGGGCGGCGGTAACACTTACCATCACGTCGGACCGCCTGCTCGTCCGCCCACTTTCTATAAAAAAAAAAAAAAAAAGATTCATCGCAAGACCAACACGCTGCGAGGTCGCATTGATGCCGTTTAGCATCCACTCAAATCGTCCAACGACTCTGCTATGATGACGATGTCGTCCACGAATCGAAGGTGGTAGATGTATCTGCCGTTGACACTGACTCCGCATTGTTCCGAATCCAGCATCTTAAATGCGTCCTCCATTGCGTTCGTGAATAGTTTCGGAGATAGTACATCCCTCTGTTTCACTACCCGACGTAAACGGATTGGGTTAGTCTGCTGACCCTGGATTCTGACTACCATTGTCGCGGCTTTGTATAAACATTTCAATACCTCGATATATCGCCAGTCGACTTGGCAACGCTGTAAGGATTCCAGAACAGCCCAGGTTTCGATTGAGTCAGAGACTTTTTCGTAGTACATAAATACGAGACAAAGTGACCGATTATACTGTTGTAGATTAAGAATAACTTACTAGTTATTCTTTAGGTTTATGTGGAAATTAAAGTGATCACTCATCTCGAATTCGAATAGAAACGGAATGAAATCCTACGTAGTTTTCAACGCAAATTGTGCCGCTAAGCAGCTTAGTGCGTTCAGGCGTGGGAGTAAGACGATCAGTTCACAGTTGCCTAAGACTAAAAGTAACATGGGAGTTTTGAGATTACTTACCTTATTCAACTCAACATGTAATAATAAAACATGCAGAATACAAAGTAAGCCTCCTCATACGAGTATTGCTTAGTTAAAATGAGCAGAGCTGAAATTATAACTGCTCATTGGTTGTGTTCCGGTCACATTCCACCAAACAAATTGCAAAGTGCAAATTGTGAAACTAGTGGAAAATTAGATGATATTTATCATCGGCTGATGGTATGTGAGCAGAACAGTTCTTTTATTTCTGAATATAAAATTAATATCTGGGATGTGGATATGCTGTACAGTATCTTAACGGGGCCATCTTTACATAAGGCTAAGATGTAGTACACCTTAGCCAAATAAAGAAGGTATTGTGTCTACATATAGAGATGTTATCATGAGGCTGACATGTCCGAATAAGTCCCAAAAAACATAAACAGAAGAACATACAGAATTTTATTAATTCCAAAAAATTGCGGCTCAATATACACATGCACAGCTAGGAACAACCCACGAGCGTACGTTACCGTGTGGGCGTTTCCCAGTTCTTGTAATGATATGCAAAATGATCTGAACTTTCTCGGAGCACAATATTTTCTAATGACAGGACGAGGCACTCTTACAAGAGTGCCTCTTGCAAAAACCAAGTGTGTGGAAAATTAAAGAATTTTACTTGATGACCAAGTTTTTTTTAAAAAGCAAATAAAATACACGATTTGGCTGTAGGTATTATAATTATATATTTGTGTCAGTTTTAACCATATAAAGCGAGATGTCGTATAATATATCCTGTTTCAGTCAAATATTTTAACTGAACTTAGCAAGTAGTGTGGTGTTTTAAAACTAGTAAACAGTGGCAGTACGCAGGTAGATACCGCTATAGATACTGTTTTTAAGCGACTGGGAAATGTTAGGACCTATAACAACTCTACACTAGCAACGGCAAGCGGTTCAACCTCGTTAGCATGGGTTTTAAATGTTTAAGCAGTAATTAAATCTTAAGGTCGGTTTGTATGAGATGCACGCCTATGGGGGACTTACTAACCCTTTTGTTTCTTATGAATTTCATGTAATCATATTTCGAGTAGTAGTGGCTTTTATAGTTGTGGACTCCCAAATTACAGTAGCTGAATTACCAACTTCTGGAAGGATCGACTGAAGTATTACAAACTCCACGACAATGTCTCAATGAATTAGTAGATTTTTGTTTTTGTTTCTTATCGAATGACTTACCAATTATTTTAAACGAGTAATAGATACATATATCCTGTAACAACTTCCTTGATCGTTCGGGACAATATTTGCCACGTAAATGACAATGTAAATAGGCTAAAGTGGACTCCACATTTCATTATCATCGAGAGATAAAACATAAGCTAATAAATAAATATATATATATATATATATATATATATATATATATATATATATATATACTCGTAAGCAATCCAACCTTAGACTATTACAATTCTTATTCATTCCTATTCATAATACTCTGTATGAAATTACTTAGTTAACATTTTGTTTGCATGGAGGTATTGACGCGCCCTACGACAGGAAAAATAGATGTCATAGTCCCTTGCATATAGTTAAGAGTTTGTTTGTACAGTCATATCAATGCGACACGTGTGCCAATTATCTTGAGAGTATATTCGTGTTTTTTTATGAAAATTTATTTGTTCAGCAAAAAGCACCTTATTGGGGGGCGAACGAGCGTGGCATATTGATGAGATGTTGTTATAGATGGAGTTAAGGCAAAGTTGTCACGGAATACAGAACAGAATATCTACATATATAAAGAGCTTATTTGTCTGTCCGTCCACCTGTTTGCAAGCGCTAATCTCGAGATCTAGTGAGGCGATTTTGGTGCAGTTTTCATTGTTGTATAGCATATTTATCCTGGCAGATGGAAGAGTATTTTCTTCAATATTGGTTCATGTTTGGCTTCCCAAGGAAATCACTAAGGGCGGATCGCTAATATAAAGTACACACATAACTAAATATCCGCCGCCCTTAGTTGGGTGGCCCTTAACAAAAACACACTTGTCCCTTTGTATTCAACCATCGTACCTCTGAAACATTCCCCGAGGTTATTTCTTTGACCTCAAACAGGCAAAATAAGCGAAGGGCCCACGCAAATTGCGAGCGGTTGTAAAATGCCGTACGACATTCAACATTTGTTTAAGTATTTAAAAGTTATTTAAACACATATAGCGAAAATAATGGCTTGTAACGAGCTGTAAAATCAATTCTAAATGAGCAGCAAATCACGATCAACATAACAAACTATTTTTGAATAACCAAATATTTCCTAGATTATGTGTCTTTTTATAGCAATTAAATTTTCCAATCATTCATTTATTACGTTCAACGAGTCAAAAATCGTTGTTCGCCGCTAACCCTTATGTTTTTCCCTTATGTTACGACATGGGATTCTTCAGGAAAGGTGTGAATAGGATTCTGCGAGGTCAGCACCCCCCTGGTGTTGCAGGTGAGCATGGGCAGCGGTGGCCACTTACCATCATGTGGGCCGCTTGCTCGTCTGTCTCCTTTAATATAAATAAAATGAAAATTGTCGCACATGAATTTCATGAACACAGATGTCTAAATTACTTCTCATTTACATAAATGCTGGGAAACACTGCTTTAAAATTGAAGCAATTAAAAAGAGCAGTTTCCTAGCAGCATTTCAGCAATCAAGGGCAGAATGTTTGCAGCATTGTGGGCGAACTCAATGTTCAGTGATATAACAACTTAAGAGTATACAATATTCCATTGGATTTGAAGCTTTTAACTTTAATTTACTTCGCAACTAACTTAGATCTGATTAATGACTGTTTCGATTGTGTTATCTAAGGACGAAGTTGGGATATAAATTCGTGGACTTTCAAATATTAAACGGATATATTCTCTCTTCGAAAAGTTGTAGGTAGTAGCTGGTTAAGAAGAGCGGAACATCGCATGTGTTGCGGTGGAACTTTGGGAGAGATCTATATCTAAACAGCAGTGGATAAACACGGGCTAATATTATGATACCTATACGCTATCCTATTGAGAGTACATTGGTCTATAATATGTATTTAAGACTAGCTGTGCCCTAGTCGGCACAGCTAGTGTTGCATGCCCGTCAATTTTTTTGCACATAATATATAGCCTATGTCCATCTGGAATAATGTACCTTTCAAATGGTGAAAGAATTTTCGAAATCGGATTGGTAGTTTCGGAGATTACCTACTACATCCAAACTTGCAAACTTTACCTGTTTATAATATTAGTATAGATTGTAACACAGTCGGTGCTCGAACTATAGAAATTAAATCGCGAAAGATATCTCGCAGACTTTTTGAGAGCGACTTCTATTAGAGAGTAATTCTGACCATGGGTTTTCACCATCATACAATTTTTTTTTTATCCAGACAACATTGTAAATCCTCATTGTGTAAACGAATCCTCATTGTTTAGTAAGTAAGATCTAAGTAAGATCTGGAGAAAAACGGGACAGAACTTGAGATGGTGATACAAACAGGAGATAAATACAATAAATAAGGAGATAAATTGTCTAACAAACTGTGATATTGCTGCAATTCAGTCTCGACTGATGGCCAGTTATCTCACTCTCGTGAGTGAGAGTTGCTAGAGTTTTACTTCACGTCCTATCCCTTCCGATGCCATGTGATCAAATTTCATGGGATGAAGGAAAACCCTCATATCCAATACAAACCCTATTCCCCATCTTTCGCAAATCTATTATGAATCGCGAGCCTTAATACTGAGTGTATTTGAAAATTCGAAATGCGTCGTTCGCCACTTTTGACTGAAATTTGGCATATGTTGCAGAATATGGGAGACAGTATCAGCTTACTATCAGGCAGGTTGTCTGCTGGGCTGCTACTTACATAAAAAAATATTGAGCATGATGTTGATCATATATATCATAATCGTTCCTACTTTATTGCTTCAAAGTTTTGACCTTGAAGCGGGAGTCGTTAAAATACAATCTACTACCTAATTGGATTTCATATGTCTAGTTCGCGTGAGACGCTCTCGACATGTCAGCAGGTACACTCGGCTTCATATTAATATACATAAAACTACTGCTTTCAAACCAAAACCTACAAGATGTAAAGATCTTTTTCATAAATAACGCCCCGCACAATGGCCCACCCTAGAATTCAACGTGTATAAATGAATAGGTCTATAATGAAATAATGAATATAATGTCTATAATGAATAATATAATAAACGTGTATAATGAAACATAGGTCCAGACACACATAACGATGAATAAATGAATAAATTATATGTCTTTAATAAATGGATATTCGTATATAATGTATTTCATTTTAATATAAATAAAAACTTCTTTTTTTTACTAGGCATCGCTTCGTCGATATGACCAGGTCGCGCGGTCGGTGAGATTTCAGTGTTCGTGTGAGTTACGAAACCAATGACAAAGACGCAAACCTGAAGGCTGGCAATATTGTACACAGAGCGTCAATGTCATGGAGAAAGAGACATCTGCGTAAATTTTCGATTCAGCTATAAAAAAGGGACACCTATATCGTAGGTGCACGCACATGAGTTATTCAAGTGTAAAGTTTGACATGTGATGGACAGTACAGAGGTCGTCAATGTAGCAACCGTTCAGGTTAAGGTCATTAGACCTTATGTGAGGATGTCTTGCACCACCTGTTACTATAATTTCTAACCCAGACTTTATATGAGGGAATTTCGCTTTTATTGTGTCGGTAATAAGAGACATGACGATTGTAATGAACTGTTTGTTATGTGTGCTAGCTATAGAGAAATACGAGTGTATTTTTGGGCGTGTTAAAGTCGGAAGGTCAATGATATAAAAGGAATCATTTTGAAATATGTTGTTAACAAGGTTTTATTTTGTATCTAAAAGCAGTGACGTGTGTGGGATGAGACCTCATGCTGACCAAAGGGTCAATTAATATGAAGTAGTTGACCTTTACGTCACTAAGAAACTTTGAATGTCCATACTATCCTCCTTGGAAAAAAAGATACACACAAGTGCATTTTGATGACATTCTAGAGAAATATAAAACATGTGGGTAACTTTTCATTAATTTAAAGTCAAGTTTAAAAGTTGAAGTTTTGATTAAAACAAAAAAAAAATCGTTATTTATTATCGCAGTTGACACAGTTTAATTTAGGAATATAATATGCTTTCGTTAAAAATATTACTAATGCCTCTTCTTCTTAGGAAGGCAGCATAGACTAGTCCTCGGATGGAGGCCACGTACCCGGAAACAAAGTGTGGGGACGCCTTTCGGTCAGGTGGACCGACGACTTGAGTAGAAGTTTGTCGGTGGTGGCTGGAAGACTAGAGCGGAAGATCGTGTGTGGTGACGAGCCTCGAGAGCCACGTATATACAGTAGTGGAGAGGACATAGACTGATGATATGGTATGTCCATATAGTGACGCCCTACAGCCGGGTAGACTGACTTTTAAGTCGTCGGTAGTAACTGAATGAGAAGTGCGTTGGTTGATAAAGAACAACAATAAAAAAAATTTGTTAGATATTCTTTACCTCTCAACTACAAAATTAATTATACGCAACGACAAATTCAGAAGGGAAAAGACGAAAGACACTAGAAATATTAGAGATAAAAATTAAAAAGAACATGCTTTACGCTTAAAGTTATTTAAGTATGTATCATAATCGTCGTATGTATCCTGACTCAAAGGCATGTCATCAATGTGAAAATAAACACAATGTCACTGCAATCACAGAGAAACGAGTAGAAACTGCAGCTAGGTGCAATACATTAAGTGCATTTCCATGTTGACATGTTTTCTTGTTATGTTATGTCTCTGAGAACAGCAAGTAGTTGTAGACTGTCTTGTCACGTACAGGGATTTGCGTTGATAAATACAGCCTTGCATCATTCGATGCCAAAACATATATATTTCTGTGTGTAATTTGGCCGCGTGGTTGATGTGGGACGGCTTTAGAATAGCATCGCCTATCTCTTCCCGGGGGTGTCATAAAAGGCTACTAAGGGACAACATAGCCGCCATCACCAGCCTTGAGGAACTGCGCCACTTCTAAAAGAGTGGACTCGCCAACCCGCTTGGCCAGCGTGGTGTTTACAGGTCATAGATCCCTCACACGCAAGACAATGTGCATAATAAGGATCATATCCAGCAATGGATGAAAAAATGGCTGGTTACTGTGTGTGAAGTACGAATATTCTACCCAACTCTTGACAAAAACACAATAGTGGATAGGAATAAAAGTCATATAAGGAAAATTATGAGTCTAGTTAGGATACTCAATGGAACTTGGCAATGCTGCTAGACTCTCGAAATGTATGTATAAATTTATGGCTAAATCGATTAGGTTACGCAGTAAGTTACAAAGTATTTGCAAGTAAGAAGAGTTAACATACTAAAGGTATTCAGATATCCATTAGTATTCTCATGACTATGAATAAAACGCGATGGAAAATGAGCCAAAATTTATATTTTATAAAGGATGTCCGTCAGATGGTAAGCGGTCAGTTACTGTCATTTATAGGACAGGACTTACACGTCAATAGGGGTCAAAAAATCATTAACGTTGACCCATCAATACTATATTTCTAATAAGAAGGATAACGGGAGAAAGGAAAACATATGGGATCAGCAACAGTCCTCCAACATTATTTAAGGTCGATACACATTAGTATATTTCGAGTAATCTTTTTGTAATAAAACGGTTCCGGTACCTATATGAAAATTTGGTAAAAACAAAAAACTCAAAACATTTTTTTTTTAATTAAAAAGTTGTATAATTTTCATGTCAATGAAGTCTTAATCATGAACGAAATGCATGATTCCAGACTTCGGGAATGATTTGGACGCAACCTGTTTAGATATATATATATATATTATTGTATTTTTATTGTATTGTATGCAGTACACACCATTATTACACGAACAATCGTCATTTATTGTTACGTACTTTACCTTTTATTTTGTAACAATCTCTCTTTCACATACTAATGGTACTTTTACTATGCAAATCGTTACGCCTGCAGTGCGACATGCGAAATGGTAAATGGTAGAAAGTGGTAACTGGACTATGAAACTGCTTGTTTATATGAGTGCGCGTTTTAATGACGGTACTTCGTAATGTAAGAATGTATAAATAGCTGCTAAAGTAGAGTCAGGAAGGTAGTGCCGACGTTAAAGGATCGCAAGCGTCAAATTTGCAGGGGCGCTTAATTTTTCGATGCCGTAATATAAAAAATAATAAGGAGCTAGAATACTTTCTACGTTCACGCTCTAGGTAATGCTAATAAAAATGATGAAGGAAAGTATCAAAGTGTCTCAAGAAGGTTTCTAGAATTATCAAAACTAAACCACTCGATGTTACGTTTTAATTTTTTTACATAAATTTCTTGCCCTTAAATAATTCACATACACTATGCAATAAATAATTGATTACCTACTGCATTCTTATAACTATGCAATAAGTCATTTAATTTTGATACTAAGACTATCGATAATACATTGCACGATTGAACCACAATTGCCCATCGCTCGATTTCACATTATGTAACATTAGCTGTCAAAACAAAAAGCCTAATTTCGAGCAAGTTACAATAAAATGTTGTATGACTCAATAGATTTTAACAGAATTAAGTAGCTCAGTAATAAACACAAATAATAGCCGTGAAGCAAATTAAATTTTCCACTGAACGCTGACCGAGCACAAGTAGTGACCGTCAATTTGCATAATGCAAGTAATGGTTAACACCCCATAGCATTATGTAATACAATAAGATGATCATGCACAAATAGTATGGTTACGATAGTTAAAGGCAATTGGCAAAGAATACAGATTACAAAAAATACTACCTGGAGCTAACTACGACGTTATCGAGCATTTGTGGGTATGAACTTATTTGATTTAGGTTAAAATATGTTCTATTTTTTTTTCTTTCCCCATATGGCAATGGTGCAATTAGCACATTCTGCCAGTGCCAAGTTTTCGCAATAAACAATTTTAAAGTCTGAAACGTATTCTGTCAATGTCCAGTCCCGTCGAAGTAAGTCAGGAGTCGCTCAGTAAAATGATAATAGGTTTACTGAGAACAGAAGAGGACTTCTTGGAACCACACGAAAAACGGAGTCTTATACTTTTATTTGACAAACACTGATATCACAAGCAAAACATTGAAGTGTAATAAACTATCACTATTAAATGACAAAATGCACAATACACAATTTTTACAGTAATCAAATAAAAACTAAACTTCAGTTCTCTAGTACCCAGCAATAAGTCAATTTAAAATTATGGTGTTTCAGGATACTGTTTTTAACAGTATCCTGATCCTGATTTGACTGATTTTTAAGATAAAGCAAAGAAAGAAAAAAAAATTTTTAATTTGTTACTTTATTCATGATCGAAATAACGAGGCACTCGTATATAACCAAGTCAATGTGTTTATCAGCAATAACGGGATAATATTTCACTATATGCGGGCGATTGTACACGTTGAGTGGATATTTGTGTCGTTTAGTGGTAAGTGAAAAGAACAATATACTGTTATATAAGTGAAGTTGTTTCAGATCTAGATATTGTCAACTAGCGAAAATGTGAAGCCACAATTTTCACTAACATTCGAACACGCGCTACTGGGTCAAAATTCAATAAAAATATTCAAGCATACTTATATTATTATTTACTGCCGATTCTGCGACCTAAAGTGGATCTTGACCAAGTTATTATTTTATTATCACATATCGTTCGGAGTATCTTTAATTTAACTTTGGCGTAAGCACATAAATAATTTAAATAGGCTGAAATCACAAAAAACGAAGTTCCGACCGATATTTCGGGCGATTCCTACCACGAAAACGTTCACTCCGCTATATCGGTCCGAACGAAGTTCATTTCACATTTGTTGTCGAAACTACCCCGATCGCATGGGACAACGATCGAAATATAAACTTTGACAAGATATACTTTAGTATCAAACGTCAAATATTACAATAACAATGGCTCTGACCGAAGGAAAATAAGAGTAGGGTTATAGCGCTACTTTCGTTCACACTTCGATCGAGCTCAAAATTTCGGAAGTGTCAAATCAGAGTAGACCTGCTACGTTTTAATCTTTGAATCGAGCGGTATTTCAATACATAAAAGTACGAGTATGATTGTATGCTGTAAAAGCGTTCAGTGTTTATGTGCAGAGTCTAGAGGGGCGTAAGCCGTCGAGACCTGAGTCATCTTAGAAGCCTTATTATTAAAGGTTACGAATCAAAGGCTTATGATATAAGCCTTTGTATACTGACGAGTCCATTCGTGGGCACATCCTACCCCTTTGGTTATCGTTTCCAATCGTTATTCGTTCGTAAAAGATATGGACTACCAACTTGTTGGTTGATTCTTTGAGTTACGTCGCTATATTCTCAATATCGCCATTTGAGCTATATGATATCTGACTCTGCCGTCTGGTTTAGGTTGGCTATAGAACAGCACCACCGCATCTCTTCCCGTGGGTGTTGTCAAAGGCGACTAAGAGATAGCAAAGCCGCTATACAAGGAACAACACCAGCTCTAAATGAGTGTACTCGCGAAGCCGCTTGGCTATCGTGGCGTTTTAAGGCCTCGTGCACAAGACAATATGCATGAAGAGGCCCATGTGCAGTGATGGACGATAAAAGGTCTGGTTACTTGTATTTATATCTGTCTCTACAGGTACTAAAATGTATGAATTGCAGAAAAATAAAAATCCCTGTTTCTAATCGTTGTTTAACTTTTCGGCGCATTTTGTGAGACGCACCATGATTTTTATTCAACGCATGCTAGAACATATTACAGCTTGGCGACACATTAGGGGGTGTATTCAGAAGGACTTTCTGACGTCAGTCGCGTCGGAAACTTCATGTCGAACAATGGGAGTAATAGGTACAGAGTATGCGCGGTACGAGACGTGAGCGGAAGCGGGTTTACATATAAGTTAATAACTAGGGGTATCGATTCTCGATTCCAGTTCGAACTTCCATCCATAATAATGTGTTTCTACCTACGTATGAATTTTTCATTAATCACTGGATGCATTAATCACAAATTCGTATGCCCGAGATTTTTTTTAACTCAATCCACACCGGGTCTGCGTGGTAGTGTATGGATTTGAAACGCCTTAGTTACAGGAGGGAGACCTGTGTCCTGATGTAAGACCTTTACATACAAGTACAATAATATTCTTTTGAACTTATTAAACATTGTGACCTTAGAACGTTTAATGTTTTTTGTATTTTTGTCTCCATTGGAACAAAAATCGTTTGATGAATTAATAGAAATATCGAGCACAAATCTGTAATGTATAAGGGATTGGACTTAAGTATAAAATAAAGATCTATTAATTGACGCAGTAAGTAAGTCCCGATCATTATTTTTCTTGCGATTATTTGTGCTGTCACGATTACGAATAGGTCAGCTAATTTTTCCACATGTTTGCGGGTTGGAATTGTGGAATATTTTGTGCAGTGAAGTCTTTTAAAGAAAATACATCTATTATATGAACTACATAACAGTCTCTTATCGACTAGTAGATAACACATCAGATCTTCCTATTTCTTAACCTACAGAATTTTATAACTTGCACCAACCTCCGGCACAGTGCGAGAGGTCCCAACGAACTGTCGAGTCTTTCAAAGGATCCACAAGATGTAGGAACCTTTTGTTTGCTGGAAATGGTTGTTATGTACCTAACATGTGCGGGGAAGCGTACGATGCGCGTGAAATTATCATGTTTCTGACGTTCATTGTTAGAAAAGATCAAAGGTTAGAATTTGTTTTGAAAAAAAAAAACATATTTATTATAATAAATACTGACCTGTCATCCTGTAAGTTTTTCAATTCACTCAGCTCTAGTTCTCTTCTCAAGTTGGAGACTTCGCACAGAAGCATGTCCCTCTCCGTCGATACTTTTTCGAGTTCGACCCGCAACCGGACCACCTCGTTCGTCAAATCCATCGTCGCCATTTTGACGACTATCGATAACCAGTATCGGCACTGCACATCACTGATCACGAAAGCGCGTCGCACTCCATCCAATCACGTTCGTGCATTTTAAATTACAAACACCCCGAAACGTTGTCACGCACGCGCCACGTCAGTGCAAAAGGGATTGGAAACTTTGAAAATCGATTTATTTACACTCTTTTTCACTGTTTTCGCGTTTCAGCGGAGGTCGGGCTACATCGTCGGCATCTGAAACAATAAATCATTCTGTTACGGCCAGAGTGAAAGAGAATATTCCGTATGAAAATTTGAATTCGCTTAGTTCGGTATGAGAATCTGAAGTATTCGCTTCATAAACTACGCTCGCAGCAGACCGTATATGAAATTATGAAGTTCATGTAAGAGTTATGATAATATAGCAACATAAATATCAGAAATTGTTTTCTTTATAGTCTGTACAAATAAATAAGGCAATAAAATATGCTACTGTAAGGAGAACGGCAAAGGCTTATTACAATGTAGATTTAATAGCTCCACATGACCTAAATATATGTGTTGCTTGAATAAAGATGTGATGTTTATTAAAGGCTATCACTGTATGACGTTTTGTGAACGTTATATTTGTATAACGTTTGTCATCCCCCTCACCCTTATATATAAATAACATACAGTCCTCGTAATAAATTAGCAAGGGGTGATACATTTTTATCTACCTCTCTCCCTAGTAAGACATATGTATAACTAGTATTACAAGCAATTTTGTTAAAAAAGGAAAACATTTATTAGCTGCTATATTGAGGTACATGTACAAATTTCTTCTCTTTAGGGAAGAGATTCTGCAAGAGAAATCGTTAGAGTATTTATTTGTTTCAAGAACATGAGGTTTCAGAGATCTTTTACAATGCTGTGATATACCTACTTTAGATTTCGCCCTTATACAATGCAATGCAATCAGCCCTTTCAGTATCTACTGCTGCACACGGGCCTCTTCATGCACATAGCGTTGTGCATTGTTCTAACAAGTTGAACAAGAGATTATAAAAGCGAACCACGTAATAAATATTATCATGCATTTTTTAATTAATATTAACGCTGATTATTAATGTTAACTCTCTTCTTTCATCAAAATTTGGACATGTTTTTGTGTAGGTCCATGCAGACGATGCAATGAGTAGCCGCTAGTATTCGTATAAATCGTTTATGCGAATATCGTGTACTCGTATGAAGATCAACAGATTAAATGCAAATTACTACGCTCACTAAATGTTCAGTTATTATTCATTCACGGTCTTCCTACTGCGTCGTGGCGCATTATCTTTCAAATTAATAATTGTTTATTTAAAATAATTACAGTTCTACAGAGATGAACTATTTTCTGACCACTTCCTTTTTTATTCCTTTTCGGACGTATGATATGGGATATTATTTGCAAAAAGGGACCTTTTTGTCGGCAGTTTATTGGCGATATTAGTTTCTCAGATATTGGAACTTAAATAAATCTTAAATGAATATATATTATTTTGTTTTGTTTTAAAAATCTGATGTTACATACAGCATGTTTTTATTCTTTAAACCTAATCTTGATACGGGAGTCGATGAGTCAATAGTCCGCAAGTCAATAAGCCCATAATAGGGTCCCTTAATTCAGAATTGTCAGGTATGTGCATAAAATTAGAATTATATTTTTAAGGAACTGACGCAGAAAAGTAAAAAAAAATACGATCTGATAGCAAGTACGCATTCTCAGACCATAAGAGCGTCAATGCGGTTCTAATTGAATAACTTATTAATTGATCATAGAATATATGATTTCAAAATATTTTACTGTTACAAAATAACTATTACAGTCCTCGTCGGTACACAGTAGTCATTCCATTAGTTGTAATGCTTACGGGAGGCGTCCGTAATTTACTCGTAATGTTTGGTTCAAGTTAAAAGAGATAAACCTAAATTGTCTTACTGCATTGCAAAAAACTTTGTTGATTATAAGCGTAATACTTAAGTGTTAAAAACTTATAAAGGGTTAAATTTTTAGTACGTTTTTGAAATTACATGTTTTTCTTTCGACGACATTATTTTGATTCCTGTGATGAAATTTTTGTAATCAGAATCCCATTTTATTTTATGTTTATTTCTTATTTACTATGAAAATGTATTTGACTTATAATAAGTGAAGAACTGCATTAAAATCCGATAAATAGTTCTCAAGTTATCCATTGATATTTGTACTAAGCGTACTTCGAAAACATATTATCTGGCTCATTAAAAACATTTCATAGTCATACGAGTACTTATAAATATTATAAGGCAACATACAAGTGCTACGTCTCTACATATATTTTTTTCTTTATTAGGCAGTTTTGTTTGAGTTTTATGAGGTGACCCTTTTGACAGTCGCGGCTTTTTTTTTGTTTTTATTTATTGCTTTGACGCGCCACCCACTAACCGCTCTGCTTATAAATTTACACCACTGTTTTCCGGGTGTTGCCTTGGTTGTGATTTAGACAAATGAGTCCACAATTAAACCTGAGATATTACTTAATTTATCAATTTATCTTTGTGGCAAAAAATGCATGTAGAAATTATCGGTCGATTTATTACATTGCATTGTTTAAATTTGAGTATGGTCTGCCATTGGCTGCCTTGACAACGTTCCTTTGTTTTACGTAAATTAATAAATGTCTTCAATAAATTATTAGGAAGGCCTTTGTTCAGCACCAGGATAATATAAGATTAGGTATAAAATAATTTTTCTTCCTTAGGAAGCGAATACCCTTGGTCAGTAGAGACTAAATAATTGGGCGTCATCCTGCAACGTCACGGGACTGCGGAGGACTTTAGTACCTAGTCATTTACGATCAGATGAACGTTGACCTGTCTGCCACTTATTCTATAAAAACCGTTCCTTACAAAATTAGTTTTATAAAACCTTGGAGGAAAGAAGAACCTTCCTACAGGCAAGAAACCAAGACATGTTCTTGCAATGATGAGACGAGTATGATTAATATCATGTCATGTAGAAGTATCTATAATATCACTTCTACTGTAGTGACTATCTGGAAAAACTAGATGGTGTGACTCCTCGTGGATGTGAATAATGGGTGTAAATGTCTGTTTAACCATTCCAGCGTCTTTGGGATGAGGGTATAAAATCAAACAATAGACGATTATTTATCAAAGGTCAAAGGCGCTTGATTGGTATTTGCACGGATACAATATATTCTTTATATAAATTGCAGGTTTATTTTGCTCACTTGAATGATTTATGCAGCTATTAAGTAGTTTAGTATTTACATTATTATTATTAAGGGAAAATCTGTAATATTCACTAATGATTGCACTGTCCGTCGCGAACTACCATGTAAATTAGTGTCAGATGTGTTTTGACTCCACATTTAGTGAACGATTCTGGTATACTTTTTGTTTTTATATTTACGCGTATTTCTTCTTCCAAGTTTAACACTTGCTTTTGACACGACCAAAACAGAACTTTCATACTAAATTTAAAAGTTGGCAACGAAACCAACTTGGTTTTACGGGTATTCGTTAAAAGGCAAAACTCCTTATTGACCATTAGTGCCTGCCTGTCTGTCAGGACGTAAAACCTCCCAGAACATTAGCCAACGTCGTCTTCATTTATCAAACGAAGCTTTATTATCATTAGGTAAAGTATATTTTGATTTGACTATGAGTCTGTGCGTACTGATTATAAATATAACTTGTAAATGAATCAAAATACAAAGTCATCTTCAGCTTGTAATTAACAAATGAAGCCTTATTGCAATTAGGTTAAGTATTTTTTGATTTGACATGGTGCAGTGGTTATTAAATAATCAAATGTGAGCAGTGTAATTTGGGAATGGTGCATTGCAGTCTTGTCAGCTGTATGAAGAATAATTGAATTAAGACGAGTCAGGTAATTCAGATTATCTCTGATAATATTACCTCTATTACAAAGAAGTTTTTACAATATTGTTCGTTAACAGTTTGAAAATTGTTTGAAGGTAAGAGTGGGTTGGTTGGTTTCTTTCATAATCAATAAATAAATGAGCCTGGCACTGATAATAGTTAATACAACATTTGACATCTTAAACTTTGCCCCAAGATTGACCTCTAGATTCTTTCATAACTGTATCTCTTTTTTTCAAAAGAAATTCTATGGATTCGTATAGAGATCAAATGAGTGCTCAGACATAGGTAATGGCCAATGAGTACAAAGAAATCTTCGTTTCTTCGTTCCTTATTATAATCTATATAAATGCACACATTCACAACGAAAACAATAGCGTCGATGGAGATTCATAGTTGGAGTGTCTTCTGGCTATTTATGTTGCATTCATATGAGTGCCTATTAGGATTGAAAAGTCGTAATATTTTAAGTGCTAATGTCACGATAACGCCATCTGTGTTTAATCTACGACAATATCGATTTTTCGCGTGCTACGCGCCAGCCGCCACATGGCGCAACTCAGCTGATTCGTAACGCAGTGTAAGTAAATAGCACAGATGTCGCTACCCGTTTCAGAATAAGCAATACTGAAAATATTGTGTGATTCGTACAATTTAAAAGCGTGTTAATTTAAATTACGCTTACAAGAATAAAATAAGTTACACAGAGAATGTAAAGTTTCTTATTTTTGTAGACGAAATACAGAAGTGACGAATGTGGATGGAGTCAAATAAAAAAAAAAAAAAAAATTACCTACACGAAGTTAAAAGACTTGAGCGGTTTTAGCGATTAACGGTATGATGAGGCATGCAGGTGTACATGAATGTATGACTATATAAGTCGTATCATGACTTTAATTAATTTACGTGTGTACTAAATTTGAGAAGATAATAATTTTATTGAGAATGTAGATGTAAAAACAAAAAGAAAGAAGGCGGGGTCTATTGTTTTGTTGCAATTTATTCCAGATAAACTTAAGAAAGGAAGTTAAAAGAGTTAAATACACAGTAGTTACATAAACAGAAATTAACAAAGAAACTATTATAATATAAAAACAGCATTCATTGTTGAGTCAAAATATCGACACAAACTCAGCATATTCTGTCGCAGCAACAGATACATCAGAGGTAGATAGTAGTATTGCGGACTTTTGCCGCCACCTTTTGGTAAGCCTTTATATTTTATAATGTTCTTAATTTGTAAGAATTTCACGTCAGTAAAATCTGTCATCCGAATTTGTGCTTCAAAAAAATAATTTCATAAATTCTTTATTGACATAACACAGGGTATAAATACATTGATGCCCTCACTCCCAAACTAGGAAAACCTGAATTTAAGGAGCCAGCCAGTCCCACCCCCTACGATTAGATTTACGATGTATGGCAATAAAATGGTCTCATATAATATAATAATTATACAATTACTGTACTAGAATTGTAATAAAGAAAAAAAAAACATTACCATATTATTGCGAAATATACCATTTTTTCCTGATAAACGCCTTTCCATCCACCCTCAATAAAGAGTATTACAGATTGAGAAAAATATTTAAATGAAAATAATGGAAGTTGATTAATGACTGAAGAGGATTCACGGGAGAGTTAATTGAAATAGATTATTGAAAAGATAAAACTAAAATTTAAACCTGACCTTTCAGAAAACCAGAGCATAAATAAGGTTTATTAATCGTTTTTTCTTTCATAATCGTATCAAAATCCTGTATTAACCTGGGTTATAATCCAAATTTCCATATACATAACATTGCATAGGGCTCGTAAAACTATTGTCTAAACCAGATTTATTATTATGGTGGGTTACGGGCTCTGCGAGTCACTACAACATATAACTGCGACCATTGCTGATCTGTTGTGATCGCCAACTTTTTTATGCCTATGGCCTGCAGACAAGGGTACAATTCAGGGTGGGGTAAAAGTAAACAATTTTATCCAGGGTGGGGTAAAAGTAAACAATTTTATTCAGGGTGGGGTAAAAGTAAACAATTTTATTCAGGGTGGGGTAAAAGTAAACAATTTTATTCGGGGTGGGGTAAAAGTAAACAATTTTATTCAGGGTGGGGTAAAAGTAAACAATTTTATTCAGGGTGGGGTAAAAAGGTAAACAATTTTATTCAGGGTGGGGTAAAAGCAAACAATTTTCTTATAATTGAAATAGAAGTAGTGTAATGCAGAAAGTGTTTTACATATTATTCCCTATGCTTTTGCAAGCGCCTCAACCTGACCCACTGTGGCTTCTTCCATGGCTGCAGATATCGCAGGATAGTTTTATTAGCGAGTTGTTAGACCTCTTTCTACTTTAGCAAATGAGCGCCAATATAAATGTATCTTTTGTACATCAAAGGCCACATTCACAAAGCAGATGCATTGGTGTTTTATCCTGCTCAGAACAGAATCTGTAGGTAATAATAAACCACATATTTGCAATTTACCTTATTCGTATATTTTAAATATTAATTTCTAAACGAAAATAGCAAAGTTTCCCTTTCTGACCATATGGTATCATAGGACTTTTTAACAATATTACATACAACCGAGTCAAATTCAGAAAGATAGAAGTCAGTTAAAAGAACTCCGTAGTTCCAATTTCAAACAAAAAAGAGCAATTATGAACGACCTATTTCGCCCAACCGACGACCAAACCGATCGAGAAATGAAAACGCTCACCACAATTCTATCTGCATCAGAAACCAATTAAAAACTTTCATCTCCCACTTGGGCAGGTAGAAGAGTGAAATTGGGAGAGGCCCTCCCCACCGCGTCTCTATAAAGTAAACATTGTTCAACTATCTGGAATTCTGGAGCGACGGACAACGCTTTTACTGTTTCGTTGTAAACGTTCGACGTAGAAAGTAAATCGCTTGGGAGGTTATCGCAATTTCTTTCATTGGACGACATGATTTATGAAATCACGCTTTACTTTGGGACTGACCATCATGGAATGCAATAATGAAAAATGCTACCAATTTCAATGCAACCCATGACAAACATGGATCAACCAGTCGGTAAACGTTCGTCTTGAAAATATGCATCAGCCGAAATGCCTTATTGTAAAAATAAGTCGCCTTATTGTTTGTTCGTTATCGATTAATTGAAACAGCATGTTCGCTAATTTAAAAACATCTGGAGAACGTGTAATGTGTATCCACCAATCCTCACTGGGCCAGAGTTGTGGATTGTAGGCCGAAACCTTCTGGTAATGTAGCAGGAGAGCACTGTACCCTGCAGTAGGATGTTAAAGCCTGACACTTATACTTTGTATCACTGTTGGATTACCGGTCAATTAAATTGTAAAACTCTAATTCTTTTATTTTAGAGCCAACTCACCAAAATGTGTATTTTAAAAAGATTACAAATAAATAAATCATGTATATTTCATCGTCAAAATGTTAATTTTTAATTTATTTTATATAAATACCACGGGAACTGACAACTTACCTTCTATATCAGACACACACAAATCTGTCTATTCTTCGTTTGACCCAATTAATATTCGGGCCACTGACGTGATTGGTTATACAATTTTTATTAGCCCCCGCTCTAAATTCGGCTTTTTACGAATCATATAACTCTGACGAGATAGTAGTTCATTTGGACATAGGTTTAAATTCGAACACAAAAAAATATTTTCGTTCTTTATGCAGAGACATGTAGTTACAAGTTATATTCCCCATCCGTTCCAATCCCAATTTTGATTCCTAAATTGTAAGCATAAAGGACGTAGGACCGATAACCGACAGGGTAGACGAGTGCTCGAATGGAGGCCACGTACCGGGGAACCCAGCAAGGGACGCTCTCTGGCCAGGTGGGCCGACGACCTGTAGAAGTTCGCTGGTGGTGGTTGGATGAGATGAACCGAAGATTGTTTGTGGTGGCGAGTCTTCGGAGAGGCCTGTCTACATCAGTGGAGAGACATAGGCCGATGGTAATATGACTAATATGGCACGTTTCACAGTCAGTGTGACCGTCTGTCACCATCGTCCTAAAAAAAACAGCGCAAATGTAATTCTAGTCGGTAAAAAGTTGTTATCCAACTTATGTTAAGAATATACCTTGTGGATTTTATTAATTTGTCAGATATTTTTATTTAATTTGTGACGTTATTAAAAGGTGACTGTTTATGAAATGCAATATTGTAAACGAAAAGTGAAAACAGAGTGACAGTTGCGAGTGAGGATATCCTTTTGGAATACCGTTATATGTAGGGTGACGTTACTTTTGTTAATTTCGAATTAGTAATAATAAGTGCCGTGTGGTGTGGGCCGGCTATGGAGTAGCACCACCCCCATCCCCGTGGGTGTCGTAAAAGGTGACCGAGGGATAACAAAGCCGCTACCACAACCGCTGAAGAACTACACCACCTCTAAAAGAGTGGACTCGCCAACCCACTTGGCCAGCGTGGCGTTTTAAGACAATATGTTGGCTACGATATATATATTATATATAAGGCGGTGCTCGCGATCGATGTTATACCGCAGGGCCAATGTTGCAGGCCGCACGTTGCCTTCCAACGGGGGGGTGTAGGGGTGAAATACGGAAATAAAACGCTGCTCTAATTCACATTGAACCACAGGAGCGCAGGGAGGAAGCGGCAGTCGGCAGCGAACTCGCTTGTATGAACTTGTTAGGTATCTCCACTATGAGGAGTCTGTTATATCAAGTCACTACTTAGAGTGTTAAGTACGAACTGGTAGTTCAAGTTACTGTTTGAAGTGCTGAGGACGAACTGGCAAAGAGAGGTCGGAACCTATGCCTTTTATAGCAAGTTTGCTGCCCGTGCGATCCCCCTGCTCCCTGGGGTAGTTTATTGTGCTATTCGCTCTCCAACGTCATACATAACTTCTAGGTTACAAGTCACTTATCCTAGGGTCGGTTCTCCTCTTATGCGGAGAACAAGGCTATTTTCGATGACGATACATGATGATTTTATATCTTTCTGGGCAATTTAGCCCTTTTTTCCCTCCCTCCTTCGTTGAGTAGCAAGGGGAATGGGAGGACTGAAGGTAAAGGGGAAGTAGTGGCGCCGATACCGGAACTTCGTCATCTAGCCCGCAACTTTATATGTTTAATTCAATGCTTAATAAAACACACTGCGGGCGGTAGCCTTTATTTTGCCTATACCCTGACCTGCAACCTAGTTTCCCTAATACATTTATGGAGAGCGAATACAAACACATACAGTTTATAAACAAAAGACACTTTAAAAAAATATAATATAAATGTACGTACTAACATCCCATAGTCTCGTAGGAAAGGTGTATGGATTTGTCTCGTACGCTTTTATTAGTCTAATGTGAGAATTCATTCGTCCTCACCTCGCTAGTTGCGCAACCCTTGTGAGACAACCCCCTTTCTTCCCCGAGCCGTGCGATGCCAGTACGTACATATCATGTACACTTGATTTACATAATTTACACATTACATAATAACATATCTTAATTGTACTGCACTTGTGCTACGCCCTTATTTTCTGTCGTGCACATTCTCCCGCCGTCGCAACACTGCGAACCGACTGGTAGCACGACGACTTTCTTCGTAGGTCTGCGTAGCACGGTGCCGTTGCCCATGGTGATGTCGACGACTCGTACCTTGTTGTCTTTACCCGGGTAGACGTTGGTGACACGGCCTCGTGGCCAGGTGTTCCGGGGTAAGTTGGAGTCGCACACGATGACGATGTCGTCGATCTTCAGTGGTTCACCGGTGCTGCGGGGCTCCCGCCGGTACTGGAGTGAGGGCATGTACTCCCGTACCCAGCGGTGCCAGAATACGTCTGCGAGCCTCTGGGCGCGCCTCCAGTGATGGCGCGCGTTCAGGTCGCCTTCGGTGAAGTCTCCGGGAACCGGCATGTGACAGTTCGGGCCGAGTAGTATAAGGTTCGGCGTTAGTGCTGCCGGTTCGTCGGGTGTCACCGCCACATGAGTAAGGGGGCGGGAATTTATGGTCATCTCCGCCTCAGTTAGCAGTGTGCTGAGCGTCTCGTCACTTGGATGTTGTTCGTGCAGGGTGACTCGCAGGGCTTCTTTAACGGAGCGCACCATGCGCTCCCATGCACCGCCCATAAACGGCGCTGCTGGTGGGATGAACCGCCACTTGATCATGCGGTTTGTGGCCTCGTGCTGGGTGGCTTCAGCTATGGACTGGGCGAGCTCTTTATCAGCCGCCTTGAAGCAAGTTGCGTTGTCACTCCACAGCTCTGTTGGACAGCCTCTTCTGGCTATAAACCTCCTCAGCGCTGAAATGGCTGAGTCAGCGCTTAGGGAGGTCACGACTTCTAGATGTATGGCGCGTGACGTCATACATGTGAAGAGCGCTACGTATCTCTTTTCGCGGTGGCGCGCGACGGTGACTTCTATTGGACCAAAGTAGTCCAATCCGGTGAATGTGAAGGGGCGTGCGTGATGGGCCAGGCGAGCTGGAGGTAAGTCGCCTGTGGCCGGACTTGTTGGTTTAGTCTTTTTTATTCTGCACGCCATACAGCTCTTGATCACGTTTCGCACGGCCGGTCGGATTTTCATTATCCATAGCCGTTGGCGTAGCTCATTTACGACTGTTTCTACGCCTCCGTGATGAAGTTTCTCGTGGACTTGTTGTATATACAATTTTGTGTATATATGTTTTCCATTCAGTACGGCTGGGCTCACAGATTCTGCGTGTATTCCCTCGGCCGCAGTTATACGACCCTCTATTCTTATTATGTCGTCACTGTCGATGATAAGACTAAGTGACGACAATAAATCTCCGGTAGGTGGCGCCCTGTTCTCTTTTATGCGCAGCTTTTCTTGGTAATAGCTGTCTTGTTGTGCCGCTAGAATCCACAATTTTTGAGCCTTTTCAATATGACGCACTTCTAGGTCAATGGCGCGGCGGGTTGATGAACTCGTGGGAATCATCGTATCGGTCGATTGGGTTCGAGTTTGTTTATCTTTTTTCTTCCAGTCGGGGTCACGTGATTTATTTACACGCGTTCGTTTGTAACGCGTAGCGGTGATTTGGAATTTATTTCCCCGACATAATTCGACAAATTGCAGCACTCTAGCTGTCGCTCTTATCAGTCTGATCCATTTCGAGAATCGTTGGACATCTGGCAGATGGTCATGAGTTGGCTTGTCAGTTATTGCGAGACATTTTTCTCTCTCTTCCCCAGAGTTGTTGACCTTGACCTCGACTTCTCTAGGCCACTCATTCTTAGATAGTAGTAGATAGGAGGGGCCATTGAACCATCGATGTTTCACGTTGAAGTCGTGAGGTGTCGCTCTTGTCGCGTCGTCTGCTACGTTATCTGCCGTAGGCACCCATCGCCACTCATTTTTCTTAGTGAGTGTCTCTAATTCTGCGAGTCGGTGTGCTACGAAGGTTTTGTAGGTGCGTGGTTCGGATCTTATCCACGCCAGGGCCGTACGCGAGTCGCTCCAATATGTTTTATGCGCGACTTCAAACTCGTGCTCTTGTAGCACTGTATCGGCTAGGCGGGCCCCTAGTAGGGCGGCCTGCAGTTCTAACCTGGGGATTGAGACGGGCTTCAGTGGTGTCACGCGACTCTTTGCGGCTGCCAGCGTGACGTGTACACTTCCGTCGTTACGCACGATTCGCCAGTAAACGCTTGCGGCGTAGGCCTCCTCGCTGGCATCGACAAACGTATGTAGTTCGTAAGTGGTTGCCGATTCATAGTCGTAACATCGAGGGATGCGTAGGTCTTCTACCTTTCTTAGCAATGACAGCCATGCGTCCCATCTTTGCCTTAACTGTTCTGGAATGGGCTCGTCCCATTTGGTACCGTAGCGCCAGGTGTCCTGCATAATTCTTTTCGCGGGCGTTGTCATCGGCGATAGTAAGCCCAATGGATCGAACAAGGACATTATGACACTTAAGGCCTCCCTCTTGGTTGGTGGGCGCGTGTTTTCAAGCATTTCAGGTGCTATTCTCGTTTTGTTCAAGCGGAAACTTATGCAATCATCTCTTGTGCTCCATAGGAGACCGAGCGTTCTTTCTGTCTCGCTCGCACCTATTGGTATTGCGTTTGTTTCCGTTCTTTCCTTGAAATCTTTTATAACACTCATGTTGTTAGATGTCCACGCCGTCAACTCGAACCCTGCTTGTCGGTGTATAAAGTCGACTTCTTTGATCATTTTGATCGCCTTCTCAGGGGTGGGGAAGCTTTGTAAGTAGTCGTCCATGTAGTGGTTTCTTTCTATTGCGCACACCGCCTCTGGATAGATGTCGACGAACTCGTTCGCGTTTTTGTTCTTTATGTGTATGGCGGTGCATGGTGATGAGCACGCACCGAATATCACCGATGTCATTCTATATTCTTCTGGCGGACCCTCCCGCCGGTGATCTCTCCATAAAAAACGCAGGGCATCTCTGTCCTCTTCTCTTATGCTGATTTGCATAAACATTTCTTTTATATCTGCGGATACGGCGTATGGGTGTTGTCGAAATCGCATAATAACGCCTGGGAGGGACTGTAATAGGTCAGGTCCTGCCAACAACATGTCGTTGAGGCACAGTCCATGCGATTGAGCCGCCGCATCGTGTACCATTCTTATCTTTGGCTTTGCGGGATTGATGACCGCGAAGTGTGGGAGGTACCATATTCTGCCGCTAGTTGGCGCTGCGGGGGCTCGCTCGGCGTATCGGCGTTTGAAGAGGTTGTCGACCCGTTCTTGGTATTGAACTTTCAGCTGTTCGTCGCGATCTAGTTTCCTTTCTAAGTTGTAGAGGCGCTTTAGTGTGTTTTGGTAGTTGTTGGGTATTTTTAGGTCGTCTTTTCGCCACAATAACCCGGTTTCGAATCTGCCATTGGGAAGTCGTCGAGTGGTGTTTTCGAGTATTTCCAACGCCCGTTGTTCGGGATCGTTCTTGGGTTTTCTGGGTTCGATTCCCAATGACTCCAGTTCGAAATATTTCCTCATTGTTTCTTCCATTGTGTCACCCTGTGTTGTGGATAGGTGACCGCAAAAGGTTACGGGCTTACTTTTCGACGTGTGGCATCCGTGGAGTACCCACCCCAGTTTCGTTAGTGATGCCACTGGTTGGTCGCGCCGACCCTCCAGAAGATCACGTGACACTATTAGGTCCCAGTTGTCCTGACCGATCAGTATCTTTGGGGACGCGTAGTCGTACGTGAGCTCTTTTCTTATGTTTTGTAGATGAGTGCAGCCCTTCATGTTTTCCTCTGTTATGGATTGCGACGTGAAATTCAGCCTTTCTACTGTTCTGGCATTTTGAATTTGGAATTCTTTGCCGCTGAATTTCCCTTTAATGCCCAGGTTGACACTCCGACTTTGTTCGTGTTTTATCTCTGTCCCACTCACCCCTTGCACCCACATTGGTTGTTTGGGCCCATCTATCCCTAATATATCGGCCAGAGATGCGTCGATAATGGTTACTGTACTCCCCTCGTCCAACAACGCGTACGTCTCTATTTTATTCTGGGGACCGGATAGCACGACAGGTGCTATTTTTAGGTACGCCCGACGTCGCGTATTCGAGTTGGTAGCTACTGTTGAAGTCAGTACCTCTTCTGTTCTTTCTGGGATGTCTGATGGTTGATCGGTTTTTTGGTGGTGGAGTAGGACATGGTGTCTCATGGTACATCCGTCGCGGCCGCATGGTTTGACGCGACACGTGTTTCTTTGGTGCGTACCTTTTAAGCACCGGAAACAAGTATGGCTCTTTTTTGCCATCTCCCAACGCTCGTGTATGTTAGCGTTGAGAAACTGTGGGCAATGCACTAACTGATGTGATTGTTTGCACTGCCAACATTTTTCTTGCCACTTTTCTTGTGGCTTGCGCTTTTCTTTTATTGTGTAAGCGCGTTCGACCTTTTTTCGCATAGGTCGCTCTCTCCCTGCTGACTCGTCGGCGATGTATTCTGGAAGGGCGTAAGCGCCAAACTTATCCGCTTCTTCGTTCAAGTATATTGACATCTTTTTGAAGTCGGACACTTCTGAAAGCTCTCTCGCCGCGTAGTCTACCCATTTACTTCTCAGGGTTGGAGTGAGCTTCTCCACCACGTTGTACAACATCTCAGGGTGGTGGAGGTAGTGTGGTTTCTTTAATGCTTCTATAGCAGCCACGATGTTCGCTAATTTACTTGCGAATATGCAAAGGTCACGTGGGTTTTCACTGACCTTGGGTAAACGCTTCACTTTTTCCAATTCTAAGCGGATGAGTGCCTCTGGCCGCCCGAATCTTCTCTCCAGCGTTTGTAATATGACTGGCGGGTCAGGCTCACTTATTAGTAGGCAACTCACGGCTTCCATGGCGGGTCCCTTTAGACATTTTCGTAGTCGGGCCACATTTTCAGTTTTAGTGAAGCGTTCCTTTGTTTCGTTGTACGCTGCTCGGAAGGCGAGCCAGCTATGGGCGTGTCCACTGTACACGGGTAACTCTTGTACGTACCGAGGTGAGTCCCTATTCTGGCGCATAGCTTGTGAGAAGGCCGTGGCTAATGTAGTCACGTCAATCGCCGGTGGAGAATGGTCTGAAGACGGGACCTCTTTCGTGGGGGTTCCCGCAACACCCGGGTCTCTTTCATTCCCGGCCGATTGTCTAATACTGCCTTTTTCCGACACAGCTGCTTCCTTGGGTTTGGGACTTTTCTCTCTCTCGGCGTCTTTGATGGCTAATATCTGTTTTTGATTGTGTAGCCATCGGTGGACACGCTGAGGATCTGAATCCTGTTCGTCCAGTTCGTCCTCCTCACTCGACGACGAGTCTAGTTTCAGTCGTTCGAGTTTCGCCTTTTCAAGTTCAGCTGCGGCCTGGATTTCTTTCGTTTTCCACTCGGCCTCTCTTAGGTACAGCTCGGCGAGCCGCTCTTTCGCCTCTAACTCCGCGAGGAGTCTCTTGCGTGAGGGTACGGAGCGACGTGACCGAGCGTGGCTCGAGTGTGGGCGCATCGTGTGGTCGGAGCACTCAGGTACAGGCGATGGTGGCCTGGAGCAGACGGCGACAGCGACACTGTCCTTGGCTTGTTTTTTATTGTTTGAGGACTTACTTGTGGTAGTGTCGGTCGCGGTTGCGGTCTGGGCAGTCGTTGCGTACGAGTCTGTGCTCGTTGTTGCGCCCGTGGTGGCCGTAGCTTCGGTTTGCGAGCTCGAGGATGCTTCTGTTGTCTCCTTGTCGCTTTTGCTTCTTGTGGTCGGCATTTTCTAAATTCTCTCCGTATCTCGATAGGCGATCTTCTGGATGACGATGGTTCAGGAGATCCGGCTCGAAGGACCAGATGTTGGCTACGATATATATATTATATATAAGGCGGTGCTCGCGATCGATGTTATACCGCAGGGCCAATGTTGCAGGCCGCACGTTGCCTTCCAACGGGGGGGTGTAGGGGTGAAATACGGAAATAAAACGCTGCTCTAATTCACATTGAACCACAGGAGCGCAGGGAGGAAGCGGCAGTCGGCAGCGAACTCGCTTGTATGAACTTGTTAGGTATCTCCACTATGAGGAGTCTGTTATATCAAGTCACTACTTAGAGTGTTAAGTACGAACTGGTAGTTCAAGTTACTGTTTGAAGTGCTGAGGACGAACTGGCAAAGAGAGGTCGGAACCTATGCCTTTTATAGCAAGTTTGCTGCCCGTGCGATCCCCCTGCTCCCTGGGGTAGTTTATTGTGCTATTCGCTCTCCAACGTCATACATAACTTCTAGGTTACAAGTCACTTATCCTAGGGTCGGTTCTCCTCTTATGCGGAGAACAAGGCTATTTTCGATGACGATACATGATGATTTTATATCTTTCTGGGCAATTTAGCCCTTTTTTCCCTCCCTCCTTCGTTGAGTAGCAAGGGGAATGGGAGGACTGAAGGTAAAGGGGAAGTAGTGGCGCCGATACCGGAACTTCGTCATCTAGCCCGCAACTTTATATGTTTAATTCAATGCTTAATAAAACACACTGCGGGCGGTAGCCTTTATTTTGCCTATACCCTGACCTGCAACCTAGTTTCCCTAATACATTTATGGAGAGCGAATACAAACACATACAGTTTATAAACAAAAGACACTTTAAAAAAATATAATATAAATGTACGTACTAACATCCCATAGTCTCGTAGGAAAGGTGTATGGATTTGTCTCGTACGCTTTTATTAGTCTAATGTGAGAATTCATTCGTCCTCACCTCGCTAGTTGCGCAACCCTTGTGAGACAACCCCCTTTCTTCCCCGAGCCGTGCGATGCCAGTACGTACATATCATGTACACTTGATTTACATAATTTACACATTACATAATAACATATCTTAATTGTACTGCACTTGTGCTACGCCCTTATTTTCTGTCGTGCACACAATATATCCCTCAGAACGCAATGTGCATGAGGTGGCCCGTGTGCAGCAGTGGATACTGAAAGGGGTGGTTGCATTGCGTTGCAATAATATATATGAGTAGCGCATTAAGATTTATATTGTTAGATAATTTTATATAAAATTTTAACCATGTAGGTTTGTTTGACTTCATTGAATTAACATTTATGTTTATCTCTTCGTCTCATTCCATAGCGTTAAGGGCTCTACACACCGAAGCCGCCGGCATCGGTGGTATACGCCGGCGGATTAGGCCCCTTATTTTAATTTTATGCTGGCAGGTTGCGCTCCGCATGGTCATGGCTAGGCTGTCGGCACAGAGCCCATTATAGTTTGTCGTTCGTTTTCTAATTCACTTCGCCGTATCAGCTACGTCTTAGTCCTACCAGACGTTTCTTTTTATTAAATGTATAAATATATATAGTAATTTCCCAGAGACTTATACTAACAAAAATTCCATGAGTTACTTGCTTTTTCTAATGTACCCGTTTTATTTTTTTTATTTTTCAATCTCAAAAAATTTCCGGTTTATAATAATGCATTAACCTAGAAAATAAACTGTTGAAAAAATTACAGTGGTTTCAATGTTTCTTTTTCTACAAAATTCACCAAATACATTGCTAATCTCCAAAGGTCGGTGGCGTATTCGGAGGCGTGCCAACATTTGTCATTCTGGACTGATGTCGGTATGTATGTCCATGGGCGACAGTATCCATTTACCACCTGGTGGACCATATCAGTACCTACTTAATAGGTTTACTCACAATTTGGTATTAATCAATAAAGTTTACTCACTTAATACGATGCTACGCAGTTTCAATCGGTACCTATGCGTGCGATGTACCAAGACTACTAAATTAGATCCTCAGATGCCTCGTGCTCTTAAAACATTAAGAAAAAGCTAAACATTTTACAAGTTGTCCTAGTTAATTAAATCTCATACGGTCCCCAGTACGTCGGGATACACTTTTACTCGCATTCCTAATACGATGCTGTGCAGTTTCACTCGGTGCGCGTGCAGCATACCAAGATTACCAGCCCGCGTAATTTATTGTATGGCGTCGACGATGACGGGACGCTTTAAAACATGTGTTTCAACATTATCATGTTTATAAAAAATTAGGTTTAGTTTTCTTTAAAACTAATCTGTGTAACAATACAGAACAGTGCTGTGAGCTCAAATAGATAAATAGTATTTTCTCAGTAAAAATTTAAAGTGTATTCAAATTCAAATTAATTGATAAGATAATAGCCGCTTTATTTTGTAATTATAAGTTTATAAATGGAAAGTTTTTTATGACCGATTAGTCCAGTTGGTTATTACCAACAGCCTACTGTGTGCAATGGCTACTGCTTCTGGGCTGTGGTCCAGGGTTCGATTCTTGTTTAAAGGCAAATGTTTCTTCGGCTCTATTTATTCATGTACTTACTATTTTTTTTAAATTATTATAATTGGCGGACTTACAGCATTATCTTCCTTGCATCATGAAGTGGTAGGGCAGACAAAATGTAACAAACATAGGTTCTAGGTGGTGTTTGTGTTGAATCCCGGAGTCATTGAATGTGGTGTTATTATTAGTTAAACAAATAATGTTTAGTCTTTTGCTAATCAGGCTACATTCAAAAACGACTGCGACACTTCCAAAATACATAATGTATCATATTACTCATTGCCAATGTCCACACGTTCACATGATTAATACGTTCCAACAAACATGGGCAAGGAGAGTCCTTTGTGGCCAGAGCCGTATTTTGTTTACCCATGCCTCTATTGTTGACGGGGCTGTCATTGTTACTATAGCCGTTTCTATACACATATATAATACATTAGGCATACAAATGATTTGTGAAAGGTCTTACAAGAATTACGAGACGCTGTCAGAAATGTCGTAATCAAATCAGGCCTGGTTTAAGTACTTACTTTATGAACAAAAATAATATTTATAGAATTTATCTATTGAACTTATTTATAAAATGTATTTATCTAGAATTCTATTTATATTTTTATAAGGTTGGCTGGAAGGCTTAATGCTTCCAGGCATTAAGCCCGCCTTTTGTATTATACGATTGGAGTTTTTTAAATAAATAAATTTATTTTGGTAAATTAATGTGCTTCAGATCGTAAGTTTTCCAAATAAGTAAAAAACAATAAAAACGGGTGTACAACACTTATGCTTATCTTTTTTTTTACATATATTTGACGTTTTAGCCAGTTATGGTTCACAAGGTAACTGGTTAGTAAGCCCAGCCGAAATGTAAAGTAAAATAAGAATGTAAAGGCTGGCAAAGGTAAAAGGCAAACCTGTGGTGGAAATGCATAATCTCGACAAAGAAATTCGCTGATAGTGGCCCGATAAGAAACATGGATCTTGTACGATCACGACGAAGTTTCGGGTCATAATCCACCCACCACACAGGCCTAGTGCAGATTGGCTATGTTTACCCCATTTTATTTTTATTTATTGGGATTGCCTTCTATATTTTTTTCACCACCGAGCTAGTCATAATTTAATCTGTATTCAGTACATAAGTAGAAACTCATGACGGACGGTCCAGACTAGGGCTTAAATATCGGACGCATTTTCAATTCCGGAATTGTGTTTCGATATTCAGTATTTCAATTCCGGAATTCCGGAACTCAACAATATCTTTTTGTATCTACAATGATAGTTAAGTTTTATTTACTCTAATCTAAATTTGCAAAATTTTCCCAACATTTTTATTATTTAAATATGGATTTATGGATTTACTTTCTCAGTAAGTATCCGAAATATGAATAAATAAAACAAATAAAAGCATTAAGTTTTTGAACTATAATTAAAAAAAAGAAAGAAATGATCCAGAAATTAAAGAAGTAAAGTGAAGTAATTTAAATCGCATACGAAGATTACAAAGCTCACTAACGGACGACAGCTGCAAAAGTACTATTTTTTTTCGTAATGAAATTTCAAAAATGTAAGCGCATTTAAGCTGTCGTCGTTTAGTGAACTTCGTACGCGATTACAAATGTAACTGACCGCTGAAAAAGCTCTTTCAGCTTCTACGCTCGTTGGCGGTATTGTTTTCAAATATTGAAAACATTTTTCTAAATATTGTCCTCTGACGCCACCGTTTTCAAAAACCGCCATCTCTACTCTTATCAAGCTCTCTAAATCAAAAACGTTAGTTTTCCTTTTATTTTTTGTTGTCAATTTCTTCTGTATTGTTTCTTGTAGCTTTTTTTTCATGTCTTTTTTTACAGTTTCTGTATTTGTATGTATTTCAGCAGAATCGGTATTTTCCTCCTCTTTCTCTGGGATTCTTTCCTGTGGCTCTAAATGCTCTAATCTTTTAATTATTTTAATTATTTCATTAAGCATTTCTTCTCCTGTTGGTTTTTTGAAAGTTTCATGGTCAAAGTTGTCTTCATGGTAGTCTTCAGAATCGTAAAGATACGTCAGCACAGATGCCAACGGAAGACGTCTTTCCTTTATTCTGTTTCTAAGGCTCTGTGCCAACTTGTTGCTGATATTACCATTTTGGCTATCTAATGACTTTAACATAAACTTTAGGGCTATGTCAGCAGTCATCAGATTAGCATCTCTGGTGCACAGTGACTCCACGGTTATTTTAACGATATGGAGAGTCTCGTGTAGCTCTTTGAGTATTGACATGGACTCTTCACTTACGGGAACCACAATATCCAAGTCTAAAAAGCCTTTGGTAATACAGGACTTCAGCTTCAAAAATCTCTCAATCATGTCGCTTAAACTGGACCATCTCGTTTTACAATCCAGTATTAGGTTTAATTCTTTGCCAAACTCTTCTATAACATATTTTTGAATAGCTTCGTTCTTTAAGCTTGACTTTCGTACAGACCTGACCAACTTTCGAATCTTCTCCACTGGTTCTTTAAAGTTAAGTTCTCTTTCTGTTTCAATTGTTGGTATATCAATATCAAAACCACTGTTAAATTCTTCATTTCCATCAGCATAATTTTCCTCTAATGTCTCCTCTTCGTTCTCATATACAGGTTCAAACATATTTGTATCAATCGTCGGGTCCACAATATCCCCCTGCCTACTGTTCCTTTCTTCGTTTGAGTTTTTCTTGTACAAAACATCAGTCACTCCTAATTGTATGCCATGCGCCAGACATATTTGGTGATAGCCTTCATAATACTGGCCCATTTTGACCATCACTGATGCTCCGTCAATTGTCAAACAAACTACATCTTTATCTAGATCAACAGCAAACTCTTTGAGATGTGCTTTCAGATAAGTATAGGCGGTCATTGCAGGCATACTGCCTTCAATTCTCACAAGTCCTAGGTTTTTAAAATTATCTTTAAATTTGTCAGAGTGTAAATTTACATTCACGTATCGTCTGTTACGTGTTGACGTATACTCGTCGAGAGTTACAGAATAACGTTTTGTGGTATCCTGTGCGATGTTTTGTCGAAGCTGGTTTTTAATAATTTTAAATTGGTTAAGCACAATTCCTTTTATGGCGGTACCAGATTCCGGTAATTTATATCCACATCTATGAAAAAGATCACGTAGATCTTCTGAAGTGCAAAATTTACTGAATGGTACCCCATCAAGAGCGGCCATTCTCGACACTTTTACGTCCATTTCTTTAGAAGCATTAAAGAAGTCTGTCATTTTGTGTTTTTTTGCCGATGTAGCTGTAGGCATGGACGTACTGGTGCTAGAAGTACTGGATTCTGGTTGTGACTGCAGCAGGTTCTTTTTTTCTTTTAAATCAATAAAATGGGTGGAGTTTAAATGAACATGGAAGCCTGTGGTAGCACCACGCGATCTCCGGGAGCAAATGGGTGAACGAATCAACGAACGAACGACTAGCCGCACACGCGTAATGGCGCCGGGCGCGGGGCGAGAGGTGCGGAGTGCGGACGCACCGCGCGGATGCGCCGCGCCTCAAGCCGCGTAATAATTATTTTTCAATATCGAAATTCCGATATTGCTCTCGCCAATTCCGGAATTGGAAACGATATTGGATTTCATCGGAATTCCGGAATTGGGCCAGTTCCGGAATTCCGGAGCTCAAGCCCTAGTCCAGACTGCGCTTCCCGGCGCGTCATCTTCATTCGAGGACACCACTATCCCATTGGTAATTCGGTCCTGTTTATAATTCACTTTTTTAAAGCTCAGTTGTAAATTACACAGAAATCTAAAGTTTCTGTAGTTACTACTAAAGTTGCTGCTTCAATCTATATTTTATGTATTTTTTTATAGAACGAAGACGGTAGACGAGCAGACAGTCCACGTGTTGGTAAGGCTGGTCAATGGGTACTGACGTCCATTGACATCCGCGATACACGCCAACATCAGTCCAGAATGACAATTGTTGGCACGCCCCCGGACGCGTTGCCTACATTTGGAGATTTAAGAAAGATTTGTGAGAAAATGGGGTGGGATAGGATGGGATGGAAATGGGCTCTGGCATATCTCACTTACTACCGAAACACTTACGTATATAAAGTGGGAAATGCAGTAAATTTTACGGTAGTCATACGTGAGAAGGGGGTAATGTGGCCAATCGGATGCGTGCAGCGGCTATGGGATCCCAATAATACCTAAAGACGAATTTCTTCTTTAGGTGTAATACCACCCAATCACGTGTCACGTACGGTGAAAGCCCTAAGGAAAATAGTATAACTCGTTTAATTAATGAAAACTGTATCACTAAAAAATACAAATGCGAGGCGGGACTAAAAGTAAAATCATGTCTGATATGATTATTTTTTACCTGAGCCGCTTTGTTTTTTCCATATCTTGTTCTTTATAAACGTAAATTTCCGTCAAGGGATTGAATATTGTTTGTATTAAATTATATGTATAAAGAATTTTATAGGGACGTAGTATATGATACGTAGAGAAAACACGGTGTTCTGCATCAGAAATTTGAAGAAAAGTACCTATCACCATATTAAAAAATTGGTAATTTCAAAATTACGAAAGAGTAAATCATTCGTAAATCCTTAAATGAAACGCTTATAAGCTGCATTTAATTGTAAATGTTAAATATATACTTCACCTTTGTGAAGATTCAGTTTTATAAAAATCTCGGAGAAAATACACGCCCTTGACGGTCGAAAGGGCGCGAATTAGCCTTTTTTTCCTTTCGAGTGCCACCAAATTAAGTATTAAATGGGGGAAGTGGGTCCGGGATGATCCTTTACGAGGCGACCGTAAAAGCATTGCCGAATTCGCCCACTCTACGCAGTATGGTAATTAATTAGGCTAGCTATTAAGATGTGGCTTCTAACATTTTTTTACAAATTAACCAAGCGTTAAAAGCTTGTAAAAGTTAACCTTTTTTAACATTTTTACCCAGGCACCTGTCGATACTTGGTAAAAGTGTTGGATGAAGGTCGGTGTGTTCACGGTGTAGTGAGGGTGATGTGCTCGTCTGCGGCTACGGTGTATATATGTGAAGTCTGTGACCGCAGTGACCGTGTAAGAATCGCATTGGCAGCAGTAATTGAGTAGTCGGCGTCGTCTAAGACGTGCCGAGGACGACGACGACAACGGGGAGGGTCATTCTTATCGAAGACATAGGTTAAGCTGTCAACTACTAGGGGGTCGGGATGGTGGGAGACTCTGTCATAGTGTTTGTAGTGTCATAGTGTCATAGTCAAAACACCTGTGCTTTGTAGTAGCATCGTATGATAATGCAAAGAACATTATACCTACTGCCATGTTGATAGATCATAAAAATATTCATCATGAAACCAAATTAAACCATAAAAGAAGCGTTAATAAAACAAACAATCTAAAATAATCGTGAAACACGTCTGTCCCTGTACAAAGGTGATACAGTTTAAACACCCGCGGGAATTATAATACTTTTTATATCCTATTTGACATTAAAGTGTTGTAGAATAGATATACAAAATGTTTAAAATTGCAAAAAATAAAATTGTAAAGAGAAATATTTTATGTATGTCAAAGTCAATAATAGTATTAGTTGTAATATAAATCATTAAATAGTGGATACATTTACTTATTTTCCCGTAGGTAAATCTTTTGCACATAAACGCGATTTGGATACATTTGTGTAAACCCATACCTAGCGAACGATCGAACAAAGTAACCCATTTATCAATATTGTATGAGATAGCACTCACCTTGAATAGACATAAAACCCTTGAAAAGTATATGTCCTTATGTCTGAAACACTGCGATACACATCTCCATCTATATTCTACAGTAAATATCTATTATCTTGATCACCGTTACTCTCACCCCGTGGGAGTTTAAGCTTCAACTTCCAATAATGCACCTAAACCACGGTCATTGTAGTTATTAGCGGGGCTAATAGCCATGATTTTTTTTCAATTCTCTTTCTAACAGACTGTAACAATGTGTTTTTGCAGTTGTCAGCGTGTGTAACGTGAAGTAGTGGTGTTCGTTCGTACGTCAGCTCGTAAAGGTACGATTAGTAATCGAGTCGTCGCAGAATCGTTTTAAAGCCTACAGTAATACTGTTTACTAGTTCTCGGGTTACCCTGCGCAGAGCGCAGGCCGTGGGGTCGATCAACTTCAACTTGTGCAATGTGTTGTGAACTTCTGCTGCTATAACACCCGACTATGTATTGTAAATTTAATTCTAAATCTTTATTTGCAAGTACAGTATTAAACGATGATTTTTCCATCATAGACTTTTCTAGATACTTAGCCTGTGCTTTGACCAATCGAATTCGATAGTTATTCGTCACGCGAAATTAGGTGTTTTTGTCATGCCTAGAAAATTTTGTAATTTTGTAGAATTAATGTAGCCTCTTAAAACCTGAAAAAGTCGCTGAGGAATTGTAGCATTCATCACGAATAACTATCGGTACATTTAATAACTGACTAAATTGCGATATATTTGCTGCTTGTTTAAATACATGCCCATACATAATACACCACCAGGATGCAAGTATAATTAATAATTTTTTGTATCACACTAATTATTAATTAGGGTGATACGAAAAATTGGTCAATCTCGAGAAATCATGCTTTGATAAGATAATATTAATTTGTTATTCTTAGATATATTTGCTCCGGGGTCCAGATTGTATCAAATGTATCCCACTTAGCAAATTTCTGGACACGAAAATTATAATTAAAATTTCGAGATACACCTGCCATTAAAGTGTGGGTTCAATGAACCGTTCGTCCTTTTGTTATGGGACTGATTCACTAGACTGGAAAGCGGATCGCAAGCGTATCGATTTTTCATTTATCGCGGGAAGCGCGGAAGCTATTTTTATTACATTTAGGACTGATGTAGGACAAAAGTTAGAGTTGAAAAAGGAAATGTACAAAAAAGAGTTTAGTCGTTTTTAAGAGGCAGCTACGAAGAATAGACGGCAAAGAATAAAAATGTTATAAAGTAAAAAATTAAAAGAAGTTTTAAAGACTCAATTAACGATCGTAATAATTTTTTAATTTCTTCTTAATGTAAAACGTAATTCTTTAAGTTTAGTTAAGGTTTACGTTTAAGTTAAACGGGTCTTAACGCGTACATTTACCTTATTTTTGTGTTGTTGTTTTTGCTGTTACTAGGGTTGCCACCTTGTGTGGAGGAAATATAGTAATTTCTTTGTAAATTGCTAAAAAATATAGTACTTTCAGGAAATTCGGAAATATAAAAAGTACATATTTACATATACATATTTATATTTATTGTTTTTTAGTTTTTCTATTTTTTTTAATTTTTCTGTTTCGTCCAAAGAAATTGTCTTTGCTGCGCTGCTATAATTCGTTTTTAAATTTTTTGATGATATTGTATTCATCTAAAATAGTGATCTTATTACCTTCTCTAGATATTTCAGTTTGTTGAATAAATGCATTATATGACTTAAAAATGAAAATAAATTTCAACGACAATTTGACCTTCTGATTCATTTAACAACAGAATATTTTGCAATATTGTTGGTCAACCTTCCTCTAGACTATCGAATTAATATCTTATCTTATGGGTAATCAATTGAACAATATAATAAAGATAGCCACCTTGTGCATACATGCCGTTTTAGTTCATGCCATTCCCCGTTGACACTCGGCATTTTTTTAATCTCCCAGCCTCACCACTGAAGATGAAAAATAGCTATAACTTTTTTAAAAAATATTCTCAACATGTGATAAACAATTCATATCAAATTTCACCGTATTGTGCACAATATGAGCAAGACAGATACCTTTGATTATACCAGGAACAACTGTTTGCATATTAGTAAACAATGAATGGTACATTATCTTATTACAAAATTCGCATTATAATTGTCAGCACTTAACCCTGATATTTTGTCTAAAGAAATGTTGTGTTCAGTTAAGAAATTTGTAAATGCTTTAAACATTCGATCAGCTGATTCATCAGGATTCTTATAAAAGTCTAGTAGTTTATTCTGAATACAATTATCCACAGTAAAGTACTGAACAACTAATGGAAACAGTTTCTTATTTTTTCTCTTGGCAGCATCACTTTTGTATACAATAGAAAACATCTTCTTTATTTAAATCATTAAAACCATCTGTAGGGCTTGTGGCCCCAACACTTCGGTAACAAGAGCTTCACTTTTAGTGCGTGCTAAACGAATATTTAGAGCAATTTTGGTTTGACAATAAAAAAATGCACTTTTTGTTACTTTCATTATCAGCATTAGCGCGACAGTTTAATTAGCGATGAAAATATATTTTTTTTCAACGGTGTATAGTACAATTCATTAAAATATAGTGCGATACTATATAATATAGTACAGGTGGCAACCCTAGTTGTAACCGAGCCAAAATGTCGAGTAAAATAAAAAAAGGTAAACGTACGCGTTAGGCGGGTTAATAGATAAATATGTGTGAAAACGCGAAAATCTCAAAGTTATAAGGTTTAGGTATTTCTAGTAAAATTCTTACAATTCAAGTAAGTACAATTAATATTTATAACTTATAAATTGCTATGTAACAATCTGGTTACAAAGAGATACAGCACTGGGAATGTTAAACATTTTCAAATTTTATTTTTCAATTTCACAATAACTTACAAAACCTATCAAGTTCTAGTGTCAGTTAGTGCCATGATTTAAAAAAAATATATTTATGATCGAATATTCACAATATATGTATTCACAATTCAACAATGTATCACAAATTCAACCATATACGTACCACACACGTAAAAGTACTCGCGTTATCCAAGAATAAACTCACTTCTTTTTGTTACCATACAAGTCGTGGCTATTATTGTGAGGTATTTAACATAAAGGATCCGAGTGCACGTGCGGCTATCTCTGTAAACAAGCTAGCAGATGCGCATGCGCACCTGGTGGTGAACGCAAGATATGTTACGAGTATAAGACTGGTAGCATACAGACTTTTCTATTCTTCAAGATACGCAGTTTAGAATTATTTTTGATAAACACAGAGGCGAATTAATTATTTAAACATGTCATTTATGACGTCATAAATTTTGTGAAATAAATAAATAACGAATAAAACAGTTGTAATTGATAAGATAAAATGAAAATTCGTCTCATTTGAATCCAACTACTTTTAAAACGAAAATTTATTTTATACAGTTTATTTAAACAATTACATTTGCATATTTTTCTATTATTCTGTCATATGCGGAATCTAGACTATCCACAAACACAGCCGACTGTGACTGTGACTTGTCAACTTATATTAACTGTCAGAAAAACAGATGACCGGTTCACCTTTGGTTAAGCACGACATAGCACTTATCTCTACATTAGCAAGTACGAAATACAGTATCATCAGTCATCTCATCACACAAAGGGGCACAATATATATATACGTGTAACTCACAAGCATCGATAACTTTGTTGATCTGAATGGACGCGACATAAATTACACCAATGTTCCGTGAAATAGATTATATAGCGAAACAATCTTAAAAATACTTGATAGGCTACATCTTTCTAATTCCATGAAGTTCAGAAATACTATGAAGCTAATAATGTTTTTTTTATGGACGTAGGCGGCAGACGAGCATACAGTTCACATGATGGTAAGTGGATACTGTCGCCCATAAACACCCGCGATACATGTTAACATTAGTCCAAAATGACAAACGTTGGCACGTCCCCGGATGCGCTGCCTACCATTGGAGATATAGGAATGGATTTGGAGAAAGGGTTGGGAAAATGGGGAGGGATAGGATGGGAATAGGCTCTGGCATATCTCATTCCAAAACACGTACGTACATTAGGGAAATAAGATAAAGAGGGAAATGCATTTAGCTTATTTCCCAAGCATTCACCCACATGAAATGCAATCCCACATGGATTGCATTTCAAGATAGTCCTCTGTGAGAGAGGGGTAACGTGGCCAATCGAGCGCGCCCAGCAACTGTTGGATTGCAGCGTGCACTCTCCCCCTCAAAAATTCTGTATTCTGTATTCTTAATATTAAAACTAGATTATAAGGTGACATTAGCCTCTACAGAAACTCGGTGTACTCAAAGGAGCGAAGCAGTACTATTTCTCAGACCAATACTTGTTGCTCTATGTAACCCAAGTTAGACGCAAGTTGCTCACACCTCTAAGTCGGTGTATAGAAATATCAGCTGGACCCATTTGTGCCATCCGAATTGTAGGCGATCCCACTCGCGTTGTCCCACACAGGTTGCGGTCTTTAAAACGCATTAGGATCCTCACCAGCGCACCCACGATCCCTCACCACCCCGCACCCCGGTGAGGGCACCCCGGTGACCAGGCAGACGGCGGGTGGTCAACGTCAACCATGGACACCTGGAACACCGGGAGGCATGCGGATGTACTGCCGGCCGTACAGAATCCTGTTTGCAGCTCTCTTGAAGAACCCCATGTCGTAACGTAACGGAGAACCATCTACGATCATGTAAGTCGCACACCTGTCCACCAGCTCTTCTATAGAAAATCGCTAGCTAGATATTTGCATAATTGATCACTATCGCACGATTGTTTGAACAAAGACCTCTTTTTGGTTTTATGATATATATTCATACCTCGTGTATGCGTTTAGTGAGTAGCTAGGTTAACACACGCTGCACTTGACTGGCGCATGCGCAGTTCTGCACTAATAGTTCCAATTATTTACTATGATAAAAAGTGCAATTTATAATGTTGACGACTATAGTAAATTCAAATAGTGTTTTTAAGCAGCTGTTATAATCAGGGAGAGGTTAAAACTAGATAATGATTAAAGCCGACTGTTGTACTTTAACCGTTTTACTTAAATTGTCTTTTTGCGATATTTGTTGGTGTACAATAAAGACGATCTATCTAAGAATTGAATAACAGAGGCTTTATTAAGTTTGTAAGTCCACCATATTACACCATCAACCTGTATCTCTCTAGAGCTGGATATAGGGCTTTCCCGTGGGATCTTTCGGTCTGTTCATTCAATCACTTAGGCGCTTTCTTTTTTTCGACTCACTTATTTTTAATTAATTTATTAATTCTTTATTGCACAAAGTTACAAAAGGGGGATTTAATGCTTAGAAGCATTATCTCCCATTGGGCTGTGCAGCGATGGCGCGGTAGGTGCAATGATAGGTAAGATTAAGTAAAATTATAGTCAATAGTGACGGATATTCAGTTTATGCCGATATCGCCGCCACCATCTCTAATAAATTAAACGGGTTAATATGTATTAAAAGTTTACATTACAAAGAAACAAATCACATTAAATCGGTTTCGTAACGAACGTTATTTACCTATAGGTATTGAAACCGATATTAACACGTTTCTAAGTCTCGATTCGCCCATTATTACAGTAATGTTTCCCACATAAAATGAATTGCATATGCTTCTATGTCTATCACTATCTATAATTTCATTCTTACTATTACAAGTTTCTATTAAGTTCATCAAAAAACTGTTGACCATCTAATATAACTTCTGTAACTGTGACCAACAAACGAATAATTTATTTTACCTATAGGGAATTTAAATAGAAGTAAACCGTAAAATCGTGCATTGCAAAGAATTAGTTAACATTTGAACAAAGCCTCCGGAAGCGTACGGGAAAGAATCAGTGGGACTAAACGTGGGAACAAAGGTACAATTTTTTCACAGACAATAGATGTTAAATAATGATGTTGTGATACTTAATCAACTATTCAACAAACATCTAATACAATTTAACAACTATTCCTGTTAATGTTGATTATAAAAAAAGATGGAGAGACAAATTAACTTTAAAATAATCAGTTTAAGATCAAATATCTAAGCTTATCTGAGCTCGACTCTGAAATGTGAGGTGGTGTGTTCCGTTCCTTAATACTCAGATTCTACTTACGTTGAAAAATAGAAAAAATAGTAAGTGGAAGTAAGTCCTAATTTTCAATTACCACAAATCAAGCGTTTATTTTTACAATTACTAGAACTATAAAAATAATTAAGTATGTGACATTATCTGAGGATGTAGGTGCAGCTGCAATCCCACAGCTGCTGTGGGTGCTTGACTGATCAAACTACTCCTCCCTCGCAGGGCACAGGCCTTCCCTAGTTTCACCTATCTCTCCTATCACCGGAGGGTTTCGGGCCATACTTCACCACCGGAGCTCAGTGTGGATTGGTGGATACACATACCTCAGATTTTTATTTATTTCTCGAGCATGCGAGTTTCCTCACGATGTTCCTCGGTCAACGGCAAGCTAGTGACAATTTTTGAGAATCCGTATGTTCGCGCCGTTTATTTTTTGGTCACGTTTTCGAATGCGTCTTTCGTTAGTCCATGACCGACGACGACTGACAGCTGTCACCGGGAGACAACTACGCAATTACAATTTCCGTTCCGGCGCGCCACCGGAAAAAAAATCGTGCGGTTGCCATCGTCGACACCACGAAAATAAAAGTTGAAATCGTCTCCTCAAAACCAATATTGGATAGTAAATGTACAAAGATCACCGGCTGCCCTGGATGTGCTGCGCCCGAAGCCACCCGGGTAAGTACCAGACAATTTACAATAACGAATCATTTCATTTCGGTTATTTTCCCCAAAATCATTTCACACCCTCCATCGCGACAACATTTAGTGATCATTTCGAACCGGATGGAACGGCTTCGACATTGACTTTTCTCATCAGTCATTTTCTCCCGAGTAATTTTGCACCCCTGCACCCCGCACGTCCGTCGTTCCGGGTCCTACCGGATCCTCCCGGGTATTTTACGCGGGCGCACCCATTAAGTGGTTTCATACCACATTCTTTCTTTTTTTCGGCGTAGTTAAATTTTTTTGGCTTTAATAGCCTCTCAAGAGTCACCGGACATGTATAGTTTAGGGCGAGCAGCAGGCGCTTAGCCAGGAGCAAAAAGTGCGTAGAGCAACGAGCCTAAGGGCTCCGGTAAACCGGCGGAAGGAATGGGCTACGGCTTAGGCTTTGCTTTGGGAGGGTACCGCGGTATCGCGAGTCGGTGAGAAGCGCCCAGGTACGTGCCGATACCTGGTAAAAGTCTTGGCTGAAGGCCGGTGTGTGTTGCGGTGTAGCTAGCGGGGCGTCCTCGTCTACGTCGGCGGGGATTGTGTACATGTGTGGTGTGAGCGTATTGGCAGCGTCGTCGGGGTCGTATAGAGCGTCCCGAGGACGACGGTAACGGGGAAGGGCATTTCTATCGGGAAAATAGGTTAGGCTGGCAACTGCTAGGGTGTTAGGATGGTGATCCGCGCAGACACCGTATTTAAGCAGAAACTCAGTGGTACGGGTGGAGAATGGTAGAGTTGCTATATCATAGCATAATGTTAGCCCCCAATATTTACAATAGGCTACTACTATATTTGTTATTATTTATTACATCTTTTACTCCAAAATAATCGCTTCATAACAATTGAACGTTTCATTTTACCTTTTATCGAAATTAATCGGGTCGCTCATTCATCTCATATGGCATTCTTTTAAAGATTTCCCTGGGGTGATGGTATTTAAGGTGACCTCATTCCCCTCGGCAGTTGCTAGTTTACGTTTGCTATTCCTTTGAAGTGTAGTTTCATAGTAATTATTAAAAAAAACCTCGAAAACTGGATAATAAAATAACAATTGTTCAAAAATCCTTTGTTTCGGTGAGTAATGTTGTGAAAAGGCAGTAAGGTACTAACTTATTTCTAATAAATCTACTTACCTACAAGTATATCGGAGACCACGATCACGAAAAAAACACTAACTACATCTCGACTAAGGGTCATCAGCTGAATCCAAAACACCAATCAGTATCGATATTAAAGAATTACAAACTACGGTTTTTATTTAGATTGAAATTAAATGAGCCAGAAAAATTAAACCCTTTTAACCACAATAAATAATACCAATAATAAAAGTAGTTTGTGTCTATATCTCGGTTAAGTTCGAAGGTGAATCAAATCGATACAGTACCAAAGTTACAACGGTGTAAACATTTCGAAAATTCCCAAAAAATAAATTGACGTCTATACATGCTTTTTTCTAAAATTTACATGTATGTCAAACTCTTCCGTCTATTTATTAGGAAAAAGCAAATAAAGGAAAAAGTCGATTGTCTTCAGTAAGATTATAATGTCAAAATGTACCTAAATATTTATGCTGAATAATGCCAATTTCCCGGTGGTTTTGTCTAATTCTTTGTCGGTATGGTAAATATCGAAATCTCCCTTCTGACTGGCATTTGCCATCGGTGTTTTTTTTTTCATTCATATTATTATGCTATCCTTACCATGTTTGAGATAGCACGTCTATGACGCTGACCAACCTACTACAGGTCTGCACCCGCTTTGATGTTACGCAGATTATTTTAGTCCCTAAACTTTTTAAAACGTGTACACGTCCAAAGGTTTTTAATTTGGTGCGAAGTTTAAAAATAAATCATCAGTTTTTTAGGTGTTTTAGCGAAATTACTTTTTGTAAAATGTTTTTGCATAATTACCAACACATGTATATTAAAATATTTTGATACCGCGCTTATTTTTTATACGTTTTCGTATTATTATTGTGCTTTTATAGGTACTTTCTTTTTCTAACGTGTCTGGGGTATAACTCGCTATCGCGGCTTATTTTTACTCGTATTATTCTTTGTTTTTATATTTTCTCTCAGAAAAGGTAAAATGTAGGTTAAATATTTTATGTATATGATATAATTATTCAGAAATATTTATTTCTATTGCATATTTACTAAATATTGTGAATTCGTGATCTGTTCAATCTCATAGGGGAGAGATTGATGATGATTCCATTAAACAATTCCCTTCATATGTCACTACGGAACGAAGGAACCAATAAGCCTCCACAAGCCCTTGATTGTTGAGGCTTAATACCGCTTCATAATATTAAATATGTAAAAACAGAATTAAACAAAATATAATAAAAGGCATGGGTCGTAGTCAAGCCTTCAAGGGATCACGTGAAGGTTGAGACGCTGACCAGCGCGGTGGACGCCTGCTTCTATCTCCAAGCGTTTTGCCAACCATCAGAATATAAACAGCAGTGGTCAAAGTTTTGTGTCACCTGTCGTGACTATGTGGACTTGTTATTACGTTTGAATTATATTGCCCAGTCGATCTAATATTACCTTATAATTTATGGAAAAAAAATAGAATATATATTGGAGTTTACCATTCCAATTCACGTGGACGACTTGTATTCAAAGAGAGGTGTGACCGCGAACTCGGATATGCAATTTTAAGCGTAGTATTCATAAGGAAGCGTAAGCGAAGCGATAATAAATGCTATGTAAAACAAATACATATGTATAAACCAACTGATGCCTGACAACGTCTGTAAAATGAATACTCTAGCAAGAGCATAAAAATCTTTCTTTACAATATCGCTATTAATGTTTCGCTATTCTGATGTAGAATGTGTGAAATATTCTATTTATAAAGCCAAAGGAAACCGATTCAAACTGAAGCTAACTCACAAGGACTATGCACACGCGTGTTACACCTTAATAATTAACCTAAGTATAAAATAATTACAATGATTCCTATTAAAAAGGTCACAACGATTGGCACTGAAAAATTACACTCGAAAAAGTAATTACTATCTTACTCACTGCATCATTAAACCACTAACATTTTAATTATAGCTTCTACTAGCTTTAGAATAGAGCTAGTGGTGGAACACAATCTTTCGATAAACTATATCGTCTGTGGTCCGCCATCAAAGATAACCTGTCCAATGCATTTGCTCAGCTCCACGAGGCGAAATTGCTTTTGCATTCACAAAAGATGACCTGGTTTTCGAAAACGTGGAGGTAATTTTGCACGTGACAAGCTTCATAATAATTCGTTCGCTTAATAGAATTGTACTTAGTTTCTTATTTTATGGTTAATCCCAGGTAAAATTGAAGGCTAAAATTGAAGGTAAAATTGGAGTTTATTTGCAGTTTAATCAATAGACACTGATAGGTCTATTGATTAAACTAATTAAATAGGTGTATCTCTCATATAAGCAAATAAGTAAAATTTACAATTTACAACTAAAAATCAGCGCTGCAGTTTTTGATGTAGCGCATTTATTGTAGGCTGTTAGGCGAATGGCAATACACACCCTTGTGTTTAGTAGGTAATGTAGTTTAATATATTATAATAGTGTGTAGTGTTACGTGGCACTTACGATAACATGGGTATACCACTGACAACCGTTACTGCTTGTTTCTCCTTTTATTTCCCAGTCCGGAAAACAATATGTAGGTAACTTACTGCTACTACCGGCCACCATTGTTACCTCGTGTCTTATAAGGAATACATGCCGCCATTGATTAGTACCAGCGCTAAATCCTAATCTGGACATATGATTAGGCACTTGTCACATAGAAACATAGGAAACTTTTTCGCAGCATGTTTAATTAAGAAATTATAGAAAATTTACGAAAAAATGGTAACAATCCAGTCGGACCGTCTTATAAGACAACCAAAAACCCACATTTAAATGGTGCAAATAATAACAAGATGGAAAACGTAATGTTGAATGTTTCTAGACGACAGTGACCGATTAGCATCAGACGAAAAGGAAAATTTCCGCGAAAAACACCCGTTTCCGTACCAAAAAACATCTGTTATGTAAAAGCGAGTTGGCTCTTTTATTTATAAAAACGTCCATCTTGAAACTTGAAGTATGTCTTCCTGTTCTAAATTACATTCTAAAAATAATAGGATTGAAATTGCTTGTGCCTTTAATGGAAAAGAAATTGAAATGCGAGCCGTATGAATTATCTATTAAATCTTTACCCTCAGTCAGTGAGACAAGGATTCAATAGATACAACCGCTAGGAAGATACACCTGCTCCGTTACCCAAAATGTCTGTATGCTTCTAGTAAAGTATTGTGGGATTACATTATCACTTGGTACTTAGAAATTACTATTAATCTTGTCCGTAAAACACTTGTTACATTAAATAATTGTAATCAAATGTGGTGACCACTTTATACTACACATTTTTTACATGCCGACTTTATATTTATATGCATTATCGTATTTTGGTCACGTGATGCGCAGTGATAAATACCATATTTTGCAACTAGTGTATCTTTGCAGTGTAAGATACACAGTCGTCGTAAACCTGGCAGAAGACGGATATCTTGCCTCAGAACTGTTAAAGGATAGTTCGGGAAGAGTACCAGGTCTTTGTTCCAAGCAGCAGTCTATCGAGTGAAAACAACCACGCCTATAGCCAACCTCCGTTAGGAGATGATACCAAAAGAAGAGGAACGCAAAGAAGTTTTATATTTTGTTACATACTCGTACATAAATATAAGGTGTCGCAGGTCGTTGCGCGACCTGGTCGCACCCAAATAGGGTGCGGTGCGACTTCAAATGGGACTTCATAGGATAGATAACACCTAAGTCGCAGCCCACGGCAGGTCGTTTACTGGGCTTCCCACACGCGGGATCCACATATTAAAAAAAATCTGGAGTATATGATCTACCAATACGCACCGGGCCCCGGTGGTGGATTATGGCCCGAAAACACGCCGTGATTTACTAGCGGAGGCCTGCGCCCTGAAGTGGGACGTAATAGGCTGATACAAGTACAAGTGCGAGTATATGCCTTATCTTGTTCTAGTTATTAATAAAAACAGTCGTGGGGTTACTGTAACGCAGGTATACAATACGTTATTGTATTGTATGTATTGTATTGTATTGTACAAAGACTTATAAGTAAAATTATTTGTTAAAAGATAGTGAAATTACTGATTAAATATCTTGGTTATTAAGTGATATATATCTTTCTATATTACTTGGGTCTATTATTTCATGAAAATAAAATATTTTGCTCAATCTATTTTGGTGCAAAAGTCATACATATCCTAAAGCAATATTCTGTATCTAGATCTGGTTACAAATGGAAACCGTGATATTCATTAAAAGACTTTATCTCAATCTTTAAAAAAATGCCTGAATCAACTAAATCAACATAAATCTATGCACATACATAACGAATCCAATTCATTGAAGCCTTTTTTCTTTTGTAGGAAAGAAATCTTATGTCGCAGAATCGTCCTAAAAAACTCAAGTGAGTAACGTCTCCCTACCCGCGGGATGTTCGATCGGCGTTAAGAGCTCAGGTGTTTAGGGAGTGATACACTTTACTTGTATTGCTTTACTGGGCTATATACAGAATGGGTGTAGTTCATTGAATCAGCACGTTCAAGTTGCAATGGGCAGGTCATATTTATCGTAGGACCATCGATATGGGAATAGACTACATGGGCACATCATACATTCTTATCAAACCTGGTTGGCAACATCTAGAGGGAGTGAAGCAGATGAAGAGCGGTTCCATTAAAAACTCAAATTTGAAATATATAATATGTTAATAAGAATGTTCCATTTTTAAAATAGATATGAATTAAAGAATTCGAGCGCTACTGAACATAGAACACTATAAGACTCTAAACGTGCCTGCCCCTAGAGTGCTTGTATAACACAACATTTTCATATAACATCATCTTATTAAAGATAATTATTTGGTACCAATAATATTATGTTCATACATAAATACGTACGAACATATTATTGGTAATAAGAAGTTTTAACAATTTCTGTCAAAAAAATCGCAAGAAAACTGAACTAACAAACTGAACGAGCTAACTTATTGATAACTAGCAGTGCCTGCGACTTCGTTCACGTGAACTATAAAGTAATTCCCGTGGGAACTTCATAATGAATCTGAATAAAAAGTACCTAAAATATTAACCCGGTACATAAGCTATAACTAAGCCAAGTTTCATCAAAATCGGTGCCGTGGTTTAGACTGTTACAGGTAGGCAAACAGACAGACAGACGAAAATTCTAAATATTGTTGTTTTGGGTTCAGTACCATTGGCACTTTACACTTTGTTGTGATTTTATTATAACACTAGCTTCTACCTGCGACTTCGCTCGCGTGGACTATGCAGCTGTAAAACATTTTCAACACCCGTAAAAGCACCGACATGATGGATTTGGCGCATGAACATCCAGTAGTTTTCGAGTAATTCTATTAAGTAATTTTTTATTTTCCTCTATAATTCAACTTCTTTGTGTCATATCAATATGACATATATCCTTCCTTCTAATGTGAAAATCCGATCAAAATTCGTTCAGTAGTTTTTACGTGATGGTTAAACAAACAGACAAAAAATTTAAAAGCTTCTGTTTAGGGTTCTGTGGCTTCTAAAGAGGCACGCCTATTTTAATTTATGTTTAAATTAAGTCAATATACAGACTTAACCATTTTACTATTTTATTATATGTATAGTTGTAAAAATTTATCACATCAATGGCAGGTAAGTGCTTGTAATAAACAGCACTAAAACCGACCCCGTGGTATGGTAGCAGTAATGACATTAGCTACATCCTGCTGGAACAGGATTTAGGGCTCAAGCAATATTAAATGCATCCTAAAGGAATATTCCTGCAAGTAGAGCACTAAATTCATAAACGTTGTCGAGCTTAATGACTTATTGCGACTGATTAATCAAACGAGATCTAAGTAGAGCTCTGTGTAGTGTACATAGAGCTCGTAGGATGAGTGTATGAGTACTTGGCTCAATATCAGGGCGATCGGGAATGTTTAGCAGCTAGTTTAAGCCCAAATGATTGAAGACCCCCGGTAGGATAGTTGATGGTGATTCTGCCTTCACAGGAAAGGAAGTAAGAACTTCCAATCTCTATACTCATAGAACGGAATAGAAATTAATGAGGATCTGTTTTAAAATACAACGCCTTGTTACTAACCAATAACCATACAATTCCATCAGCCTCTGTCTCTTTGGAGACTTGCCATGACACAGAGTACGTAGTTTACATGCAGACACTGGAAGACGTAGAATTTACTGAAGCATCAGTGCAAAACAAAAATGCAAGACGTAAATAAAATAGCAAAAAGATGTCATCACGAGAGGTGATGGTGGATGATAGATTTTCATTGCAATAGAGGGTTGTTAGTACTTATCTACGTACGGTAAGTAAGTGAGAGTGCAGTACCTATGTCAAGCCTTACTGGCGCTGCACACCCTTTGTAGTCCGTGCAAATAACCGCCACCGACAATAGTATGAGCAGTGTCATAGCGAGAGACTTGTTTACATACTCACGCTGCCCACTTCCCTACTCACTGCCGCGGAAGCGGGCAGCACGTAAACCAGGAAGTACGATTTTCTCAAACAGCCACTACCAGCAAACTAAAGTTGTCAGTCCACCTGGTCCGTGCTCGTACCAGTGTGCTTCACGGCACATGGTCTCTTTTTAGGGAGAAATAATTAAATAACCAGCAAAAAAAACTGAATGGCCAGCGAATCGATGGCAGCAAATTTAAAAGTGGATTAGGTTTAAATTTCTCGTGATTATAAACAAATAGGTGATTATAAGTTCTTAGTATAGTACCTACGTTTACTAGGAGTTGGAAACATTCCACTTGAGATAGGTGAGTAACTTGCCTATTGTTTGTTAGATTACCGATAATAAAATTACTGCGACCAACTGCGTGTGCAATTCCCGGAACAACCATCCTTCATACTTTTTATCTTCCCGAACTTCTATGTTAGTAATATTTCTTACACCATACGAGCAAGTTGGATTTTTATTCGCAATTAGTTTTTTGGACTTAAATTTTAGTGTTATTTTAACTTATCTTGTATAGTGTAAAAATATTCAGACGGTGGGAAAGCGAAATTAACAGTTCCAGTCGACGGAAATGACGTTGAAAATTCACTTTTATCGTAAGAGCATATTAGATAGATTTGTCTTAAATGTTAGTTTTGAAGCTCATCAGACTCGGAATAATATTTAGTATAAATAGTGAACGTGTGTTAAAATGATAAATAAATCCCTAAAAACAATTTTGGAGCATTTAATTATTATAATACAAGTACTAATAACACGCATACTGCAAGTGTAACGTGTATAAATTTAAATTTTCTTACACGTTACATCTCTAACCTTGATATCATGTAAATATGTGTTATGAACAATATTGACAGCATAGGTACAATCATCAAAGTTTCCATTCCATAGCAAGCATGAAGACAATACACCACAAGGCATAATATACCGGAACCTGGCGAGACACAGGTCGGGTGGGCGATAAAAGGGTGAAATCTTCACTAAACCGGTGAATCTCCTAAAGTTAGCATGAGCGGCATCGTTATAGCATAACAACATAGTAATATCGGTACGGTGTAAACAGGTGCGTTATGCTTGCGGCAGACTTCAGAGCGGTAATGATGTTTAATGTGAATGGTACTAGGGGGAGGGGCGGGAGGGGGTTAAGGATAGGATGTAGGAGATAGCTGCGAAACCAACGTTTCCTTGTTAGCGTTTCGATGTCGTCGCGTTATTCATAGAAATTGTGTAAACTCGGGAAAATGTCGAGCAAAATCGAGTTCCAATTTTGCTTGTTGACATCGCAGTTATAAAATATAGCATACTATTATATAACGTTTAGTTAGAATATGTAGTCAACTGCAACAAAGTAATAAATAATTTCTGATTTTATAATACAAAGAGAGACTGTGGGTTTGTTTGACTTTATGTAAGAGTTAACTCTTTTAGAAAGCTAAACTAAATACATATGGACATAGGCTATATTTGAGTTGCCACTCGAACGAAAGCTTTGTTTTCCTTTAGTCACCTTTTACGACACCCACGTGAAGAGATGCGAGTGGTGCTATTCTAAAGGCGGCTGACACCACACGATCAATATACACCATAAATGTATAAATAAGCAAAATACATCTTACGCTACACAATGTCACAGGCCCAGATTCGCTTTCCGCCAGGTGTGTCTGAACTCTAAGACACAGTTTATAGTGGTGTAACAGTACAATAGGAATGTTGTCATAACAGTTTCATTGAAAATATTATCACAGTACACGTGGGTTGAGTGAAAAGTAAACAATAGCGGAATCCTCTTGAGAGTGGAGCATGAATTTTTGTACTTACATATGGAGATACCCGAGATAACAAATTGGCAATTCATATTGAAACGGATGAGGCGTTTATAGTTTTTTTTTAAGGTAACTAATCCAATTTGCATTCAATAGAAAGAAGGTGGAAAAGAGCTGATAGTCCAGCTGGTAGTGAGTTATTATTATTTTTTTATTGAAAAAGGCGGCATTCGAGCATAAAGTCCACCTGATGGTATGTGGACATTGTCGTCCATAGACATCCGCGATACATGCCAACGTCAGTCCAGAATAACAAATGTTGGCACGCCCCCGGATGGCGCACCTTTGCAGTTTATGGAATGGATTGGGAGAAAGGGTTGCGAAAATGGGGAGGGGAAGGTTAGGATGGGGATGGGAATGGTCTCTGTCATATCTCACTCACAACCGAAACATACATTGGGGAAATACGATAAAATAGTAAATTCAGTACTTTTCAAATTAGTCTGCTGTGAGAGAGGGGTAACGTGCGAATGCGCCCAGCGGCTGTGGGAATGCAGAGTGCACTCTCTCCTACAGTTATATATATATATATATATATAATAATATATAAATTATTATTTATAGCTCACTGTTGTAATTTCCACCGCACCCGCTTTAATTTATTTCATTTTAATCAAAGGTCCACTGGTAGAGAATGCCTTAAGAGCCATTTCACATTTTAAGCGAAAAATACAAGTTTTTGAGCTCCGCTATAGGTGAAATGAAATTTGCTTTACATTTCTGAGTAAATATTTTAAATAGCTCATTTCTTTGTATTGACATTTGATAGGATACATTTCGAAATATTTATTTATTTATCCTGTAGTACTCAACCATGTTTTAGTAAAAACGCGCCCAGTAAGAACTTCAGAGCCGTGCTTCTTCCACTAAAATTCATTAATTCAACAAGATAAGGTACAATTATACGTAGTATATAATTCTATTGACACATAGTACACTAATATTTCCGTAAATTAAGACAAATCACGAGAAAAAATAAAATAATGTGCGTCAATTTCGACATAAAATACTTGGCATTTAACTGCAATTTTTTATCATTTATTAAAGATTTTTTTAAATGATTACTTACAATAATATGAAATTTGTACCTAATTAAAACGAAAACATAAGTATTTTTATAAATTATGATTTATTATATATATATTTTTTAATATCACAAAACAGCTCTAATTGCTCTATTATATTCGGGGATTTTCGCGTCGGCCATTAGTATTGTCTATAGAAACACACGGAGTAAAGTTCGGCCTATTCAAAGTATCAAAACTTGTTTTCCATAGTTACGCTATAGAGACGGGGGCATGAACTATTGCCAGTCGCGTGGCGTTGTAATTACCTAAACTTGCTTTAGTCATTTTTGTGAAATGGCTCTTAAGGCATTGATCGAGTCCGCCTCTGTATTGAATATGTTTTTTTTAATAAAGTGGCAGATGGCTATCTGGTAAGTGGATACTGTCGTTCATCGACATTCATGATACATATCAATATCAGTCCAGAATGACAAACACTGGCATGCTTCCGGATGCACGCCTACCGTTGGAGACTCGGGAATGGATTTGGAGAAAGGGTTGAAAAAATGGGGAAGGATAGGATGAGATGGGAATGGGAGGGGGCTGTCGATGTATATCGTGGCTCCAGTGACACACGAAATCGTATGTTAGTGAGTAACTCTCTTGAGAATCACCGTTTACAATGCAACACCGGAATTGATGCAGGTGCGCTGCTCTCTTATCTCCTATCTTATCATCTCTTAAGAGATAATAAACGATAAATGGATATAAACAGTAGTAGAAACCGGAAAGCTATATCTACTCAACTCTCATTGGGGATGTCGTGAGTGCAAAACTCCGAGTTTTATTTTTAACTAAAAAACCTTATATGACATGACATAGCTACAAAATTAAGGTCCGGATAAATACGTTATTTTCGGGCTTAGAACTAATCACAGTCATGATTTATAGCACAGAGTCTGCATAGAGGCTAGTTTCCAGCGACACGGTCTAAATCTAAGGACATTCTCATTCAGCCAACCTTTGGTACATTGGGATGTGCGATAAAGGGTATGGTTTCTATTAAAATTAACCACGATTTTACGTAGATTTTGAAAATTATAAATATCGAATTTCGGAAAAGTTTCTCTAAATCTCGACTAAGGGAGTCGTTAAAGATATATTTAGTTAGCTGAGTAAGCCAATTTGTAGACGAGTTTGTTTACAAAGTCAAGACGCATTGCTTATCGGATGGAAATTAAATTTGTCAGAAAAATAGTTTGGGTCTAAAACTCCGTCAAGTCCGAAGATGAGCCAAATCCGTCCAGTAGTTCAAAAATTATAATGGCGTAAACTTTAAAAAAAATATAAAACTATGACGGTGTAAATTTAAAAAAAATATGGAGTAAACTCGTAAAAAAAAATTTTTTTCAAAAAATTACGCGGTAACTAATTATAATAGCAAACTCGTTAACTAAAATAATTAACTTAATCCATGAATGGAAAGTAAAGTAAACAAAACATAAAATCTTATTAAATTACTGCATTTCCACGTGGGTGTTGCTCGCGGACTAGTAACCTACAATGTGGTGCTAAGCGTGGGCTAATATAGTTAATTAATGAGCTTAGACGTCCAAGTTGTGGTTGATGCCACAAAATAATATTCTGCGCTTAATCATCCTAGTTGTAGCGGTTTTGTAGACTTTAGCTTGTTTGTGAAATACATCTTGTTCAGCCTTACATTTTTATAGATATAATGTAGTAAGCGATCTCATGGCAATCCGATCCAACTGATAGTATTGCCTATAAAATTCATGTCAACAACATTGAAAAGCCCTTGACGTAGTTGAGGAATGACGTAGGCGTAGTGTGATTAGGACAGATGGGTAATACGAAGTAACATTATATAATTCCATAACGCCCTATTCCGCTTCATTCATTTCATGGAAGAGTGAAACGGGACTGGATGGATACCAATTACTACTAAGTAAGAGACACGAAATGGGATGATATAAAATTGAATAGGATAGATAGGACAGGCTCTGGCAGCGCAGACTCACTCCCGAAACAAGTTATATTTCACGGTAGTTTTTTTTTTATATAGACGAGTGGGCGGACGAGCAAGCGGTCCCACGCGATGGCAAGTGTTACCGCCGCCCATGGACACCTGCAACACCAGGGGGTATGCGGGCGCGCCGTCGACCTTGCAAAATCCTATTCACAGTTTTCTTGTATCGGTAAAAATAATATGGAAACTCGATCAATCAGAAGCACCCATTGGGCTATAGGTTGCAGCATCGCTCTCTGCGGAATTAGAGATCAAAACTATGTAAACCAGGTCTGTGCGAGCATGCTTTGCGCTACGCGTCGCCAAGTTTGCGTCGGTCGTAAGGCGCCAAGGATACGAGCGAGTCTCTCGCGGCAATATTCTCGCCCGTGGCATCGCCGTGTGTACTACTATAGATGGGCTCGGCGATGTTTATACAGTTACTATTGAAATTAGCGGCACAGGCGAGAATATCGGCGCGAGAGACTCGCTCGTGTAATCGGCGACTAATGATCGGTACCGCTACAATGACACGTGGTGTTATGTCACATCCAAGCGGCACGCGCAGGGCGTTACAGCTGTCGACAGAGACATGAATTATTTACAAACAAAGCCTAAGGTATAACTCGCGCATTTAATTCTTACAGTTGATACCTTATTGATATTGCAGTAAAATTGATAATTCCCCGTATGAAGCGTCTGACTTAAGGTGTCGATCTATAAAAAGTGTTGATTGTTGCTTGTGACAGGTTGTATCGACATTTAAAAGGTGATGAGATGCGAAGATTGACATGGGTCTAGGAACAGAAAGATAAATAAGCATTTTATTGCACAACCAATACATTTTTTTTTTATAGATAAGAGGGCGGACGAGCAAGCGGTTCCACGTGATGGTAAGTGTTACCGCTGCCCATGGACACCTGCAACACCAAGGGGTATGCGGGCGCGCCGTTGACGTGTAGCAAAATAACCGAAAAGATACAACAGGTGAATTAGAATTTAAAAAATGTCATTGTTGAAAGACATAAATTAATGGCATACTAAAAAAATACGAAAAAAACCATTCATAAGTCATTTAATTCATTCATTCGCTCGCCATTCATTAACTAATTTCACCATTCATTTCTTACGATAATTCAATTTTGTCACAAATTAAAATAATTTTTATACAATATTTCCAGTTTTCCTCAAAAAATTCTCAAAAACTTAGTAAAAGAGGAAATCAGTGGAAATTTCAAAATCCGTGATTATATTACGAGGTTATCACATAACTGGTAGATTGCAGACACACAGAAGCCACGATAATTTATAGTTTATATTACGTGGTCATTAAATGATTAGGGCCACCTACACACTATTCTACAATAAAATCATGTTATAAGAGACTAACAAAAAATCACTTTCCATGTCTGTGGTTAACGGTAGTAGGTGTGGTGTTTTATCAACAGCCGTCAAAACAGTCAATAGTCAATAGTCGAGCCCCGCCTACGTCGAACAGCCCCATATAACACAAAAGATAGATAGAGTGGCTAACCATCGGTTACAAAAACGATCGTTAATTTTAACGCGCTTTAATTTCTGGTTCTGTTTTTTGCTATATGGAATGTAAGGGCTAGAATTAAAAGGCATTCAAGATAAATGATGACTGTTCTTACAACTGCGTATTATATGTATGTATTTCCGTTCCAATTCAAATTGTACAAAATGTGTCAGTTACCTCAGGCCGCTGTTTGTTTATATTTAGACAAATTGGATTGGAACAGAATATACTGCGTGTGGCTAAATTCCGCAGTATACGAGTAATATCAATATAAGTGAAGTGAAAGTTTTTTGCTTATCGTAATTAGGGATACATTTATATAAAAGTATATTTATATTTTTATATTCATAGAACATTTTTTCATTATTTAACTCGCATAAAATTGGATTTACACATTCAATCACCAATCATAAAATGTCAGCGGCGTTACGGGCGGCAGAAAGTGTAGGCTCGCGCGTCTTAGAGTGAAACAAACATCATTCTACTTCTATTTAATCTCTGTGGTTGATGACCTGTCAAATTACGTCACAGAGTACTGGCTTGCACTGGGGCACTGACGAGTATACGAGTGTTTTCCATTACGGAATTGCGGGGGAAATGTTGGTGGTAAAGTAGTACATATTTATTTATTCTGTGGACTTACTAAAAGATTACTTTGTAGTGTAGTTCAACTTTCATTTAAATAAAGATCATGTCGAATGAAGTGTTTGTGCGTAGTTTGGAGAAATACAGGTATATGGTATGGTAAAATACAAAAATCGACTTTTACAATAGGTCAATCTGAAAGTTCTTAGGACTGGCTACTGTACAATAAGATAGAAAAAAATAAATTCGAATTTTGAAAATGGAACGTTTTGCTTGTCAAACGCCATTAAATTTTCTAATGGAACATTATCCTTAGGCCATAATTAACGTTAGTCTATTCCAAGATATTCAGAAGATACAAAATAAATGTAATATAATCCGAAGGCAGAAACACCCACTAATCACAATAATTGGTATAATCATCTTCAATAAATCAACATTCTTGCCCCATAATACGGCTTGGACGAGGGTTGACATTTACGTCTACCTCCATCCTATGCAAGTTATAAATAGGATTATTGGTGGTCACTTATATCGTGGTCTTATTAACAAGGTATAATGTCAAGGTTGACAAGCTTCTGATTGGGTGTAACGGTCATATGTTGTCTTGACAATATCTTCTTTGTTCTATGGGATAGGGAGTAAAAGTATTTGCCTTATCTCATTATACTTCTTACCCGATGGGATGACGGGATCGGATATGATGGGATAGGGAATTTCCTCTATTATCAGGTTATTCTCTGTTGCCTATTATTAATTAATATTCAATATATTTAATGAGATGCAGATTTATCCTCACCCATTATTGTAGATAGGATGGGAAATAATAAAATTAGCTTAGCGTTGAATTCAAGTATCAAAATTCTTTGTCCAACTAATTTTACTGATAATTATGTAGGTATTTATTTTTCATTGTCGACACCTTTCCAGTCTCAACTTCCACTTGTCTTGCTAGAACTCTACGAACCAGACAATTCCTGTCTAAAAACGTAAGTTGTCTCATAGAGCACCGTAGTGTTAGTCAAAGCGAAGAAGCAATCAAAGTCCACTTACACCAATCAAAACATCATCAAGACAGTAATTACTAAATCCCGGTGGCAAATTGACCTGTCGACCGGAGTGCGTGCTGCGCGCACGCACCGACCCAATTGGATGATTGCGGAGGCCACGTTAATTGGTTTATGAGTTTAAGTGGTGAGTTATTGTTTTGAGGGATGTGGGAATTTTATGATTTTACACATGAAGTGGTAGAACTATGAAAATGGAGATACTTTTAATGTAGTTAAACAGTTCACGTTTAATATAATAAAATGGTACACTTAGTTAAAAAGTTTACAATGTTGCGTCATAGAAAAAAAAACTATATTAAATAGCCTCAGGGCTATTTTGTATATACTCATATATATAAAAGGTGATAGAAGGACATGCGGTCCACGTTGTGGTAAGTGGCTATCGCCGTCCATGACAACTGCAACACCAGGTCAAATATGAGTGCTGCTAACCTTGAAAAGGCCTATTGAAGTCTTATTGAAGAACCCCATGTCCCAGCGTTTTGTGAGATATTATATTATGTCATTTGTTTACCACTAAGTATCTACATCTAGGTTGAGGGAAAACATCGTGAGGAAACTCGCATGCTCCAGATATTAAAAAAATCTGAAGTAAGTGGATCCACCAATCCACACTGGGCCCCGAGTGGTGGATTACGGCCCGAAACCTCCCAGTGATTTACTAGAGTAGGCCTGTGCCGTGCAGTGGGACGTCATAGGCTAATACAAATACATTACAGACGTTTACATCCATTATAATACTCGTCGGATGACAATAATGGAAGTGTTAGGTGGCGAGACCAAAGAAAAGCCAATATTTAACATTGGACGACATAGCAAAGGAACAATGATACTGGCATAGGTGGTTTTCGAATATTGGATGTATTTCTACATCAAAGTGAATTTGAAATAAGTTCATAAATAATGATAATAGAATTCTGAATATTAACGATAACGAAAAAAGTAAGTCGGGGATAAGTACGCACAAAGTACTAGTACGTATTAGAAGATCAAGAAAATGTACGAAATCTACACGTTGCTGAAAACAGTAACGCTTAACATTATGTTTTAAGTAGATACATATTATATATTCACCTTTTTAAAAAATGGTACATGAATGATACCAGATGTAATTAGCGACAGAGAACAACGACAAAGTAGTTGCAAGTGATTATTGTTTTAAAACAATATTTTCAATTAATTATAAATAATTTCCTGTTTATTGTTTACTGTTTCTAAAGCTATTATAGAATCGATTTAAGTGAAGAATATAGTTTTAATTGATAATTATTACAAGTACATACACAAAAAATGTTGCATTCGTAGGAAAAATTCTGTCGTTTTCTTTCAATTTACCAAAAGCTCATAATCGACGGAAGCTCTCAAGCAAATCACTCTCTCGGGAGGGCCGACACTGCTTTACAAATGTGTTCATTAAAAAACCCATTAGATGTGGGCAAAAAATCAATAGCTCGGTCTGCGGTTTATATGGGGCATTCGACTCGAAACAGCAGAAAAAGGTTATCCACTATATTTAGACTTTGCGTAAAATGCTCTAGAACTCTGGAGTTTGTGTCATTATGAAACTTGCTATGTACTTCGAAGTGAAATATAATTTAGGCCCTACTAGATCCTGAGAAATTTTTTAATTTGTTATACCTTTGTCCGTCGTAGTATTTTACTAATTTAAAAATATACGTAAGCTGTAGTGTTGAATGCTAAAACTAAACTACAATAATTGTTTGCTATAAAGGTTTTTTATTTTATTCCAAGGGACAATAATTTCTCCATGAACATATTTTCAACATCGCGCGAAAGACACGAATAACCGACACGAGACCCTCGAGTGAATGTTGGATGTTGTAAACGATAAAAAATAACGCTAAAAACGCAGCCATAATGATGTTAAATGAAAAAGTCCTGATTCTAGCAAAAAATCTAGATTTTCCAGAACATTCCCGAAACGAAGTTGAAAGATAAATTTCCACTCTGAACGCAACTAATGACCTACAAAAGGAACTGGATGCAGCCAACTTTTTAAAAAGAAGCACTGACCGAATGGGTCATGGATTATTTTCTTAGTTTTCTATAATCCATGACCCATTCGGATCAATACAGGCTCTAAACGAAATGGAATCTTTTGTTATTATAAGGTCAGACGATCGACTTAAATGGTTACTCTTCGCCTTTTTAGACACAGGAATAGTCCCAACGAGCGGTCTTCAGTCCTCCTTGTTGTAACGAGAACCACATGACAAGAAGTCAGAACGAGAAAAAGTTGCAAACAAAATACATACCAGATTTAACATAAGCTATCGTTCAACGAACAATTCTAATACATAGAGAATGATGCTGTATCCCACAGCCGACTGGGTGCTTCCGACTGGTCGTGTTATCTCATTTCAACACAAGATTGATGTGTACAAATGTGATTGTAATTTCTAAATGAATGAATGCATTCATTCGAATGCGTATTTGTGTTGTAAATAATCGAACTTTACATATTATCGTCAGCGTCTGATGTGGGAGCCCGAGGTAACAATTTGACGCCTAATTTGCCTAATCTGATGCCTAATTTGACAGTAAAACTATCGTGTTTGGACATTCTTTTGGCGATGTTTTGTTCGATGATTAATTCTAGTACAAAGGGGAGGGCAACGCTGTATGTTACAGCAGACTGGGCGTGTCTGACTGTCGGAGTTTTCTCACTCTCATGGAAGATTGCTAAGAAGAAACGTGTACCGAAGTGAGTGAAAGTTATCAAAACTCGAGTCCCTTCCTGTCCCATCTCATGCCATCCCATCCCGTTTTTCACATCCGGTGGATCCGAAACTTTCAAGTTGAAATTTCAGCAATTAATTTCGCACGCGTGAAATTACTTGCTGTGACATAAAAACGGTTCATAAACGTTGTTATTTATTCATATAGTACTAAATATTTACTCAATTTGAATTAAAATATATATCACACCGCGTCGCCTTACAATAAATATATTTAAGTGATTCGATGCAACTAGCATTTAGCTGTATTTTGACATCCTATAGTTTAGCCCCGACACAATTTTGAAAACCGGTAAAACACGTGTTTATTTCTATTGTAGAATATTTATGCAGTTTCAAGTTAATAGGACCATCAAATATATTTTTTTATACAAACTATGACACACCGTTTTTCTCCTTTAGGGGTTGAATTTTGAGAAATGCCTTCTTAGTGAGTCTTTACGTCATAAAAGGAAGTTACTGTCCTTTCTTTTCACTAAGTCAGCCGTTATTGCCACCTCGGCGAAGCAAACCACAACAACCAGAACAAACAACCTCAACTGGACTGAGGCAGCTGCAGCCGAACATGTGAATGTGGGACTTCGCCGGGGTGGGAATAACAGCTGACTTAGAGAAAAGCAATTGCGTAACCCAGTAAATAAAGTCACTAAGTGTTTTAAATGTTCACTTTCGTCATATATGTAACAATAATAACAAAAATCTAAGCCACGAAACATTTTGTCCATACACCTTTGAAAAGTCTGTGTTGCATCACTGTGAGATGGAAAGAGTTGAACGCTCGATTCGTGTAATGATACATAGTTATAATAACTTATATCGCTGACATTTGTCAGTTTCGTCGTGTCATGTGCAATTCAGGCTTCGGTGTACTCGAATTGAAGTACAGATAGCACTCATTCTGCTCCCGTTGGTTTTTATTTCGATCTGTCACTAGGACACGAGGTAGGCGCCATATTTATTATTATCTACAATAAGCATCAATGAACGTGCAATTAGAACTTGTCGGACAGGTGATGAGCCACCGAACCGGTTATGAATCGATATCAACGGAAACGGATAGGCTAACCTTGATGTTAAAGACTGGGTCAGGCTGACTACAGGACGGTAGTTGACATATATATGGTTTAACCCAGTCATTCCCAAAATGGTCGATATCGACCCTCCGGTGTCGATTTGAACTTTCTACGGGTCGATAGTTTCAATAAAAAAATTGAAAAAATTAGGGGTCGACGGTAGCTAAAAATAGACCCTCTTTCCACTGCTATTTGTATCAACATATCTATGATTCCAATAGGTACCTAATTAAGAAGAGAAAGATTTTTATCTCTATGTACACCGCAAAAAGAGCAACACGTAAGAATGCATGAAATAACACGTAGCATACACACCGTGCATTGTCTCATCGAACGTAGCAAAGCAAGTGTGAGTATAATTTTTAATTCTGTCTGAATATGATAATTTTTTTACTACATTTATATATTTAATAAAGGAATTTTAATTTTAGTATTTATTTTCGATTTGCATTTTATTTCATAAAAATGTCAAAAATTTTAAAAAATACACTGCTAGTGTGTTTCGATATTAAATATTGCACATGATAATGCCATTTTTCATACCCTTTTTTATCATTTTCAATCATTAAAAACAAGTGAATAAAACTAATTTAAAGTTTGAGAACCCCTGGTTTATCCAAAGCCTGAACCTGTGGATTCTGCTTATGGTTCTGAGGAAATTAACATGAAATAATATGTATTTCTTTTTTGGAATCGTAACCAGCCCTTTTAGCAGCTACTGCTGGACATGAACCTCCACATGTTCATTGTCTTGTGCGTGAGGAATGTATGGTCTTAAAACGGCACGTTGCGCTGGCTAAGCGAGTTGGCGAGTCCACTCTAGAGCTTTTAGCTTACAGAAGTGATGAAGTTCCTCAGGGCTTGTAATAGCGGCGACTAAGGGGTAACCCGCTAAATCGCCTTTTAGACACCAACGGGAAAGAAAGGGTGGTGCGATTCTAAAGCCAGGCGACGCAACACGGTTATTTTTTTGTGATATCATTTTTATAAATATGTAAAATATTTATGTCAATTAACTGAGAATCCTATTTAAATTGTCAACAAAAACAACACGTTTAAAAACAAATCCAACCTTATGATCATCATCAAGATTCCTCTTAAGCATCAGCAGGATTTCCGTGTCTAGAAACTCACCACAACCGGTGGTACCGTAAATGTTGAAACAAAGTAATTTTACTCGGTAACAATTGTGCGAAAACAGTGCGTAGGTGATTTTAATATTCACACGAAACATACGGCTCGTTAGTGGACCGGAAGAATTCAATTAAGATCGTGGCTGTCATTTCCAGTTTTAATAGTTGTTTCTACGTATAGAATATTCCACCTAATCGCGTGTTGGCAACTTATTTTTCGTAGATTTTAGAAAAAAAAGTTTAAACGATAGTTGTAGATATTTAAGTCCTAACGGTCTATATTTGAGGCATATATATATATATGTAAGCACACTGCACTCACACAGCCGCTGGACGCACTCGACTGGCCACGGTACCCCTCTCACAGAATTCCCACTTTATGCGACTTCCCCAGTGAATGTACGTGTTTCGGTAGTGAGTGAAATGTACCAGAGCCCATTCCCATCCCATCCTATGCCTCCTCAATTCTCCAAATCCATTTCTATACCTCCAAAGGCAGGCCGCCCAACCGGGAGCGTGCCAACGTTTGTCGATCAGGAGGACCGATGTTGACATGTATCGCGGATGTCTATGAGCGACAATTCCACTTACCACCAGGTAGAATATATTGTATTGTATTTTTTACTATATAATTTTGAACCGTAGAGCAGGTAATTTCATCTACGAACTGAAATGATATATATATATATATATATATATATATATATATATATATATATATATATATATATATATATATATATATATATATATATATATTTAAATAACTTATGTGCTAAAATATGTTTCGATTGGTTGTGAAATGTGACCTCATAAGAAGCTAAAAGTCTTACTCCTTACATTATTTTACATACCACTAGAATTCCAGTCAGGTGAAGTCGCGCTTCACGGTTGGGCCACCAAATTAAAAATTATTATAAAATCTATAAAACTAAGTACAAATAACTTGAATTAGATTCATAGTACTGAATCACAGTGTGGGACACCCTTCAACAAGGTCCCACTATCCACTTACCACTAGTTGGACTGTATTCTCGTCTGCCGCCTTCTTTCTGTAAAAAAAGGTGGACCATTGATTTGAAGAAAGCTGTCAGTAGTGGTCATGTGTTGGTTGTCCTTGGGAAATGCCTACATCCAATGCAGTGAAGGAACATAAGCTTATGGCATGAAATAGATTATAGGTGAAAACCTTGCATACCGGGAATAAAATTTGCAGAACTTCGCAAAACTCCGATGAATTCAATATCCTTTCATCTCTACTGAAAAGATGAGCAATGAGGCTCAAATCAAATTAACTGTGAACTCTTCGCGTGAAAAATAACTTTTTCTTAGTTTTTACGTCTTTTTCAAACGAACATTTTTTTTTAAAGTACTGTAATAACAGCAATATGTTATTAACAGCACTTGTGGCAATATTTTGTAAAGTAAATCGGTTGAAACGAATGATTTTGTATAGCTTCAAACACACTGCAAGGCGGGCACGGGAGCGTCTTATTTAAATGTACCGAAACACCACTCTCGTTTACATTTAGGGAAAGGGGGATTGCTGTATTGCTGTATTAAAATTACTACGGTCAAAGCAATCAAATATACAGACGGTACTTACCTAATCCAAACAATCGAAACAAACAAAACCATAAAGGAAAGCACTCGCAGGAATATGTTTAGTTCAGGAATTTCGAGGGACACAAAAACACATTCACGGTAGGTTGATCGGTTGTGCAGTGATGGAGAAAATTAAAACCAAGAGTGTATATAGAAAATACATCTAAAGTTTCAAGAATCATCCACATAGCGACGTTTTGGCGGTTAATGATAAATTTGATGTTAATGTAATCTTTCATTAAAACCATATTTGAAAGAAAGACTACAGATAAATGTATAAATCGCACTGAGAGATCAAATATTACTAAAGGAGACACTACTTGTATGTATCTATAATAGAAAGTAATGAATGACATACATCAAACAGAATAAAGCAAAGGACTTATCGATAAATATTTGACGTAGAAATGTATTATTACGTTATTCTGAGATAAAATATGGTCAGAGAATATTATCTAATCTATGACATTTCGGAATCCAGTATCATGGTATGCAAACAAATAATGTTATATTATAGTTAGTAAACATAGCAAATATATAGGTACTACACATGCTAAATATTCAGTCACCACTTACAACATACCACCAGGTGGACTGTCTGCTCGTCTGCCGCCTTTTTTCTACAAAAAGAAAAATGTGTATTCAACATATTTATACCACGAATTATATACCATTTATAGAATTTCGTGCAAAATCTATTTCGACAAAATAATTTGAACCAACGTACAGGAGTACAATGTTTACACTCGGTTTAACTCTGTTAATAACGATCAAAGCGTTAAAGAATGTCCCTGTGATGAAGGGCCTGGAAGGGTTGACTCGCTTCACTTTGTACTAAATTGTTTGCTTTACAAAGTTCCTTCAAAACCTGATAATAGGTTCAGGAATTGTGTAGGTACTCTGACCGTTGAAGAAAGTCATATGAGTTTTGCCGTGTAGTTTATTTTCGTCGAGTATTAATTAAAAAATTGGTACGCATGCAACTAAAATACGGGCTCTATTGGTCCAATAGGGTCACTAATACAAAAAAGAACAGTTGAAAATCAAACGTTACATATAATTTGATAGGTTAAGCCTACAATCAATAATGCATCAAAATTCATTGGATCTCAAATATAAGTACGAGTACCTACCTTTAAAGATAGCCACATATGTGCTGCGACTGATATGAATATGTACGAATATAGCATTTTTTTTCCTAATATAATATTGCCCCTCCCAAAAACCGAAAACAAAATTGCCACGTTCAGCCAAGGATGTGTTAACAAATATTTCAACAGTCGTAAATTGTCCCTCGACACCTCATAACTGGCGCCCAACGTGGAGCTAGGGGCGCACCTAATACAATACATAAGATTAACAGTAACGTTACTTTTTTCTAATATAAGTGTATTTTCAAAAATGGAAAATACTCATAATAACTTTTAGTCAATGATATGAATTTATCTTGACACCTCATAAGTGGCGCCCCACGTGGGACTAGGGACACATCGCAATACATAAATCTAACAGTGCGTCACTTTCTAATATAAAATTGTCCCTTCTCAAAAAGGATAATACTCATAACAACTTTCAGCCAAGGACATATATTGTCTCTTGGCATCTCACAACTGGCAACCAACGTGAGGGTAGATAACATAATACTTACAAATTTTACAAATACAGTTTTCGACATTCCATTGATGGGGATATGAGTTTCTCCTAAGACCCTCCGCTACACTCTGTGATCAGTCCTCTTCGATTTGCCATCTAACACAATACATGAAGCAAAGTGTAGCGCAACTCGATAATTACTCAAAATATAAATATATAATCAATAAAATAACCAAACAATACTAATTTTTTCAAGATAACTGCAAACTATAGTACATATTGTGTGTGAACGTGTCACGAAGATTGACGAGGGTACGTGTTAAAAGGTACGGGAAAAAGTTGCAAAAGGGGTGACACTCAGCCGAGATTCCAGCCCGCTCGCTCTAACTAGCTGAACTTGTAAAATAATCAGAGCGAGCTAGTTCACTCTGATATAATTATCATCAAGTTCACAATAAATATAAGCGATAAGGTTTTTCTTTAGCAAAGATTGATAAAGTACTAATTCTGGTATATACTGCAAATCTAAGGGAATTTCCCATTACCTTTCAACATTGTTTTATCAGAAACAACCCAATCGTCATTAAATTAAGGATCAGTGTTGTTTGTTCACTCACATTGTGATTGGGAAAGTAGGGATGGATGAGATTTATCGATGTTTTTAAAGATTGTTTTGAAAGTTCTTTATTAAATAAGTGACAGAGTGGCACCTGACGTAACTTAACCCCTCCTAATAAAGTTTAGAGTCGATACTGTACTGTGTTTTACTTCATATTTTTCTAAAATCAGGTATTTATATGATAAGCAAAACAGAATAATCAATTTTTCGTCATTTCTTGCAAATAGCAGTGCAATAAATGTCGGTCTCTCAATTGGTGGATAAGTCACGCCATCACACACGATCTTGGGTTCTTGTCATTAAAGTGAATTTCAATGCTTCCTGAAAAAGTGGCATTATGTAGATTCGAATAACAAAATTATAACGAGGGGGTACATATATATATTATATCTTAAAATAATATTATATATTAAAATATCGATACGATATCTTATTGCAACTTGCAGCCCCATTTGAAAATGGGGAGTTCAATTAGAGAATATACTTGGCAACTAAAACCTAAGGTTTGTTTCACATCGTCTAGGCTTAATGGTGAGGGTGTACATGTCAAAGTACTGCTTCGACCATGAAATATTGGCAACTTACGGCTGGTTTAAGCCGTCGAGACAGTCTGGAGTACGGGCCATTGTTTACATAGAACAAACAAGTTTGTTTACTATGTTTGCTCGGAGACTAGGTGGCAGAATCATTACCCCTATTATTAATGCAGTGGCGAGATTTTTATTAACAATTGCTATCGGTACTTGTACCCATGAGAATAATCAATTTTGAGAACGCTGTCATCTTTCACAACTACAGAACTAATATCAACAAACACTGCCAATTCAGTTCTGTATTTGAAGTTTGGGGATAATAAAAAAATGTATAATCGATTTAGCGATAAGGGTGGCGGTTGTACTTCTTCTAATGACTTGCACTTTATATTTCTCTGTATGATTTTGGTGTATAATACAGCGTATCTATCCGATATTACCTCGACAAATGTTAAATAAAACTTACGCTATAAACGTTTTCATCATGGACTATAAAATCTTGAACCAGACACTTGAATTTCGTCTGAACTATCATTACTCGTATTAGTTGTACTATTGTCCATGTCGTTTTCGACACAATAAATTCCAACGGCACTTCGATTTTGCACTTCGCTTCACGATTTTGCGACATACATCGATATACGACATGCGAAGAATCTGTATATTTTGTAATACTGTGAATATTATAAATATCTAAATAGGTAATTCTCTTTAGTTTCAATACTTTTTACAAAGCGTGAAGGTTTTTACAAAATTTAACTAATCACCACTTTTTTGTATCTTTCATATGTTAAAAGGATTTATTATTGATATCTACTATTACATTATCATTATCATTAATTTCATTAAAATATCCCCGACTTTCGATAAGTCCATAAAATCTTTTTACAATCCTACTTAAATCCACTGCTTTCGAGTAAATGTAGACGATATCGAGCAATCTCGTCACCTGTCCCCTCGTCTTTTCATCCTATCCCGACCTACCCTTAAATCCCTAACACAAAACCATTTAAATAATCGAAACTACTGGAGTGCTGCCACTGTATAGGTGCAGTAATGTAAGAGGGAAGCGGGCGCTTTATCGTGGTGAGTCACGTGAGTTGTGACTGGTATCAAGTGCAAAGGCAACTATCGATCGGTGTGACTGGAATCATATTGCGTAGATATTTACGAATCTATTGGGTATGGAAACAAAAGTTAAATGAAGAATTTTTGGACAAAATATCTAGCAATGTTCTTGTTTATTGACATACCATCGATATTTACATAGAATACTGTCAGACGGCCGTGCCGTGTGGTGAAGGCCGGTTATAGAATACACCATCACACCATCTCATCCCGTGGATGTCGTAAACGGCGACTAAAGGATAACTAAGCCGCTGCCACATGCACTGAGGAACTACAACACCTCTAAAAGCGTGGACTCGCCAACCCACTTGGTGTTTTAAGGCGATACATCCCTCATAGACAAGACAACGTGCATGAGGAAGCCCATGTCCAGCAGTGGATAGCTGGATACTGAAAGGCTGATTGCATTTCACTGTCACATGACATATAAAACGGTATGCAGTTGTTATAGCTATCCTTAGAACCATATCCGTATGATATACTGTTTACATCAAATACTAAAACCAAATTAAGTCCTTTATTAGAGGAATGATTAATTATGCGATCTGGTTCATAAGTTGTATATTTTGGGATACGAGACGCGTCTGTCCCGTATGACCAACCGTTTACGAAACATCCAACGAAATCTCAACTGAGTTTCAAGGGTGCGTGCAGCAGACACGCCATGCGTCGATCTTAATGGGCCTCCAGGGTACAGGGGCGAAACATCCTCGGACCCTCTTTGAGGGTAACGTGTGACGTTCGGAAAATTACGATATTTGATCACGGCTTTCTGTTTGGATGGCGAAGTTACCTGTGTCTAAATGGAGTAAAGCATGGTAAAAATATCCTTTTAAATATGTACATACCTAATCGTAAGATTCTTTTAAATTGGGAGATTTCTATTAAATAAATCCAACAAAATGGAGAATCACATATTATTATGATTCATCATGACTGATTCATCGTTTTCATACTAGGCAACACTGACGTAGCCTTGGACATCAATTTGTGGCCTGTTTCAGCAATAGCTACCACAACTCCAAACAACTTTGTATCCACTGAATTATTTTCCATATGAGTATTTATAGGTTACCTACACCAAAAATATGATCACAATATTATATCGAATTCAATAGACTTGAATTTTGTAGCAAGTGAACATATCAATAATAGGTATACACTGCACTCATAGATAAGTACAATACAGACAGAATTGATCAACTTTTGGAAATTGGAGAAAGAAAGGAAGTCAATATAGTAATAATATTGACATCAATCACAACTTCACCATTATTTAATCATACGAAAAGAATAATTTTGTATAAATCTGATGAATAACACTTTTCATTTGGAAACAATATTTTAATATATGTATGTGTTAAACCACTAGACCACGTAGAAAAAATCTTTATTTTAAAAGACGATAACAATCAAATTAAGAAAATGTCTGTGAGTATAATACAATCAAGAAATTTCAAATTCAATCTGGAATTTAATCCACTTCAACAAAATTTCGAAATTACGGGGGCTTAACCATTAGTCTAATGAGGTCTACAGTCAGATCTAGGTTTCTAAACGAAGTTCTCAAAGCCTGAACAATTCACATAGTTACTGAAGCAAGAGTACGACGTGTAGAAACAATAGCCTTTTAGTCACGGGATACTTGCGAACAGCATAAAAGACGGAAATACAAACGCTTTATGCAAGTACACCTTTGGTATGACGTACACTGAAACCTAATTAGTTAGAGCTGTATTGGTTTCCTTATAGAAAACTGAAATATTGTAGTGCGCCCAGCGTTCAGTTTACAACTGCCCAGCGCTTCAGTTGTAGGACTGAAGCGTGCACTATCCACCTCATAAGACTGAAATGTACTTGTATTGAACATTACACTAAGTAACCCTTCTAAAAATTACAATTTCTTTTTGCGGCTTGTAAACAAGATACGGTGATATTAGTGACATATTCGGTGCGCTAAACTGAAAAACAGGTTTTTTCTGCAATTTTTTTATGAGGATACCGTGACTTCGGTTTCGTATTTTACCGTCGACTAACCATCGTAAAAAAAATTATAATGAAAAGGGATGTTTAATTGTTCATGTTTCCAATTGCAAAAGAATATAAATTCATTACGCATAGCGCGGGCAGGGTGGTGTCGGCCGAATTTAGAATAACGCTGACGTTATTCTAAATTCGGCCACCCATCTCTTCCAGTGGGTGTCAAAAAATTCGACTAAGGGATAGTAAAGCTGCTACCACAAGCCCTGAGGAATTACACCACCTCATAAAGAGTGGCAAAGCCAACACGCTTTGCCAGCGTGGCGTTTTAAGGTCCTACTTCCTTGATGTACAAATACAATGCCAGTAGGCACATGTTGAGCAGTGTTTTCAAATTCAAATTCCCTATGGTATATTGTATCATACTGTATGCTGGCACTATCGTTAGGTAATAGCGCCAACTAATTATTTCGTGAGTTACTAAATCTATTGTCTGTATGTCCCCCGTCAGCCTCATATCGACTTAATGACACACGCTAATGGGGAAACTACGAGATGATGTCATCCAAACCCCTACCATAGCAGTCACCCTAACTCTAATTAAATTTAATTAGTGGCGAAAATATGTAGTAGGAGGCGTTTCATAACAGGAACTTGAGAATTGGGAGCAATATGAAATGTGTGGACGGTCATCGTTCATACTTTCTTTCCAGAGTGAAATTGTGTACCATTGTTACACGATGTAATCTCATTGCCCCTGAGTATAATCGACGTTACCTCTCTCCTGCCCATTCCTATCTCTTTCTATTTTCGCAACTCTTTCTAAATCCTGTGTTTGTCATTCTGGACTGCTGTTGACATTTATCGCAGCTGTCCATGGGTGACAGAACCCATTCAACACCAGGTGGACAGTCTGTCTGTCACCTTAATTTCTGTAAAAAATATATTTCGAAATAAACTATCTATATATTTTCTAGTCCTTTTCGTTGAGCATTAGTAATCGAGCCGTCTATTCATTTTACACTGTGAGAAACTGAGATAATGATCCGGAAAGAGATCTTCTCGAATTTAAGCCGCGTCATACAAAAAAATTGCCGTAAGAAATATAATATCACCCTCTGTCACCTCTCTTTAATCATTTCTCATTTTAGATGAAATTTTGTGAATTTTCGAAAGGTCAAACGGTAAAAATATGGTTAATATTGATTGACAGGTTTTATTTTTCCTCTTAATTTATTCAAAACTTGTTTTAGTGCTTTCAGATACTAGACACTGAAAATACTCCACTGAGAATCGTCTCTTATTGCCCTCGATCGTTCTCCAGTCTCCGGAATTGTACCGGCACATAAACAATAAACTTTAAAAAACGATTAATTGTTCTATTTATTTTCGCCTGGAATATAGAACGCTTTAAGATGAACTACACTCTGCAGTCGACTACGTGAACTGCATGTAGTCCTCAGCAGTCGAAATTAAGTACTACTACACACGACTAAATCATGTAGTAAGTACTACTACACACGACTAAATCATGTAGTCAGCTGCAGTAGCTTGCAGTCAACTGCAGTCGGCTGAAGTCAAAGCGAGTATTCCGACTCGCACTCGAACATCTTTTAGAAGCCGTTTCTGGTATTCCCAATCAAATATATCTTATCGGATTCAGTTCAGATAAAAAATACGCAATACAGTACGTATTTTGCTACATAAACACATCTACTCGTAAGTACAACTAAATGGAGTTATATAACGGCTAGAGACGCTGCTTAATTATCTATACAGAAAAAATAGTTGACGAAAAGTGGTACTTGTATAAAAGTAAAAAACTTACAATTAAAGCAAAAGATTGTTAATAGAAAAAAATATGTACGGTTGTTTGTGACGTTAACCTGAGAAAAGAAAATTTTATTTTACTTCAGTTAAAATTTTCTAACTTAAAACTTGTCTGTTTCAAAACTCTCTTTAAATAGAACAATTTTAAAGACGAAGGAAAATTATAATATTTTATTTTTATAAGATTTCAAGTCCGGTGACTCTTGAAAGGCCGTTAGGGCCACAAGAATTTGGCCACACCGAACAAAAAAGGTACCGACAATAAGGTCTCTTTTCTCAGATAGTATCTACCACATTTATACTGTCTTGTGAAAATATGACGAATTGCTAGCAATAAATATTGATTTTTATAAAACTGGCAGTGAGGCTGGCGATTTGCCTAAGTGATGTACCGTCGCATGATAGCCTCGACCTTCTAAGACAAGGGTGCTCAAACGGTCGATCGCGACAGATTGTACCGTCGATAGCGAAAATAGTTTTAACATTACCTACAGTGTAGACAGTGTACAGTGTCACAAATAGAAATATTATTTTCTTTTTTCCTTATCTTTTTTAGTTCCTTAAACCTTTCTATATATATATGTATGTTTTTTTTTTGTTTTACTTTTATGGACGAAGGCGGCAGACAAGCATACAGTCCACTTGATGGTAAGTGGATACTGTCGCCTATAGACATCCGCGGTACATGTCAACATTAGTCCAAAATGGCAAACGTTGGCACGCCCCCAGATGCGCTGCCTACCTTTGGAGACATAGGAATCTATTTGGAGAAACATTTGGGAAAACGGGGAGGGATAGGATGGGAATGGGCTCTGGCACATCTCGCTCACAACCGAAACACGTACGTACGTTGGGGAAATAGGATGAAGTGGGAAGTGCAGTACATTTCAAGGTAGTCCTCTGTGAGAGAGGGGTAACGTGGCCAGTCGAGCGCACCCAGCGGCTGTTGGACTCTCCCCCTCCTCGCATGCATGCATGTATATACGCCTGTATGTACATAGACATTATTTCTTCTCCTTACCACGGTTGCCAAAGGTTCCCTGGAAGAAATGGCTTAGCGATAAGGCCGCCGATTGTACTTCTAATTACTTGTACTTTGTATTTCTCTGTGTTTTTATTTTACAATAAAGTGTATCTATCTTTCTATCTAAGTACAGTAGTCATGTTGTACACATGTAGACTGATATGTATCCATCTCTATTGTAATTATACAACTAACTCACGTTGTCATTTATCGACTCTGCAATTATGTATCAATCTATGTAGCTAGGCACCTATTACTATTTCAGACCACCACCTATTTTTAATTACTATATGACCGGATATGCGATTTTGAACCTACTTATTGTGTAGTGACAGTTCACAGTATCAAGGGACAATTTGTGCAATAAATTTGTGTATTTGTGCATGTACAATAAATAGGCTTTACTAGAAGTTATACTTTTTCCTGCTTAGTCGATCACTTGCTGCCCTTTGCTGTTGATCGCTGATGGAATAAGTTTGAGATATACCATGTCCTTAGATATAGCTAGAGAACTGCTGATATTAATAATATTGGCCATTCGGGCGTTTGAATAAATACTAACAGTTTTGCATCTCATTGTCAGTATATGAGGGGGAGAGTGCACATTGCAATCCAACAGCCGCTGGGCGCACTTGACTGGCCACGTTACCCCTCTCTCACAGAAGACTACCTTGAAATGTACTGCATTTCCCACTTTATCTTATTTCCCCAATGTACGTACGTATTTCGGTAGTGAGTGAGATGTGCCAGAGCCCATTCCCATCCTATCCCTCCCCACTTCCCCAACCCTTTCTCCAAATCCATTCCTATATCTCCCAAGGTAGGCAGCGCATCCGAGTGCGTGCCAACGTTTGTCATTTTGGACTAATGTTGGCATGTATCACGAATGTCTATGGGCTTAAAGTATCCACTTACCATCAGGTGGACTGTATGCTCGCCTGCAGCCTTCGTCCGTTAAAAAAAAATTAATAGGCGGCTAGATTGCGCCAACAGCAAATACTATTTTGTAAAACAAACCCGTTAATTCAGTTAGAGGCACGAACATTAAACTTAAGTCAACATAATAATTCGTTTACGAATGTAAAAAGAAGTTTGTAATCGTGTTAATACTCAGTTGGACAGTACACTTTTAACCTGAACAATCTATAAATATAAAACTACCTTTACTCTTTTTCTTGACATTAATGTCATCCAAATTGTAACAGAAACATACTGTTATGGCTTCGTTGACGGTAACAAAGAGGTAATTTATTTTATTTGTGGAGCTTAAAAATTTCCCACGGGCATGCTAGAGTAAAATATGTACACAGCATTTTAATGATCACTTAATTTGCTCATTTGCGAAATACAAACATGACTTCACAGCACAATAGACACCATTTTACAAAATAAAAATATGTTTCAATGTTCTGTGGAAATAAGAAAACATAGTGTGTACGGCGCGCGAGCAGTAGAGCTCTGGAAGGGATGCGATAAGCGAGCACTAGGGCAAATTATGTTGATATCGATTGGCATTATAGATTATGAAAAATACACAGATAAATTTAATCGGGTAGCCGTGAGCGGACGGACATCTCTACCGCTTCCCCATCTCAACTGCTCGCGCGCGTAATGTAGTTTAGTCTTAAATAGGATGCAGCCTACGTCAAACGTAATACCATAGTGTAAGAGTTTGATGGATTAAAGAGCTGGAGCTTTTTATATAGATAGTAGACGCCAGAGGAGCAGGTCTGACGTCTGCTTGATAACAAGCAGATACTCTGCCGTCCATGGGGGGACGTCCATTTCCAAGAGCTGGGAAGGTGTGGGTACAAGGAGTATGATGCGATGAGGGAAATAAGATGATATAAGGCAAATAAGGCTTCTAACAAAGATTACGTCCTCATTTGTCGGAACAATTATGTAACCGTCTCACTTCCATGTCCAATAAAAAAAGACAAGCCAAAGTACTGTTTGTTCATTTTTTTTTATATATATAAGAGAACTGGGTAATTTCAAAAATTACTGGTCCAAATTTGATAATTCTTTGTTTTTTAGGCAGTTAAACTAAAGAAGGACATAGGCTATCGGTAGAAGTTTTTGAGTTCGGTAGATCGTTATACCACCTGAGTGAAGTCTGCGCGGGTCGCTAATTAAATATAACTTAACTAAAACAAAATGACAAGGTTGGAGCATTGACAGCTCATAGCTCGTACAATTGATCAAACAGAATTCTTAGTATACATCGTTAATTAAAAGCTTTATTACTTAAATCATAGTCTATCATTGTGATATAGAACTACTTAACCACATCTCCCCTACACCAGGTAACCAATCACAGCACAGCTTGATGTAGAAGAGGGTTCTTATTAGCCCTAGACATTGTTCTAGTATCGTTGAGCTTCAATGAACTGGAAAATGAGTGTTTCTGAAAAATATAGCAGAGTATCAAGCTTGCACTACTATTGGAAGGAAATAGTTAAGGTATTGACGCTTTATTAACATTGAACACGTGACCATAATGGCGGAAGCTGCCTAAACTTGTTAATGTACTGTAACCGCAAAAACAAATTCGTATAATACAGACCGTACAACAAAGATGTTTGCAACATTCCACACCTCTTTGCAACTCATTATCAAATATCTACACATTCTTCTCAAGCGATTTTTGGTTCAATAGCGGCATTAATACAAAAGATGACAATTGAAGCTATTGAACATGAAAATGACATTCATGTCCTTCATAATGATAAGTTGATTGACAACGACTTAAATGAATTTGCCGGTAAGAAAAGAGAAGAGAAATGGAAAGAAAGAAAAATGGAAAATGGTATACAAATTTACAAAGTTTCCAAATAAATACATTCAAAAATTATCTAAGAAATGTAAAAGCTACGATTATCGTTTTTTTTTTATAGACTAGTGGGCGGACGAGCAAGCGGTCCCACGTGATGGTAAGTGTTACCGCCGCCCATGGACACCTGCAACACCAGGGGGTATGCGCCGCCGATCCACCACGCGGGCCCAATACAGATTGGTGGATACACATGCTCCAGATTTTTTTAATTCTTGAACTTGCAAATTTCCTCATGATGTTTTCCTTCAACGCCGATTTAATGTGTTGATTAGATTAATGTTTTAAAACTCTTGCGCTAATCTTCCTAAATACTATTTTTTTTATTTATTTCTATTTTTATTCATTCATTAGAGAAAAATGCAACTCACCTACAAAAACTCTTTAGGTTTATATGCAGTACCTAAGTAGGTGGCGAGTCGTTCTCATTACTGATATACTTTAATTAAATAAGATTTAAACCTTCTATGAGACTTTTTGGCGGAAACTCGAAAAGTGAAGTTGATTGTTTGATTGTTTTGTTTGATTATCGTAAAAATTCTGTATCCAGGCGTTTTGTGGTTTAATTGTGATAGCCTATTAAACTTTAAAGTGTTTGTGATAATCAAATAAAAGCGTGGGAGTGCGCTTTTCGTGTGCTTCCAAGGATTTTTTTTTTTAATTATTTACTAGTGGGCTGACCATGGTAAGTACCTGATGGTAAGTGTTACCGCCGCCCGTGCACACCTGCAACAGCAGGGGGTATGCGGGCGCACCGCCGACCTTGCAAAATCCTATTCACAGCTCTCTTGAAGAACCCCATATCGTAGCTTAATGGAAAGACCTCTTGAGGCAGTTCGTTCCACAGCCTACGGGTTCGCGGTATAAAATAATTTTTGGACCGAACAGTGCGCGACACCTCCGTATCGAGGAAATGCGGATGGACCGCACTTCTGTGACGGGAGGTGCAGTTGTAGAAACCAGAGGTGGGAATTATATTAAACAGTTCTTCAGAGCATTCCACATTGTACAGGCGGTAGAACACACAGAGAGACGCAACGTCTCTCCGAAATCGTTTTATCATTGGAAAATTTAAACAACTATGACATACGACACGTGTTGCATTGTTTTTAATTGCAGAGGTGATAAATGACAACGTGAGTCAGTTCGCGTGTTGTATAATTACAATAGCGATAACTAGATAGATACATATCAGTCTACATGAGTACAACATGACTACTGTACTTAGATAGAAACACTTTATTGTACACCAAAAATATACAGAGAAATACAAAGTACAAGTAATTACACGTAGAATCTGCGGTCTTTTCGTTAAAGCGATTTTTTCCAGGCAAGCTTTAGGTGGTACGGAAAACATAACATTTTTTTATATACAAAGGCGGCGGACGAGCATACAGTCCACCTAATGGTAAGTGGATACTGTGGCCTATAGACATCCGCGATACATGCTAACATTAGTCCAGAATGACAAACGTTGGAACGCCCCCCTGCCCTGCTTCAGATTAAGAAGTGGATTGGGAAAATGGGGACGGACAGGATGGGATGGGAATAGGCATATCTCACTGACTACCGAAACACGTACGTACATTGGGGAAATACGATAAAGTAGGAAATGCAGTACATTTCAAGGTAGTCTTCTGTGAGAGAGGGGTAACGTGGACAGTCGAGTACGCCCAGCGGCTGTGAGAATGCAGCATGCAGTCTCCCCCTTAATAAGAACTTAAGGTGTCAACTTGAAATTAACCTTGTCGACATTGATAAAATCTGAACCATAAAGTTCCGTGGAGTAAAGTCCAAGAGCTGTAGTCTATAATTTATATGACAATGACATTGAAGAGCTGAATAATTATACCGACACTGAAAACTGTTGCTGACGTAACCCTAATAATAAATCACCACTTAGCAACGCCAACTCGATTCTATACGAACGATGAATTGCTAGTAGAACTATATAAACGTACATGTTAATTAACGAAATGGCATAGAAACGTGGTTTGTTCGACAGCCAATTAAGCTATATCAGCAAATGATGAAACGTTCTTCATTTATGTAACACTTGCGAAGAATAACGTGGTAAGTGATATTACACCAATTAATATCGTTCATGTCAGATAAACCGCTGTAGCTACCATGAGTAATAATAAAAATATTTATGAAATATAAATGGAACAGGGGACGGAAATTTATTAAGGATATAGCTTTGATGAATATTGGTTCATATAAACGAGTATGAAATAAAATCGCATGTAAACAAAAAGTTGATTAAATGAATACGTATTTACATTCTTATGGCTAAGGAACTCAGAAATCAGAGTCCTCAAAAATCTCAATATTGACAATCTTTTTCTCATAAGTGTCGTTGATACCATTATTACGTATCCCAATAACGTGCTTTGCAGTTGGTTTAGAGTTGAAAATCAAATATAATATATTTGATGTTTATGAGTACGAAACGAACACGAGCACGCTTACATGAATTTGATTAAACCCCCTCGGGAGATCATTGCTCATTCGATGAGATCTCGAAAGACTATTTCAATATAATATACGAGGTAAAAGCAAATAGATCAAAATTTACAATATAATTTCAATTGACCTTTGAAACTTTTAATTGTACAGTGTTTAAAGACGACCTTTTAATGTCAATTATGTAAAGGCAGAAGTTAAAATTACAGAGAAAACAGTCAAATCTTTAACACTTTTAACGAGTTCGAAAGAAAATACTTTTAATTATCCTGAGATTTTAATTAAATTAATTGATATGAACGTAGTGTATTGATTGTATGCTTATTGTTTCTGGTCTAAAAACAACATATTACCTTATTTACGATGATTTAAGAAGGTCCAAAATCTGCAAAATTTTATTTATTTTTAATGTAATATTTACTTATTTTTAATATAATTTCATATGTAGGTATGTGCATGCCGGTAAGGGTTTTAAATGAAATAATTATAAACATAACAAATAAAGGATAAATGTCAGAATAATAATTAATAATAAGAAAATACTACGGGAGGAAACACTACACGATGAACAATTAATAAGATTTTCTACAATTGCTATTCCTATATCACAATATACCGACGCTTCCACACGAGCGCTTGATTATGTTAATAAGTTACAACTGTGTAAATGCAGTATACAAAATACCAGTACAGTATCTTCCTTCGAGTACTGAAGTCGGCACCTTGATAGTTTCAGTCAGTGCGTCAACAAGTAGCTCGAAAGTTTTCAACAAGTCGCACAATCAGTGCGTCCTTTCAGACATAATGAAGTGTGCCAAAACGCGGGTCTTTGACGGTCAACGAGGTATGCTCGGAGTTTCTTTGGGTGATTTGATTTATTTATTATAGTCTTTATTGCACAAAGTGACAAATGTAGATGGGCTATGCAGATGGCGCGGTAGGTGCAATGATAAGTATGATTAAGTAAAATTATAGTTAATAGTGGCGCATATTATTGGAGGAAGATACAGGTAATAGCTTAACAATATACAATAAAGCAAGAAATCAACGATAGACAAGTCGAATGCTTAGAAATTCCTCACTCTACGCGTCTAGCCATTTAACACTCTCCTTACGAGGGATGGAGTATCCTACCTGGGCGTAGCTCACTGAAGAGGTAGCATCACTGCCCACTAATACGGGTAGGTGCCTGGGTTGACATTGCCACGGAGTCTTAAGGTTCTTGAATTCCGCTTGTGAAAAGTCCAATGAGCGACTTCGCAGCGAGCGGTCGGTGGCTTCAGCTTATATAACTCTACATTTTTTTTTCGGAATGGCTAAATTCTTTTGGCCCTAGTGGCCTTTCAAGGGTCACCGGTCGTGCAGTGTAACTCTACAGGCCTAGTCGGCCCGTTTATATACCCAGGGAACTTTCTGGAAGCGTCCCGTAACACTACGCACATCTCTGAAAGATGTGATTCCAGAAAGTTCCCCTGTAGAACATAATATATGAAAATGACGTGACGACACCCGCGAGACCTAGCGAGCTCAAGTACATTCCCGGGAAATATAGGCAGAAGCGAAGTGTGACACTTCGGTTAACTTGAAACCGACAACTTGAAGACTTTTGTCGGTAGTGGCTGGATAAGAAAAATAGAAGATTGTGTGATGGAGAGGCTGGAGAAAATCTATATTCAGCAGTGGAAAGACATAAGCTGATTATGTAATATAGTCGGCGCGCGAAGCAATGGGGATGGTGCAATCTTTCTAACACCACATATTTGTGTATTTTTATACAGAGTAAGATCAATATAAATTGAACCACAAAGTGACAGTGTTAGTAAGATGAGAACATTATTTGGTCTTTATTTATTAAATAAGCAGCGTGACGTCATAATAACGGCTGAATGGATAGACTTGTCACTGGTCTTCATGTACTTTACAATTATACATGTATTCATTTTAGACAAATTAGTAGACTTTGCCCGTAGAAATGGAGCAGCAACATGCATTGTGCGGTTTCGAGTGCAATATTGAAGTAAATAATGAGAAATTCAAGCTCAGAAAGAAAGAAAACAAACCGCGGTCAGTTCACAATAATGAGATTATTGCTACTTGTTCTTGTTTGTTTAACTCGATGACAGGAGACAGTGAAGTTTATTTTGATCTGTGGTGACATTATTATTTTTATACATTAATGACAAAAGTAGCAATCTACAGAGCCGTAACTGTGACGTTATTTTCTATGTCCAAAAAAATAAAACCCGTACGAGATGTTGTGTATGTCTAATTCTTTCGAAAAAATATAAATAATGAATGATTAAAAAATATACCCCATCCCCATTTTGATTAGTTTCATAGGGAGTGATTTTGAGAGGTCGTGTGAACGTTCTACACTGATTCTCTCTTACACTGTGGTGTGAACTAGGCTGAGAAATAATTTAGGCGGTTTCGCGGTTTACGAACGACGCGTTTGTAGAAGGTAGTAATGGGGGTAATTTGTTTTAGACTGTGCGTGTAAAGGGTTATGTTTTCATTTCGTCAATTAACATATTGATGTCCTTATTTCCCCTTTAAGTCCTCTTTCGAACTGTACTTAAAATTTTAATTTGAATGGATTTTTCCTATAGTTTGCCTTAATGAAATCATTATAAAAGACTCATCAATTTTGTGAATGTGCATTATGTCAAGTCAATCTATGTCAGCAATTTACGACGCGACGTGTAAAATGAAATATACAACTGAGAAAACGCATTCGTCTTTGAAAAAAAACATAATATTAACTACATAAAACAAATGTTTATCAAGTTTTTAAAAATCAAAAGCAACTATGCCTTCTAGTTGGTTTTTAACGCGTCTTCCTTCAAAATTTTCTTTTATATCAAATTCATTTATGAAACGGTATGAATAATCAAAAGAAACTTTCCAGGACCTTGTGTGATAGAACATTGGTAAATTAAATTAAAGGTTATACTATTTTAATCAAAAGTTGTTTTCCTCTTCCTAAACCTTGTAAATTGACAGTAACAATATCGACTATTTCGATTAATTAGAAATCGATTAGGCCCGTACCTAATAAAGTTAAGAAGAAATGAATTGTGTTTATTTCCTAGCGAATTTTTTAAATCAATCTTGTTTTTTTATTATGTTCCTTTTCGTTGATTATAGAAGCAGAATCTACAATTTTACGTAAATTAGACGCTTGGTCCAATTTTCGACTAATTAATTGATTGACAGACTTATGCTTATGCTGGGTTGTCCAGTTTTTGTTATTTCTGTCCAACGATACCACTCAACTGTTTGCACGTTTGGTCTTAAACATTTGGTTGAGTAAAATAAAGCGTCGAATATTTTTACGATAAAAAACTTACCTAAAAATCTGCAACTGCATTTTCTGGAACAAAGAGAAAAATAATGTTAAAATTTTCAATTCATATTAAAACGATGCAAAATATACCATAACTAGCTGTGCCCGGATTACGTTGCATGATCGGCAATTTTTTTGCACATAATATATAGCCTATGTCCATCTAAAATAATGTACCTTTCAAATGGTGAAAGAATTTTTCAAATGCAGTGGTTCCGGAGATTACCCTCCACATACACACAAACTCACAAAATTCGCACTCTCTCTTTATTATATTAGTATAGATATGTCGATACCAGAGATAACAGAGCTCAATGGTATAAGGTATTAAGGTCATCTATTTATTGTACGATAATGGCCATGAAACGAAGTGTATAATTAAATAAATAACTATTAAGATGTTTGATGATGTGACTCCTAATAAATCGTAACAAATCCTGTTAACAAATCAAAGATCTATGATGCAGGATTCGGTGTCGAACGAGTAAGACGAAATTATAACTAATGTTTCTCGAGACGGGAATCGAACCAGGGGCTACTCTCACAACAAGCAAAGCCTATTACTACTGAATTAATCGACCGACATACGTTATATTTACAGAATTTAAAATAACAATGTAACAGTAGGAGTAAAATCAACAAAGCGGTCAGAGCGACCACATTCATATGGAATAGGAACAAAAGGATTTTTTGTATAGAAACTAGAGGAACAGGTATGGTTCTATTTGAACGAATGAACTTATTAATCTTATATTAACGGGAAAGATTCTACGACGTAGAGAATGATATAAGAGTTTCGAAACCAATCGCTCCCTCCTATTAATAAAGTCGATTTATATTTGTCTATGGATGAATTCAATTGAATTTTGAAAAATTTCACTAAATGAAATTCGGCACAAAAGTAGTTCGTAGACAAGTTAAATCCGAAAAACTATATAAAATAGTTATAAAATACGAAAGAAAACTTTCTAATATCAAGATAATTTCATCGCTTATGCCTACGTAAACACGATATGTTGTTTATTTTTTTACACTTCTTTGTTTTAACAAAAGGCGAACTTAATGCTAAACGTTTTCTCCCAGCTCACCTTGAGGCTATATATAGTGATAGTATGGTAGGTACAAGTCCGAATCGATATGGGAATAGACTAGATGACATGATATGTTCTTATCAAAGAAACCGGGTTGGCTACTTGTTTGAAGCAGATGATGAGGGGTTCATTAAAAAGTCTAATTTGAAATTTAAGTAGGTACTATGTAATAAGAATGTTCCATTTTCAAAACACATATGAATTAAAGAATTCGAGAGCTACTGAACATAGAACACTATTAGTCTATCATGCTTGCATAACATCAAATCGATGGTAGTGCAAGTGCAAGTGGTAGTGCAGTTGTATCGGTGCAACTGAACAACAATATATAAAATTGGAAATGAATAAAATATACACGCATACGTATGTATATCAAATAAATATATGTATTTATATTTATGTATGTATATATACATGTTGTTTGATGGGGCTCATGAAGCTACAAATTTTGTAGAACTATACAATACTCTACTAAACTATAACAATTTTTAAAAAATAGCGTAATTTATTTCTGACGCGCTTCTTGCCATCGGCGTGTATTGCTCTAAAATGCACGTATTTGAAATACCAACAATTTAGAATGTTCATATTTTCATTATTTCTTGCAAATGTAAATAATTTAAAATGGCTTTAACTCTTTAATGAAACGTTCGTGAATTGTGAATTCGACTTTGTTACGAAGGAGAAAAATAACGCAAATGTTACATTGAGGAAACAGTTAAATTAGATATTTATAACTTGCTATCAAGATCTTAGAAAGACCAAGAAGGGTTACATAAACAAAAGAAGATTGTAGAGTACTCCAGTACTCAACAGCGGGTGTAGTAGACTAATAATAATAGGGATGTTAATGGCGATGAAAGTAATAAACAATAACAGGTAATTTCGATGTTTAAATATTTATGAGAGGCTTATGCACTAAACTCATAAAAACAACGTTTACTAACGAGATTACAATAAACATTTTTCAATTTTTAAGATGTTTCAACAATGGTATTCATCTAGTAAGACGTATGAGAGTATGTTACAATAAGACAGTATGAATATTCCAATTAGTTACGGGTATCTCAAATCTAATAATAAAATTACATGTATCATTGACTAAATAAACATAATTATATTTGAATAAAAAACGGACGCATCCACAGAGCAAACCATGTTATTATCCTAACATACAGACGAGAAAAAACTGAATCACGCAATAATGCATATGTGGCACGTGGGTCAAACCCCTTACAACCCTCGTCAACAAAGTTAATCTATTGTAGACTTTCTCTGCAAAGGAATTAAGGCTAAAAGGAGTGGCGGATAACGTCCCCTTTTCAATAAATTACTGCAAGCTCTGCACTCTGGGGTGCACGGATCGATAGTAAAGATTGGCCAATACGATTCAATGTCTGGAACAAATATTAAATTTTGTTAAAGTAATGTGTTTAGTGGTTATGTGGTATCGGCCGGCTTTAGCATCACTCTAGTGGGATTCCATCTCTTCTCGTCGGTGTAGTAAAATGCGACTAGGGGATAACACGCCCTGAGGAACTACATCACCCCTAAAAGAGTGGACTTGCCAAGCCTTTCTCCTCCCAATCCATTCCTCAATCTGCAAAGGTAGGCGCGCCACCCGGAGACATGTCAACGTTTGTCATTCTAGACTGAGTTGACATGTAGCGCGGATGTCTATGGACGGCAGTATCCAGTCACTATCATGTGACTGTATGCTCCTATGCTACTCTGACGCCTTTTTTCTATAAAAAAAAATAACAATATGTTAATTAGTTTCAGGTTCCAGCAGGACCCATCTAAAGAAAAACGTGGATCGACTGGTTTATCCGACAGTGCGTCCAATCCGACATCTGATCGACAAAAATCTGTGAAACCTTACCCAACGGAGCGTTCGCATGATCACAAACTTTTTTCGTTCGTAAACGAGTTAATACTGTGCTTTTAAAGTTCATTTGGAGGGGGAGAGTGCACGCTGCAATCCAACAGCCGCTGGGCGCACTCGACTGGCCTCGTTACCCCTCTCTCACAGAATACTACCTTGAAATGTACTGCATTTCCCACTTTATCATATTCCCCAATGTATGTATGTGTTTCTGTAGTGAGTGAGATATGCCAGAGCCTATTCCCATCCTATCCCTTCCCACGTCCCCAATCCTTTCTCCAAATTCATTCTTTCATCAACAAAGGTAGGCAGCGCATCCGGGGGCGTGCCAAAGTTTGTCATTTTGGACTAATATTGGCATGTATCGCGGATGTCTATGGGCGACAGTATGCACTTACCACCAGGTGGACTGTATGCTCGTCTGCCACCTCTTTTTATAACAAAAAAAAAATATGTTGCTATAACTTATACAATAACCCAACTGCTTATTGTATACATAGATAATGAACTGCAGAGGACTTTGTATATTTGTATAGCGTAACAGAGTAAATATGGAAACATTATCTAAAACAGACTTTTACCACTAAAAACAATGTGTCAGACAATGCTTAGGTTGGAGGGAATTAAAGAAATATTAATCCTAGGTGATACTTATACTAGGTTATACTTATACTTATGCTAGGTTATACTAATAAACATTCTTACACAATGCAATAATGTAACGGAATCATACGCGTAACATATGTACAATATAATATGCTGTACTTATATAATATAAATAAATAAATATTTATTTCAGTTTCAAATATATACAGACTATGTGAAAAGAAATTAAGCCGTATAGTTGTATAATCCTATCTAATATTACGTATATAAAGAGAAATTGAGTGTTTTTTTTTCGTTTATATGTAAGAGGTAAACTCAAAAGCTACTGGACCGATTTAGAAAATTCTTTCACTTTTAGGTGGTTTTACTAAACTAGTACCGATGAACATAGGTTATGTAGTATCCATGGCTCGGCAACGTACATGTGGAGTGCACGTCTGCACTCGCCGGTGGGTCCGGCAATAATGACGCTTGACGTCTATCTGACGTAACGCTCCACCAACATTAAGCACGAGACAGAGTATTTGATTAGATCGATATTGTTTATCGATCTGATCTAATACTATAATTAAATAAGCAGCATAAAATACTGAATTGGCAGCAAATCGGTGGCAACAAATTCTAAAGTGTTCTCAGTAACCAGTTAAAAATATTTATTTAAGTTATTAAAAAATAGTTTGTTATGTTGATCGTGATTTGCGGCTTATTTAGTATATTTTTGCTATCCGTTTAAATACAAGCCCTTAGGAAATCGTTCTGTCATTGTTACCAGAGCGAAGCCAGGGCGGACACTAGTAACTAATACGAAAGTAATATCACAAGACCCTTTTCAAGATCAATTGATGGCAAGTCGACATTGACAGAAGTAATATTCAAAGTACAAATTTGAGAATATAACCTAACTTCAAATAATTTTAAGAGGAAAGTCTGAATTCAGGTTAATCCAATTGAATTACGTTAAAGGAGAATGGTTTTGCTCAAGTAGCTGTCTCGCCTAAGTGGAAAACTTAGCGATAATTCAACCGACAACTGTAAATCTGTTTACGAGCGTCTGGGGGAAAGAGAAAGCTGACACTCCAGTAATTTAAACACCAATGAAGAGCCATAAACGAACTGTCCTGCAACAAAATCTAGTTCAAATAATTTGTGGTTGTCGGACGGATTACAGATTTGGTGTTATCGTTAGATTGAGATTTATTCACGATTATGCCTGTAAACATAACCGACCGGCCTTTTTAAAATCCTCATGCATCGTGCGTGAGGGATCGTGTCTGTGTGGACTACGAATTTTCTGTTAAACAACAATTGCCGCTCAACTCAACCTTTTTTTAGAAAATATGGCAGACGAGGAGATCAGCCACATGATGGTAAGTGAACACCTGTAAATTGCGATGTCGACCTTGCAGAATCCTGTTCACAACTCTCTTAAAGAGCCCCATGTTATAGTTGATAATTAGATTATTTAGGCTGACGTTAGGACTAAGCCAATGTCTTTTATAAAAAAAGAAGCAGAAGTTCAAGGGCAATCTTTTTTCTTCCAGCAGAATGCATCAACAACAAAATCAATATGAATCAAATCTATTCGAGGGTAACGACCGAATGTGTGACGTCACATTGAAGGATAAACTTGATCCCTTCGTTCAAACCCCTGAACGTTCAAGCACATGTCACTCTCTGTGGTCATAAAACATGCCTCCATAAATACACTGTCACTAGACCTCGTAAATGCAGTCGTAAAATGTGGTCCAGATAAGCTTGGAATTGTGGATTGGTTTGTTACGAGTTTAGAAACAATGGTTTTATGTAAAATGATATAATTCCAAAGTTCTACCAACTTCGTAGTTATGTTGAAACCAAGATTATTAGTAAGTTGATCGTTGAATTCAGTTTCCTTTGCATAACCTAAGACTGATTATAAATGGATAAATGAACCTAAATATCTTTATATTTATAAAAAGAAACGACTGTATTTCCTTCTGTCTGTTCGCCTATAACTTGACTTCTAGACGGATTATGACGCGGTTTTCGACAGATTTTAGCATTCAGTTTAGGTTAGAAGGCTAGTGTTAAATACAGACCTCATGTATAAGAAGTATGCTACATCTAAATTTACTTTTATGTATCTAATCTATGTACTTTTTATCTATCCCTTTTTATCTAAATTTACTTTTAAAGAATGGACAATAAACCAACAATTAATTATCGTAGATATACCGAGGAGTACGTTATTATTTGATACAACCTATACCGTCCCACTGCAGGGCACTAGGCCGCTCTTAGCAAAACACTAGGGGGTTATGAGCCATAACACTAGGGGGTTTTGAGCCATAATACTACCATAACACTAGGGGGTTTGGAGCCATAATACTAGGGGATTTTGAGCCATATCACTACGGGCTTTTGAGCCGTTTCCTCGCGTTTTCTTTCACGGTCGAGCTAGTGATGACTAGTGTAGTGTATTATACACACTTAAGTAGAAATGCCGTGATATGAGCCGAGATTTTGAACTCACGACTTCACACATGAGAGTCAAGGATAGATAGCCTATCACCTTTTTAAGCTATCTTAAATGCAGATTATATTTCTACATAAAAAATAAAAATAATCACTAAGGTGGTCAGGTTACTACAACCAATCAATAAAATGATGCACACAGTAGTCATATTGTGAAATTAAGTTTAATTAAGAAATATTAAAGACGCTTTAGGTGTCATTCATATACGTAAAATGATATAATTTAACAGATTCATTTGCTTGAAATTACGAAACTTTGTTAAACCAAATCTTATAAAACTAAAAGCCAAGCGTGGGCGGGAAAGTAGAAGCAAAAGTTTCACGGATAATTTAAGTGGAGGAGTCGTTACCACCGAGGGCAATTTTAATAAATGCACCTTTTATTTGGCAGTGTTTAATTAAGGACCGGTACATTAGTTATTACACACGAGATCTGGCAAATACTCGTAGGTAGTCGTTCTGCGGAAAGTATTGGAATACCAATTATTATAACTTTGCATTGCACTTTTACCAAGTAAGTTATTGCACTCCTAAAATACAGTAAAAGTCACAAAATAGTTTTTTAAGTTTTAATAGAAGGTAGGGCCTTATCTTTTCCAGGCAACCTTTGAGCAAGGAGATATATGGAGATGATACTCCAAGATAATATTTTAAGCAAGATTATTTTATTATTTTAAGGTCAACTATGGTTTTTGATCGGAAAAGAGTTAAGTAATCCAAATAGTAATGAGTATGTAAGTGAAAGGATGGAGAGGAAAAGGAAGGTAGAGAAATAGATGGGATGATAATGTAATTAAAAAAACTATAGAAAGGAAAGTGTAATTAAAAGACGTGATTGTAGAAATAAATGGCTACTTGCTGAGAAGATATCTAAATCCAAATAAAATAAGATTAACGGTGATTAAAAAGCAATGGAAAATACAAAAGTTATAAGTAATTTGATATCTTTATCGCAATATTATAATATAAATATAAAAGAGGGCTCTAATTTTCTCTGAGCCCCGAAAATATTACTTTGGACTCAATCAAAGGAACACCATTAGTCATCGAGATACTCATAATCCCACGGTGACATCCCACAAATATTCTCGACCAAGCAGATGTGAAACCAGAAATATCTCATAATAGGGAATTGTCTAACATCGTTTGTCATTTTAGATGTTCTCCGCGGAGAGTTCCAAGGATTCCTTTAAACAGTTAAACTTGGTGAAATTATTCAGACTACAAAGGAAATAAAATAAGTCGGGAGTGGCGAGAATTTGAACTCGAGGATGTAGGTAGTTATGCAAATGTACGCATTTGTCAAGTTTCCAAATAAAATCCATTTGTCTGGTACAATTTATGAATAGTGTTTGCATAATTTTACTACAGACTGGAAAAAGCTGGAGTAATAATGGAAAATGCTGAAATCCATATTCCGAGGACAGCGCCAGTCAGCTGCAACGAAGCGTCTAACTGCATATTAAAAGATTTACGAGAAGATTTCTCGCTGAAATTCAATGCACGTAGACTGTAGACGAATAGATGTAACTATATTAATTAAACTCTTTCTGTGAAATGGAGGGAACTAAATTAATTTATAAACACTAGAAATTAGTTAATATTAAGATCATTCCAAACCACTAGATAATGAACGATTAATTCACTGAAATTCTCTCTGTTTCTTTTTATATATATATTGTTATCGACTCAAACTTTTCTTCATCACCCTGCATTTCTTTCTTCCAAATCCTAACTTCCATTCTGACCGTTCAATGTGCTTAATCCATTTCCCAAACGCACCCCACAGAATGAACTCAACGATTTATTTCCGGGATTATTTCTGATAACAAGTTCCGTGTCCCGTACTCTTATTTAGAAACTAGGCTTTGGTCACAGCTCCGCCAGTTCAGAATCTAATTTCCAAGAAAATGTGGGTAATGCAATGTAACAGTTTTATTTTTATAGTGTTGGCAATTACACTTGGAACAAATAAAATTTCCTTTGCAGTTCATATCTACATATTTAATAGAGGCCTAGGTGGCGACAATCGCAAATACAACATGGTGAAACAAACCTACACTTTCAGTTAGAACAACGAATATGATCGTTAAGGTTATAAGAAGTTTGTAATCGTTGTAGTTATGTGTATTATGAAAAATAGATTTCTCATTAAAATTTTTAAGTACCTACATAATATAAGTCTTTAGGAGGGTGCGGGTGCACGCTGCAATTCGTTGCACACCCCCTGGACGCACTCGTCTGACCAGGTTACAGCGAAATCAACGAGACATGAGCTTTGTGTTTGTGTGAGTGTACACCGATAGTATACAGTGCGAACAATTTCGACAATCGGATTGCACCCACATGAAGATGCAAAACTCATGTCTCCTTGATTTCACTGTACCCCTACACTCATAGAAGTATACCATAAAATGTACTACATTTCCCACTTTATTCTACTTAGGTGTTTCGTTACTGAGTGAGATATGCCAGATATTTTTATATTGACAAGATCGCTATTTGAACAATTTTGCAGTTTTCATAAAAGAGGTAAAAATACCAAAATAAGTTCTTAGCATATTTTTGCCGCCAAAGAACAGATAGCCTGAATTGACAGTAGAAAAATTTGACCGTCTTGCAAATGCCTCCCTTTTTAAGGCTTTGATATTACATCTCTATATTTTGGTTGATCGATTGTTTTAATACCGGTTTCGTAATACGTGATACGAAGTAAACAACGATTAATCTGAGTTTAAGATTAATTGAATTCTGTTTTTCCTGTTGTGATTTTCTGTTTATAGAAACATTTACAATGTACCAACATTTATCAATACCATTCATTCGTAGAAACGTTACTTTTGAACTTCATTCTTCATTATTATGTTAATTCTTAAAATTATATGAAATAGAATTAGCAGTGCCCTCTACGTCGTTCGCGTGGACTTAATAATCATAAGTTTACACCATTCTAGTCTCCAATGTACGCACATGTTTCGGTAGTGAGTGAGATATGCCAGAGCCTATTTCGATACTATCTTAATTTCCCAAACATTACTCCAAATCCATTCGAAAATCTCCAAAGGTAGGGCAGCGCATCGGAAAGCCAACGTTGGTCATTGTGGCCTGTATCGCGGATGTCCAATGAACGACAGTATCTACATATCACCATATGGAGTTTGCTCGTCGGCCGGGTATAAAGAAATATATAAATAAAAACTGATTTATCTTGCGATGAAAAGTGTTGAATCGTATTTTCACTCGCGATGCGAACTGTAACTGAACTCCCAAAAACTTCTTAGAACAAATGACTCATTTACCAGTAAAAAAAGGACTATTAAATTATGAGGGTCATTGGTATATTCTCGCAAAAAGGTCAAATCGGTACTCTGCGTTGGTACGTCCATATTTAGACTGCGCTCCCACCGACCGTTGTTACGGGTGAAGTAACTGCTGTCTATAGTTTTTTTTCTGTATATTCATATGACTGTCTCTGTGTAATGTTTCTGTTTGTTTACATTTGTAAATGCCACATAGAGACAATACCAGAATATCGAAGCCATAATCGTTTTGGTGGACTAAGTGACCTTTGCCTTTCTAGGCGGTGTTTCACCAGAACGACGCCACTCCATCGACTCCCTTTTGGAAAGGGGTTCATAGTAAAGAACCATAGTTTAATCCCCAGTAACAATTGACTCCAAAAATCGTCTTTGTTTCTCTGAAAGGCCTCCCAAAAGTTCCTAGAACACGCTACTCGTTCACTTCGCTGTACACTTGAAAGAAGTTTTAGTACCCACCTCGTACTAACTTTATTCATATGAAGATGTTCATGAAGAATCCTAAGGATTGTAATTTTTGAAAGCCATGTCCTCGCGGCTATTTCTTTCGACGACGTCGGTCGCTCAGAACTTCTTCTTCCACTAATTTGATGTTATTTGGAGTGCCTGAGCGAGTCGACCGGAGCGAGGTTCGCCGCCGATGGACTCTCGTCCTAAACGAAATTGCTTACATCAATCTTTGTCGTTGGAAAATGATGAAGAAGAATCCCCATACATATTCCCGTACATAAATTCCCGTATACATGATCCAACCTTTGTTTGATATCGGTCGGGCTAACACCTTTCTTTGTAAGGATCTTAATCACGGAACGATATGCCAGTTTAAACATTTTAAAGATTTTGCGACTTCCTGTTGTTCTAAGAGTCAAGGAATCAGAATTAACGAGGGTGGAAACTCTAAAAATTATACACGAATTAGCAGGCTGAATGACAATTACAACGACGTATAATTGGAAAACATCTAGAAATATGTCAGGCCAGGTATATGTGTATTGATATATATGTATTTTACATAATTATATATACTGTACACCTGTGATTAAAATATTTATTTCCTCTCTATTCAAAGGTTGTCTGGCAGAGGTCTCTATTAGCGATAAGACCAGACCGCCTTTTGTGCATCTCATGTGCTACAATGTCTGATACCGTCTTGTTTTGTTTTGGTGTGCAATAAAGAGTTTTATTTATCTATCTACGTATGGATGTTTATAGGCGACAGTATTCACTTACCACCAGGTGAACTATCCCCTCGTACACCAAATTCTTTTTATATAAAAAAATCATGAATTATTTAAACGTGATTATTGCAATTTACCATATTTTATTAGAAGCTCAAACCTGTAAGGATGAGAAACCTCAGGCCAAAACATTTCTCAAGTTATTTCTCTAAACAAAACAAGAAACTTCGCAACAGTTTAATTTAACAGCCGGTTTGTTTCCAAAGTCGCGGTTTGAATGTGAAAAGTTTATTTTGTTGCTATTATTTTTTACTCTGTAGCAGGTAATATCACATAATTTACGTAGGGAGTCATCATCATTATAGCTCATGAGGAGAAAAACGATATTTTATAGCAGGACAATTACATTTGGTTTTGTAACATGTGACATATTGCATAAGTGAAACTATGGTATATGGTATTTTACTAGCAGTCCTTCTCGTTTGTTTTGTACGTAATTTTAATATTAATTACAACGGAGAGCACATTGATGAGGACGATCACTGACTGATTTAATTAGGCTAAGAATATGTAGATAACTCTTATTTCTTAATTCCATGATTCCTGCCCTTTTTCACATTATCCATAAGAGCGTATTCTCTCATATCGATGTTTTACATTGATCGATCGGTATCAGCCTAAAACGGTCCCACTGCCAGGTCTCCTCTCCTCAAGTTGGCAGGTTTCCTCAAGATGCTTTCCTTTATCGGGAGCTAGGGATTACTTAAAAAAAATTAGCACTTAAGTAGAAACTCAGTGGTACAAGCCGAGGATTTGAACTAATATTCACTAATCTCACGTATGAAAACCTTCATACCACGATAAAATTTTAAGTTAAGCTACAACATTACACTTAAATTATTCTTATAATAAGCAAACATACAATTTTATTCGCTTAATATACTTCGAATTTAGATTCAAAGTAGAATTTTAAAAATGCACCTGGTATTTTCAACCTTGAATAAGCAAAGTAGACTAGACTACAGACAAGATGAAAGATAAATCACCTGTCATGATATCGCTGGCTAAGTGAGATATTAGAGAATAGGGGACGTATTATGTAATATTGAACTTTTAAAAAATTATCAAAGTTTCAAGGGTACAAATAACTAAAACTCTTCGTATTTTTAATTTTAGTAAGTTTGAAATATTCTTAGGTAATAAATTTTGATATTTGGCCAACACACGGAGAACCCTCGCGACACACGTTGGGCAACACTGCTATAGACTATAGACAGTATTATAAATAAACGAGGTATCCCACGTTATCGAGCTAAATTCAGTAGCGGCTGCACTTGATTCGTTGAGTCACGGTCGACCGAGGCCACTGCACCCGCAGTTTGTTTTGATTTTTTCTTCCTTATTTATATGATAGTTGTTTGCGAGTGATTTCTCAGTTATAAAACATATAAATATAATAAATAAACATCATTTATATGTCTTTCATTCGTTTATACAGAATTTAAAAAAAATTATACATATTAGTACACGATGAGTACAGATTGTGCGGTCGCGGGCGCAGCCATTCTGTCATTATGGCGTGTTGTGACACTGTCACGTTTGACACGTACGACTTATGTTGTTGTTATATATGTTGTCGATGTTTGTTTAATACTGTAAAAATTAAAGGATAACTATCCTTTATTTTTATCGGTTAAATGTCGTGACTGAACAAAATAAAGGGACGCTTATTTGTACGTTTCGGATTAATTAAAAAACTGCAAAATGGATTTTGTATGGTTTTTCATTGTTTTGTGAAGTATTTATGTCGAAAGGTTCTAGAGTATTTTTTCGTTAAAATCGGTCCAGTAGTTTTGAAAATGCAGTGGCAATTGTAAAAGCGACCAAAAACGATTTCTCGGACTGAATCGGATTTTAAGGAAGCGAAATTGAAGAAAGAAGCTTACAAAAAGTTTTCGATTAATAACAGAGGTGTAAACACAAGACAAGAATGAAAGCAAAAGGTTTAAGAAGCCCTAAAACCTATCGTCATGCTCGTAACATAGCATCGCTCGAAACAACTAAGCTATCGCATTAACCCCTAGATATAAACGGCAAAATAGAAAAGTTTGCATGCAATAGTATTAGTTCACAGACTAGATGCTCGACCAATTGAGTTACGGAAGCTATAAGTCGCCAGTAAAATTTTATTACACATTCAGTGAAACTGTTAACGTCGTGTGTGTGTGTTGTTGTACGTCGTGAGCAAGGCCAGTTAATTGCCAGGAAACTTATTTATTTTACCGTGTGTACCAATAAACAGTTTTCTTCTGAATTTCACGAATTCAGTCATATAACAATTCATTCTTTGATCATTACTTTAATACTTTACGACTGCTATAAATTCAACAAGAATCCAATTTCACACGGATCTGTAGTGACAAATCCGGATTGGACTGATTGGGATCAGTCACGGTTGATAAACATTGAAAGGTTACATAATAAATTGGGGTCCAGGAGGCGGAAGTGGACACATAAATGAGGGTGAAAGTCCGAGACGAAATAAGAACAGAAAGTTACAAAAAGTAAACATCTGCAATTTTACTGGTATCTACAGGTGGCAGTAATAATTTCGTTATTACTGGAGCTTAAGGTACTACTTGAAATTTACTTAAACTTAGTCTAAAAGCGACATGACCTCTGCTGTGGGCAGTAAAGTTCTACAACGGTTACCTTGAAAAGCTGAAGCCATGGCAGAAATGGTAGATAACCACTTTTATTAAATAAAAGAAGGGATCACTACAATAAAAGTAGATGATTAGACGCATTCACATGTAACTCATAAATAATGAGATTATGTAGTGAAAACACCTTTTTTTGCGATATAAAATACTACTTATCCACCATCGCATGCTGAAAACCTGTTTGAATCTGTTTTAGCCATTTTTAACGTAGCTTTCTTCAAAATATACACCTATTTCATATCTTTCAACATTTCGGATAAATAGATTTACGCCTTGGAAACTTTTAGAGTACCTCTAATAAGGTTCAGAGTGCCCTTCTTTGAGATAGAACTTCAGGAAACTTTCCTGTGTACTCTCTTTATAGACGTTATCAGCCTATAATGTCCCATTACAGGGCACAGGCCTTCCCTAGTAAATCACTGGGGGGTTTTGGGCCATAACGCACGCGGGCCCAGAAGAGATGTGAGAGACACATTCTCTACATTTTATTTATTTCTCGAGCATGCGGGTTTCCTCACGTTTCCTTTCAGATAGTATATTTTTCAAAAAAAATATACTAGCTTTAAAATATTAAAATACTAATATTAAAATTATCAGAAAAGGAAAGGAAATTATATAAAACTTCCAATATGCGTGACTTTCTGCTTCATTTTAACTCGTTTTCAGGTCTGTTACATCTGAGAATTATTTTCGATCATTCTTATATTTTAAAAGCTTGTCTTTAGAATTGAACATAATGACTGGAACTATTATTTAACGGCTATTCAAAAGAAATGTTTCATGAACTCGATTTTGCAGAGACTAAACAATTAAATAAAGCACCAGGTAGTGGTTAGAACTGGGTCGTCTAGTCTTGTGTTTTTATCTCTCCTTTTTAAATAACTGGCAAAGCTATCTCAATCTTAATGTACATTGTGTAGGCTAGTTGTCTAGGCCATAATTGCACTAAAATCTCTTCTTTTTCTTAATACGAAACGGTCCGTGTGAGGACGAGACGTGAAAATATACACTTTGAGAGAACTCCGTTGAGTTGAGTGGTGTTCCGCTTAAAATAAAAGTATACACGTTTTACTACAAATAAATGCAATTTTAATAATACAAACGTACTTAATGCAATTATCGATAAAATATTTAAAGAACGAATTGTGGATATGTCAACAATTATCACCTCACTACTTAAGTTAAGGCCGGATCAGTTACTCGAAGCCACCATGTTCGTTTACATTTCGGACAAATTGGATTGGAACGAGGTATAGGACGTTTACAAGCCGATACAGGTTTAATTTATTAAAATTTAAGCTCGTGTTTTAGCCAGCTAAATTAAAATTATAATAAACAGTATTTAGTTTTTTATTGAAACCGGAAGTCCTATTGTGACATTTATGTACCGGTAATAATATGACAACAGCGTCAAGGTCAGTGCAATAACGGACAATAATGACAGTTTTTGTGTCTTTCATAGAATCTATTTTGTTTTATGAATATTATTTAATTAGAATTTCCAAATTAGAAAAATATTAAGTTTATAAAGTGAAAATTTCGGAAGAATATTGATTAAGATTGATTTGATAATAAAATGATTTGATTCGTACACACGATGATTTCCGAACGCGTTAATAAATTATTGTATGATTGGTGTAATTATATTAACAGTTAAATACATATAGTAATAATACCAGTCATAAATACAATAATTTATTGATGCATTCGTACATCATCGTGGGCACGAATATTTCCGATGGGTATGGTTTTCTCATTACATCTGTAACATGGTTGAGTTATTGTAACTCACGAGCGTGCGTCTGCCTTATTTGCGGTGGTAAAGGTCCGTATGCGTAAAAAGACCTTACATCCTTCAAAATATACCATTAAATACCTTTAATAGATAAGTATACCTCTTAACAAAGCAGAAGTTATTTTTCGCGTATACGGACATTTATCCACAAGCAATGTTGACTCGCGCTTGTGAAGTGCAATGCAAGAAACATATCAATCATAAAGTAAGTAGGTAGGTAAAGTGTAACAGGTACAAGATAGGCTCTGTGGCAAACGCACAAAACTATAAAGTCGGTGCTTGTTAAAAATCGGTCACAGCTATTAATCGCATTTCACGGTCCGACACCGGTCGACCTTCGACCGTGGTCAACTTTAACAACGGAACAAAGAAACCCACTACTATTCTACATTCTATACTACTAATAAGAAAAACGGTTGATTTAAAAAAAAAAACAATGAAAATTTAAAAATATAATATTTTTTAGACAGCGAGCATAGAAAACGAAACAAGCCTTGTTACTACTACCCGGTTGAGTTAACTGTGCACTTCGCGATAATGATGTCTTATCCATAATCTGCCACAGTGTGCAAAACAGGATCACTATAAACATTTTTACTAGTAGAAATAAATAATGGGTGATTATTTAATATGCGATTGAAAGTAAATAACACATACATTTATTATAAATCACGAAAATAACCAAATTGTTGAGACGCATATCGGCAACAAAGATGCTATCCGTATTGACGCGCGGGCGAATGCGGGGAGTCAGCGGAGAAGCGGGGGGGGGGGGACATTCCAGCGAAGTGAAATTTAGTATATTTATTTATTTTTTATTACACAAAGTGACAAACGGCGGCCTTATTTACTTAGAAGCATTAATAGTCAACCTGGAGGAAGGTGAATCGAAAACGAACACGTCGGAGGGTAGACAGATTTGTCTGTCAATAGCACCTTCACTCGCCTCAGTCTCGCCGCGACCACGGTGCATGTAACTGGACTGAAATATCAGCTATAATAAATAAATAATAAATCGCAAGTAACCCGTTTACATAACAATTATTTATTTATTATAGTGTAGAGTGAGGTATTTATTTATACCATAATACTTAATTATTGGGCGCAATCGATTGGCCTCGTTACTCCTCTCTCACAGAAGACTACCATGAAATGTAATGCATTTCCCACTTTATCCTATTGTCTGTAATCGTACGTATGTGCTTCGATAGTGAATGAGATATGCCAGAAGAGCCCATTCCCAAATCCCTATCCGTCCCCATTTTACCAACTCATTCTCAAAATCCAAATCAATTAGGTAATCTCCAAATCAATTCTCAAAATCTTCATAGGTAGCCGGCGCATTCAGGGGCGTGCCAACGTTTGTCATTCTGAACTGATGTTATCGCAGATGTCCATACCCGACAGCATCCACTTACCTGCAGGTGGACTGTAAGCTCGTCTACCGCCTTCTTCCCATAAAAAAATATATATCCTCATGGGCTGTAGACACAGGTTTACATCTCCGGCACAGGCACAGATTTATGGCATAGTTTTCCATGAAACTTCTCATCTGCGAAGATCTCTGCTCTCGAAGAAATCGCTTTTAAGCAACGCCAGATGATTGCGTCCAAGAGGCTGAGCAGAGATTCGAAAGCCTTTATTGTTCTCTATCGTCGCCTCAGTTTGTTCTGTATTGGAGCGACAAAGATAGTAGAACCAGCGTGAAAGTGGCAATGGGCAGGTCAAATTTGCCGCAGGACCGACAACCGATCGGGTAGACGAGTCCTCGAGTGGAGGCCACGCACCGCAACGATCTGCTACTTAAAGAAATTCGACGATGGTGGCTGGATGAGAAGAGCCGAGGATCGTGTGTGGTGGCGAGCCTTGGAAGAGGCCTATATCCAGCAGTGGAGAGACATAGGCTGATGGTACAATTATACAGATGGTCACCTCATACAATTATATAGACTGGGCACAATATTACTAAAATCTGCTATACATACATCATTTCGTTATACCAAGAGCTCAACAGCAAACTTTTGAAAATAAATTACTTTATCGAATTATATGCAGCCGAAGTTGCGGGCAGAGATTAGTTCAAAATATAAGCCAATATAATGCCTAATAAAATTAAGCTTAAAAGCTTTAAATTTGAATTGCTTAAAAAGACTTTAAATGTAAGAGGATTTAAATTAAAATCAGGGTTAATGCGTAGGAAGTAGTCAGGTTCTTTTCAAGGTGTTGTTCAAAACAAGCCCGCCGCGACGTTGCCTGTAAGGCGCGCTTGCAATCAAAGTAGCCTCATGCTGAGGGCTAAGGGGTGTGTATCAAGAACGAAGTCAGAAGAACCTTAGTGAACATAAATGTAATGGAAGAGGTATATGGTAGAATATCCTGAATTAACCTCAATGTGAGGCGCTCAGGATGTTGTGTAATTTTAAATTAGAGTAATCGTTTGTTAACGTGTTAATTGTGGGTACAAGCGTGCACATTATGGTCACAATTAATTTATTTTTAATATTTAATTATTAGTAATATATCTTGATAAGTTTAGATGTAAGGTTTTGGTAACTTGGGGCTGACATGAATTATAATTCAAAAAGCTCTCAATAAAGAAAAGGTGTTGACTCACTTTGAAACAGATTGAGCTTAGTTTCTGAATTATACTGGTAGATCTAAGATTCATCACCTGTGACAATATCGTAAACTCGCCGAGATAACCCTGATTCAAATTTTGTTATCATATCGCGGCACCGTTCGACACGAACTTATTCATGAGCCTCGGTAAGGTTGTGCGGCGTCTAGCGCGATACTATCGTCCTGACTCGTAGATGCCCATGTAATATCTCATATACAGTCCCCAATCCAATCTGCAATCTCCAGAATCTCCTCGTATGTAATTCGCCTGTTTTCACTAATTAAATTTTTCTCTATCAGCACATTGTCTACCGTAACAGCCGGTGAAAGAGGACCTTTCTTCGTCAGCCCAACTTAGTCGATCACGTTTAAATTCATTGTACCAACGATACACAGTTGCTTTAGAAGGTCATTTGTCTGCAAAGGATATTTGAAGTCTATGAAAAGAATCTTCACTCTTCAGGTTTAAAGAACATTTAAAATTACACCAAATCATAGCGCAGAAATGTTCCAGTCGTATATCCATTTTTTGATGAGATACGTTATTGTGATTCAGCTCGTGAAAATGTGGAGGGAAATTTAAAATCCGAATGTTTTGTTTTCTGTTATAGATAGTCATAGTTTTATCTGACATCAAAACCAGCCAGTGTTCAATACATCTTTGTGTTTGTCGCAAAACTTTCTGAGTAACCTAGTATTTGTCCTTGCATTCGCATGCTTTTCAAGGTCATTTAGACCGGACACAGTAGTGGCACCATTCTGATATTACACTAGTGCAATATGAATCATACAATGTAACTGTTTCTATAAATGCTTACCGTCAATGAATGTATGTTTACTTGTTCTACACGCAAAGTGTAAAGTATAATTACGGACTACTTGAATCGACTTATCATCATGCTCTATTTAATGACGAAGTACATAAATTAATTTAGAGTAAAATGAATAAGTAAATAATATTCGATTATTACTTAATAAAATTGATTATTTAATGACATTAATTAACATTTTTTACGCAGTGAATGTTGGCGTGAAAGTGAATTTTGACCCTTTAGAGCGAAAAGTCGCGTCGTACAGGAATAGATACCTATATATGTCGTATTTCATGTTGAAACACAACATGAACAACTGTTGTGCTCGACATGGGATCACCGTGAAGTCAAAGTGAATCTCTGTATACTAAAGAACTAACAAATTGTATCCATTTTTCATGCATACATATATATAGTAAAACGGGCTAATAAGAGTCCTCGTTTGTAAGTATGTAATTTAACAAAGTCGCTGCCACAAGCCCTGAGGAATTACACCACCTTTAAAAGAGTGGACTCGCCAATCCGCTTGGCCATACATCAGCGTGGCGTTGTAAGGCCATACATCCCTCACGAACAAGATAATGTACATGAGATGATTATGTGGGGCAATGGACGACAAAAAAGACTGACATTCTGCTTCAATATAAAACTTACTATATTACAGGGTTTGAAAACTTAGGATCCTTTGTACATACTATTGGTTGTTTCGTGGATAGTTACTCTACCCAAACATGCTAAAATACGACTCCAAATCAACAACGCCAAAAGATCGTGGTCAGTAAGAAGTAACACATAATCGTAAAATATCCGCAAACGAGCTTTATTTACGGACAATAGTCTCTATAACCACCAGACCGAAGAGCGATATCCATCCGAGCAAGACATTAATCTACTACAATGTAAGAAGTACATCTAACAAAACCAAGAAGTTTCTTCTTACAGACACTGACCGCTAAACTTTTCTCGTACATTTACTTGGATGACATATTTCCGTTCACGGGTAGCAGCCAAAGAAGCGATAAGAACAAAACGTCTTATCAGTGCCACAGTCTTAAAACACAATCAGTCAACGTTGCAAAACGTTGTTATTCGCTGTTAACCAAGTACTGTTTGCTGTTTATCGAGCTGGGCGTGCCTGATTTACCGATTTACCCCTCTTTCACGGAAGACTGCTATCCCATTTCATGCCATCGAATGAGGAATAGTATAATGATATACCCACCATACACTTTACGTACTAAGGAGGAATGGGAAATATACTGACATGAGAAAATATCCTTGTCCTGTTATAATTCCTATTCACCATCTTTTCCAACCCTATTTCAAAGTCCACTTCTAAAGATAGGCGGCGCATCGTAAGGTGTGCGAACATTTGTCATTTTAGACTTATGTTGGCATGTATCACAGATGGGCGACTGTATCTACTTACCGTCAGGTGGAGTGTAATCAACTTTCTATAGAAAGATCTATGAACAGACTCTCTTCTTGAGACTTGATTTATAATTTTAGGACTGGCATATTTTATTCATCCAGCTACTACTGGTGATTCTAAACAAGTCGTCAGTCCACCTGGTCGCAGGGTGTCCTACGCTACGCTTCACGGTACGTGGTCTCCATTCGAGGACGTTGGATGAGAAGAGCTGAATACCATGTGTGGTGGCGGTCCTTGGGAGAGGCCTATATCCAGCAGTGGAGACAAACAGGCTGATCTTATTGAGTCTTTTATCTTAAATTTATATGAATCACTCGAGTTAACCAGTATGGTAAAATGGTTAACCAGGGGACCTCATTAATAAAAAGTTAGGTTTCGAAAGTTTTCTGAATACGATAGTCAATCTGCATGTTCATATTCTCCTGTACCCTGCAGTGAGATGTCATAGACTGATATCGATCGAAATCGCGTGGGACGATACGAGACTTTCTAGTAGCTTTCGGCATATTTCAGTATTTCTTCATTAAATTTAAAAAGTTATCAAACTCAAATGATATTTAATTGAAAGACACGTCGTGTTAATTGATGATGTGGAATCCAGTCAGCCATTAAATTGCAATTTCACCAGTTAAGAAATTCTTAAAACAAATACTTTTCAAAGTGGTGTGGTGTGGCTGGTTAGTTGTAAGATCTTTACTAAACGTTCCTATGATACGTCATGTATAGTTTAATCTACCAGTTTTTTTTTTATAGACAAGAGAAAACGGTCCCACGTGATGGTAAGTGTTAGCGCCGCCCGTTCTTAGACCAACTGTGAAAGATTATAGACAGTGATAGTGATAGATTTTAAAAAAATTGTCTGTTAATATGTTTAGATAAATGATTAAAATTAACGAACTAACGGGAGAAATTCAACCATTTTAATTCCAAAGTAAACATAATTATCCGGAGGTTACACTGAATTTTCAAATTACGAAGTATTGACTCTAATTACTATTTACGACAAGATTATTCAATAAATGATTGTTTCATTAATTTGTAATTATTATTAGGCTGATTAGTCGCGTTAGATAAAGGCTTTTTTTCTTCATATATGGCAATGGAGCAAATAACACATTCTGCCAGTGTCAAGTTTTCTTCAAAAGAAACAATTAGATTGCTCTAACGATAACTTTTAAACAGTCAAAATAAGACAAACACTGGCAAATTTCATCTAAATTTTTTATGAGACATCCGTCAAAATGAAGTCACGAGAAAGTCCAAACGAAGGTCTAACGACACTGGAAGATACAAGTTTCACCTAAATTCCTCATAAAATTGCAAAATTCGACAAACCTTACACATAACACTCAAATGTTACTGGTACAAGCCTCAAAGCTGGACATTTCTCCAACACCACTTAACCCGAAAATCAAGGCGGCTGTGATAATTGCCCGCCGGAGTGTAAGGATCCAAGTGTCCTACAAAGAAAACGGTTCGTTAACTTGGGTCGCAGAGTTGTACAGTGGGCCAATATGTTTTGATATGGTGAGAAATGACGACAGCGTCAAATAAGAATCAATAATATGAGGGGTCTAGTAAAGTGGTTGGTGATCGACGACCTCATACAAATCTCCTTTCCGTCCAGTTTTGGCTGTTCTCATGTGAATGACCGAAATTGTTCCTGCTCGTGGTGCGCGCTTTAGACATTTATATCACAAAAGCATAACCCGAGTAGCGCCATTATATCCGAAATGCCAACCCTTTGTCGAAATTCATTCCTAAACTCTATAAATAGACAGCGCATGGCTACATTTGTCATTCTGAACTGATATTGGCACTGTATGCTCGTTTGCTACCTTCTTTCCATAAACTACGTAAGTACACTACGTTCTGTCTGTTTACGCAAAACAGCTGAACGAATTTTAACTACGTTTTCAGTATTTTATAACTGACAGATTCAATATTTGAATCTAATTGCAAGCAGGTAGAATCGCAGGAAAAAACTAGTATATGCCATGGAAAGGTATGGTTTATGTTTATCATGGATTATAAGGATCGTCCTAAGTATGAAGGGCTCAGAACATGTACGGCATAATGAGCGTTCGCTTAACGTTAACTATGTCACTCTCAAGGTCTAATCTTCTGATAACACCTGTCAACGAGCATCTAAAGTACTTGCTTGTGTGTAGTTAGAACTCATATTTCAAAGGATAATGAGTTTTATACTGTTATCAATATCAATAAAACGAGAAGAAATAGGATTGTTTATGGTGTTTAAGGTATAAACTATTATTAATGCCTTGGAAGTTAGTTAGTTTTATTTCAATTTGTATTGCTTTCATTTCAATATTTAAGTGTTTAAAGAGATGTTTTAAAGACAAGCTCGATGTTTACCACCTGACAGCTGTCACATTTTTTTTATAAAATATAACTATTTTGTCCTTACTAATATTATCCCCCCCCCCATCTTCCAAATCCATTCTTAAACTTCCAAATGTAGGCAGCGCATCCGGGGGCGCACAACGTTTGTCATTTTGGATTGTTGTTGGCATGTATCCATGTCCACGGGCAACAGTGTTCAAGTGGAAGTACAACCAGGTGGACAATCGGCACATCTGCGGAATTCTTCAAATAAAAAAAAATGTTTAAAAACGGGAAATCAAGAAATATATCGTCGGACTAATCTAATAGATATCTGTCATCATAATATAATCCTTTCTCAAAACAATAAGCGACTTAATTTAGAACTGACTTAATTTAGAACTGACTTAATTTATTAGTAACAAAACAATTATAGAAGTAGATCTTAAAAAAACCGCATAATACTGACACGAAACCGAAACACTAGATTAAGCGCAAAACCATTACAAAGTACAATGTGAATTAGAATATTAAAATTTCGGTTTTTCGATATATTGTAAAGAAATACTTTTTTCAAAAAGCTTGAAAGTACGGTATTTAAAATAATGGAAAAGGTACAATATTTGTTACCTTCAAAATATAATAATACGAGTATGGCTACATATACATATTCCACAGCGAGCAATTTGAAATATGAAATACATATCTCATATTGTTTTTAAACACGTGACATAGTAATTGTGCTCAATTTAAAATCATGAAAATTCATTAAATTCAATAATTGCATATTAAAATTTTCAATTGCTATAACGACTTGACAATTTGAATGTGAACTAACATCAAAAACGGAAAACAATTGAATGACCGATGATGCAACAGTCATTACCACGTTGCAGTTTGTTATTGTTATACAGCGCCAAAACTACTTGAACTCCCAGTGCTTCTACATTATACACAAGCGGAGCTCTAAATTTACTGAATTTTATTTGCACATGAACCAGTATATGTTGAGCTCACGTACCCCCCAGATGTTAAATGAAGTAGGAGTAAAATGGCGTCTCATAGAGATCAAATGAGGTTGGTAAGTAAGCACCGTTGATTGTCGCACTTGGCCTGCTTCACAGGAGCACGTGGACTGTTAAGATCGTATACTGATAGTATTCCCATTATGTGTTTGATGAACTCACCCGTAGTTTAGTTTGCATTAATTGTGTGAAAAAGTTCTAGCTTTTACCGCGTTTATGAAAAACATGTCGGAAGATACCTGGCCCAATGGATCGATGACCTGATTACTATGGACTAGTGTTGCAACGAATAGTATATTCGGCCTTCCGCCGAATACCGAATATTCGGTGGGGTCCTATGCCGAATAGCCGAATATTCGGCCAAACTATTCGGCCATATTTCGCGCCAATTTGTCTAGGCGCAGAGAGGCACAGCTTACAGTCCTTTGATTGGCTCGCGCTCCCTTCATTCCGCCGCAATCGCGTTGCTTTAAACTTTAAAAAAATACAGCAAGAATAGGGTTTGCCTGAACACTTTATCCAAGACTTAGATAAACGCTTAGATAACCATATAAAGACTTAGACTTAGATATGGAGTTCTACGTACTATATGCTGGACAAACTTCTAGTACAAAAACGCGCCATTTCCCTTTACCTTACTGATTCATCAAATATTTCGAATCTGACTGCTGTTCAGTGGGAGTTTGTAGAAAAACTTCTTATGCTACAATCCTAGAACTAAATTTGAAATTTTAAAATTACTAGTTCTGAATATTCTTGTACCTATATCTGAAGCTATTCAACATGTTGTAACTCTGAAGCGTTATTGTGAGAAAGTCAGTGCATCAGATCTTACCCCAAGTTAAAGCTTATGATAGTGAATATGCAACAAGGATTAAAGTAACGTTTTTCAAAACTTGATGAGGATACAAAATATTTTCTGGCGACTATTAGACCCTCGATTTAAAACGGATTTCTTTTCTGACAAAGTGCAAAGGGAGAAAAAGTCCAATAGCATCTTTTACTAGAGGATTTATTCCGTGAATCAAGCAGCGACGAAAGTACCAGCTCGTCTCTTGTTAATACCAAACGAAAAAGGACCAATAATGAGCCTAGTCAGAACATTCACAGATCCTTCTTGGAATGGTTTGTAGAGGTAATTGCCGAAAAACAACGAAATTGTAGCAGACCTAGATACTTACCTTAATCTAAAATAATTACATAGGAATAAAAATACATTTTTGCTTGGGAAAAAATAAAACAACATTTTCTCAAGGCTTAGTAAAGCTTGCTGCAATGTATTTGTCCCCACCTAGAAGCAGTGTTTACTCGGAGAGGCTTTTTCAGAGGCAGAAAGTTCGTTTGAAGAGAAGAGAAACAAGCTTCACAATCTACCGCTTTTAAATTTTGATTACTAATTTCAAGCAATATGTAGATAGATATGTTATTACCGATAGAAAAATAAACACTTAAAATTATAAAAAAATAGGATATAAGATAAACTGGAGACTGTTTCGAAGAGTAAACCTTGAATAATGGTTATATATCCAGCAATAGATGGATATATATATTACATATTTGCACATTTTTATCAGCGACCCACATAATAACATGTCCTACATTTTTTTAAGTATTCACTCACCTTATACTGCAAGGCAAATAAACAAATTTTTAGTATTGTATTTTCTGCGTTTCGAATCTTTCCGGTAAAAATGCTGTAAACAGAATTGGTAAAAATCTTCTTCAACGTGCGAATTTATATTTTCGTTTCCCATTTTTTCGAGTTCACTGGTTTGCGCTGATCAGTTTCCAGCTGAGTAGGTAGTTAGGGTACTTACTTTGTTTCGTCGTGTGGTTAAAATTTCAGCAGTATATGGAATGCTAATGGTGGTATATTTTATTAGTTCAATGTACAAATGCCATGTCTACTGAGTAAAGGAAGGTTGAAGCTCGGTTGCTTCCTGTAATCCTAGAACCACCGCCTAATCTAGTCTTGCCTTTACAATGATACGTAAACAGCATTCGCGTGTAACAGTTCGAATTATGGCATTGACATCAATGAGTAAAAACATTATTTATCTATTTAAACGAGTCTCAACGCGTATGTTATTATTTATGACACCTGGACGATTCGGTTGGATTGCACCAACCATGGTCACGAGCTGACTGAAGAGGCGTAGTCCACGTCGAGAATTGCGAGCAGTTTCATCAACTACCCGCATTTGATTTTCATAGTCTGGAAAGTTGCGACACAACACACAATATCTGAAGTAGCATTATGCCGTACGTTCAAGGAGTGAGGGAAAAAGTTGGAACAGTATAGTATCAGATGCCAGGTGTCTATAAGATACAGACAAAGGCTAGACAAAGCGCACCGTAGCAGAAAGAGTCAAAGAACATATCGCAGCTGTGAGGAATCGTCAGACGAATAAATAGGTGACAGCGTACCATGTACTGAACGCTGCGATCAATCAGGGGACAGAATTCAATAGTCCAACCATCCTCTTCACTGATCGCCACCATTTGTCCAAGACTGAGCATGTAGCAATTGAAATCAAGTAACACAAAAATTTCAATCCAAAAGACGGATTGTCCTCGAGATGGAATCCAGTGATAAATAAATTTAAACCTCGCGATTTTTCATCAGACGCTACTTCAGATATTGTGAGTGGTGCAACCAACCGAAACGTCGAGTCAAATAAATAAGGTAAACATACGCGTTGAAACCCGTTTAAAAAGGAAAGTATGTGTGAAAAACGCGAAAATCTCAAATGTTATAGTTGATTGAGCCGAATGTTACAGTGCGCACAGTAACAGGAATGACACAATTACAAACATTACACCAGTAGAGTACACTGAGTCGAATTGATATTGAACACTGAAATATGGTTCATAAACCAGTAAGAAATAAACCTTTCAAAAGTGCAACTCGTAGCAGAACTGTAGCAGAATACTCCTAGTCAGTACCCATATTGTCTTCCTCACAATTATTAGTATAATACATTTCTCTTCGGCCCAAAAGATCGTGATTATGATGAACAAGAACAGTGAGCCACGTCTTTGCCTACATTACATAACCTTTAAAAAATTTATAACACAAATAAAGTCTCAAAACACACCAATTTTTAATCAACACTTTTATTGGTTATACCGCGAATCGCGATAGATAAAGTTAAATAATTACAACGAATTTATTTTGTTTCAACAGTCTATGATGCTTTCTATAAAAGTAATTCAGTTGCCTTTAATTTTTCTGGCTCATTTTTCTAGCACTTTTCTTCACACTTTAATCTTGGAGAGCACTCCTCATCGTGACTCCATTAGCTCTTACTTTTTTTACCTCACAGCTTTTTCACTAACATTTCAAATTAACGCTACTTTATAAATTTTGCTCTGTTTTAATCTTTTACTAAAGAAACATTTAAAAAAATCCCACAAATATTCTGGTATATTTATAATTTAAAGATGAAATGCAGAGAAATATAACTTAACTTAATACAGAATTATGGTTTAGTATTATATCAGTTATTAGTTGATGTGCGGCAAATTTTCGATAGCTTCTTGTTCGCATCGGGCATATTGTACATAACATTGACGACAATGTGTTTAGATAATTCATGGTTATCTGATTCAATACTTAGGTAAATGGTAATGAATGGTACCTAATACTATATCGAAGCTGACAAAAAAATATAAACTTGACTTTCACTTTAGGACCGTTCTATTTTCTTCAATCAATTAATATCAGCCAATGAAGTTCTACTGCAGAGTACAGGCCTCTCCTTGTAGGGGTTTAAAGGTCGTATTGCCTCAGGCTTGTGATAGCTAGCGGCTTTGTTATCCCATAGTCGTCTTTTACGACACCCACTGGAAGAGATGGGGTGGTATTATTCTTAAGTCGGCCAATACCACACGGCAACTCCTATTTACTTACCATATCATCAGCCCGTCTCTCCACTGGTGGATATAGGCCTCTCCCGAGGACCGCCACTACACACGGTCTTCAGCTCTTCTCATCCAGCCTCTACCGGCGACTTTCTTCAAGTTGTCACCCGATGGTAAGAGCTATGCTCGGAGTTTCTTTGCTGGACAAAATCAGCAACGAAGAATTTCGACGACGAACTAAGGTTCCCTATTTACTTAATCACTGTAAATTATTTCGTTGTCTACATACAGCCTTTGTCTACATTCTTGACATAGATTAGTTGAGTCTGTGACCAAAACTCACCTATTACCTCTCCATGGGTATGATGACGACAGTAAAAGTTGTTCATACCGTTCCGAATGACAATGACCGAGTTCGCCTTTTCCCTTTGAGATCATCGTCTCGAAATAAATGTCTCCACGATTGGTTGGCCAGATGTTACAACGCGGAACAAGATTGAAATGGAAAAAAATGTGTGGCGTTTCTCTGATTTCGACACTAGACCGTTAACAGTTCGTTATATTGAATAAGATTAAAGAATAAAAGATATTTGAATAACAGAAAAAGAAACTTCAGTGAGTGAGAATGAAGTGGCAGATGTAAATGTATCGACGAAGTGAAATATGGCATAATATTTTTTTTTATATAATATATATGACAACGGTGCAATTAGGACATTCCGCCAGTGTCAAGTTTTCTTCGTAATTAACAATTTCAAAGTCTAAGACATATCATGTCAATATCCAGTCCCGTCGAAGTAAGTCAGGAGTTGCTCAGTAAAGCGATAATAGGTTTACTGAGGACAAAAGAGAACGAATCGAAGCACACGAAATACGCAGTCCTATGCTATTATTAGATTATTACAATCATTACGCACAAAAATACACTTTCAAGTTTAATAAACTATTACTATTAAACCACAAAACGCACAAATACACAATTTCATAATAAATCAAACAAAAACTCAACTTCACTTCTCGAGTTCCTGCCAAAAAGACCGAAAATAATGTTATTTCTTTGGGAAAAATATTCCGTTTCTTGTTACGAGTAAACCATCAAAACCTCTAATAAAAGTAAAGTTTGTGTGTCTGTTTGCTCGTATAATCCAGGGATCTACAGGCCCAATTTCTTGTGATCTTTACCATAATGCAGGATATTTATTCAGGGAAGTTTTCGTCAAAAATGGTGTAAGAGTAGAAGAGGTGATAAAGTGTTAAATAAATATTTGCGTTTCTTGTGGGTTTACGCAGTTACGCAGATGACTCAAAGTAGTCTGTCTTTACGTCAATACCTTGAAGAGTTCTTATGCAAATAAGATTACAGTATCGAACATAGCAAAGCTAAACACAAACGCTGACAGTATGCTAAGAAAATGGTTTTAAATAAAATGAACAAATAAAAAAAACTAAATTCATTTCACAGTTCACTATCGATGATGAGCGTTGAACACGGTGTTTTTTTTAGAGCTATTAAAGGGGAGACTACACTCGAGGAGCAAGTGACGCTATGGTTGGATTCAATAATTCAAATAAGACCGTAGTTTGTATTGAGGCATGTTGTTTGGGCAACTGTTGGACGCTACCATTTAAGTTTATGGTCTAAAGTTATTTTTTGTATTTCGTATTAGCCTATAACGTTCCACTGCAAGGATTATGCTTCCTCTAGTAATCACTGGGGGGTTTCGGGTCGTAATCCACTACGCGGGCGCAGTGCGGATTGGTTGATCACATACGCCAGATTTTTTTTATTTTTATTATTGTATCTGGAGCATACGGGTTTTTTCACATTTTCCCTAACTGCCGAGCTAGTGACAACTTTTGAAAATCGGGTCTTAAGTAGAAACTCAGTGCCCGAGCATTTGAAATCAAGATCACACGAGTGTGAGACGATGACTATGCACAAACAGTGGTCAACACTTGTGTCATTTAAAAATAGCCTTACTTCTTTTCTAGTTTATTTCCAATCAGCTGCGATTTTCTGAGATTACTCTTTTGAAATCGGATTAGAATTGCAGTAAGAAATGAGTCAGCAAAAACGGTTTGTTGACATAGTTGATAAGATGGAGTCTTGTGAAAGTATTATATGTCATTATCGGTGACATAAATCTAGTATTTGTAAATAACATTTTGTCTGAATTCTGACTTCAGATAGTGTAAGGTGGATGCAATTTAAGGTCAGTGTAGTAATTAATAGTCCTACGATAATTATCTCGTACTACCCTCTTTGCTTCTATATTCCCCTAAAACTCTTGTAGTTGTACCAGCCTTTTTAATTTCGCACTGCAGGACACAGGTCTCCACTAGTAAATCATGGGGGGGGGGGGGGATTGGGAGTCCGGGGCGTAATGGCGTAATCCTCATATATTCCTTAAAACTCTTACTGGTTATCAATACAAATCTCTAAAAGTAATTCCTACGATTCAATTCCTTAAGCCGACTCTAGACATGTCGTGCGTTCACGGCTTGTTTACAGGTCGGAAAACAAGCCGTGAATACGCGAGAAGTCCGCGAAAACTATACAAACTTGCGTATTACGGGTATACGATGGGCTTCACGGCGTGAGTCTAGAGCCGAATTTACAATTCTTTACGACTTCTGCGGTTTTCCAAATTTGAAATACCCTCAACACATCGAACGCCCGACCCACTGATTCATTTGTTACCTGTCGTTTAATCCGCGACGACGTGTCTACTGCACTTCGCAAAATCTATCAGTGTATACTTATTGTATTTTACAATAACTCAGTATCTAGTCTTTATTTAATCATACACGTATCCATTGTACAAAAAGTGAGCCTGTAGGGAATAGTGTGTGTGTATATTTCTTAAAACAGTAGTTGAAGATACACAAAGATTCAGCTGTTCAAACTGGGAGTAGCAAAGATCAGTTTTAAATATAATTTTATAGAAGATAAACGATAACTGGTGGGGTAGTAGTGTGTGGCAGCGAGTCGAATGGTTGTTGTTAAAATTCTTTTTTGGTGTACTTCTCGATGTAAACCATTATAGTGTACGAACAGCTTAGTTATTTATTATTGGATGACATTTTATTAGTGATTTCACAGACGTTGGAACCCATTAATCTAATCGGATCTATTTTTGCATTTTTCTTCTTCCAATGCCTCCTAGAGTTAACAGGAATTGCATACTTGTTTGTCTCTTGTCAAGCGAAAGAGGTGTTCCCACATTGACGATACGTTACCGGATAAATGTATACTATTTTCATAGACGGGAGAATGGCCCACAAGAAAGTAAATGGTCACCACCGCTCGTGGACACCTGCCACACCACAAAATATCAGAAAGTCGGTATCAGCTAGATTTAATTTGCCAGATATTTTATCTATGAGATTGTTAACATTTTATATTCTGAATCGGGTCAGAGCGCGTATAATAAAGGTATTTGTTCACCTTTTATTATTTATAATACGCGTTCAGACCTGATTCAGAATATAAAATGTGTACAAAACGCGAAAGTTTAAAAAGTTAACTGTTAACAGTTAACACTTTATCGGGTGGTGGGAAAGGCTTAACTGTCTTAAAAACTTTTCATATTTCTTGGAAAGACATTCAAATCACAAATACGTAATAAATTGCATATTTTTCTTGCATGCAGTTTTCTAAAGAGATTCTTCAGGACATTATAATTAAGGAAAGATAAGGTCTAATTCAAAGCGTTTGAATAACAAGCACCCAAGTGCATCCAGACGTAAGGTAGACAACACCGCCCACACCCATAAGCACTTTATTAGGTTAGTAATAAAGTGCAGAATGGCATGGCACGGTGTTGACGAGTCGTCACACAGGCGAGGTTGTTTTGGATTAGGCGATACTTCAGATTCGTCTGGCAGCCTTTGAATACGTTGTCTTCACATAAGGTACAAACGATGTGCAATATGAAAGGCTTGGTTATATTTTGATACACCTGCTAGCGAGTGCAATGCAATGCAACCAGCCCTTTCAGTGTCCACTGCTGGATAAGAGCCTCCTCGTGCACATTGCATTATGCGTGAGGGATATATGGCCTTAAAATGCCACGCTGGTCATGGGGGTTGATAAGTCCACTCTTTTAGAGATTATATAGTTCCTCAAGGCTTGTGGTAGCCGCTTTGTTATCCAACTTTGGGACTATTTAGTGATGGTATAGTGGTGCAAGTGCAAAAAATATTAATAGAAAATGCAAAATGCTTAGACTATGCAAATAAATAACTATTCAATGTCTATTTCAAAGAGGTGATCTTTCAACCAAACATTCTATCTAAATCATTTCTGTTTGAAAGGCCTACGTAGTTTCACTTTCCTTCTCTTTTTTAACAAATGATTTTTCACTGCCCCAGTGACGTAAATACACATAGTCGTAAGCAACCCGTGACTTGACCATAAAAAGATGCGTGTGACGTCACGCTGACTCAGTCCAGATGTGGAGATACCATTGTTTCAGATTAACGGCGTGGTTTAGACGCTCGTGTGACTTGAATACGAAGACTATGGTGAAAAAACGAACGGGCTAGGGCGTTGCCCTGTACTTGTATGGAATATGTAAGGCGCTGACCCAGAGGAGTACTAATGAGATTTCAGTATGTCGTCTATTACATCTGTTATTGACTCGTTGTTGATATCAGATGATTTTATAGTTATTTGATTTTTTGCGAGCTCAGAAACTAAAACATTATGGAACTAATAATCTCCATATTCTGGTTCTGGCATATCTCAAAAACTACCGAAACACGTACGACCATGGGGGGAAATAGGGAAATGCAGTACATTTTACCGTAGTCTTCTATGATAGTAATAAACTATTAAACATATTTTGGTGCTGTTTTTGACTATTAGCGTGTTTATCCATGGAGATTTTAGTGTGCGTTTTATTATCGATGTAGTGATTATGAAAAAATAGCTGGTTTTGTAACACAGGGTGGTCTTATATAATTTTACGACCGAAATCTGGTTCTAAGCGGGCGAAATTATAAACAATAACTAAGATAATAAAAAAATATGCAGCTATAGCCCCGGCCCCTCGAGTTATCTGTGGTTACAGAATACTAATGGCCTTTCTCACCACCTTCTGATAAAGTATCGGGAAGTGGTGAGACCGTAAAGGTTTTTGATACATTCGACTGTCCACTGGAGCTATGTACGAGTACGAACGAGCTGCGAACTGCGGTCTGCGAGTGAAGAAGCGTCGATCGGTAATAGGGTTATAGTATACCTAGTCTACTAAAAATAACTTAAAATAATTTAAAGATCTTCATTTTGTCAACAGGAACCTGTGAGGTCAGCAGTGCACCCGTAATCCCCTCGATATTGCAAACATTAATGGACGGCGATCACCATTTACCACCATGCGGCCTGCCCGGTCGTTTCCCATCTTTATAAAAAAGAAAAATACGTTTTGAGAAGTGGCTTCCGAATTAGCACTTATTTCTCATCGTATATTCTTAAAAGATTCCCTCAGAAGCATCAAACGTGTTGTGAAATATATCCAGTATATATTTTCGTAGTTGCTAATCTCTCATAACAACAGCTACAATACACATGCACACATACAAAAGGAGAACACCGGCCCTCAGGATACAGGTTTTCACCTTGTTTGAGTGTCAGAGGTCCAACCAACTGTTGATACAATTGTAACCTGTATTACTGTATAGTGATAACTCCGTAACCGTAACCAGACCTTTTATCGTCCATACCTTGACGTGGACCTCCGCATACATATTGTCTTGTGCATGAGTGATACAATGTATAGACTTAAAACGGCACGCTAGTCAAGCGAGTTGGCGAGTCTTTTAAAGGTGGTTTAGTTCCTCATGGCTTGTGGGGACTATACTATCCCTTAGTTGTCGTTTACGACAGCCACGGGAGGAGATAGGATGATGCTATTCTAAAAAGCAGGGCGACACCACACGACTAAGTAAACTAAAAAAAAAATATAGCGATAAATAAGCTTAAAAAAAAAATCTAAATTGCTACATAATTTTGTGGTCATAAGGCAGGATATTGCTTAAAAATTACCATACTTTGCGACGATTTGGTTACAAAATTAGCTTTTAAACAATATGACTAAGATTTTAGACTAAAACAAGTAGATAACGCCAGCACATTGGTCGTTAACAGAAACAGTGCGTGACGTCAGCCTCAGGTAAAGTTACAAGGACAAACAGTTTTTATTATCATTTAGCACATATGATACAATCGGTTAGATACCTGTTTCACTTTGTGAAGCTGGTCATATCTGGAGATATTTAAAAAGTTTTAGTTGCGATTGATACGCCACATAATAAGCAAAATCGAAACCAAATTTTGAGTCGAGGTGGGATTAAGTCGCATCTCCATTACAGACAAGGCATAACTATGAAGGCAGCAGACGAGCACACATACCACACATCTGGATGCTGTCGTTCAAAAGGGCCGTTAAGCATGGACTCGATGGGACCGTGCCTCTGGGTTGAGGAGGCCCCATGAATCCGGAGCTCCAAGATTATTTTTCAAAAAAAAATTCATTTCATATTGTCCTAGTGATTTTTGTTCAATATTTTACTATGGCAAAAAAGAGATTCACATAACTACCCAAAATTCAAGTCGAATATAAAAAAAATAAGAAAGATTATTTACCGTTCTGATAAGTGGACCCCAACTAGGCCTAGGGGCCCAAAATCCATAAAGATGTTCCTGGTGAAAAACATCCGCGATACATGCCAACATCGTTTCAGAATGACAAATGTTTGAACGCCGCCAGATGCGCCCTACCTTTGGAATTTTAGGAATGGATTTGAAGAAAGAGTTGGAAAAATGGAGAGGGATAGGATGGGAATGGGGTCCGACATAGGATAGGATCCGACATACTCACTATAGGAACACGTACTAGTAAGTACGTTAGAATAGGATTTTTCGGGAAATATAGTGTAGTGGAAACATGGTGGGGAAAGTACATTTTAAAGTATAATTCGGAAAGTGGCGCCGATCGCCTTGACGACGCGACACTGCATAGAAGTCTATGGAGTGCCACGCGACATTTGTCTTTGCATTCGTACACTAAGTAGCTCATATAAATCCACAGAAGCAGTAGTGTTGCTGGACATCGGCGACAGGTGTTGATATCGTCGGTCGGTGTCGTATATCACTGTCGCCGCCTTCGGAATCATATCTTTACGGTAGACTCTTAGACATTAGTAGCGATAACGTGGCCAGTCGAGTGCCCCCAGCAGCGGCTATGGGTTGGGAAGTACAAGGCTTGGAAGCCCTGTAAAACAATTATTTATTGTCATTCATACCGCCCTCATTCATATTCCCATCTAATTTTAAATCACTACACACCCCTAAAAAGTGGGATGTTAAAACAAACATAACAGATGTAAACTGTCGACATTCAAAACAAAGTGCCTACTAAGAATTGGAGAGACTATTTTGACTTGTCGTTGACACCATCTAACATACAGTAGAAGTTAATTCCTAGATGACTGGTGGTTAAATAATTTTGGAATGTAGAAATTTTAGTCTGTTCTAGCTAGCTGCACTTGGAGCGCTACTTGCCAGTTTTTCTGTAATTTTAGTGCAAAAAATTTAGGAGAAATTTTTAGAAGTAAAAAATTATAACAATAAAAATTAGGGCAATTTTTGGGGAATTATTAAGGGAAATAAAATTTGGGTAATTTTTTTAAAGGGAACTATCCGGAAACAGTCTTTTTCCTCTGTATTTCATCCACTTTTATTTTTTAATATACATTTACTTAGTATATTTTTTATTTTGTGCAATGGCGGCATGCTTCTCTGGCTGTCCGTGAGCAAATAAGTGCTGGCAGAATATCATTACAGTGGATTATGTACCGCATTTGCTGAGTCAGGTCCATTTAGTTTTTATAAGACACAATATAATTAGACCATCAAATTGAGAATACATACTACATATGTTATACAAGCACTCTAGGGCACCCATGTTACAGTCAAATAGCGTTCTATGTCAGTTGCTCTCAAATTCTTTAGTTCATATGTGTTTTGAATATGGAACATTCTTATTACATAGTACTTAAGTTTCAAATTTGATTTTTTAATGAACCCCTCCTCATGTGCTTTACTGCCTCTAGAAGTTGCCAACAAGGTTTATCTGATAAAAATGTATGATGTGTCATCTAGTCTATTACCATATTGATGGCATATACATTGTACATATCTTTACTTAATGTAGTACTGTTACCTACCTATAGTACTTGTGACTATGAATAAATATATTTTCTTTTCTTCTTTCTTTAACATCTTTCAGTTTGTTAAGGTGCACATTTAAATATATGTAAATTAGTCAATAAAACTCAGCAGTGGCATTAAGGTAAAGTCAGAATTATGTAGCTTTGCATTACCTATGTCACAATAAATGACTAATACTTATAGGAGATTCTGCGAAGTAAGGCTGCAATTTTTGCCAGTTAATTTTTTTTTGTGCACCAGTGACTTATTGTGAGTTTATCATTTGCTGAATTGCCACCTTCTTACTTGATGATGATTTATAAAACAAATATTAGTTTACTTTCTGGCCCGATAACTGGATCTTATTACTTGTGTGAATATTAATCTAGTTTTTTATGGAAACCACAAATTATTGGTTTATGTATTACAACCTATTGATTATTAGACATCTGGTTATTCAGAACATCATAATAATTACATAACATACTGCATAGATAATCTAAATATGTAATTATAGTAGATATATAAATATGTGATTCTCATATCAATAATATTACAAAATATTGTCATTAATAATGCATGCAGTGACAATTTATAATTAGAGGAACACCTACAATTACTTTTATAAAGCCATGCTTTTAAAAGTGTTGTTGCTTCTGTGGATTGTCATAAATGAATAAATTAATGGACTGGAGAATTACAGAAGCTGATCTTTGTATTTTCATTTATGTTTTATTATTTGGTCCACAAGCAGTTGCTACAGTTAATTACTAGACAGGATTATACACATTTGCATATGCAAAATGCATATCTCTCAGTTTTCACACTCTATGCATATTTCTATGATTTTTCATTTATATAGTTACATAAATCAATTCTAACTGACGAACATCACAAGGTTGAAATTGATAATTAGGGAAGTGCATTGATAAGACCTTTTTTGTGCATATTTGCATTCATATTTTGGCACTTTAATAGTGCATATAATCCTGTCTAGTAATTACATTCAGTAATAAACATAAGTATATTATATATTTTAACTAGGCAAATGTACAACATAATGAATGTGCAACTTTACATGCAACAATTTAATGGAGTTTTTAAAATGACAAATTTCGATGTTAATGTATTGCAATTAGAAGTTGTTTTTAACACTAAATTGAGCAAATGTAAGGATTTCATTACTAATTTTTTTTCTGTCGCTTCTTTTACTTTGTTAAGGTTTTTCTTATTTAAGAGGAATGAAAACGATATTTTTGGGTTCCAAAAATATTCAGTATGGAGTTTACTTACTCCATAACCGTGAAGGAACAATTTTGAAGTCCAACTCAGACTGCAAACAGCACCAGCAAACTGCAGGTGACTACTGGTCCTGCCGCGGCGGCAGGCGACAGTGTCGCTGCGTTCCGAATAGGATTCATAGAAAACTATAGAAACCAGTAGTATTTTGCTGGTGCAGTCTGCAGTAGAGTTCAGAATTGTACCATTAGAGAACTTGAAATTGAAATAACAAACATCTTCATCAAATTGTCTATTTTTTGTGTTTTTATTACTTCTATTTACATCCGGGAAATAATAATGCATAAACAGTGCTCTCGTCATAAAAAACTGTAATCTTATTGGAATAGATACGTAAACAAAGACAAAATGGAAATCATCAAACACCAACATCAATTCCAACTGATAATCCCTTTCCGGGAAACAATTGATCGAATGGGATTATTATAATTCAATGAGTAAAACAGACATTTCCTTCCACGATTCCTTACATTTACAAATCGTTTCTACGATGAATGGGTGTACAGCACTTAAAAACGTCACGAAACAACCATCTACGATATAATCGCTGTATTAAATGCACAACCATGTGTTAACATCAAAAAGGGAGTACAATATAGTATAAAAGGGGGGTAAATATCGATCATACACTTACCACAACAAGATAAGCCGGCGAACTCGAAGTAATAGCTCCGAATTACGCGTAGGTCACGATTTTACACAGAATAGGTCCACTTAAATTCACAAATAAACACTTCACTGTATTTCCCGCTTTCTAAACTTAAGATAACACGCACATTTCAGTCACAAATCCGTTAAAAACTTGTTTCACAATTTTATTTCACGTCTAATCGAAGTAACCAAATAAAAGAGTACCTTTCAATGCCGTAACGGCAACAGACTGCCGCCCATAGACACGAACTGTTTGTCTGTTATTGACTTTAGAATTGCTTTTCTATTATGCAGCAAAATTAAATGCGACGGTTCATGTTCGACAATTCATTGTAATGGCACATATTTATTTTGGTCAGGTTATATTACTGCCATCTGTTAGCAGTAATTCGGAACTTAATGGAAAGTGTTATTCTAATTTAGTGCCATCTAGGATCTAATAGGAGTAACTAGTTGCCATGCTAACAGACCAAGTTACTACTTACATAAACTTACGATATTAGTGTTTTGGTATCCTCTACGAGCAATAGATGTCGCTGTTCTTACTTTCTATTAAACTATGTTTGTAATTTCGAGTATGTGAAAAGTATTTTGTACACAATTAATTCTTCATAATAAAATTGTATTATTTCCTTTTAATAAAAACGGTTTCATACATTTCAAGTTAAAAGATAAATATTTTATCACGATGACAATGGTTTTTAATTTTTTTATAATCTTAGGCAATTTCATAATTCAACATTAAGAAACCATGAACATAAAAACATTAAGTTACTGTTGTTATTGCATTCAAAAGTTACAGTCTTACTATACATAGGTACGTAATAATTCATAGTGAAAAAATCGTAATAACCAACAAAAATACAATCAAATTCTAAAGAATTAACCAAAATTGTTCCATTTCAAGAACAAATCGATAATATTTTTTTGTCATTTCTTCAAATCGTAAACTTTCCAAGAAGAGGTGTGTTAAAAAAAGTGGGAGTCGGTTGGAAAACCCTAAATGAACGGTTTTGGTCCACTTCCGCTCGGGATGACCGCTGGCGACGAGGGCATTAGGATAAGCACAAAGAAATGCTTGGAGATACATAATCCGTAAACAATTTTAGAATACATAGTCTGTTAATTTTTCGTTAGTAGGAACAGAAAATTTAAGTCAGAAAATCTTAGCCAAAGTCAATAACGCCATATCGACAATAAGATCCCTCTGCACAGATGACGTCACAAATCTATAGCCTAAACTCGCTAGTGACTTGTGTATATTATAAAGGTAGATATAAGTTGTTGTAACACACATACAAAGGCGGGTTAACCTTGTTTGTGGTGGTGCGGTGTTCACTTGTTTGCGAGAACGCCAGTAGCGTTAGCAACCTAAGCTTATTTTTTTTTATTTAATTTTGTTTTTATTACAATAAAAACATATTGCAAATGAAACAATCTCGTGCATGGCGGAAGTAGGCTATAATTCAAAATCAACTATTTTTCAAGGGCACGGTGCCCTTTTAAAAGTCTAATGTATTTTCGCTTTGAATATCGAGATATACTTTTATGCTGAAATTAAAGTAATATCTCACGATATTACTTTAAATCTTTGAAGGTATCGAGTATTGAAAGATTTTTTTTATTGTAGGTAGGTAAATCGAAAGTGATGCAAGTGCTAGAATTTCTTATTTATAATTTTATACATTTCGTCTTATCAACTAATTCCTGCCATACACGTAATTACTGTAGTTGTATAACCAATAAGTGTATACATAAAAAAAATAGGTATATACATAATATTTTTGTATTTAAGGAAATAAACACAGATTTATCTGTGAAGTTTTACAGAAATATATTTATGGGTAAGTAAAAATGAATAGAGCCCATGATTACAGCGCTTACATAATAATCATTTTTTACAGCAGTTACCTACAGAAAAAAAAGATACTTTTTTTAAAATTCAATAATGTAATTAAGTTGAATCATCATCTAATTCGCTTTGTGGTTCCTCTATTTTTATGATTGGTTCCTCTATTTCTATGAATATAGAATCACTATCTTTATTTACGAATGGTCTATTCGTCGACGTGTTTTCTTGTTTTATACCATCATTAGCCGTGAAACCACCAACGTCAACCATATTATTTCTCTTCTGTCTTTTCTGCATTGGGGAGATATAATATGTAGAAGTAGATGGACGTTCCTTTTCTTCTTTTAATATTCTTTCAACAGTTCTCAAGCTAACGCCTGTAGCATCAGCAGTGCGCTGTGTGATATTACGTAAATGGGAAACATCACAATTGGGTTCTAGATGATCAATGGTAAATTTATATTCTTCTTTCAAATAACGATAGACATTGGCTATTATTTGTCGGTTCTGAAACATATAATTAAATCACATAATATAATGTAATAATAAAAATCAGAGAAACCCTTGCATTTTCACTATAAACAAAACACGTTTATAACTACAGAGTGAAACAGATAAAATCCCGAGACATGAAACTAAATGGATTCCATTAATGTAACCGTCACGAGCCCTTTTATCGTCCACTGCCAACATTTTCTTGTGCTTGAGGGTTGTATGGCCTTAAAATGCCACGATGTGGCGCGTTCACTACGAATTTACGAAGAAACTACGAATTTTCCTTTACAAAAAATTATTTTGAGTATTTGCAAAAAAAATTATATACATATGTGTACCTATTTATTAAACAAAGCCAAAAAATAGATATTTTTACACATTCCTAACACTACGTCAATTAACTCAGAATCATGAACAAAATCCACGGTTTTGGGCTTCGGGAATTGGTCGACTACAATTCCCTAATGAATAATGATACAATACATAACGAATAAAGATATTTATAAAACTCACCTCGGTTTTAATAACTTTACGTTTCTTAGTTTTCATTTGACTGGTCATACTGACGCTACTTGTAGCAATACTCTCACAGTCAGAGTAAAGCACTTGTAACGCGGACGGCGTCGACGACGCAACTGAGCTTCTGACTGGTGGGGTCCCTGATGCACACTACGAAAATGTGTATATATGTATATTGTGTCAATGTGTGAACACGACTACTACTACACACACCCCGCCTTCGAGACAAAGAATGTAGCCAATGGCCGATATAGGTACAGGTGATTACGTCAATTAACTCTTGTCTTTATTTTTATTTATATTTAATTAAAACCTGCGGTAAACATTGCAACTACTATTAATTATGGTTTGTTACGTGTTGAATTTCACGGGTTAGTTCGGTCCTTGCTCGCTCGCGTTTTGTGGGCCCAAACACGCTCTTCATATGAGCTGATCGGAAAAATGGCGGTACGCCAGAATTGATTGAAGATTGTGGATTTTCGGGATCCCTCGGTGTCTCTTTCATGTGCATGTAGTGCCTTTCGCGAATGGTAGAGGAGTTAGTGATTTAATGATTTAAAAGATCTCGTGCTGTTCATTTATTATTTATTATCTGAACAACTAAGCACACAAGCGACGCCATTACGAGCGTCGAATCGAGAGAGTGACATTTTTTTTTAATGTACGAAGGCGACAGACGAGCATACAGTCCACCTGATGGTAATCGCCCATAGATATCCGCGATACATGCCAACATCAGTCCAAAATGATAAAATGTTGGCATGCCCCCGGATGCGCTGTCTACATTTGGAGATATAGGAATGGATTTTGAGAAAAGATTGGGTGGGATGGATGGGAATAGGCTCTGGCACATCTCACTCACTACCGCAACACGTAACGTACCTACATTAGGGAAATAAGATAAAGTGGGAAATGCAGTACATTTCAAGGTAGTCTTCTGTGAGAGAGGTATAACGTGGCCAGTCGAGCGCGCCCAGCGGCTGATAAGGCTGATTATGATAAGGGCGCTACACACGCGGATACACTAGTTCTATATCTGGAGAAGACAACCCGCTTCTTTGGCCCGCCAGGTCGGTTATCACACGCCATGGTGCCTGTGTGGTGGTGCCAGCCCTTTCATCGTCCACTGCTGGACATGAACCTCCTCATGCAAATTATCTTGTGCAAGAGTGATAAATGGGCTTAAAACGCAGCGGCTGGCGAGTCCACTCTAGAGATGGTGCAGTTCCTCGGGGTTAGTAGCAGCGGCTGTTTGGCCCTTAGTCGGATTTTCTTTAATCCACGTTCTTTAATCTATAGATGTTTACATACGGAGAAAACAACAAAAAACTGTCGACTTTCGACTCCACCGCACGCCGGTGCGCGGCGTGAAGAATGTTATTAAGTGGGTGAAACGAAAAAAACAAAAATATCTCTATTGCCGGCTGACGTGATAATTAGTAGATTTGGCCCGATCCACCGTCACGGGCAAACACGTTCTTATCAACTTGGGGAGGTTTTAAAAAAAATGAAAACGAGTTGCTATTGCATCCTGAGAAAAAATTGTGGGTATACTCTGAGAGTTCGTTTGCCTAAGGGCTCATTTACACAAAGAGAGTTTCTCGAGCCGTCCGGGCGAGTGTATGGGTACGATTTTCGTATGCGGACAAACTTCATACAATTTCCTCCTGCAACAGTTGAAATTATTGTAAAAATTGCACGATAAGAGTAATCAGATGATGATAACAGTTGTTTATACTAACTAGCTTTTGATCGATGTTCGAGAAACTCGTGTCCGAAAAACTCTCCTTGTGTAAATGGGCCATGATATTCAGATCACGTGACCACAAGGGAAGACGGGTGGTGCGTTGGCGAGTCCACTCTTTTAGAGATAGTGTAGTTCCTCAGGGCATGTGGACATAGTAGTCTTTTATTAAGGCTCTCCAAACAGACGCGATATACCGGTCGGTATTATCGCAACACGATATTGCGGTACCTAATTGATCTTGGAGGTCTACGTTTACCGCACTGCGATAATCGTCACTGCGTGTAAAATTTCGTGCGGTACCATACAAAATGTAGTAAGACATAATCGAAGTGAATTATCCCATTACCGCATTGCGATATTATTAATAGTATACCGAAGCTATGTGGGAAAGTCTTTAATTATAACTTGTCTGCTTTATTAACTTATGGTCATCGGTATTTCACATTAAATACATTAAGTTTCCAATGTAGCGAGGGAGTCTATGATCCAGTCTACTTTTTATTATCAACTCCCGTTACTGTCTGTTCACCCGCTATAAATATAAAACCATAGATCTTATAGATAGATAGTATGTATTACCAAGTATTAGACTTCGTATTTATAGGATAAAAAACCTTATAATCTTTACCAGAATCCGTATTATCTGAAGGAAATTACAAATAGCTCCATATCCCGATAATGGTATGAGTAATCGATGGTCTCAGAGATATAATTAATAAAACATACTATATTGATATAGCCACGGTGTCAGATGACGCTGTTGGGTTCCCAATAAACCCTATTTGGATTTATTGGCTTGTCCCAAGAGGACAGTCGTATAACGAAGTGTTATTTGCAGCTGAAGTTGAATTGAATATTTTGATTAAGCTGTATTAATTATTATTACATTATTGAATTGGGCCCCGTCAATTGGTTTCTTTACGTATTTATTTATTTTTTCAATTTAGTTACAATGCTATATGGCATTGTCTTCCAGGCAACTTTCAGGAGAGGAATGATATTTATAATGACGGCGCGCGACCCGCGGTCATGTAATCAATGGAGGAGAAAAGCAAAGGCAAATAAACATGAACAAAATAAATGAAAAGATATTCTAATTGAAGTATTAAAAAAAAAAGTGCAAGGTGTGTATTAATCTATACTAATAATAATAATAAAGAGGTAAAATTGTGTGTTTGTAGGTATGTTGGGGGTAATCTCTGGAACTACTGAACTGATTTCAAAAATTCTTTCACAAATAGGAAGCTACATTATCCTTATCTAATATAGGCTATATTTTATTTTGAAATTTAAAAAAAAACTTATAAACCGAAGCGAAGCGAGGGCGGGTCGCTAGTAAAATATATAGATATTTAGCGATAAGGCCGCCGGTTGTACTTCCAATTACTTATACTTACTTTTTATTTCTCTATGTTTTTGGTGTTCAATAAAGTGTATCTGTCTATCAATGGGTATAAATATCTATGCCTATAGTGTATCTGTCTATCAATGGGTATAAATATCTAAGTCTATAGTGTATCTGTCTATCAATAGGTATAGATATCTAAGTCTATAGTGTATCTGTCTATCAATAGGTATAGATATCTAAGTCTATAGTGTATCTGCCTATCAATAGGTATAGATATCTAAGTCTATAGTGTATCTGCCTATCAATAGGTATAGATATCTAAGTTTATAGTGTATCTGTCTATCAATAGGTATAGATATCTAAGTCTATAGTGTATCTGTCTATCAATAGGTATAGATCTATGTCTATAGTAGTTTCAATCTAATCGAACATTTATTCGCTCATCAGTAACGTAGGTTTTTGGTCAAAATCGACTGGTCGCGACGACCATCATAAACTTGTAGACAGATGGTTTAGCCGTTCGCATTAGCAGCACCCTTTCCTCCCTCGCCCCGATCCAGTCGCAGTGGTGGTAGGAGTCGCGCCCGTCCAGCAGTTGTGAGAAGGAGCGAGCCCGTAGATCGTCCTAGCTTCTGCAGTGAATATATATAGTGAGTGCCCGCTCGCTCGTGGCGGTCGTCGCCAGTTGCCATCGCACCGCTGCATCGGCTCCCGTTTGGAGCCTCGCCCGCTTCCTATACCGTATCCAAATAGGAGCTGCCTATTTTTACATAACTTCTTTATAGGGCTAATAGCTTTTATAGCTTCTTTATTGGCAAGCAAGAATGACCACACCTACTCATCCAGCTTCCCATTTTATATTTTAACTTGCGCAGCGTGCAACCAATTGAAATTCCAAAAAAAAAACACCTCTGTAGACTATTCAAGACTCGTACTACTATTCTGCCGTTCGCAATAGCCAAATGTTTTTTTAAAGCTGTTATTTTTATATGCATTCTACTCGTATAGTGCAGTGCGCCTTTCACAAAAATAAAAAGGCATTTCCCAAAAGACTTGTGTTGACGATTGTCTTTACCCGTAAACGAGTGATCTTCGTTTTTGAAAAAAGTATTGGGTAAGGAGAATCCAGCTGTGCGATATTTATGACTTTATATATTTTTTCTCTTTCTTTCTTATGACATTATGATATTGTCGTCTTACTCTATCTGTGCCCGGCGGTTATCTACGATTGCGTTTCTTTCTGCCTTGAATTTTTTGAATTTTGGGATGATTCAATAAACATTAATAAAGGAAGTGTGTTTTCCTTAGAAATATTCGTAACTATGGCTATTTAGCGTTAGATAACAATTATGTCTGTAGGTACCTAACGATTAATAAAAGTTAAGCAAAGATGAGAGAAATCGAACAAGATGTTTTGCGATTATTAACACAAGATTAAAGCCTAAAACGATTATGGTTAATAAGGTTCATTAGAGCTGACTTAGCCCAGCTCACCTCAGCGACCGTTTTTACAACAATATTATCGGTAGTCGTGTGGTAGGAGTGTGTGGGATGGGAAGAGAAGGAAAGGAAAAATGGGATTTGGCAACTGTCACTGACTCCCGTAATTTTGTGAAGTATATCTGAATTTCCTATAAATATTTTTCGGTATTGACATAATATGAGCACGGTTGTGCGGCGTACGTCTCGACGTGCCGAAGATCGTGTGCAGCGAGCCGCAGGAGAGGTCTATATCCAGTACCTAGTGGAGAGGCATAGTATTCTTACATTTGTAACATGAATATTTCTTTTCAAAAAAGAGGTGATAAGCGAGCTAAGGGTTCATATAAAGATGCCCGAGACATACTAGTCTGTATAGTATGTCAATATAAATTTTACAGAAAGCCAATGTTCATCAAGCAGTACTAAATCACCATCTACATTACATTTACATTATACGCTACAGTTTTATTCTAGACTGCCGTGAAATTCATTAATTTAGTGCGGATGGGACCGTGTTCTCGTTTACCGGCCGCTTGTAAGTCGTTACGTTTCGGATATTGAACGTGGACTGTTAGCAGAGTTAAGATTTTTTAGAATATACTCACTTTTTTTAGCCTTTAACGAGTATATATAAAATTATATAAAAATGCATATTGCACACTAAAATAAAATAAGACACGAACATTAATTTTAACACATGAAATGCACAAAAGGCGGTCTTATCGCTAATACCGATTTCTGCCAGAATGCACAAAGAAACATTGTACAAAAGGCGGACTTAATGCTTAGTGACATGGTCTGCCAATAGAAATAGAAAAATGAGCCTTGTGTGTTCACAGGCTAATAGTTTGTAGCTAAGGGTTTGTCCACGTTACGCCAAATCATAAATTTATATGAAAATATTGATTTTATACACACTATGCACACAGTTTGCTTAGACGCCGCGTATTCAGCTAACAGTGAGGACTTAGTTAAATTAGCCGCTCAGTCGTAGAGCGTAAGCATGTTCTTTGCGTTCCTTGATTGGTCACACAGCGCAGAACCAATGGGCATGCGAAATGGCTCAAAGTTTTACCGTTCACAGTTAGCCGTTCGTTCTTTCCCTATGTTTGAACACGGCTTAAAGCCAACCGAGACGTTTGTCATTTTTGAATATTATGATTGATTTCGTTAGGCGATTAGGTATATCCATTTACGACGAGGTGAACTACATATTACTATCGTTTTTCAATAAAAATGTAAACTCATACAATAGGTACGAATAAGTACCAAGTAATTAAATGTATCCAAGTTTTATAGTCACTTACAGAAGATTCATAACCCTACTTCTTATAAACCTTACGTAGACTTCGCTAAATATTAGTAAACTGATCACGCTACAGGTGCACGCCTTTAACATGGTAACATGCAATTTAACTCATATTTGTAGTGATATACAGGCTGATCCTGAGTTGAAATGCAACATTAATGCAAACCATATTGTTTAAAGAGGAAAGTCTACAGCAATCACTGAGTCCTATGTTGTAGATAGATAGATAGAACTCTTTATTGCGCACCAACACAAAACAAGACGTTATTAACACACATTGTAACATATGAAATGCACAAACGGCGGTCTTTCGCTATTAGCGATCTCCGCCAGACAACCTTTGGAGAGAGAGGAAATACATACTTCAATCACAGAGTTCAGTATGTATGCTGCCGAAACGTGATTTCGGTCTCTCGGTCTTGGTTAACTCTTATGCCTACATGTTTAAATTCGCTTAGCGATGGAAAAATTATGCTCGGAGTCACTTTGCTGGAGAGAATCATAAACAAAGTAGAGTTGAACTTGTCAACATAGCTAAAGTATCTGCTGTCTGTGGTGGCAATGTGTATAGCTTATTTCTGTGGTAGGAACGATAAACCGACGGAGTGAACGAGTCCCTCAAATGAAGACCAGGTACCGAGATACTTTGCGTGGGATGTTTTCCGGTCCACTATGACTCCGGTATAACAGTCGCCGGCAGTCTAATCAGGGGCCTTACCACCATTCCTTATAGCAGTATTATTTTAACCTTACTTCTCAATTTCGTACCACGGCGTCCTTAATGTAAGCTTACTTTATGAATGTTTTAATAGGAAGTTTTGGTGACGTCAACACAATTCGATAGCTTATACTGTAGTGCAAATCGGAACGTTGTATGAAAGAAATGGCGTTATACAGTTCATGTAGCGTTATCACGTTTTGTTTTTAGCAGGGAATAGCCAAATAATTAAAATCATTCGTTCTTTCGCAGCACTAAGCATTAATACTTTGATGGAGGTGATGGTACGAATATGAGTAATGTTGTTTTAAGCCTGAAACAAAACGTTCCTGCAACAATATTGTTTTGTAAAAGATGGTGGTAGGGCCCCAGTACATACAACTGCAGACTGAATAGCATCGAAAACGACAAAAGTTAAAAATGACGAACTTTGCAGTTGTGTTATAGTCATTTGTCTAATCCGATTGTGAAAATAAGACATGAGCCCTTTGCATCTGTGAGTACAATTGTCGAAATGGTTCGCACTTTACACTTTCGGTGTGCACTCACACAAATGCAAAGCTCATGTCTCATTAAGTTGACTTTTAGATATTTAGATATTTGGATTTTAGATAGTTTTAGATATTTAGGAATCACGATTTGGGAAAAGGATTAGGAAAGATAGAACAAGGATTGTTTGTACTGTATTCATAAGCTCTTTAAGACGCTGCGTTCTCATAGAATGGCAGAGTCGGCAAATATTTAAGAAGAATGAATATAGAGCAGCCTGTATAAGATGAACTCATTTACTTCACAACGGATAGCGTAACACAAGTGTATTACGGAAGACTTCCAGTTAATTGCATATGGAGATTAATTAAGTAGGTACATATTATGACCAAAAAGTAATTATTTTAAAAACATAAAACCCGCCCACGTCTAACTCCTATATGAACATATATACTGAAATAAACTAAAATTAACTGGTTTGTTTGTTTTCCTTTATGATTTACTCTAATATTTTGACAATTCAACATCAGAATCAAACCAAGCAGTCGGGAGCAGATTTATTTAATTTGAAATCTAGTACCGACTGCTTTGAGTCTGATACTGAATTGTTAAAATAGTAGCGTAATTCATAAAATAAAACCAACAACCCCCTCGCGCGCCGCAGTCGGATAAAAACATATTATGTCATTTCTTTTTTTTTTGTTCTTATTTATTTCTCAAGGTTTCAGGGGGTATAAAGAATTCCTAGGAAACCCGTAGTCTTACTTCCAGTCGGCCAATCACTTATCGTTGAGCACTTGAAAGTTAAGTTTTAATTGCTGGTCTGAATTATGTCAGGATTCTGAATGTTGTCAAGTTTATCGACTAAAAAAGGGTTCTATAACCATTATTATCGATGTAATAAATCGATTATTCTTGAATCGATTAATATTTCCTACAAGTAAACTACAAGACACACTGATCTGTCATGTACGTGACAGCATCTACTGATACTCCATAAACCGCTTCGTAAATACATATTTTGTGGAGCCTCCGGGCCTTTGCGTCTAGTTAAAAACATGACGTGCTATTTGACAGTTGGTTCTGATTCTTGTAGTGCTGTGATTTTAATTTTCGCTCGTACGCTGTTAATCTTATCGGTTATTAAATAAAAATCTACATCTATTAATATTTCACTGCAATAAATCCACAAATGCTTTTTTTTAATAGAAAATATGGCAAATAGGTAGGCACCGTGGAACCGTGGTGGTCATCTGGTGGTCACCGTTTGCCAACTCTGCAGAATCTTTTTCACGAAATAATCTCCTTTTCTCTTTTCAGTTACCTACGTACAAAAATAGTGCTAAGTTTTGAAATACAGAAAACATATTTTCTTTAACTCTTTTCTTTCTTTTAAAATCAGAAACGGGTAGTTCACTAAAATCGTTTCTCAGTCAACTATTTCATTACCTATTTTCAAAAACTTCATTAAATAACATTACATGTACATGTGAAATAGTATATTATAGTGACCGTGTGTCAATAAAGTAGGAGATAGATAGAACTGTTTATTCAAACATTTTATACAAAGGATTTTGACCTTTATTGTATAACTAATAAGGCATAAGGCAGTCAGTGGACTGTCTAAATTAAGTGTGCGAGCTACAGAGGTTGTCTTCCCGCCAATTAGAGACCACGACACTAAGATACTTGTCCTTTTGGTATGTTCTACTTTGTACAGAGAGATATTAACTTGCATTTAAAATTATCCAATTTGGGAATAATAATGTTAATTCAACGATTTTAAAAATACTTTTAAGTTGCAATGTAATTATGAAAGATGCACAACTTTGCACTATATTTCGCGAGGTGTGAGTTCATGCAAGTTTATGTCAAGTCGCTATTGGATAGTTTGCAAAGTCTGTAACAATATATGCTCAATGTCATATTAATAAGTGGTTTATTTGCTAATAACATTTTATGGCACTATAGCAGCGCAGAGGACGTGCCAACGTTCGTTATTAACAACTGCAATTAACGTCTATCGTTTAAATTAACGTTTTCAATAGAAATATAAGATTTTAAAATTTTATTATGATTGAACATAATAAATGTTATGAAAATAATGCTATGTACCTACCCATGATTTATTATTTATTTTGTATAGATTATATTTTGGTCCACTTACGAGGGGAGTTGCGAAAGTTTCCTGCCTGTCATAGAAAAAGGACACTCAAGTTCATGAAACTATTTTTATTTGTCAATATAGTCTTCGTCTATTTGAACACACTTTTCGGATCGTTCAGTTAGTATTTCTATCCCAGTATAAAATTAGTTAATAGATTTGTCTTCAAAATTTGCGAAAACCACAATGGTCACATCATCAGTGGAAAATCGATAACTATCGCACCTAATATCTACTTACAACATAAACCTATTTATATACATATAAAATAAATGGAAAATAAGTTTTAAGGACATAGAATATTAAATAAACATTAAATAAACCTCAAAATGGACAATACAAGAAACAATATAAATATAGAACACACGAGAAATTATAACATCTTAAAACTAGTAAATAGGCATGCAAATAACATCACGATTAATGCTTTACCGTCCATTTCACTTAGCTCATTGCTCTATATACACATTTCACACATGACACTGTTATTTGTCCATATACTCACTATTCTGTCGTGCACGCCATTTTAATCGAATTAAAATTAGCCAATTAAAAATGACTAAAATTCTGCTTACGTAATACTTGAACGACCCCTTTCCACAAGCAAATAAATAAAAAGAAAATGAAGCACGAACGGTAATTGGAACGGTACGAATTGGAACAAACCCTTTTCGAATACAGTCTGCTTTTTTTATTTTATCCTTCGATTAACATAAATTCCATCGCCCTTCTCTGTGACACGTTACTGTTATCAAAATGTTTATTTTTTCTGCTCCTATAATAAAACTGATTACTTATTCGGAGCGAGTTTTGGTGAGAAATGTGTTTCGGGATAGATATAGGTATATATATGCTCGTAGATTGAAGTTATACGACTGCAACGATGTGACATCATCTGACCTTATTATCGGTATAGACATATTGACTTTGATTAAGATCCTTCTTATACGTGTCAGCGAAATAATGCGAAACATGTCGACCAATTTAAAATAAAACCATCTTAGATTAAAAGAGCAAATTAAAAGTTATAAACATGTAAGGGTTGGTTGTCCTGTCTAAAACGTCCATATTACTAATTACCCAGAACGCTGCCCCTAGATCAGTGGTCGTCAAACTGCGACCCGCGGACGTTATTTGTGCGGCCCGCGATAAAACAAACAATTTTAGTAGATAATATCAAAATATGATTTTGCACATGAAGTTAACTAAATAGAAGTACGCGGGTAGGTATAAACTTCCTCCTGTTCTTTGTGTCCGTTAATTGTATGCTAGTTACTTCATTGAGTTGGCAAATAAAGACTTCACATTGGTCACAGGTAGCAATTGCCATACAAAATCTATGGGGCAATCGCGTTTTGACAGCTCATAAAAAATATGTCAATTGATTGGTGGTGTCAACTAAACAATCCAAGAATGTGCGGCCCGCAGTGATACCTCACATTGTCCTAGGTGTGACCTTGACCAGAAAAGTGTGACGACCACTGCCCTAGATGGTGCCCGTGACGCGTGCAACCCGACCGACTCGCGTAAAACAATTGATACTACTTATTAGAATCATGAAAAAAAAATCGGTAATTGCAAAAACCGATAGAATCGATTCTATATCGATAGTGAACAACGTATTTTTAGTTTTTGCGTTTTTTTCCCTGACACATTATTTAAAAATTTAGTTGTTTCAAGATTATATTTCAATGGAAACATTACCTTGATTTTCAACATAAAACATTAAAAGTATGTTATTTATTATAATAATTATCAATATTTCATTTGACACATACAATTGTAATTTTGTTCTTTCTATTACAAAACATCACCGTAAATTGAAATATGTATATACATTTATCTAAAACCACGTATTATTTCTGGTATTAAATTTACATTATTAGTGCTTTCTTTTAGACGTATGGTGTCCGCCAGCTTTAGTCATTGAAGTCATTGGGAGTGTTCAACAGTGAACAATAAACGGGCTGGTGACGGCAACGGTATTTGTATAACGTTAAGTCAGCAACACGCTAATGTAACCAATACTATTCGATCCCAGCCATTCCCAGCGGTAATTGTTAGCGTTTTAATGTACCGATGGGTATGGGTCATGGGTTGACCTGTCGCTGTAGGTACGACGTACTTTTGTACGACACGACGCATTATTTTTCTAAATAAAACGAATATTAAACACTAAATTAGATATTTAATGAAGTACAAATAAAATATTTAAAAAACATTTTATAATATACACATAATGAAAATCCATAACGAATGTTATCCAAAACGGACGAAATGCGTAACGAAGAAATTCGATGAAGAACTAAAGTTAACAAAATGTAATGAAGAACATAGCTCAAAGAATCAGCAAGTTGAATCTCAAAGAATCTCACGGGCGGTTTAGAACCCCTCAGCATTCTAAACAATATAATTGTTGTTTTTCATTGTTCAATATAATTCTATATTCCATAATAATATAATTCCCACCTCGGGTTTCTATAACCGCACCTCCCGTCACAGAAGTGCGGTCCATCCGCATTTTCTCGATACGGAGGTGTCGCGCACTGTTCGGTCCAAAAATTACTTTATACCGCGAACCCGTAGGTTGTGGAACGAACTGCCTCAAGAGGTCTATCCATTAAGCTACGATATGGGGTTCTTCAAGAGAGCTGTGAATAGGACTTTGCAAGGTCGGCGGCGCGCCCGCATACCCCCTGGTGTTGCAGGTGTCCATGGGCGGCGGTAACACTTACCATCACGTGGGACCGCCTGCTCGTCCGCCGTATGTGGCATTGAAGTGGCAGTGGGTAGGCCATATATGTATGTCGTAGGACCGATGACCAATGAGGGAGACTAGTCCTCAAATAGAGGCCACGTACCGGGAAAGTCGGCGGTAGTGTGAAGAGTGGACGACCGTGTATGTTGGCGGTCCTTGGAAGAAAACTATATCCAGCAGTGGGGAGACACAGGCTGATGGTTTCGATTTTTTCGCCATAATGTGATAAAAATATTCAAATCACATTATATTTATTAGTTTAAATTAATTAAGTATTAAGTATGGCAATGAAGTTCATTAACAACGATGACATAAACGAGAAATTGTTTTGATGCATACAGTAAACAATCTCACGGTTCTCGTGCATCATCATAATGCATACTTTGCAATATTGCAGGTGCAGTAAACAAGGTTAGGGATGCAATCCATTGCAAGCGATAAGGATTGTGAGAATTTAGTAAATCCACGTTGATATTACAATATGTTTTAACTTTATATTTATTGTGTGACTATTTATTTTTATTTATTCTGTCTGTCTAAACGATATTCCCGCTTTTTTCCTTAAATAAATAAAATAAATATGTCGAAAGAGGCAAATTGTTGTACTTATATACATATATATGTATTTATACTTCTGTCATAGTCAAAGAGCGGTAACAGCCGTAAACAGTCCCTGTTTTATTCACTGTTGAACACGTTCCTCGTCATGCATATAGCCTTGGGCACGAGGGATGTATAACCTTAAAACGCCACGCTATCCAAGAGGGTTGGAGAGTCCACTCTTTTAAAGATGTTGTAGCTCCTTAGGGTTTTTGGCAGCCACCATGTCCGTATTAGTCGTCTTTTACGATACCTACGGCAAGAGATGGGGTGGATGGGGTGGAGAGATTCAAAAGCCAGCGTGTATGAACTTAAATGTAGTTCTACATTTTTACAAGCTTTCATTCAACTTCACATGTTTATTAGTTTGTTATGGTTATATCTTGCAAGTCGATTTTAACCCACATTCACTTGTACTATTGCCTTGAAATTTTACACCTTGACCTGATGACCTTGACCTGATTCTGCAGCCAGGCAGGCCAGCACACTGTGGAACTCTTCAATGGCGATCGGTAGACATGTCTTGTTTGGGCTTGTTTTGATAAGCTCGTAGACATGTCTTGTTTGGGCTTGTTTTGATAAGCTCGTAGAGATGTTTTTTGCAATTTGAAACACAAAAAGGGGTAGATAAATTAAAAACAAGCTTTTATTAGTGCACTAAAAATTAAGAAAATAAACATAGAAGTCATTTAGTTATTGGTTTTATGTGATTATAAAGCTTGTCGCGAGATTTGTAATAACAAATGATTGTATTTATAATTAATTAAATTGGTACGAAAATCTCGCGACAAGATTTTAAGTCACATAGAAACAACAAATAATAGTAACGACTTCTTTCTTAATTTTAATGCATTTTAATAAAAAGCTTTAATAAAAGGTTTTTTAAGTTTAATTTTCTTAACTATAATATATTGCATAGGTCAGTCGAACATCACAAACTCTTTTTGCGTTTGTTATCGAGTTATAATGAATTTAACATTAATAAATCATAATATACCTACATGAAAGGACAAGTTTGTTTTACAACGTTGTATTTGCGGTTAACGCTACCTAGCCGTCTATTGAATAAGTTGATAATGACCCCCAAAGCCGTTTGTGTTTGTTTGAACGTTCAATCGCAGATGGCTCAATTAACCAACACGTTTAGCTCGTACGTATATTACTTAGACATTATGATACCCTCCATTAATATCCCAATTTTAAATACAACAATTTTAAATGTCATGACAAAACTATAACGATACATCACAAAAACCAAGATATCCAAGTAAAAAAAAGGATTTTTACAAACAAGATGCCACGCCGAGTAAAAAAATTAAAACACAAGATACAAAAGAAACTTGTCCATTTTAAATAATTCAACCTCAGGTCAAATACTTCACGGCATGATTTTAGGAGGTGCCAGTAACGTTGACTCATATTGTTATTTCATTATAAATGCACAAAATGTCTTAATTAAAGATCGAAACCGGCATAATAACTCAGAAAAAATACACAGCCTCAGCTCCGGTCCACTTGTATCTTCCATCTTTTTCGGACGAGTTACAACCCTATGTGCTGTCTCCTTTTGCTCCAGACGAACTTGTAAATTGTTCTTTTTATGGTCTGTCCGGTTTCGTAAGGTCGTAAATGTAATAAATATTTTTCGGTTAAGACTTTTATTTCGTTATATATAGAACTTAAATTCGAATGTTACATGGCTGTTTTGTAGCGTTTAATTTATTGTAAGGATGATCAAGTTATCTCGCTCAGACAAAACAAAATACAGCTCAAGTCCTTTGAGCTTTCGAGTTTAGTTGCTTTACCGCGATTGCTTTTTGTAGCCTCGTCCCTTTTCTTGGAGCATTTCATTCGTAACGCAAACGGGTTCGATTCTGAAATCTTTTTAATCCTTCGGCATTCCAAGTAAAAATAGACCTTATTTTTTCTATTTTTAAGTAGAAAAATAGCATGCAAATGGATTGAAAGTTACGTTGGTCGCTGTGTTTTCCTAAAGATGTTAATGTCACGTTCTATCGATGGGAGATGTTGGTTTTCTCTTTTTATTTGTTGGATGTGCATTAAAACATACAGGCATTGCACTCGGCTTTCGATGGCTTGCTTCAGGCAACTGATGCATGATTCATACGGAACCTTCTGCGAGTGATGAAATTTCACGCATGTTTATTAACGGTGACATATTTTTACATGCCAAGTGGTTTTCTTAATGTACACGTATTACCAATGCCCTTGAAATAATTGCATCAGATTCATTCAACCAGTAAATTAATGTTTAAGTATAAACCGTTTTTAAAGAATTAAAGTATTCCCTTCCTACATAATTATCGTTTTCTTTATTATTTCACGAATTAACATAAACTTCGTGGTGTCATAATCAAGTTCTTAAAAGGCAGTCCCATAATTTCCCGCTCTTTCTAATCAGTGATTTTGAAGCAAGAAATATGTATTTATCTTCAAGCTCCACTGGTCCTCCTTAAGGAATTTTTGTAGTTTCTCAGAATATCTTTGTAGCTTGAGTCGTCAGCGGGCTGTCATCGTAGAACAAACATTTGCACAGTAGTCAGCACAGCAAACACAGTCGTGATGAGTATTTACACATCACTTGACAAATAGATAATTATTTAGTTCGTCTTTAGGTTTACTTGATGCATTTTATTTATATTTATGCCATCTTTATCTGTTGAAGAATTTTATGAGGCAAGTCATGTTCGATCTTCTTTTTTGCTTCATCTTAATAATCATTATGATCAATGCCCTATAAAATATTGGCAGTATTGCTACATCAAACGATCACAAATTCTAGATATTCTATTCCATCATTAGGTAGGTACCATCTTCGGGTCATTGAACTGTTTGATGGTAGTTCCTCTATAAGGGAAGCTCCTCATCATCATCCTCATCATCATCCTCATCATTATCCTCATCATCATCCTCATCATCATATGCTCCTCATTAGGTTCACTAGCATCTGTTTTCTCATGTGTTACTGGCTTTCTTTCAGTTTTCTAGACTTATGAGCTACATAGGTTATGTTATCTTATTTTACCGTGATTATCTTTTCACATTTTATCCATATAAACAATCACAAAATGGAATATTTCTGGAGCTCACTGAAAATCTTTCTTTGATAAATCAGTTTATTGGGAAGTTATCACAGCTTTGAGGGTTGAATAACTGAAAATTGCTGATTTTGAGCCGTAGTTGATGTTTTCGTCCTAACACAATTCATTGTGAATTGAAAGGGGGGGGGGGGTGCATTGAGGCGGAGGGTGCACGCTGCAATTCAACATCTATTGGGCGTAATCGACTGGCCTCGTTACGCCCCTCTCACAGAAGACTACTTTGAAATGTACTGCATTTCCCACTTTACACTATACCCTTAATGTACGTACGTTTATCGGTAATGAGTGAGATATGCCAGAGCCAATTCTCATCCCATTCTATCCTATCCCTCCCCAATTACTCAATACTTTAGCCAAATCCATTCCTTGATCTCCAAACGTAGGCAGCACATTCAGGACATGCCAACATTTGTCATTCTGGACTGAAGTTGGCATGTACCGCGAATGTTCATGGGCAACAGTATCCTCCATTACCTCCAAGATATCTACTTACTCGTCTGCCGTATGCCTCTATGCTGATAATCTCGTCTGTCGCCTTTTTCCTATAAAAAAGTGGTTTTCAGCATGATTATCCTCGATTATGTAGTGTTACACCAAGCTATTTGTTTATTTGGTCTTACAGTTATCTCGTTTTTTGATTGTATTATTGGTGTTATTTACAAATAAAGTTAAGTTTCGCCCTTTATCGCTTTAGTACGTGGCAATGAGAAAATGTTGCAGTTAATAAACATGAACAACATGATCATTTTACTAAACAATGTAAACGCCATGTTATTAGACCTCCCACAAACACCCATAGGTACCAATTTATCCATTGAAGCCGATTCAGAAAAACTTTTATCGCTTATGCAAATCCATGAATTATCATTGTTTATTTTAGTGCATCAGTCAGCATAGCGCTAAAGAAAATGCGATTAAGACATTATCTGGTTAGCACTATCCATACAAGAGTGAGACAGGGAACAAATACGTTTTCATACAATTTGTACGGAAATAACTTTGCGTGCGAGCGGGAGAGTGCGATTGAAATGTCAGGTTCGACGCGCACATAATGAGAATAGTGTTGTCTCTATCTCTCCTGACGTTTTACAATCGTTTATTGTCATGTTACTGTCTCGTTTCGACGGGCGAGATTGAGATGAAATCGCCCTCGGCGAGTTCCGAATCCTCCCGGTATTGCTATATCGGTTTATGCCGCGCCGACGACGGACGTTGTTATACGTTTTACTTTTAAATTATAATAAACAATCGCATTTTTGTTTTCGTGACTCCAAAATCAAGTGTAAGTGTCGGTGACTGGATGTTTTATTTTTTGAGGGTGCACTAAAAAGTATGTTAATTTAATTGTCAAGTGAGCATGTGTTCTGTGTATTTATCATTATGCGAATGGATTGCTTCTGCTGCGATATAGTTGTGACACGAGATGACCTGAAAGACCAAGATATTTAACACAGTAAGTTCATTTTAATTTATATTCCACGCGTTTTAATTAATAAACCGTCAGGCAAAATGATTAGGAATTGTTTTAAAAGTCGTACAGTAAGAACGCGTCGCAACATTGCCGAAATTCCTTTGACTTTCCAACTCGTCTTTTTGAGCTTAGTGACAAGTTTTCGTTTTGGCTAAAGCTTTCAACATGTGGTCCATGGACGTTTTGTACCTGCCGCGGTCAGAATGAGAAGGGGCTGACTTTTTGTAGGTTTTTAAAAACAAAGAGGTCCCATCGGCGACGGGGAGCCCGTCGGAGTTGCAGTGCGGTCACGTTTTTAGTCTTTCCCGGGTATTGCTGGATTTTTTATTTATCACACGGTTGGAGTGCGCTTTTGCATTTTTATGTAGAAGAAGAGGATTTTGTATTCCAGTATTGTTGAACAAACGGATATCACGTGGTAACTATTAGATAAATTGTGTGTACTCTTAAATAAATGTTTGTTGTAAAGATTTATATGCATTATGCACTTATGTTTAAACAATAAAATTAAATTGAGGCAAATCTAAATCACTTGAAGTGTTGTGTAACTTTTTAGTTTTTCCATAGTAATTTATTTATTAAGAAGACATTTATTTAATAATTCATTATAATTGTTTATTTATTTAAAAATTATCCACGTGACGCACTTCTCATAATTGTTGTTTCTGCATCTACAAATAATTATAACATCTCTAATATAATAACATGATACTTAATCTAAGTAAAATTAGCTTAGAAAGCACGGACAGAAGACACGACTTGCAGAAGTTGCAGTTAAGATAAGGTCAGGTTGCAAATTATGTCACATTTAAATTTACTGATCTTATTAGAGATCACATTCCTTCTGAAATACTGTGTTGTACTGTCTAGTAATTCTAATTGCTAAGTAATAACCTCAGTATAATAAAAAATGTACCATTTACGATACCAATTAATCATTAACTTATTTTTTTCTACTAAAATATCACCTATATAAATTATTGTAATATTTAAATTATTTTTATTTATTTTTTTATTTATTAGATTAATTTATGTAGATTATTTTATAAGTATCAGAATATTTAGTCTGAATTATAAAATATTAATGCCCTACACTCAATAGCCCACACTGGGCTGTGAGCACTGAGTTTAAAGTTTAAAAAATATACTTTTATAGCTTGTCGCTTTAAAATTCAATTTATAAAATTTAAGACGTTTATGTGACACTGGCATAATGCACAACATAACTATTCACTGGCTTTAAAATATTTAATACTTTTTACATTAACTTTTTTAAAAAGAGAATTTGAGAATTATTAGTTATTTTTGTTTTCAAACAAAATATTGTGCTTTAAAGTCTAAGATTACAAAATTTTATACATTTTTAAGCAGAAGAAAACATTATTTATAAAGAAACACCAACAAGTTCGCTGTAATATCGAAAAAAGAAATACTTAGTTTATTAATATTTTTCATCGATGTAGAAGTTTGTTCAGTAACTTATAATAACTTATAATATTAAGTAACAAATTAAATAAATCACATTAATATACAATCCATTTCACACTAATAATAAATAATTATATTATATATACATATCATTATGATAAGACTTGTATATAGGCGCGCATCAAAAAATATTAATTGGGCAGCAAATGCCGAACAAAATAAACTATTTTTGAACAAACAGTTTTATTTTTAAATAATTAATGTGACAATTGTTTTTAATGAGAATATAGTTTCTTTGAACCCAATAAGAATTAAAAATAAATAATCCTAATAATCCTATCCTATTTTAATAAAAGTTAAATTTTTACTTTTTTATAATAATAAAATCTATTTATCTATTTGGGATGTTTGGAATAGGGACATTTCCTATTGCCTTGCTCTTAAAAAAATATAATATTCTCCTTAGGTTTTTGGTACGGAGAGGTTAGTTACGATTGGTTCCGCGTAAATATAATATTTCTGTAACATAAAAATTATAAATGTTGGTCGTGTGATGTCGGCCGGTGTGATTACAAAGCCGTTACCCCAAGCCCTGAGTTACTACACTACTTCTAAAAGAGTAGCCTTGGGGAGTCTCAGCCCTTGTGGCGTTTAAAGGCCGTACATCTCTCATGCACAAGACATTGAGCACGAGGAGGCCCATGTGTAGCAGTAGACGATATTATAATGCCTGGCTATTATAAATGTACAATTGCTATCAGCCTGTTTAGTATCCACTGCAGGACATGGCCCTCCTCGAGTAGATTGCTTTGTGAACGAGGGATGTATAGCCTTAAAACGGCACGCTGGCCAAACGGGTTGACGAGTCCACTCTTCTAGAGATGGTGTAGTTCCTCAGCGCTTGTGGTTAGCGGTTTTGTTGTCCCTTAGTCGCCTCTGATGACACCGACGGGAAGAGGTGGGGTGGTGGTATTTTATAGTCGAATTATTTCGGGAAGTGTCAGAAAGTGCATTCCCACAGCTGCTGGGCGCACTCGACTGGCCACGTTACCCCTCTCTCACAGAAGATTGCCTTGAAATGTACTGGATTTCCTACTTTATCGTATTTCCCCAAAGTATGTACGTGTTTCAGTAGTGGGTGAGTTATGCCAGAGCGCATTCCCATTCCATCCTATCCCTTCCTATTTTCCCGGTTCATTCTTTAATCTGCAAAGGTAGGCAGCGCAATCCGGAGACGTGTTAACGTTTGTCATTCTGGACTGATGTTGGCATGTATCGCGGATGTCTATGGACAACAGTATCCACTTACCATCAGGTGGACTCTGTACTCGTCTGCTGCCTTTTATCTGTAAATATATATATACATATATTAAAATGTGGCTCCGAAAGAAGAAAAGGGAACTATCCTCAAGGTTGGGATGCATCTTATATTGTGATTATACCTATGTATTTTAATTAAAATCTTGCATCTCATATTGTATAATTATTAAAAATAATGAATTAAGTAAATGAATAAGTAAAATTGATCTGTCTAAAGAATTATAAAGCCGATTTATCCGCTTAGTCGTCAAAGGCTGTGCTCACATTTTAATTTAGTTCGCTCAAGCTTCTATCATAAACCTTTCACGTATAGGCACTGTTTAGACGTCATAAAGTTTCTCCCCTAACTACAATTATCTTAATCACGTTATAAAACACTTGAATAATAAAAACCGCATCGAAATCGTTTCGCGAAGGGGCTCACAGAAACATATAAAAAAGGAATAAAAAGACCTTTATAGCCACGTTTTTTGAGCCAATCCGCGTTAAAATACGCTTTATTATTTTGCAGTCGTTAAAACAGACGCATAATTATTGTTTTATTATTATTAAAAGTATTTTAATTAGGACTGGATTTATTAGACTAGTTTTTTCGTATAGGTAGTCGTTTCTGAAATTGTAATGAGGATTTATATATTTTACTTAATTGCTTATCTTTAAATTAAGGGTTTTATCCTTAATTTTAACACATATTGGTGTCGAAAATTTCTGATAAATGTTTGGGGAACATTTGACACCAATTTTTTTTGACACCAAGTAGTCAAAAAGTTCACCAGTTCATGCGTCTGAACCCATTATGAAGACATTTTTCCATTCTTCCTCAGGTACCTCTTTCACAGTCTACGTTCGAAGAGCGCGTCTTCCGGCGACGAAAACTGCTTCCCTTTTATTCGGCATTTAATTTTGGGAAATAAAAAAGTCACACAGTGCCAAGTCGGTACTGTAAGGAGGATGGCCTAAAACGTTAACCAGGGTACTGTTTAAAAAGTCCCTTGTTTTCACTTTGGTAGGCGTTGTCTCACTTTGAAACAACCAAACCGTAGATTGACGCTTAGTTTCTGGATCATACTGGTAGATCCAAAATTCGTCACCTGCAACGATGTTGTAATCGTTACAGTTAACTGAGGCGACCCTACTTCAAACCTTGTTATTATACGAGTATCACAGCACCACTCGATATGAACTAGGTGAGGTTGTGCGGCATCTAGCGCGATACTATCCTCCTGACTAGTAATGTCAGGAGTCCATGGACTAGTGATGTCCATAATATTACATGCACTCCTGATGTCCATGTAATATTTTATACACACTCCCCGATCCAATCAGCAATCTCTCTTGAATCTCGTTGTATGTAATTCGCCTGTTTCCACAAATTAAGATTTTCCCTACCTTCACATTTTCTACCGTAACAGCCGTTAAAGGGCGACCGATTCTTTCTTCATCAGCCTTAGTCGACCACGTTTAAATTCATTGTACCAACGATACACAGTTGCTTTAGAATTGTACTTGTCTGCAAACCCCATTTAAAGTCTATTAAAATAATCTTCAGGTTTTTAAAATCATAGCGCGGAAATATTCCCTTCGAATATCTAGTTTTTAATTAGACACGATATTTTGATTCAGCTAAGTAGTAAAAAAATATGAAGGCAAAGAATTTGGAATGTTTTGTTTTTATGTTATAGATAGATAGTCATACTTGTAATTCACGTCAAAACCAGTGTTCCATGGATAAAAGTTCTTTGTCGCGAAACGTTCTGCGTAGCCTGGTACTTGTTATATTTTTTTTAGGAATTGGTAATAATATAATTGGTATTTCTCAATAAATCTAATTGTGATCAATTAATGTCAATAAAATAAAATAATGTTTACGATGGTTCATGAGGGATGTATGACCGTAGAACGCCACACGTTATGTCAAAGCGGATTGGCGAGTCCACTCTTTTAGAAGTGTAGTTGGTTAGGGTTTGCAGCAGCGGCTTTGTTATCGCTCAGTCGCCTTTTAGGACATCCACTGACAGAGATAGTGTGGTACTATTCTGAAAAGTACTGGATGTATAGCTAAGTTCACTTATAGGCAGCGTCATGGGCGTAGCCACGGCGGGCAGGATGGGGCGCTGGTCCCCCTGGCATACGGAAGATTAAGTAACAGACTTTCTGCATTACACTACCTCTATTTAAATTATAAGAAAATTGTTTGCTTTACTCCACCCTGGATAAAATCCTGCTTACGCTCTTCGGCAACGACAACATGCAAATTAATTAAAGGCCAATCGTACTCCTATTAATATACTAAAATATAACGGATATAAATTGCAGTGAATTCAATTTTCAAGTATAGTATGAAAATATGCACCGATGTAGGATTATTCGGTGTAAAAGCTAAGTGGATCGTCTACATTTCATACTTACGTAAATATGTAAATTGATAAAAAGAGGATTATTTAGTCCTTCTCTTGTTACTTGTAACTCTTGTAAAGTTACTTATAATTTTTCCTTTAATAGAACGGATGACTACGATACCGGGTACTTAAAATGAAACAATCTGTAACAAAAACACTGTATCAATACCCCATTACATAATTACGAATACCCCCGCATACAAATAAAGACATTAAAACCGTACATCCTTACGCGAATTTCATAACGTCATAATAAGTTTGCATTTCACGATCTTGGCCGATGGTTCACGACGCCATCCACCCGACCGCCCCGCGGTACGACCCGATCGGTTTGATCACGAACAGATAGAGTAATGATTTGTTTGTATCGCACAACCGATGCCATAGAGTTACAAATAGTAAATAAAAATTAGTCAGTAATTAATTCAGCCGTCCTAAGAAGAAATGCTGTATATCAAAAATTAAAATAATAAAGGTTCATTGATTGTACAGTACAATATTATCCAAATCTCCCAAGTTTCTAGCTCGATTTTCAATTAATGAAAATTTTACCAATTAATTATTTTAGCATTTTTCTCGAATGTTATTCAGTTATCAAAATGTCCATGTGCATTTTCTTCTAACGAAGGCAGAATTGATATTGTTTTGATTATTAATTGATTATGAAGTCTTTCCGGTTAGAGATCGGTCTTTATTTTCACAAAAATGAATTGAAGGTAGGCATGCTAGAATTTTAACACTTTATGGCCATCGTTAATAACATAGAATTTATCTGACTATACAAATAGGTGCAGTCGTGATATTCGAAAACGTATCTCAATAAGCAATATATTTTTACGTTATTTCGTATTAAATGTATTGTTATTTGCCATCTGTGTCCGTATGTCGCCAAGGGCTTTAGCTGAAAATCAGGGTCGAGTTCTTCATTAGTATCTACTTGTTTGAACCTAGCGGCGCGCGGCGGTAGTGTCGCATCCATTCGACACAACATTCGAAGTGTTTCATTGAATTGATGAGACACACGGCATGGTTTTCCTTGTTCTAACTTTTGTGCTGTACCATCTTGAATAAATATTCTTCCTTCGTTTTTAAAACACTGACCACTCAAATCAACTATTTTTTATTTCATACCAATCCACTGAGATCGGTCCTACATCACAAATACTTTCATATACAGGCCATTATTTTGTGGAACATTATTTATTTGGTATTTTTGCCCGCAGTGTAAGCGACTGAGATTTCATAGAGGATTGATAGTCGGAAAGGACAATATCTAAAAAGTAATCCTTAGAGCTGTTCTTCTTTCTGACTACATATCTACCTATTCCTGGCCATAATATAAATCTTCAGAAAATTTAGAAATTCTTATCTAGTAGATAATTGGATTTTTTAGTCCGCAGTGTAAGCGATATTGCATGACAAAAATTTTGGGTATAAATTCAGTAGTGATAGTCAGAAAGGACTACTCATTAGATATTCTCCTTTCCGACTATAGTAGGCCCTAAAGTTATGGTATACCTTTAATTGTGTAGGTATAATACAAATGTTGGGAACGTTTAGAAGTTCCCATCTATTAGCAGCCAATTTAATTTAATTACAAATCAATTTACAAACTATTTTGTGTTCATAAATAATTTATTATTGCGACTTTGACATTCATATTAGTAGTTCTAACTGAGCGAACATGTTTGTTTTACAAAATTGTATTTGCGATTGGCGTTGCCTATCTCCCTATTGAACAATTTGATAATGATCTGCAAAAGGCTTTTGTATTTTCTAACGCTCAATTGGTCAATACTATACGGATTAATAGGTCTATTTTCTATAATACCGACTCCGGTGCAGGTCGGTCGACGACTCAGTCTCGCCGACGCAATCTCTCTATTGATCCCCGATCGATTTGATTAAGCGATTAACAGGAACTATGCGTTCACTCCTCCATCAAGTTTTTTACCACTAATATTGAGAAATTGAGGCTCAAACTCGGATTAAAGTTTAGAGTTATGTAATGGCTGCATGTTATCTGTATCCTAAAAGTATTCAATTAAATACAATTTATTTATTTGCAATGTGCGTAACAACAGATAGAATAGACTAGAATTTATTTAAACATTACATATAAGTTATAGCAATACAAAAATCTTAGCCCTCACACGAGGATTCCCTGTGCCGTAAGGATTAGTTCATTTGACTAATAAATTTGACATTATGTATATTTATAAAATGAAAATCCACTCAAAGATGGCACGTGTTTTATGTAAAATTATTATAGCGTATATATATGAGTGTGTGTGTGTGTGTATAACATATATGTAGGTTTGTATGAGCATATTTTATTTATTGTAATATATTCAAGATGTTTTCAAATTCAAATAATTTATTGCTGAGTTATAAAAAATATGTTTCACAAAACTTATAAATTGGTCCATTATATTTTTTTTTTAGAAATACTCGTATATCATCTTTTTTCTTACACGCATTGTTTAAAAGATTACAATAGTACAATTTTAAAAAAAATTAACTTCAACGGTCCTTACATTGGATACTTTCCATTGTACGTATTATATATTTTTACATTGGAAGATGTATCAACATTATTTAATGCATTTCTGTGATATCTTGATATCGCCATTCTGAACAATTGTCGCACTCTGAAGTAGTCACTATCCAAATAAAGTTGGTCTCTAAAGCAGCGATAGGACTTACAAACAGTCATATCGTGACGTTTGCGAGTAACCGTAAACTGCGAGTAACCGTAGGCTGGACGTGGATCTCCTTATGAATATTGTCTTGTGCAGGAGGGATGTGAGGTGAGGCCTTAAAATGTCACGCGCACCGACCAAGCGGTTTTTTTTCTGGAATGGCTAAATTCTTGTGGCTCTAGTGGCCTTTCAAGAGTCACCGGTCTTGTTTAATTTAGGGCGAGCGCAGAAGGCGCTGAGCCAGGAACAAAATGTGTATTGCAACGAACCAAAGGCTCCCCCGCCGGTAAACCGGCGGAAGCAGCGGCCCTCGGCTTAGGGCGTTGCATTGGGGGGATACCGCGGGATTGCGAGTCGGTGAGAAGCGCCCAGGCACGTGCCGATACCTGGTAAAAGTGTTGGCTGAGGGCCGGTGAGTACCGACCAAGCGGGTTGGCGCAGCCTGGTTGTAGCCGCTTTGTCACCTATTTCTTAGTCGCCTTTCATGACATCCACGGGAAAAGGTGGAGTGGTGTTACTCGTCACCACACGGCTAGAATACTAATACCTTTTTTTAATAGAAAAAAGAGCCGCAGACGGGAATACAGTCCACCTGATGGTAAGTAGATACTGTCATCCATAGACATCCGCGATAAATGCCAACATCAGTCCAGAATGACAAACGTTGGCACGCGCCGGGATGCGCTGTTTGCAGATTAAGGAATGGATTGGGAAAATGGGGAGGGAGAGGATGTGATGGGAATGGGCTCTGGCATATCACACACACCACAGAAACACGTACGTACATTGGGCAAATACTAGAAAGTAGTAAATGCAGTACATTTCGAGGTAGTCTTCTGTGAGAGACGGGTTACGTGGCCAGTCGAGTGCGCCTAGCGGCTGTGGGAATGCAGCGTGCACTCTCCACCTGCAATATACCTGTCTAATAATTGTAATTATTCGAGAAAGAGGTATTCAATGATTTTCCATTTGCGTGACGGCCGTCTGCAGGCGTATTTAATGATAGCCTTCTATTCTAATTCGCGCTGTAAGAAACTTAATAAGCATATTAGACGCTCAATAAGTAATAAGACACTCACTTAACCAAGTTGATGTTCATAATTATAGACCCGTCCAGCTGTATCTTAACTTGAGAAGTGAGGTCATAAGTTACAACGAATTGAAACTGCAAGTCAGTGAGTTACGTTGATTTGAAGTACTATTTGGAATACTATTGGAGTGATACCAATTGGAAGTAATTTAAATAATTAATAAAAGAAAATAATAATAAAGACGAAACGGAAGTACAACAATCTTACTCATTTTACTTTCAACGACTCTACAACGAACTGTCAGCAAATACATACAACGTGGTGCAAAATTAATACCCAAAAATTGGCTGACATTAACATGGATAACAAGTGTCCATTTAAAACCAGTTAGGACTATCTGGTCGTCTGCACAACTGTGGAATAGTTGGAGAATAAATTTGGAATTTGTATTTGTTGACCATATTTTTTTGTTATGTCAATTTATAATCTGATTTGTGAAAAAATCACACAACTACTAGTATATTCTTAATCGTAATCTTGATATTTCATCGATTCAAACACACAAGTCCGGGGTATTAGAGCTTGTCAGAGTTTGTTTATAAATAGCAGTCTTGAGCAATGGAAGTAACATTAAGCAAATTGGTAAAAATTTGGTAATTCCAGGATCAGAAATCGCCGCACTATCTATGAGTTATTCTACAGTTTATTTGTCGTTCAATATCACCGATATAAGAGCATCGGCCATACACACATCGTAAACCGCGCTTTTTCGTCCCGTTTAAAAGGAGTGGGCAATTTCGCCGATATCGTTAAGCGGCTTATTCGGTCGGCTATCTCGGGAACTGGTCGGGGTCAAGTGCGGTCATGGCCCAAGATGAAGACATTCGGCCCGCACAGGGGAGGCGTGGAGTCGATTGAGTGAGAATTTTTCGGTTGCGTTAATAACCTTTTTTTCAGACGGTACATTAATTGTTTGTTAATAATAAATAAATATAAAAATTCAAAACTAGCTTACATATTATTGTGTAACTAAGAGGGGAAAATAAGATTTTTATTTGTGTTGTATGTTTTTGTTATTACAACATTTGTAAGGTTTGTAAATATATGTAGTGACAGTAATAAATACTAAATGAACAGCAAATTATGATCAACAAAACAAATTATAATTAAATAACTAAAGTAAATAATTTTAAATTACTAAGAATGCTATTATAGCCATATCATCGAGACATGTTTTTTGCATTTATGTGAGTGCCGTGTGGCGACGCATCCGAAGAGAGCGAAGATGAAGATGATGTCCCAATGTCAGGTATTGAATAGACAATTTAAAATGATAATAATATCCATGTACTTATTCAAATAAATATTATATTTTCTTAAGTTAAAATAGTGTTGTCTGTCTCTATTTTCAACGAGCACTCACACAAATGCAGAAACTATGTCTCGATGATTCGACTGTACCAAGTCGACGGACTTTTCCGTCCTAATCCCACATTTAAATAATTTTGTTGCCATCGATTCAGTGTTTTCTGCTCTACGTTTAATTATTTTCTATTTTTTACAATAAGTGATAGACGAGTAGAGAGTTCCACCTGATGGTAAGTGGATACTGTCGCCTACATCAGTGAAGAATGACAAATATTGGCACATCCCCGAATGGCAACCTTCCTTTGGAGATTTAGGGATGTGTTTGGATACGTACTAGTGAATATACGATGTGTTAGGATACGTACTAGTGAATATACTGCTAAGAAGACAAGACACTGGATATTTGGAAATTAAAAATAAACAAAGGGAACAATGGTAATTTTTATTATTTAATCCAAAATTTCAAGTTTCCAGCTTGATTTTAATTAATGATCGCTATTTGTGTATGATAGGTGGTTTACTGGTAGATAATTAATTACTTGTGCAATGAAATTTAAATAAATAAATCTATATCTCTCTGAAATCTCTCTGAAAATCTCTGATCTTAAATCTCTGAAAGCTCTTCACCGATTGCTTTGAAATTTTGACATAACGTTGCATTCGCATACGCGCGTGTTTTTATATACCTATCACAGGGTAAAAACACATTTTTTACACCAAAACAGGTAAAAACAGGGTAAGCGCCATCTGTTGGGCAACCACAGCAACGCGTGCCCGGGTACAGCTGGTACATAATGAAAATGTTATCAATATTTGTTACATTTTTCTCGAATGTCATCACAATGCCCTTGGAACTTTTCTCACAAAGAGGGCAATATAACGAAATTGTTATTTTATTGTGAGTTATTTGTTTAATTTTTGGACATCGTATTTAGCATCTTTCGTTTTCGATTATTAATGCAAACAATCGATCTGCGGCGGAAGTTCTCGATTGTAGTACGATCAACTGTTTTCAGCTTCCATTATACATGTAACTTGTAAATTTCTGTTCTAAGTTTATAAATATTTTTTATTTCTGTGTTTAACAAAAATTACCCGTTTATTAACTTTTTATTGTCTTCGTAATTAAAATTCAATTTTCCGGTAAGTATTATCAAATAATTTACATTCTGTAATACAATAACATAAATACAATAACAGATAAATTAAAATAGCCATTAAAAATGAAAATAGTTGTCGTCGTCTTCAGGCCTTCAGTAAATTAACCATCACAAATACCCTGTTTGAAGTTATTTAAAAAGAAATGAGGTATTGGCATTTCATCCACAGCTTACTTCCGCTTAATGTCGTCGTTTATACGGAAAAGCCTAATGTTAGTTCGTTCTATATTTAGTTCTTTTTGTGATGATCTAACCTTGTTTGTGTTCTTTCTTAGATAATATTTAAATAAATTGCTTAACTTTTCATTGCAAATATGTGATCATCTATATGAAGTATGGAAACAATTTTTAACACCAGATGAACGAAGAATTTAAAGCATGTTAAAAGTGGAATGATTTTTACCCAATAATTTTTCAATGAATCCATTTCTAAATCTTCAAAGGTAGGCAGTAACATACGGGAGCATACCAACGTTTGTCATTCTGGATTATATGACGTTATATATGATTATTAATTATATTGTAGCGTATTGGGAATGTCCACGGGCGACAGTACCACTTACCATCAGTTGGACTGTCTGCTAGTGTGTCGCCTTCTTTCTTTAAAAAAATAATTTCGTCAATTAATTATATTTTGTACTTTTTCCCCACCGAGGAAGAATGGGGGGAATGTGTAATGGGATGAGAAAAACTCCTTGTCCAGTTATGTAACCAATCCACTCTTACTCCACGTATCCACTCCCAACTCTCCAAAGGTCCAAAGGCGGCTCCTTCGGGGACGTGCCAATGTTTGTCATACTTGATTGATGAGCAAAAGTATCCACTTACTACTGGTAGGACGGTCTGCTTGCCCATCTGTCGGGTGGCAAAGCAAAAATCACTTCTTTATACAAAAAAATCAAAGATTTTAGTTTTCGATTGAAATAGCTTGGGAAATATTTTCCATCGAATGACAGCTCCACTGTCTTCTCTGTGCAAACATAGGTATTTTTTATTGTTATACCCATAACTATTTCCTATCCGCCGTGATATATTATCCCCACTTACTTGTTATGTTACTTGTTATGATGATGTTACTCGTACAAATTTCATCAATTATATCCTCAATATTATGCCCCGTTATTATTATTTATTATTATTAATAATAATATATGTGTAATTACAACACATTTATGATATTATTTGTAAATATGTTTTTGTTTACCAGAGTAAGGTTGAGTAAGTAAGTAAATAAATAGACCTAATTGCACAGCAAAGAATACAGTGAAACAATAATCGTAACCAGCTCTTTTAGTATCCATCATTGGACACGGGCCTCCTCTTGTATATTATTGTCTTGTGCGTGATGGATATATGCATGGCTTTAAAACGCCACGCTGACTAGCGGGTTGGCGAATCCACTTTTTTATAGGTGGTGTAGTTTCGCAGGGCTCAATCTAGAATAAATAAATAAATTGATGGTTTTGGGGCGTACCGTAACCCTCTCGCGCTCAATGTGAGATAAATGTAAATTTTAATAAATGGCCCATGGTAATTTCCATGTAGAATGATACATGTAACTTATCCATACATGTGTATTGATTCATGTAATTATATATGTAAGTTACATATATTATAATGAATGATACATGTAACTTAACCGTTTCATTAGGTAATAACAATCACATTATCGATATTATTGACACATACCTTATAACATTTCCAAATGGGTGCTCTCTTCACATATCCGATTAGTATTACTTCTCAAGTTACAAACGTATATACAAACAACGTTTTGTTCATATGTGGGCGTCCAAGCAAAGAGGGATAGACGATATTGGAGTTATGGGCAGATTCGGAAACTAGAATAGATGTCTGACAATATAACGCAAAAGAAAATGACAGGTTCGATCAAGATTAATCTTAGATGAAAAAAGTCAAATATTCAAAATGTGAATTATCGAGAAAATAGAACATTAAAGTTTGACCTAAAAACGCCCATTCACTTGGCATTCAGTACTTCGGCTGTGATTTTTTATGAAAATTTAACATACATGTTTCTCACAATTAAAAAAAAAACATTATTTTGTCATTTCCTCCTGCTTAAAATAATATATGTGTGTTTAGAAACGTCATATATACATGTTTGTGGCGTGAATTTGTAGGTAAGTGATCGTTCAATAATATACAGTTTAAATCACGAAATTTCACCCAATTTCAGAAAAATGCGATAACCTCAAGAGCTTAGATCTCGATCCTTTTCAGTCCTTTTTTTTTTGCCTGTTTTAGTCTTAAACATATTGAAACATAAATTCAATCTGTATAATTTATAAAACGCAACGACGGTCTGTTCTTGTATCTGTCTGTTATGACTCCAGTTCTATTGGACAGATGCGGTTTCCACTATTGTATAGGTTATTTCTTCTGGAAGGTTTTAGTATATATATATATATATACAATAAAGTAGACACCGCGGACAAAAGGCTAGAATCAAATAATCGTGAAGCTATTCAATAAACTTCCCGCCGTGAGAATTCTTGTCAAACTAGCTTCTAAATAATTAAGGCACACTAGATTTATGACTATAACTGACATAAAATATTTCTAAGGTGTCTTACTACCCGTGGACAGGCTTGATAAATGTACATAATATGTAGTTAAAACATGTTACATTTGAATAATATTATGCCTCACGTGGGCTGTTGACAAGGCGGTTATTATCAATCTTTTGATAATGATGAATAGAATGAATAAAGTTGTTCGGTAGCTTCATTTTGGATGATGAAAATCCCATTTAAATTAATAATATGTGATATTATCTCAAAGTAGAAATGGACATACATATTAACAAATGATATTTTACATGAAAGCAGTTTGAACAAAAATGTTTGACATTCTTTTTATTTACCACTAGCTGTACCCGGCCACGCGTTGCTGTGGCTGTCCAACAGATGGCGTTTACCCTGTTTTTGGGTAAAAAATATGTCTTTACCCTGTGATAGGTATATAAAAACACGCGCGTATTCGAATGCAACGTTGTGTCAAAGTTTCAAAGCAATCGGTGAAGAACTTTCGGAGATTTAAGATTTTGAAAAAACGGACTTAAAATCATTGTCAGAGCAATTTAATGTTATGATTTATGTATTGTTATAAAATAATCATATCTTTATTTAAAATTAGTAGTATTTTTTATGTCGCACAATCCTACGCGTTGCACCTACATTTTAATAACTTATTCACATTAAGGGATACAGTTTAGTTTTGAACGATCAAAGCGTGGTGGGCTAGATTCTGAAAAATGAAAGTTGAGACTAAAAAGCGCCTAAAATTTAAAAAAAAATGATCATTCAATAAAAATAGTTGTAAAAATAATTTTGATACTTTATTTCAGTAATAAAATTAGCTTAACAAAGGCTTGCTAATTGCTCCTAAGCATTTGCCTGATTTTGATGATAACCTATTTTTTTTAATTTGCCGCTCTTTTCCAGTCCGGATGCAGGAATATAATGGTATAAAATGAGCACAACAGTGTATTATAGTAACATATTATTATACGAAATGAGTGTTATTATTTTTTTATATTTTATTACTCAATTGCTCACAAACAAACGCATGTATGCGCCAATAATACGGATATGCATTATAAATCAATCGTTACAACACAATGAGAAACTGTAAGTAGCAAAATAAAAACATTAGCGTGCGTGGGACGTGATCCAGTAGCATTACCATAAGTCATGAAGTGAAATATTATTGTATAGTCAATTTTATAACCGCGAGTAAACACTAATATACTGAATATTTTACCCAGATATATTTTAAACTTTGTTGAGATCACGGATTGTCAAGGGGAGAGTGCACGCTGCAATCCAACAGTCGCTGGGCGCGCTCGACTGGCCACGTTACTGGCCCCTCTCTCACAGAAGACTACCTTGAAATGTACTGCATTTCTCACTTCATTTTATTTCCCTAATGTAGTGTTTCGGTAGTGAGTGAGATGTGCCAGAGCCCATTCCCATCCTACCCCTCCGAATTTTCCCAATCCTTTCCCTTTCCTACATCTCCAAAGATAGGCAACGTATCCCGGGGCATGCCAACGTTTGTCGTTTTGGACTAATGTTGGCATGTATCGCGGATGTCTATGGGCGACAGTATCCACTTATCACAGGTGGACTGTATGCTCGTCTGCCGACTTCGTCCATAAAAAAAAGGAATACATATACGAATGGAGAAATCTCAGTTCTGTGGTCGAGATTATTGGAAATTGCTTTACTTAATACCTATACCTATGACCGTAATCAGCTTTTTTTCGTCCATTGCTGGAGACTTCATCCATTGGGACTCTTCATGCACTTTGCCTTTTGCATGACCTCAAGCACACCCTATGTATGATCTTAAAACGTCACGCTAGCCAAGCGCTTTGGCCAGTTCACTCTTTAAGAGGTAGTGTAGTTCCTTAACACTTATGGTAGCTGCTTTGTTATCCCTTAATCGCCTTTTTCGTATTCTCAAGGTATCAAGGTATTCCCAAGTCGCTCGACACCGCACGGTCCAGTAATACCTATATGTTATTTTTACATACAACAATTTTCGTTATAATTTACAAATTTATTCTTCAATCTTCTTTTCTTCAAGGAATGTTTTTTTTAAAAGGACTACCGGTGTTTGACTTCGTCATCATTAATAGAATGAACTATATCAGTCTCTGGTCCACAACAAGCAATTACTATACCCTACTTGCTATAACTAGAATGGAAAGATGATTTTTTACCTATCAAGTCTTCTTTAACTTCAGATACATTGGATCAATTTTATTATTTGTAGATGTATTAGGTTTAACCGACTAAACCAACACGTTTTTATGGTCAAATAGAGGGCAAATTGCGCCACGCACCGTGACACTACCAGAAAATACGGGCACAAAATATTTGTACAGTCACCATAGTAATAAACACACAGAAGCGCGTCGAATCCGGACTCTCCAAATAAAAATGTCCGGGGAAAAAAGTTTTTTTTTTTACCGAGCGTCGAAAGAGCCATCTTTCTAGAGTAGAACTAATTGGCTATCGTTGGTTTATAGTTAAAAAAGTTATTTGTTATCCGCCGAGCACTATTTTGATGGATAAAAAGAACGCGAGGTTGAAGGGGGCAAAAAATAAGTAAATTGAGCGCCTCGGTGTGTTTTAAAGCAGAATTTGTGGCACAGAAAACACTTAAAAAGTTTTAGAGGTTTAACACTAGAATTTCACACTAGGCTTGGGATCGTTTGACCCAATTTGAAATTTGACGGTCATAATTTTTAATATTATTTGCTTTAGTGACGTGGTTTTCTGTGAATTGTAAATAGTAAGAATTTCAAAATAAAATTGTTTGCTCATTTAAACATAAATAAATATAACACTTACATAGAGACGGCGCGGGTCATTTGACCCACGTTCTATTTTTCAAAAACAAATAGGTATTTACATCGATTATGATTATGATTTAGTTTTATTGTTTCTATAACGTTTAATAACTCCACCAGTTATTATTTCCGTAAAAGATCAATAAAAAATATTTTCAATACGTTGGACTCAATTGACTCTTGGCCGTCTTTTGAGGTATCAATTTTGTCCGTCTTTCTAGTGTTAACAATATTTTTAAAAAGTTTTTATTCATGTTTAATAAAATCATCGGTGTGCTAAACAGCTGACTTGTTTAATGGCAAGGCGTGAAAGTGTTTACGACGACAAAAAACTGCCTATTTAGAGGATAAACGGGCTGTTTTTTGTTGTTAGAAAGATGTATTTTATTATGTGCTAATAATTGCCAGCGATTTCCGAAGTAAAGAAGTAAAGAGCATATTTAAGAGAGTATTTAAGAGAAGTAAAGAAAATATCTAATATTTTGTCTAGGTTTTTTAATAACAGTATTTATTATAATAACTGACGATAACAACATTTTAGCCAAATTATTTATTGGTCAAATTAATTATTTATCACACTGGCATATTTCATTATTTACAGTACAAAGTACAAGTTAAACTTATAAGAATGTAGCAAAATAATTCCTTCTTTATATCTACTTTTTCGAGTTTGAGTTTTCATATTTTCGAGATGTACTTTTTTCTTGTTATAAAGCATTCTATTTTAATTTTTACGACTGACTATGTATGATTACACGTGTTCTTTTAATGTCATTACTTGAAATATTTGTATATCTTATTTACTATACCTTATATTACCCATTAAATTATACCTTGTCGATGTCAGCCTATAACGGTCGCCCCGTACAGGCCTTCATGATAAACCTCTAGGGGGTTTTCGGACCACAATCTACTATGCAAGCCCAGAGGATACACATGCTCCAACAAAAAACTACCTTAATATCAAAGGTTGACTGGCAGAGAATGCCACCAGGCATAAAGTCCGTCTTTTGTACAATGTTTCTTTGTGCGTTTAAGTTTAAACATTAAATTTCGGTAAACAGTAATAGCATGGCACCTGTAACTGGCGAGGAATGTAGTGTTATTTTGTTTAACACTAACCGACAGAATTAAAATCATTGGAGGCATTTTACGACTTACTCCCAATGTCGGTACCACTAGACTCTAGACTATACAATTTGGTCTCATGTATAAAATCCTCAAAAATTCAAAAGTATCATTTACACTGGATTTGTCACGTCTTGCGTCAAAATCGTAAATTACACCTCATTTGACACATGGAAACGCACCTTGCTTGTTTTTTTTTTGTTATCGTCACGTGGTTTCGCAGAATGCCCGTTGAAATCGCCAAAATGTGTCGAAAATCATTAAAGGACCGCACAAAGGAAACTGTTTTGTGTTCCCGAAACTAGTTTCACAGATATAGTCGAACAAAAAAGTGTATTTTGATGTCTAAATAGACACGTCACAAGTCAGGTAGAAGGGACTGGGGTAAGCGATGCTGTTGTTGGCACTATTGAAAGAAATGTCATTAATTCTAACGGGCGGCGGCGTTCGGCGTCCGTGTTTGTTCGGTATCGGGAAAAATATTTTTCGATTTTTGAATATATGATGCTATGTTAATTAATAATTATTGAAATCAAAAAAGTTAATAATGCATTTACGTTATGAATAGATTGAAATTCTTATTTTGAACAGTTTTCTTTCACATAAAATATGATTGTGAATTCTTACATTTATTTAAGATCTTTGTACGACTTCCGAGGGACTCTCTTGTAGGATGCGAGTTAGTTTGCATTTCCTGTAAGGTGTCTCTCCACTAGTGCTCGATTGCTAGATTATCAGAACCAGCCTGTGCGTGTCGACGGTGTCGTGCAACGTGGCGACATGGTTAGTCGCGATGTCGACTGCCTGGGTCAGCTGTGTCGTCTGCACCGCCAGTGTCGCCTCCGTGTCACGGTGCTTGCTCTCTAAGTGCTTCTGCTTCTCGAAGTGGAACTTTGTTGTTTTCAACTTTTTGCTAGTATTAACCAGCTGTTCCTTCGTCGACTGCAGTACTCCTTGTACTCTTGGTAGTCTCTTCTTCGTTTCTGAATTCAACATCTCTCTGTTCCAATTTCTGATTGAGTTATGATATAAATTATGGTTTGGCGGTTTTAAGACCGAAATTGTCTAACCAGTTGATGCCAAAAGTCATCAATCAATAATGATATATCTATATGCGCGGATTCATTGATAGAGAAAGTATGTTCTCATGTGAAACAATGGTTTGCATTTTGTTTTTGTTGCTTTGCTTTTGGTTTGCAAATTATTTGTTTGAACGTGGAAGAGTTTTATATATAATTAATTACGTATACATATTTTATTTAACTTATTAATACTTTATTTATATAAACTTTCGGAATCTAAACATTAGGATTTGGAAGAAAAGAGTAGATTATATTATCCCAAACCCATTCCATTTAATGAGGAAAACTGGACGGAGCGGAACAGGATAGGCATCCATCCCTTTATCCCACTATTTACTAAATAATAGAAAAGGGATGGGGATGGAATACAAAGTGAACGAGAGAAACGAGCTCTGGCAACTTTTACTCACTCCGAAAAGAGTTAGTAGGTATATTTTATGTTTGTAATTTTATAAATCATACAAGAATACAAGATTAATATCTTGCGTACCTTATCATTATTTATCAATTTTATTATTATCATCTATATACAATCCCATACCGCTATATCTGTATTGATCTATGCCTGAGTCCGCATTCTTTTGTATCGATACAAAGCATCGTATGGTGATCGATACTGGTAAGTATTGGATTCAGATCGTCAATCTATAATGGCAAACTTCTAGTTCGACTGAATTGAAACGAAATCTTTACTGCGACAAGCTGCTCTTTAGTAGCTGATCTATTTCAAAACCTGCTACCAAAACTGCTACAAAATCAAATATATTTAACCATTGCTCAAAAAACCCTCGAAATCACAAAATATTCCTAATGGCGACCAACAATAGGAATCCATTCTACCTGACCGTTCTCTTTGGCCATTGTTCGCCAACAAATCTGTTTTTTTCCTTTTTCTGTTTTCCTTGTTAGCGAGTCGGGTAGATGTCGAGGACAATAGGTGGTTACATATTTATAAGTGGGGTAGGTAGGCGGGGTACAGGTGTTTTGTCTAAGGATCGCGTATCGGTACATCATCAGGGATTGATGGCTTCATATCGACGATTGGTTAATATGGTCCTTTATTATTATGATGTATTAAGATTTGATTCAAAAACGGCTGAGCGTCCAAAACAAGAATTTCTAAGAGTGATAGTTTAATCGTTAAAAAATGATATTTTGAATCTTGCCGTGTGCCTATTCAAATTTAACTCTAACTTATATTTGCTATATTTTGAGACTTAGCCTTTGTAACCAGTGGCAGGCTATGTATGTATGATTAACCTATGTATTCTAAAAGGATATTGTATTTGAATCAATAAATTGTAAAACTCCATCTGTTATTCATTAGCTCTCGCGTGCGGTGACCACAGTCAACTATTTTCTTAAGTAAATGTGTGGTTGCATAATGATATACATAATTAATCAATTTGACGTAATTTAAAATATGTCGTTTTATTTCATACTGCTAATCACAGATTAGGGGTTAATAGTTAATAATTCTGTATTGTATTGTTGATTATAATACTTATATAAAATACATAGTTCTAAACTGTAAGCGCTATTAAAAAAAAACAACACGACTGAGAAATTAAGCAAGTTTTATTCCCCATGTCGATGAAGGGGAACTGCCTCATGAGGTCTTCCCATTAAGCTACGATATGGTGTTCTTCAAGAGAGCTGTGAATAGGATTTTGGAAGGTCGGCGGCGCTCCCGCATACCTTCTGGTGTTGCAGGTGTCCATGGGCGGCGGTGACACTTACCATCACGTGGGACCGCTTGCTTGTCCGCCCACTAGTATATAAAAAAAAAATGCCGATGTAATAGAGTCGATATTAGTGCTAAGTGAAGCCGAATGCGAAGTGACAGTTGCGGAGTTAGTTCTGTTACCTTACAGATGGCCATAATACTGGAGCCACGCTTAATGGCCCACACTATCATTTTCACTAGAAATATATTAGCCTTATAAGAAATACAAGCGATTCATTCTGGCTTCGCTCTGAATTAATTTAGCTTCTTAAAATTAAAAGGATTTTCAAATTCTATCCAGTAGATATTACGTTTGCCTCGCATATATATTGAAAAAAAAACAGTCTTCATAATAAGTATGGGTTGAGGCAAATATAGTACTTACACAGACTCATTTCTTTAAAAATTAACTTTAAAAAAAAAGTATTGTGCATTGATTTATTACGCAGTCAAATAGTATGTCTATGGTATTGAGTATGCTTCTAAATAACATTCCTATACGCATTGTTCGCTTCAATTCTCGCTGGGCAACCTATACTGTTATTGAAATAGATATGTCCAACCGAGAATCGAATTGAGGACCTTTTGTATAGCAGACACTACTAATTATAATTATCATAAGTCATCGGTTACAATATTGATGTAGCTTTGATATCAAAATTTTACTAATACTCAGTGAAATATATAATAATTCATTTTTCTTTTTATTTATGTGGTTGAAGTAAGTATTATATTATGAAATTCTGATTCATTAATAAGTCTACGTATTAAAGCTTCGTTTAATTAAGTCTTAAAATTATCTAAATCTCCAAGCACCGGAAATCATATGAAACATAAGAGTATGTTTAAGTATTATCTTATCAGACAGACAGACAGACAGGATGCCCGCGTTAGCTCTCATATGACTGACAGACGGATCTCGGAGCAAACACGCTCGTTAGAGTACATTGAAGACGATTACTTAATGTAGTAGGGAAATTTGATATGCGTCGACTATCGGCGCGTTTACCCTTGTTGTTAGAAAAACAATAAAAATGTCAAGGAGGTTAATAATAAGGTTTACAATGAAATGTATGATAATTGTTGCTGCTTTTTATTGTACTTGTAATGAATTGTTAACTTATAATAAACATTATAATATTACCGTAAATACAAAGGCGGGCTCCTGGACTACTCCTGGAAGGAATCTCTTCTTTTACACCTTAGAATAACTAAAGTTATGTCATTAGAAAGGAGGCTACCATAAACAGATGGATAAGCAGATATACTTTATTGTATATCACAACATACAGAAGAGAAACATAAAAATACAAGTAATTAGAAGTACAATCGGCAGCCTTTATCTAAAGCGATTTCTTCCAGGCTATATTTGGGTGTTAAGAACTTGGTAACTTGGTATACGAATAGAGGTGGATGGTAATCATATATAGTACTAGCGAACCGCCCTCGCTTCGCTTCGGTTTCGTTAAAACAACATTAAACTATACGTATAAACCATCGTCTTGAATCACTCTATCTATTGATGAAAACCGCATTAAAATCCGTTGCGTAGTTTAAAAGATCTAAGCGTACATACAGAGGGACAGACGGCGGGAATCGACTTTGTTTTATACTATGTAAAGAAGATACACATATAGTTTCTTATATAATATATAGTATATATACACAAGTGGAGATGTAACTATAAACACAAATATATGAAAACTTGACATAATTACAGCTTATGTGTCAGATTAATATTTAGTGTTTTATACTGTTCCATTGTAAACTTTCCACGGCAATCATCGTTAAAGTTGTCATGTATAATATCAGGTGTTATATTAAAATCTTAATTATTGCATTGCATGAGGGACTTTAGCATGCAAGTACACAACAAGCCCAGAAGATTACTCGAGTAGAGTTCATACCCGAGGAGGAGCGCCCACACAAAACGGTCGCTTCGATCGATTCATTGTGGAAAGGAATTCGTTAAAGAAGAAGGAGATACTTTTGGCAAAGTGAAAACTTTGAGTTTACAAATCTAATCAATTATTTATTGTTAAAGGGGGTCTAGCATTATTTTCCTTATCAGGTGTAAACCTTTAAAACAATATCTAGATCAGAAACTGTGCACTAATAGGCAGTTAATTCCGTAGTGAACCGGCGGGAACCAGTTTGTGTTGGAATGTAAGTGGGCGAGTTCCCGGTCTGTTTGGATAAGAAGCGTTTCGGGTGAGAAAGCGCTGGATTTGGTTTATTGACACATCAAAGTTGGTGAAATTATCAATTGATAGGACGGTAGTTGTATTTGCGTCATGGGGTTCACGCTTTGAAGTTGAAGAACAGAGTTGCAACGTTGAAAAACAGAGTAATTTACTGAATATTTATTTATTTATTGAAAAAGGCTTATGTACTTAACAAGTTCGGTTTCCATATATATTTAATTACACAAAATACATAATTTACATAAATTCTATAATTTACAAATTACAAGAGAACTGTGAACTTGATCTTGCTAAGTCTGCAGTGCATCCGCATGCCTCGTGGTGTTGCACCTGACTATGGGCGCTGCTGGTGACCACTAAGCATCATGTGTGGTTCGCCCGCTCGTCCGTCATTTCTTCTATAATAACGGCCAGAACTGTACTGTACTTTTATAAAAACGACCAAAAACAATTGAAATAAACAAAACTGAAACAAATAAGAAAGTTTTTTTTTAAGTCACAAAAATCCAAAGTTATAAGACTAATAAGCATTAGGTACTACTTTAGATTTTTTTTTCTAAAATAAAAATATTTTCCGAATAAAGTATGTTGTCAACATTTATTGGTAAAAGAAATTACGACAGTAATGTTATTGTTTTAAAAGTTACCCGATTACGGCAAAGCTAAAGGAGGGTTATGGTTTTAGGAGTCATATTTTATGTTATTTTTTTAATAGTCTAATCATAGGCTGTGATTGTGTAAATTAATACTACAATTAGTTTAGTAATTAATATACTGGTTCATTAAGACAATGTGAGTGAATTCTAGTGATATTTTTTAGTGCATGAAGATAACTTAATATTCGCTTTATAGCAATATTTTCGTTACAAGAATATGCTCGTAGGTGCCGATGAATCTTATCAATAGAGTTGTCAAAAATATGAAAAATATAAATCGATAATTAAAAAAAACGTGTACTTATGATAGATTAGTTATATAGATAAAATAAGCCAAAAAAAGCTATTAAATTTGCTGTCAAAAAGTATTAAACCGTCAGCAAATCGGAATTAACAAAACAAACTATTTTTGAATAATTACAGTAAATAAATTAAAATTACCAAGAATGTCATCAGCAAGTCAACTGCGTCCCGTATTACTACCAGAGAACCTAAACTTAACCATTTAATTTGCTGTCATTGATTTCCTGCTCATTCATAATTATTTCTCGTAAGTCCTCGCACGCCCCAAGCTAACAAAGTTATCTCCAAAACCAACAAACCTCACTGGACGGACTATAATCCCGTCGTCAAGATACTAAACACCCTGGCACAGCCGATTATATGCCAGTATACCAATTCTAATCTAGCCCTTATTTCTAATTTATTAAGGTGCACTTGGTAGTGACCTGTCCACTGTATAATATTGGGATAAACACAGCAGTAGCCGGCAAGAACACGCTAAGTGACAGGACAAACTGTGATTATCACTTTGACTTGTTTGAACATGCCTGGGCCTAGGTAGACAGCAAGCAAGAGGAAGTGTACATTTTTTTTTGTATATAAAACTGCATATTAATATTGATCAATAATGTTTATTTATTTAATATTATTGCGTTGACAAAACGCACAAAAAGCAGACCTCATACCACCAGTCAACCTTTGGCCAAGCAAAGAATCAAGAGGAGTGCATCGTAAACTTCGTTAATGGTAGTGAAAATTAAAAATATTGAGTATTATTTTTTTTATTATTACCTACTTACAATAAAGCCACGAAACCTGTATGTTCGTGAGAAATTCGAAAACTCATCATAATCTACGGCTTCTCGAGTGGAACTAGGCATTGTCGGGTAAACGTTTCCATTCTTCCAAATGCATGTACCAATCGCTTTACGCCATCCAGCCATATGAGTTTTATGTATTTCGCGAGCTTCCCGTCTCTCTGGATTGCTGTACAGAAGCAGTTTTAGCAGTCTTGATCGTTTCATACGTTGCTTAAAGCAGGCGTTTGAGCTTAATGGCCTTGAAGACGTTTGATTCTTTAGAAATATCAAAAAATATTGTTTGTTACCGATTTCGCTGTTATATGGGATCCTTATTCTTAAAGATTTTAGCGTATATCTTATTGAAATCGGTTCAGTAGGTTTGAATATATTATTATAGTCGTTGGTTTTAGTCGGCGGTATTTAGTTTAGTTAAAAGTAGGCGAAGTAACGAGCAAAGACCTGTATGTAAACAATTAACAATAAAATACAGTACACATTGTTGAATACTTATATTTATTATGTTCCAAATCTCAACATTTGCACTAAAGAGGGATTAGGGGAAAAGGGAATAGTTGTATAAAATACCTGTAATCTCAAACAGGCGGCTGTTTGAACAAGTGTTCCATTGTGGGTTTGAGAGTGGCGAACATGCCCCATTGTCCCCACGAATGTATATGACAGTTAAATTGTCCCATTGACAAAGGTAAGTGGAGATTTGTTAAAATTATTCACAAAATTCATGTTCGTCACTTTCCGAGAATTGTGTGAAGTAGTAATTTTAATAAGAAACATTTTATATTTTTTATTATTGTGGTGTTTTATGGCGTTACTGGAGTATTTTTTCTATGATCTCTCGTTTAATAGAGATTTTTATGACTACTGTATTTCAAATAAGAAAGTTTTCAATCTTATTTTCATTGTACCTTTTTACTCGAATTTTTTGTCACTTAAAAGCATAAGCTACTTTTATATCGTTCCTTATGGAGCAAAATTTATTTTCTAAAAAATTCCTGACAATTTTAATAATGGGTTAACACCGAAAGATTTTGATGTTTGAGCTGTACTACTGGTAAAATGGATTTTCTGCTATGATAGACTGTTTCAGAGATACTGAGAGAAAATTACATTGAAATACTATTGTGTTTTTTTGACCATGTTCGCACTCTTGCATTATATGTAAAAAATATTCAATTCTTAATTCTGTTTGATGGTGTGGAAAAACATTATATTAACTACTTTATTTAGTCCCCATACGTTCAAATCCAGTTTTCTCATAATCAAGATGTCGTCGATAAATGTCGTTGGTTCTGCCACCAAGGAGATGATATTTTGTACATGTTAAAAATGTAACTTGGATGTTAACAGAAATATACATTATTTTCCATCATACCTCGTTACTAGTTTCTATTTACTCATCACACTAAAAGCAAACTGGTCCATTTCGCCCCCACCTACTCACCAATTAGTAACCACGCACTATTTAATCTTCCTTCGAAGGGTCCTTCGTCCTATCGCCATAAAGTCGAAATTTGTATCAAAATTAGTGGAAACCGGACACAAATCTCACTATCGTACTAAAAGTGATTCCCGGAAAACGTTTTAAGTACATCCAATATTTACGGAGCGAGGCCTAGACATGAACAGTAGCTTATTGGTTCTTTGGATTCTGGTTCGAACCGGTAAATATTGGTTTTAACCGGTCGCTAGGTTTAGTATGGATATTCTGTTTGTCATTAATGTATGCGTTTCAGTTTGAGAGAGAATTAGTTCATTTTGTAGAAAATTTAAGTAATATTTATTATTTTAGACTATTACATAATAATTTAGTTATTTAATCGGTCTAATTTATGTATTTATTCTTTACTATCTGTACCCGGCCACGCGTTGGTGTGGCTGCCCAACAGATGGCGCTTACCCTCTTTTTACTCTGTGATACGTATATATAAAAACATACGCGTATTCGAATGCTACGTTGTGTCAAAATTTCAAAGCAATCTCGGTGACGAACTGTCGGAGATTTAAGATTTTGAACAAACGAACGTTTACATTTTTATTTATCTATATTGTACAGAGTGACAAAAGTCAGACTTAATGCTTTGAAGCATTAGTCAAGATTTGGGCTGAAATCTATTATCTATCTTATAATAAAATCGTATGAGAGCCGTGTTACATGAAATACGAATGTAAGTAAGAATGATATAGGGTCCAAAACATTTTTTTAAATATTTTTACTGTCTGTCTATCTGATTGCGCATTACGCAACAACCGCTGGACGGATGTTAATGAAACTGGGTATAGTTATAGCTAATGTGCCGGATTAACATTTAGGATAATTATTATCAAAATCGATGCTAGAGTTCCCACAGAATCACAAGTTTACGTGAACGAAGTTGCAGTCACCGCTAGTTAATATTCTGCAGATGCTAATCTAGTTGCGGGGAAAATTGTGAATGTCGAAAAACTGGACTCCTCTACACGCAAGTTTGCACGGAATGCAATGTTGATACTTGCACTAATTACTCACCAGCAATAATTTTAAATGATAATGAAATAGAGGAGGAAGAGACAGCAAAATACACTTAAAGGTTTAAATTTTTTAAATTACCGATATTTAAAAAACCTCTAAATCGAGTAGTTTTGACCGGCTCCGAGATAATACACTTTTTTTGGCTAGCGCTCCTCCACTAGCTGATATGTAGTATTTTTCTTTCTTAATAATTATTGTTTGATTGACAATCGAAATAAAAGAAAAAAAAAAAAAATATTAACCATTAAAATCTAATTATTAACCAAATTCGTCTAATTTATTAACCAAAAAATTGCTACGAAATCGATAATTATTAAATTATATGAACGATACAATTATAAAATCGTTATTCAACTACAAGTTAGTCATAGTTTGATCAAAGATCTCTTGTTCGTCTCTTTAAGATAAATTTGTTGAATTTTAAACATAATCAAGCGTTGTTTTCAACTTGATATAGAAATATGAAATGAGATAATATTTATTTATGAAAGATGCGTTACTTTGCTCTAATTGTCTCTAGGTATAGAGCTTTTTTATACAGGGCTATATAAAAAAATAATGCCTGCATCCTTTTAACTCTGAATTTTTGTGAAAACTAACAACTAATTTTTTTCACGACCTTTTTAAACTCGAAACGAATTTACTAAAAATTACAAACGCAAACAAAATCAAATGTGAAATTAGATGTGAAATAAAATACTGCAATCAATTTTTTTTTCAATGATTTGACATAATTTGAAAGTTACATTTGAAAAAATTTAAAAGAAACTAAGTAATCTCTGAAATTAAAAGAAAATCGACGCTATCGAAAAATCCCGGGGGTTCAATGGACACCCCCCAAACTAGGACAAATCCGGGGAAAATCCGACAACTGGTGGTAGCCCTACTTTTAACTATATAATATAGTTTTACGTGGTATTATACAGTAGGTACGTATTTATTCAGTTTGTAAAGAAACGAATATGACAAAGATCTTTGGACAGTTCGCGTCGCGTTCATACCTCTGTTTGTACCTGTGACAACACTAGTAGATAAAATACCATTTAAACTGTAAACTGTAAAACTGTACAGTCAAAAGTAAACTGTATACAGTTGTGCAAACAATACTCAAGCTTCCACCGAATTGATGTAAATAACGAATCAAAACAATACACGTTGCTGTGTAATATAAAGATACATATTCTAATGCTACATTAGTTTTCTCCGCGGTTTTGAGGCGGAGAGTGCACGCTGCAATCCAACAGCCGCTGGGCGCGCTCGACTGGCCACGTTACCCCTCTCTCATAGAAGACCACCTTGAAATGTACTGCATTTCCCTAATGTACGTACGTGTTTCGGTAGTGAGTGAGATGTGCCAGAGCCCATTAGCCCATTCACATCCCATCCCTCCTCATTTTCCCAACCCTTTCTCCAAATCCATTCCTATAGCTCCAAAGGTAGGCAGCGCATCCGGGGCGTGCCAACGTTTGTCATTTTGGACTGATGTTGGCATGTATCACGGATGTCCATGGGCGACAGTATCCACTTACCATCAGGTGGACTGTATGCTCGTCTGCCGCCTTCGTACATAATCCGCTCGCTGGCAATCGTGACAAAATATTCTTATTAATTTACAAAACAGTTCATATAAATGAAAGCTTCTTCTGTATATAATTAAATTTTTATTTGAAATCCGTTCAAATACAATTTGCCCAAAATGTAAACAACGATGGCGATCTGAGTTAACTGACACGGCCTTAAATGAACCACAGAGCAGTGGGACCGCGAACCTACTAAATTAAGATACTGTACCATTAGTTGGTCAAATTAGTGGGTCAACGAGTCAAACGCCAAATTAAATAGGGAGATGATAATTGTTTATATATCCATAATTTGATTAATCGGAGCTGCAAACCTACCCTAGATTTAAAACTAAGTGTTGAGATATTTCTTTGATTTGGTATTATTTTCGGCAAATTGGATTAGAACGGTCTTTGCATTGAACATTACTTTGGCTTTTCAGCGAGGTAACCTTTGTACAAACATGCCAAACATACTGTCTATTTAATTTAGCTATAAATCTAGTATATTTGCAAATAGACTATATAGCTTCATACAGATAATACTCACAATGTTCAATATATATAACACAATTGATAACATTTATTGATTGCTAAACATAGAGGCATTTAATATTGGATTTAAAGTAGCAATACAGACAAAACAAAGTTTACTTAACGTAAGCTCGCTCTAGAAATATTTCTTCCTAGTTCATACAAGTTTGTTAGGGTTGGCGCTTCGCCAACGTAACTATATTTTAAAAAAATCTTAAATTTCGATGTTATGTAAAAAAATGTATACTTCGTTTGAAGTTGTAACATGTCGTTGAAATTTTGTAGTTTTTCATATGTTATTGTTGGCAGCTCTCTAGTGACTGTCATTGGGACAAGTGTTCAAATGACAATGTATTTATGCGGTTCACAAACAATTTGCATAAGGTGACTAATGTTTATATTCGGTGGTTTAAACTGAAAAAAAGGTCTACGGCGTTGTTTTTCGGTTGGCGCCAGGTAGCAGCTTATTGAATAAATTGGCAAAGGGATTTATTTGTAATAGTCTGATTTGAATTCTAGTATTTTCAATGTTTGTTTGTTGTCTGCCTATTTTGTTTATTTTATGTATTCTAAAGTCTCAAATATAGCAAAGAGAGTGCACTGCACACGTTTCTTATAAATGTTGAAACGTCTCTATTCTACACATAACTGCAGAAGGGGTTTGGCCGGTGTTTGTAAATTTGTGCGAGAAGAATAAATAAATATAAAAAAAAGATAAACCAGTACAGTGCGTTTGTACTTTTATTATCTTTCATTGTTAAAGTTATTTTAGTGACGTGCAATTAATATTCAAAGTATCGATAATTTATACGAAGCCGATAAATTTGATTAGTGTTCAGCGCCTCTATGATTCGTTTCGAGAAGTTTATTTTAAGCGATGTAGTTAATCGGCAACCTGTATACTTACTTACTACATATATACTACATATATTACTATATATATATTGTTTTTTGTAGAAAAGCTTTTGTGGGTAAATAATATTCAATATTATTTACTTTTGTTACTTTATTTAGTAGTCTTCGGATTGCGTGACAACCCTAGGTGCGCTCGCGCATGCCCGAGCAAACATTGACATAAGCAGTAAGCTGCAGCGACGCGTCACGGCAAACTTGCCAAAACGTCAATATTTACCTATTCGCTCTGTGGTATCAACGTAATAATGCACTTTGTAATACTATTTCTATTTTTTTTATAGAAAAACTTTAATTTTGTGCTCGTATTTTATTATTGTAGTTGTATTATTATATAAGTATATGTGTCATCTTTATGTATTGTCTAATTCCCAGAATATCACGTTAATTATATCCCCGTAAGTAAATTATTAATATCCCCATAAGTCACGATCGGAAAATTTCATTATTGCTCCGGAGGTATCTATGTTTGAAGTTATTGATTTTTTCTATACATACATATTTTTATATTCTAAGTCTTATTTGGTTTAGAGAATAAGTAATTATTGTAAATCAGCAATATTTTTGTGATACTTTTGACGCTGAGACTGACATTTTAAATAAACCATTGATATTTTAAAATTAATATGTTTTCAAATATATAAAAAAATTTACAGGGCCTGAAAAGTGTACATCGATAAGTTGGTCTGCAGCACTATTTTTGACATAGTTTTGATAAGTGAATGGAAAGTTAACATAGCCAACATAAACAAACGTTTTAAAATCCCAAAGAAAGTTTCCGATCCAGCGATTTCTATTGCCTCTTCTGTATCAAAATCAAAACGTACATGTTTACATTATCGTTAATATTACATATACAATGGCATGTATCTCCTATGGCGGGTGATAAAGTCGCCGCGTGAGTCCCGAGCCGTCTGCTGGTAATTAGTGACGCGCAATAAATATTTAATTTATCGATAATTTATATCGATGTTATAAACCGGCAACATGAGTGTTTTCTTTCAGTACGTAAAAGTTATGATAATTAAAGTTGCAAGGTTTTATGAATAACACATGATTTGGCGTCGAAAATAATCTAACATATCATTTAGTTACTTACTTTATAGTTTTTTAGTTAACTTAACTTAGTTGCTACGTTACAATATAATTATTAAAAAAATTGTAACAATCACGAATTGTTATTTATAATTTCATACTATTCCTAGGATTAAATAAAATTTTTTCTTCATACAATGATGTTAGTAACTGTTCTGTTTGAATATATATTATTAATCGTTATGAATAGAATTCTGCGAGATCAGCAGCGCAATGGTGTTGCAGGTGTCGCGGTAACCATTTACCATCCTACGGTTGACCGTTACCCACCTCTACTATAAAAAAAATTAAAACTACGAGTATATAAAATTAAAACCTCTACTATACAATTAAGCCTTTAATCCAAACAAAAATAAACCAACATATCAAACCTATTCCATTTTATCGATAATCCCAGCTCTGCGCTTTCTTCTCCGACAATAATGGTCTGGGCGTGGTACAACGAGCGCGCACTAAAAAACGTAAAGAACAACACAACAGGTATATATTGTTATTACTACGTGACGAATATGCCTAAAGAACGCTCGCGGGACATGCGTGCGCGAATTAATGGAATAAAATTGATAGGAAATTCTAATTTATCAACCAGATTTTTTTTTAAATATGACATCCGAATTTTCTGAAAACAATAGAAGGATGTGGTAGACGAGACGACAGTTCATTTGGTGGTTAGTGAATACTGCTCATTGATGTAAGAAATACATGCAAAATACATCGCGAGTGTCTTTTAGAGTTTGGAAAGAAGTGTCTTTTAGGGAGAATGGGAAAATAGTCCTGTCACGGTCATGAATTTTCTTTCTTTAAAATTAGAAAATTTTTCTTCCAACGCGATCTACTGACCTTTTTTAATTTTTATATGCATAATGTAAGATATTTATTTGTAAAAAAGTTTTCAATGAAATGTTTTGTTAATTGTCCGTGGAAAATAATTATTCGATTATATTTTATTACGACAACACTGAATTGAGGCGGGTTTTCGATGTTTGGCTATCAAAAAAAAAAGAATAAAGGAGGTGTCATTGTGGATAGATAGCACTGTTAGAAATAAGATTATGGGCGAAATTATTGCGGCTGTCACAATAGATGCCAGTTAGGTGAAAGTTGAAGTTGAATAAGATTATAAAAATAATAAATTATATGTGATTCTCGTGCCAGACTATTTGTAGCTAATTTGTATTAGAAGCTAGAATATATGAATGCAAAAGTGGAGTTGTGTATCACTGGATTGCTGGGTTCTACAATAAGGTTAAGAAATGATCAACCAAATGAACGAAATCAACCATAGTGCAATATTGATGATATGCTTATTACTGACTCATTGTAAGGCAATCTGAAGGTGTAATTTCCAAATACTTTTTTTTACGAGTAACACGTTACTTGAAAGATACCCTTTCCTATTACTTATAGACCTACCCTATTGAAATAAACCCTCCGATATTTACCAAGCGTATGCCTTAATCTTACCAAGTGAATATAATGTGATTTTTTTTTTAAATTCACGTACACGAAGGTTTACTTCAGAATGTTTTACTTTAACACTGTGCCAGTAAACAAAAATTGGATTTTAAATGGAAACTGAGTAGCACGGGCCGGAGTTTCCAAACTATCGCACAAATGTCTGTTGAACGTAACTATTTTTATGTTCTCTTAGAAGTATTAATTCATATTATTTCTTTACTCATAACACTTCTAGCAGTAAATACCAGCAACAACAACAATAATTACGTCCGATAATCATCATTTCAATCACATATCGTGAGCAGGCGGAGGAGACCACGCACTGTTGTTTAGCGTACGTCCTCTAATGATAGTAAAGCGCGTCGCCCGGTTCTATATAATTTACTAAGGATTGAGTTATTAGTACCACTACAAACGAGTACAACTTTAATGTGGTTTTTGGACGTCTTAATGTGATTTTGATATGAGTGTTGAGTGAGGAACGTTTTTTTTTCACGCATTAGTTGAGATTGAGTTTCGAGCGGTGTCGAAACATTAGAGAATATAAATATGAGTTATATAATACAGTGTGATCCTTATCGTATGGAACAAGATTTTGTAAACGCCGCGGGTCATTGACTTTATTTATGAGTTATGTTATAATTATCGGAAGAAATAATCTTTATACATGATTATTATTACTGAAATAACGATATAGACAAGATTTATTGGATGATATTTCGATTAAAATTTGTGTTACCTGACCCATCTGTCTACTTTTGTTTATATATTCTATCGATTTTACCTTTCAGGTAGACTGTTGCCTGTCATACAATATATTTTTAGTATCATCTACCTGTTTTTATCTTCCTAACAAAATATTTAAATAAAATGTTGATATGATAGTCTTATAGTAATCCTAATAAATAATTCCTATTACGAATGTTAATAATAATTAAAAACAATTTTATGCAATCAAATTCTTGTTTAATAAATCGGTTTTCAACTTTACACACACGATACAACAATTTATACAGAAAATCGATTATATTTGGTCGACCACACTAGATTCTTTTAGCATCCGCAAGACGTAGTAGGTTCATTATCAATTACTGTTTCAAGTATCATGTCACCTGTCCATAGAACTACTTTAGGTACTGATTACAACTGGCATCTTATAAACTTAATACATAAAGACAATCGTTGTAATTAAGTGTCGTACATTTTTTTTTTCTTACAAATTGCCTTATTATATTCTGGTCCTCCGAGCCGGATCGTGGGCGTAAGTTTGTCGCTTTCTTACGGCCCTCTTGAATTGATTAAGGCGTTTTTTGTCTCGCATTGTAGGGTAATTACCGTATGTCTTTATCGTACGTAATGATCTCGGATTAACATGTTCTGATGACTGGTGTGATGGGTCTGGGATGACGAAGCCGAAAGCACGATTCTGTTTTTAGAATACAATTTTAATGATGGTACTATGTGAGGACACGATTTCTATATTTCATAATATTTGATACATTAAGGATGTGATGCCCAGTTTCAACAATATCCATGTAATTTGAATTATTATTCCTAGTGGTCGAGTAACAAATAATGTAAATGTGAGGCTTCAATGAAGACCATGGCCATGACGTGATTACTTATACTTTCTTAATATATTAAGATAAAACTTCTTTTCAAAGATGTTAATAAGTTCGCCCAGAAAATTGTTTTTGTATATCATGCATTCCTCATAACGGGTGTTGGATGATTGTTAAGAAATAGTTTATTTTGTACCCTGGATATGCTTTGTCATCTTGTATTTGTTAATTTAGACATACAAGGGCTCTACTACTAATGAGCGAATGAGTTGCTCTTTTTTCATCGGGAAGCAATTAATAAATATTTTGGGTGCTTTCGAACGCTTCAACCTTGGTGTATACGTCAATTATTACATCATTAAAATTCAAACATTACAGGTGCCCAAACTCGTTAAATTAACATTTGACAAGAGCTGGGCTCTCAACATTCCAAACAAAAGAATCTAAACGTTTAAATTCGAAAGCGCAGACCGCGAAACGAGTCCTAACGAACTTAAATACCTTTTTAATTCTTTTTCTACGCTGGCAAGACAGCATGTCGGCGCACGAGTGTTCCTCCGGGCGATTTGGGCATTTTTTTTCTTTCATACCGATGTGGTTGCCCTCGCCGAAGCTTGTTCTTGTGGGTAATGGCTTCATTATACCATTCGGAATCTCGGAAAGAAGCTTGGGGGCCGTCCGCAGAAACAGGCCACACTTACGAACTTTCGCGTTCGAAATATACACGTAACTCACTGTTTTAGGGGGCGAACGAATAATAATGCTTAATCGAAATTGTTACGGTAATCGCTTCTGAGTTATTACGCAATTATTTTCGAGTCTTTTTACATTTATTACGGTTTTCTTGCAATTTTGCGGTTTTCTGATAATATGGTTCCCCGATCGTTCGAAATTCCGGTGGCTTTTCACTGTCATGTAGGTACTCCGAGATTGACGTTGATTAAGATATGTGAAATAACTGTAAGGTCTTGAAACTTTAAAGGTATCAATAATATTTAAAAAAATCACAGCTTAATACCATACTATTATGCATCAAATTAATCGTTTTCCTCTGTCCCCACGGGTTAAGTGCCAATTTACCGTCACGGGGGTCTTCAATCGAGACCCAAGTAATGACAGCGTTTGGTCATAAATTCATCGAAGTATTGCCTTTGGATTCTTTTTAGTATCTGGTCCGATGCGTGATACGTTTTATTTTGCGCCTTGTAATTAGGCACGCTTTGCCGTGAGTAGTAAATGTTTCCGAGGAATCGATAATGTACCGCAAAATACGTGGTAATCGCGAAAACAGCGTTACAGTTATTACTGGTGGTAAACTTAAAAATTGGTCATATTTTTCAATTAATGATGTGAACGTTGATGCTGCTTTGTCCCATAACAGCGGCGGATGTAGAGTTTAATGAGATTTGTCCCGCTTGCTACTGTGTAGCTTCTAAAAATAATAATAAACTTTATTTGCTCAGCGTTTTGCTTTGTAGATGCATATTCATTCAAGTAGTGCTAGCAAAAATTTAATAAATAAACACTTTACTATGGCACTTATCATTGCACTATCAGATACATAAAGACAAATGTATGCAGCGCTAACTGCATCCTTTCACAAAAACAACATTAATCAGAACGAAACATATGTTTATCTCTATTCAACCATTGAAAAGGTGTAATAAATATAGTGCGCACACGAGCGCAATTGAATCGTATAATACTTAATAATCGCGGGCATGCAACTTTGCCACGATCGCAGCACTACGTGTGGCCGCCGCGGTACTCGCGGTAACCGCGTGCCGATTTATCGATAACGCGTGACTCCCATCACTAGTCATTATATTTTTAGTTGTAGAAAGTCAATGGGTTAATTGTGTGTTTGTTAGCGATCATGATATGCGTATTGCTTTAAATTGTTTGATGTGTAAACTTTTGTGAACTCAATTATAATTTTATTTGTCTGATGTGAGAACCAGTGAGGCTAAAGGTTTCATTTAGCATTTATATGGCTGGTTAATCCCTATTACAATCAAGAGTATAATGGAATTTTATTTTATTCCATTATACTCTTCCTTCCATGGGTTAGGGAGGGATAGGATGGGATGGAATGGGAATAGGTTTCGGCATATTTTATGTCAATTCACTCATGTAAATTAACTCAGAACTTCAAGGATCGCCCTGAATGCAGACCACGTTCCTACCAGGAAATGCAACTCGGGACGCCCTGTGTAGGTAGGTACTATTAGTAATTTTCTAATAGAAAATTACTATAACTATCTACTAACTATATTCTCACTCATTTCTTGCATAATTATGATTAGTAGATTACATATCAATTTATTTGTTAATTATTGAAGTTAATCACAATAATTATTAAATTAAATTAAATGGAGCTGTTGTTCACAGGTCTCTCTAATCAGCATTGATAGAATTCACAGGATCCTGTGAATTCGATCTATTTAGGAAACGCTTATCGGCGTTCTTAGATTTCCGACACTTGAAGGAAACTCAAATAAAAAATTCGAACGCATAGTGTTGTTCATATCGAGCCAAAGGCAAATTTTAAGGCGAATTAATAATTTATAATCGATTATGGCGTTACGTGTGGTCGCGATTCGATCTCAGATTGAATACATCGATATCTCGCGCGAATATGCCATTATCGGCAACGCTTACTCTGCACCGCCATATATAAAATGAAAAACATTATAAGAATATTTTGCTCATTTAAATTCTGGGTTACTTACGACGAGCCTGGGAAGGGCCTATATCCAGTAGTGGAGAAACATGACCTGCTGGTATTTCGTTGGTATTTGTTCGCACGATTACAAACTCTTTTTGCGTTTGTTAACGATTCATTACGTTGACTTTAAAATGCAAATTCATTGCTCTAACCGAAAGTATAGGTTTGTTTTACAATGTTGTATTCGCTGTCGCCATCTAGTCACCCACCCAGTGGAAAAGTTAATAATGAGTTGCAAAGTATTTGTTCAAATGCCTGATTAGCCAATACTTATACCTACAAGATCAGCTGTTCGCCATCGCAGTGTATGTATAAAGTGTACCTATGTGTAGTGACTACCTTGAAATGTACTGCATTTCCCACTTTATCTTATTTCCGTAATGTACCTAGGTACGTGATTCTGTAGTGAGTGAGATGTGCCAAAGCCCATTCATATCCTATCCCTCCCCATTTTCCCAACACTTTCTCCAAATCCATTCCTATATCTCCAAAGGTAGGCAGCGCATCCGGGGTGTAATTTTGGACTAATGTTGGCATGTATCGCGGATGTCTATGGGCGACAGTATCCACTTAACATCAGGTGGACTGTATGCTCGTCTACCGCCTTCGTCCATAAAAAAAAAGAGAAAATGTGTTGAGAGCATAATAAATTAAAATCAAATGGTTTATGTATAAGGGAATTTCAGGGTTTAATCCTTGACATTGGGCCTTTTTGTGGAATAGGGTAGTTGATTTTACGTAACACTTATAAGTTTTATAGCTTATTCGACATGTAGAAAAGGAAACAAATATATATTAAAACATTATTTTTAAACTTCTATTTATATTATTTCTTTAAAGAAAATATCAAAAGGTCCCTCCCATTCATCGGAATTAAAATAATTAAAGTATTAAAAAAAAATTTAGCTATCGCATGCGACCCGCGTGGGAAAATACGGCCTAAAACCTCCTCATGATTTACAAAGGCAGGTCTGTACCCTGTAGTGGGACGTCAAAGCTTCTAATGGATTTTTTTTTACGAATTTTATTAAGCATTACGAAATAAGGTAGCTTCCTTATTCCTGTCTTTGTCACTTACATGTGGCTGAAAATTACTGACGTGTATGTCGGGGAAATTCCCGGGAAGGACACATCAGTACTCAGTGTATATTTTTTCTGAGACATGTGGATGCAATTGTGTTATTGACGTCATTGACGCAGTAGAGCGGTCCTCTTCTTACTTGTGACTTCTAAGGCTTATGAAGTTATAACTCTCATTTATCAAGATATTTTAAATTTGATTTAAGCATCAAGTTCTAGTGTTTTAAGTTATTTTATTGTTGAAATATTTAAAAACGAGCCGAATTTCCTATTAGTCGATCAGATCGACCATTTTGTGCGAAATGGAATTCACACATTATAAACTGAGAACTGTTAGTTTAAAAAACCCAAAAGTTACAAATCACTCTCATTTCAATTGGGTTTTTGTAAAATGTGTCCGGCGCGATGAAACTAGATATACGTGGATAACGTAACTCTATACAGTATCAGGTTCCTTATAAGATCATAATCGGTAGATGTATTAGCGCGTACCTTTCGGTGCAAGTTAAGAACAAAAAGAGGTCACACTTCAAAAAAGCGGGTAGTCAGTAGGCGCTTGTGTAAGTAAGTATATACAGGGTGTGTCAGAGCCGTTCTGAACCCATTACGATGATTATGATTATTAATTCATTCACATGAAAATTTTATTAATATTCCTCTGTAAAAAATCAATTTTATTGAGTTGTTATTCAATTTTTCATACAAATATTGAATAATTTAAAAAAAAATGACAATTAACTGAAAACCTTAAGCAGAATCTGTGGTTTCAGGCCTTGGGAAATTTTCAAATACATCCTGTATAGCAAACAGATCAAGTCTTCTGTTTTCTAGATTATACTAAAACGCTCATGTCATTCAAAACGATACTTATATGCCATTTATAAAAAAACACTAGATTTGCAGTTGCTAATAAAAAAGGGTTACCTGTTCGTTTGTATAACATATACATTGAATTTTCCGTCGTAACACCATAACAATAAGGTTTACTCTTAAGTGTCGATACTGAATGACGGTGCACCAGGCTATATTTTGAATTATGACCTTTGAATGGCGCACTTATAATGAAACTTGTATGCATAAGTAAATACGTAAGTGAACAATCTACTTAACAGTAATTTCTCTTCCACTCTCTCTAATCCGGCGCTTGCTTGGAAGAGATCGTTGTTAGCGATCCCTTCCAAACGAGAGCTCAATAAAACCCCCGTTGTGTGCTATTTTTATGTTATTATATCACGTTATATTTCTATCTATGGTGTATAATAAAGACTCAGATTATAGAAAAAACTGACTATAAGTTATTTTATGAAAAATCTTTATTCCACTTAGTTGCACAAAAGGCGAGTTAAATGCCTGAGACATGCACTAACCGTTAATCTTTACGTTGAACACAGAGATGCATTGGGAGGCGCAATGAGAGATGTAAATATAACTTAAACACACATACACTTATAATGTACACATACAATGATTACAACTACATACATACATACATATAATTAAATATACATTCATATATATATGCATATATACTTTAACAGCTAATGAAAGCGCATTGTTAAATTTTATTTGTCGCTAGCTGTCATTACTTGAACCATATTTATCCCTTGCATATAAGTCGCCTTAAACACTTATATCCTCGTATAAAGCATTGTGTTGGCAGTTAATTAACCCGAGCAAGATTTACTACATACTCTGCAGCGTGTGTCACAGATGATATAATGGGAACCACAGAAGTAAAAAAAGTAGACCGGGCAAAACACATGTTTCGGGAGAGTTCAGCGAGCTAATATTATTTATTTATTGTTCATTTATATCAAGCAACAAAGGACCTTATAATATATACCAAAAATTGTAACTTAACTTATTTATAACTAGCGACCCGCCATCGCATCTCTTCAGTTTATGAGATTTTTTTTTTCAAAATTTCCAAATAAAATATAGCCTATATTAGACACGGATAATGTAGCTTCTTATTTGTGAAAGATTTTTGAAATCGGTTCAGTAGTTCCAGAGATTACCCCCAACATTCCCTCAAATAAACACACAATTTTAGTTAGTTATTATGTTAGTATAGATTTCGTTAAGTTTTCCTTAACTTGTGTGTATCTTTAATAAAAATAAAACATATTTTTTTAACAACATTGCTCCTAATTTCAAATTAAGATAGTACTCAAAATTACTTTCTCTATTTTCATTAAATTTCGCTCATGTAAGTTATTTTATGTATTTTTTGCAAATAACAAATTCCCCGCGCAGATTAAGAATATTTTATGTCACTCAAAATACATGCACTTGACCAGTCTACGTATATTTATCTCTGTGGTGAGAACACATGACTTCGGACTGGTTTTAAAAAATCGATTATAAATAACGAGGTTAATTGAAAAAATTGTGCATTAAAAAATGTTTAAAAAATGTTTTAATTACACCTACGATTGAGACATGCGAAACTGGAATTCAGTATATGATAAAGTATGATATATAGGTAGATGTTTAAATCATGTTAGACTACTCAATTTTCTTCTTTAATTTAAGACAAGCAATACTTATTAAATATCAATACACTAATTAAGAATTTCACTTATTACCAGTGTTTTTTTTTTTTTCGGATTGACTAAATTCTTGTATCCCTAGTGGCCTTTCAAGTTGTTTAATTTAGGGCGAGCGCAGAAGGCGCTCAGCCGGTAAACTATTACCTCATAGAATCATTGTTCTCATAGAATTAGCACGTTGAAGTGGCAGTAAGCAGGTCATATTTGCCGCAGGATCGATAACCGTTGGGTTAGACGAGTCACGTACCTCCGGGCAGGTGCACCGCACGAACCGACGATCGTGTGTGGTGGCGTATATCCAGGCCTATATCCAGCAGCGGGGAGATATAGCCTACTGTATGGTACTAATGTTGTTCTTGTCAAATGTCGAGTTGTGTAATCCGTATTTTTATACTAGAGGTGGCAGACAGTCGGCTGGCCCACATGATGGCAAGTGGTCGCCGTCGTTTACGAACACCAGCAACACCAGTTCTGTGTAAGTGCGGAAAAATCCGCACTTACGGAGAACTGGCTGGTGTTCGCACTTACCGGTTCGAATTGGCACCGGTGAATCCACCCTGGTTTCGCTGAAGTGGCATTATATGTATACGGCGTGAGAATGAAGTGACAGTCTACAAATATTGTGATTTCCAAGGAGACCTGAAGATGACCTAGGTCCCTCTGCATTAGTTTAGTTTCCTCAAAGCAAACGAATTTTTGTAATCGGTCTTGTAGTTTTTTTTCGGTATAGATTACTTATTATAAATATATATCTCATACACCTACGTAAAATAGATATTATTTTTACGCGATAGAAATATTCATGACTTTATTATTACGTGTGTAACGCACACTATCTCGCCGAGATAAGACGATATACATTGAATGAAATCGTGAGGTGCGTAGGCGGACGAAATTACGAAGTGGCCGCTCTAATGATTCGGACACATCTCATTTTAATGACTACGTCAGCTACAGCGTAATCATTTATAGTCAGTGGGGTTGTCAACGCCATCTTTTATACTTTAAATTTTAAACTGTATTATTGAGTAATTGAAAAATATGTTAAAAGAAACTTAAGGATTTTGAGAAAAAAAAAATACATTAAACGTCGATATAGATATATGTACATTATTGACCACCAAAATTGTATAAAGTAATTATGTAGGTAAGTTAAACCTTATCGCTGAAGCGATTTAGAAGTTTGTTCGTGGATTAAAAATCTTCGAATAGGTACTTTGCAAATCAACACAACAAAAGTAATAAAAATAATTGAACTTTAAATATTAACGTCGAATTCTGGGGAGTATTCCCATCCTGGCCCGACCTCTTGTCAGTGTAGCAACGTGGCCCGATATTTTTTATTTTTAGTTTCAACGCGTCCTAAATTGTCGGGCCAGGTGTAGTCGTAAAAAAATATAATTGATTTCCCTTCGTGGCTCTAGTTATTTTTTACTTTAAATTTGTACGGTCTACAAACAAACACGTTTATTATTTTTACTCTATTAATTACTTATTTGTCTTTGCCTCCATTCTCCCTTGCGGTCAGTTCTATTTTTGAATCTACACTTATCTATTTTAAAAAGCATTAATATACATACGTACGTATACCTATGTAAGTAGATCAATTAAAAAACTGGTTCAAATGTCAAAATCGCCGGCTTAAATCCCAACGCATCTTATGTGGGGTATCTAACAGTGTAACAGTTCACATCGCCACCGCGGCGGCCATAAATATCTACTACGCGTAAAGCATCGGGGCTGTCACAGTATAAATTAGTAAATAAATATATTTATTTATTTTAGTTAAATTTTGTTAACATTTGTGTTAACAATATTAGACGGTATTAACAATACTATATAGTATTGTTAATAGAAATGTGACAACAAAAAGAACAAAAACAATGAAAATACTGGTTATTTTTGTATTTTAGGTATTATCTACTGGTTATTTTAAATAGGTCAATTAAAAAAAATACACAGGGAACTCAATTTTTATTATTTTAAAATACCTACTTGATTTTGAAATATTAAAATATTATACAGTGATTACTTATAAAATTCATTCTTGCCAATTATAACTTCAATAAATGCCAGTGTTATTATTTGTTTCTGTTGACTGTAATATAGAGTAAAACTAGCAGCAGGACAGGTTGCAACCAAATTTTTACAGGTGGGGACACGTTAGCCCTATTTTAAATAAATATTGAAAATGATCCAGGTTCGAGGGTCAGGATGGGAATACTGCAATTCTGGTTATCAAATACAAGTAGGTATTTTCTCTATAAAACAGTGACGACACTAATTAATCAAAAGATAAGGCGTGGGTAGTTGCACTTTAACGCTTCATTAGACGAAGGGTGACCGCTAACCAATGTGGTGAATTGACTAATCAGGATCAAGTTAGTTTTTATCCAACTACGGCGAAGTCAAAAGAAAAGTGATGTTTCTACTAATCAGACAATCAGAAGCCGGTAAAATCTTGTAGAATTGTTAAGTTGGATGATGTTGAACATTTCGTATTTCATTATGAAAGTGTTTTTCTCACTCTCTGTATCTAACAAGCAGACGCCTGTCTGCCATATTAATTTTGATTTTCATTTTATATTATTTTTTCGTGGATTTTGATTAAAAATTAATTGGCTCCCCGTGGAAAATAATCAATTTTCGAGGAAAAAAGATAGCCTTTTCCGGTTTTCAGGTTTTCCTTTTCTCTACCAAATTTCATTAAAATCTTTTCCGTAGTTAGTCGTGAAGACGTAACAGACAAACAAACTTTCAAATTTGTAATTTTAGTGTATATAATCTTATTGTGGATAATGCACTAAAATTGCTCATAATCCCTTGAAAATTACTAAAAACAAACTGACCTGCATTGACCTTTTAATACTAAGACCATGATAACGTGTCAAAGTTTTCACCTTCCACCGCAAGACGGCTTCATATTATAAAGGCTTGTGTTCACTTGCCGGCGTTAAGGCAGGGCGCACACCAGTTCTATAATTAAAGTGGCCAGGGGAAGATAAATAACGAACTGTCCGAGTTTTTACCGCAAATGTCATTATCTCGAGCGACTCTATCAGCCATCACTCGATTACTTACTTGGGATTTATATGGAGTTGTTAAACCCACCTTTGCGGTGTTTTATTTTCATAGCTCTTTATTTTTCATACTTAAATTCAGACGTTAATTGCAATCATACATACAATTGTATAGTATAAAGATTAAGGTTATATTAAATTAAGTAGATACAGTTAAATTTTAAACTTTAAGGTCCTGCAATTCCACTGGTGATTTTTAAGCTATATTTAAGCAATTCTTTTATATTGTAAAGAAAAATTTAAAACTTCCTTGAAGCATTTGCTTTAAATAAGTTTTCAGAAATAACTATAATTAACTTTATCGTTATTGATTTTTAGTAGCAGAATACTAAAAAAATATTTTAATCATCAAGAAATGACATGAAATCTTTAATAATTTATTAGTTATATAATATTTTAAAAAAAATATAGAACAAACTATATTTCTTCCTCTCAGCCTTGTGTTTCATTAGTTTTATGCTTTATTAGTTATATTAGTTTTATCCATTACACTACATTAGAGTATGTACTTTATTTCTCACAACTTTCGATTCGAGGACAATGGTGCTGGTTGTAAAATTATTTACCGTTTACTGTATTACTAGATTAAGTGAAGTAGCTATTGTATCTCCAAATGATTTACTAGGGGAGGCCTGTGCCCTGCAGTGGCATGTTTAAAAAACCTAATATTCTCACTAGTTCAATTGATCAGTAAGACTAGCTAAGTTTGTTTTTCTTAATGAAAATAAAAAACAAAGAATCCAATAACGTATAAAATTTTGGAGGTGTCAACAACTCTATATCACATAGCTCGGTCGTGTGACAGCGTAGCGCATGAATAATCGAGCGGTCCGAGTTGATGAGAGCGCGTGAGAGCTTTTTTGTGCAGTGTGCAGGCCGCCTTAGTATTTTATTGGCTAAGGAAAAAAATGACAAGAAACAAATAATTATAATTGGATGTAAAAAAATGACGTGTTTTAACCGCTTGGGTACTGGTGGGGTGTTGGTAGATGTTATTAGCACTTATTAAAATGTAACTTTTCTTGGCCTTTGTTTGTTGTCTATTAAATTAGTGTTGTGGTGTTAGCCGGCCTTAGAATACCACTACCCTTATCTCTATTCGCTACTACAAGTGAATTATTTAAACATAAAGAAACATTGTACAAAAGGTGGACTTAATGCCTCCTGGCATTCTCTGCCAGTAAACATTAGATTAAACAGAAATACTTATTGATTGCACGGCGGTGCATCGTGCAATCACTGAAAATTACACCACATTTAAAAGAGTGGATTCGCCAACCCGCTTGAGCAGCCTGACGTTTTATGGCCATATATTCCTTAATCTGCAAAGGTGGGCAGCGCATCCGGGGGAGTGCCTACGTTTGTCATTCTGGACCCATGTTGGCATGTATCGCGGATGTCTATGGACGACAGCATCCCCTTACCATCAGGTGGACTGTATGCTGGTTAGCCGCCTTTTTTTCTATAAAAAAAATGCAATCCTCATGTACCTGCGTATGAAGAAGCCTGTGTCCAACAGAGGATGAAGAAATTGGCGCTGGTTACGGTTATTTACTATGAGGCTAAGTTTATTTTGACTACAAGTTAGAACCATCACGGGTAAAACAGAAGAGTGTTAAATTAGAAGCCGAATTTTTCGTTGTTATATTTAAGTTTTTAATTTTTGTTATTAACATTTTTGTTATTCGTTATTTTACCTGTGATGGTTCTAACTTGTAGTCAAAATAAACTTAGCCTACTTACATAATTTAGTGTTGTTTGTAATATTAAGGGCCTCCCCTTGCGATCACGAGGGCATTATTGATGATAATCCACTAGGCAAGACCCAATTGGTGGATACATATACTACTGACAAGTGGGCTGTTTTCCTTCAGCACCGATTTAGTGAAAAAGAATAAAAATGAATAAAAAATAAATAAATCCGTACTTAAGTTGAAACTCAGTGGTACGGACCAAGAATTGAACTTACGACATCACGTTTGTGAATCTTATTTTACGTATACTGCGTATTTTTGATGAAATTTATTAAGTTTAATGAAAGTAACAAAATCATTACTCACCTTTTGCAGTCGTACATTTAAACATATCTGAAATACATGTAATACCTACCATAAAGCAATACCTATCGTGATCAACGAAGCAAAAACAATTAATTACATTTTTGAAAATGCAATAAATAAAAAGAAACGGATAATCAAAAATGACTCAAGTATATTAAAAAGCACTGTTTATGGAAATGACAAGTTTTACCCAACAATTACATCAACTGTGTTGATAATTGATCAAAACAGATAATTTTGATGATTTCGCAAATTAAAGGCGATTAAAAGTTTACATTTCATTATTTGTGCCAATATTTTTTATTATTTTATGGAAATCGTAATTATAAATGCATTTTGTTTGCAGATGTCCGTGGAGCGGTCGAACTGCACCCAAGGCAGTTTGTAGAGGTAAGTTTTTTTTATCATTTGATAATTATTTTCTTATTAACTGCTCTGAATTTTTAAACAGAACTGGCAGAGAATAGATAATTGAACAGCCAGAATGGTTTAGAATGAATGTATTCGATATCATCGTCCATCGGCAACTAATTAGCAGACCAGGCCTAAACCCCCTCCGTCCATGCCCTAAAACGCATATTTTTTCGTTTAGTACAACTTATTTTTTTTTATTTAATTCATTTGTTTCATTAATACAGATGAAATATACACACATACAGTACACAAACAATAAATATACAGAAAATTGTTTATTAGTATATGCCAATGTAGGATTTTATATAACGGTAACAATTAAATACTGTATAATAATTGCAATATCAGTAATAGAAATGTTTCGAAAAAAAAATGCTTACGAATTCAATAAATGACAAATCGATTGATAATTGTTTTGTCATGTTTAAATTTTAATAGTGACGATGAAATATTAATAGAACTGTAGCGGGGAAAATTAGCACGTTTTATGTCATAAAATGAAATTAATGTATGCCCATTCTACTTATGTACGTATATCTATGGCAGAAAAGAGTACTTTGTGTAGTCATGTTTTATGGTAATGTTATAGGCGACAGTCAACACACACCTTGCCCTCGCAGTCAATATCAAAATGTATGGTTCTAAACCCTTATACTCTTTAAACGCTAGGCAGTTCAACAATGAACACTAAAACCGATCCAGTACTTTTAAAGATCGGCACGAGTACAGAGCTTAGATTATAGCTTCAATTAGTCTTTTTTTATATTTATGAACGAAGGCGGCAGACGAGCATACAGTCCACCTGATGGTAAGTGGATACTGTCGCCCATAGACATCCGCGATACATGCCAACATTAGTCCAGAATGACAAACGTTGGCACTCCCCCGAATGCGCTGCCTACCTTTGGAGTTACAGGAATGGATTTGGAGAAAGGGTTAGGAAAATGGGGAGGGATAGGATGGGAATGGGCTCTGGCACATCTCACTCACTACTGAAACAGTTACATTGCAAGCGGGGTTGTCAGGTAATCGGGGATTTATCGGCAGTATTCGATTTTCCAAGGCCTTACAGAAGTTACAGGGGATGATATTACAATGCAACCAGATTTATCGAGTATCCTTATGACATTGTCTTGTACATGAGGGATATATTAAAACGCCACCCTGATCGAGCGGCTTGGCGAGTCCACTCTGTTAGAGGTGGTGTATTTCTTCGGCGCTCGTTGGTTATCCCTATTCATAAAAAAATATTATTATTATCAATAATATTAGTTATTATTTTTTAATTTTTATTATTATTGAATAAGACTCGATAGAGCGGTGATAGCCTAGGCGTATCTATACTCCACTCACATTCGTGTGATTGTGAGTTCACACCCCCCTAGCCCGTACCAATGAGTTTATACGTAAGTACGGATTTTTTAAAAATTATTACTCGCTCGTCGTTGAGGGAAAACATCGTGAGGAAACCCGCATGCTCCAGAAACAAACAAAAAATGGAGCAGGTGATCCACCAATCCGCACTGCGTCTGCGTGGTGGATTAAGGCCCGAAACCCGCCAGTGATTTACTAGGGCAGGCCTGAGCCCTACAGTGGGACGATATAGGCTCTTACAAGTACAAGTACATTGTTTAAACTTACATAGAAATTAAAAAAACAATACGCATAAAACATATAAGGTTAATATTATTAAAGGTTCCCTAACTGTGTACGGTGCGGAACGGTCGAAGGTGTCCACCACTTGTTGGTGGAATGTGCCCGGAACAAAGGGGAAAGAGAGGTACTAATACGGACTCTCAAACTAAACAGAATGGATGTAGTTGAATTTAACAGAATTTTAGCAGAACCAAACTCAAAAGTTGCCCCATTACTGTACAGGTTTGTGAATCTTCATTGAAGGCTAATTTTTATTTAAGTTGTTCTCGTTTTTCTTTTGAGTTTGTGTAGTTTAGGTTATGGTGGGGATGGCATATGTATCAAATCCTCTAAATCCCACAGAAGCTGGCCACGACTGGCCACGTTACCCCTCTCTCACAGAAGACTACCATATAATGGTACTGCATTACCTACTTTATCGTATTTCCCCAATGTTTCATGTTTCAGTAGTGAGCAAGATATGCCAGAGCCCATTCCCATCCCATCCCTCCCCATTTTCCCAACCCTTTCTCCAAATCCATTCCTATATCTACAAAGGTAGGCAGCGCATCCGGGGGCGTGCCAACGTTTTTCATTCTGGACTGATGTTGGCATGTATCGCGGATGTCTATGGATGACAGTATCCACTTACCATCAGACGGACTGTATGCTCGTGTGCCGGCTTTGTCTATGATAAAAGTAGAAAAAAGGTTTCATAATATTCGTACAGCCAGGAATTACAATTACCTTTGATTTATGTTTAACTAATTTTACTTAATTTGTTTTCTATATTATGTTAATTTATTTAAAGATAGAACACACTAGAGCCAGGGAAATGAACGTTGAGACTGGAAAAGCGCGGCAAAATGAAAAAAAGTTTATCATTAAATAAAAGTTGGGAAAATGATCTTGATACTTGAGTTCAATGGTAGACTAATACTAAAATGATATACAAAAAAGGTAGAGTATAAAGTACCTGTTTCACTTTATCATTTTAATACCTCTAATGGCAAGCTAAATAGTAGCTACCTGGATAATTTATAACATTAATTCCTATAAAACTATTTTTATCTTTACTTGGAAGTAGTTTTACTAATCATTTGCCTTAAGAACCTATAAAAATTGGCAAAGGTTATGCTGATAAGTGTTGGCAGCACCTGCCTCCTCAAATTTTATAGCCGCAGGTTATTTATCCTTGTATATGTATTTATAGTGACATTATATTATGTAGTGCGGGTTATTAGTATACATTAACGAAAAATGAAACTTATACTCGTAACGTACCTAGCCGTTATTAGTTACTTGAATATTTTCTTTCGGAATGGCTAAATTCTTGTGGCCCTAATGGCCTTTTAAGATTCACCGGACATGTATGGTTTAGGGAGAGCGCAGAATGTTCTCAGCCAGAAACAGCAATGAAGGTCGGCGGAAGGAACTGACCTTGGCTTAGCGAGGGTACCGCGGGATCGCGAGTCGGTGAGAAAGATACTTGAAGATGGCTGTACTATACTTACAGTTTCTATAAAAAATATGAAAAGTTATAAGTTGCAAAAACGTTGAATTATGCCAAAATTAAATGTAACTTTGTTGTTTTATTTGCATGTTTATGCAGTTAGTGCATTAAAAACAGTCTTCCACGTAGCACGCGTTATATTTTACAGTTGACATGACATATCTGACATAACTTCTGTGTGGAATCACAACAATCAGTGACTAGCAAACATTTTGTGGTCCTTCGAGCCGGATATGAATGTGGCGTGCATATTAGGTATTAGTATCCCGTGCAGCTTATCAATTTATTCAATAAGCGGTAAGCTAGCGTCAACCGCAAATATAATGTTGTAGAACAACCTCTTCATTTAGTTAGAGCAATGAATATGAACTTTAAAGTCATCGTACTTACTTGTTTACGAACGCAAAAAAGGTTTGTGCAGTCTTTTAAATCTAGCTCGATTAGAATGACAGCTGTTAAAGTGTCATAATCTATACATATAATAAAATTGTATCAGGCCGATGTCTGTACATTATAGATATTGGAAAAAAACTAATAATATCTGTATTAGAGCAACAGAAGTCAAAACAACAGTTTTTAGAAATTTTGTCTGTCTATCTGTCTGTCTGTATGTTTTTACACTGCATGGAATTGAATGCAGTTTTCACCGATGTATTGCTAGAGGTCTAACTTAAAATATAGGCTCCATTTTACCGCAGGAAAATATCTTATTCCGATTGTTTTAAATTTAATAAACCGAAGCGAAGTGAGGGCGGGTCGCTAGTTAATCTATAAAAAGTGTAAAATCACAGGTTTTTACCATTGGTACACGCACGTTATTTGTAATGATAACGATAAATAACACACATAGTCGATAAATGAACACATTACCTTTATTTGATCATTATTGTTCCCGTACTATTCGATGCACTTTGACAGCTGTCATTTTAATCATACTAGATTTAAAAAACTGTAATTATGGAGTGCTCTCTTGGCCAATGCTTTAAAGGTGGTTTTACTGTACCTTGTTTAAACATGTCAGTAGCAGAAACTGGTCTGCTTACGTCAATGACATACATTAGTACCTATCTCAGTTAATTTTAATGCCTCTAATAATTGAACGTCAAGTCTAGTTTATATTCGTTATTACAGAAAATTATAAACCATTACTTTTGTAAATATGACTGAGATAAGTGATGAGCTTCCATCACACTTTTGAAACGAAGGGGACTTTTATTAATTGTAACATGTGAAAGTATACTAACCTATAAATTTCCACTACAGGGCATAGGCCTCTCTTGTGGTTACTAAGGAGCTCCAGGCTCTTAATAACTGCGACTTGGCGAGTCCACCCTTTCTGGGATATTATCATACCAGATTAGATTGCAAGATGTAGGCTTATCCCAAGGATCTGGTACCTGGATATCCCACACGGTTACTAACTTTGACAGTTGGTCCATGTATATTCTTGAGAATGAGTCATGCTTGTACCCGGAACGCGTCGACATATTTGTATATAAGTTCGTTATTAGTCAATTGCAATTCTGCATATAATTTATTATTACAGACTGCAAAATTGAATTCGATAGCGACTATAATATATGCATAAAAGCCTTCCTAGCACAAGGTAACGTGTCTTTCATTATTGCATCGTATATCTAATGCAGCTTTACAAGTAACGTCCGATACTGTAAATTCTGTTATTCTTTATTCTGTTAATTTCTTTACTTTAACATTCTCAATAGGGTTATTAAATAAACCAAAAAAAAATGTAAATGAGAACGAAAGTTTTTGTTGCTAATTACACGTAAGAATCAATGAAATATTCCATTTATCAGTTTACCCAACCCACCTGCTATATACATCGTAATGCACGTAAGTGCACGAGACAAAATTATATATAATAGTAATTATTTAGTATACTGTTTGTTTGTTTAATGTTTCAATAATGCGTTCTACGCATCAGTAACTCTTATTTGTTGTGTAGGGGGTAGCATGGCCGCTTAATTCACGTTGCGTTATACACGATAGAATACGACAACGTAATGTATTTGCTGGACGACATAACTCGTCTGTATGAATTTTCCTTTTAAAAATTGTCCCTAACTCATCGGTGAGGGAAAACATCGTGAGGAAACCCGCATGCTCCAGAAATAAAAAAGGTCTGGAGTATGTGATCCACCAATCCGCCCTGGGCTCGCGTGGTGGATTACGGCCCGACCCGAAACAAGTGATTTACTAGGGGAGGCCTGTGCCCTGCAGTGGGGCGTTATAGGCTGATACAAACGAGTATATATACGATTATACATTAAGCGGGTATTAATAGCGTATTTATTTACCTATTGTAATTTACTCGACATTTTGTCCATTAACTATGGTTACAGGCTGACACTGTCAAATTGACACTGATATTGTCAGTTCGTGGCTGGTGTAACACAGCCAAGTAACTTAGGTAAAAGTTGAGATAACTATTATGTCGCGCGCAGTCGCATTAAAGTGTAAAAGGAACATTGTCGCGCTCATCATGTTGCCTTTGTCCAATAAAAATTGTAAATTGACATATTAAGAAAAACATGCACGTATGTTCGCATTTTATAGACCCCTAAACTAGATTTTTAAAAGTCATCAATGAGTTTTATTGTATCTTATTATAATAATTTATTATATTTGTATTAACATATGTAATAAATTACATTATAAGTGTGTCATAAAATAGGCATTTAACACTAGCGAGCGAATTATATATGTATAATACTCTAAAGAATGCGACGAAATTATCATATCGTCTTCGTTTTTACATATCTTCAGAATTTTGTACATTGAGCATGTACGGCAGATGTGGTCTGAGTTAGACCTGTGGCAGGTCGAACAAGCGATATTGTAGACGAGTTGAAGGAAGTCATCAAACTGGGAAGTGTTTGTTTGGACGTCCTCTGATCAAGTGGAACGATAATATTTAAAGTAAACTGGTAGTGGCTTCATGAGAAGAGCAGGGATCATGTGTTATGAAGACTGAGGAGACAAATATAGAGGATCTGATTTTTACGTTTAGGAGAAGCTGAAAAGTAAGGCTGAACGAGGGTCTGTTATTCGCATTAATTTCTATAAAAATATATCAATGCGTCTGCGATCAACTGTCCATCTACTAGACACTATAAGCATTGTCCTCTGTATGTAGTTGATACAGGTATGATAACGTATATGTACAATTGTATACACCAGTTAACGGTGAACGATAAGGTATGCGATATCGTTAAAATCGTATTACCAACGATTACCCTTTACGGTTGATGAGGAATGAGGATCCACTCAATTAAGGAGACGTGAGCAAACTTACAGATTTCGATGCTTAACCTGTTTTAGTGCCAAAAGCCACTTATGAGATACGTTGTTGCAGGCGAGGGGAAATTAGTTATTTTTTTTATACATTGTTAATTCATAACGCCAGTGGAGCATCTTGCTTCCATGTTTAGCTTCCATTTTGCTCCGTATAAAAGTCGAACCCCGTAGTGGCTGGATGAGAAGAGCAGAAGGACGGTAGGTTTGATCTCGTTTAACCAAGTCTATCTCCATGTTTATGATAAATAGATTACACAGTCATATTGGCATCAGTTTCACAGCACGGCGTATTATTTTATTATTGAGGATATAAGGCTCTGCGCATGGGCTTGTAACGCTGCGACAGTTCGCTATCAATGTCTATGGTCTGCAGGAATCTGAGGATGGTATCACAGCATGGAGTAAGAGACACAACTTACCGTTTTCTGCCTCTGCTGCTGCCTGCCTAAAAACGTAGCTAGACAGACACCTGGTGAGAAACAGCTTATGCCTTCTTACTGAACTACTTGGTGATATGGTGAACATTTTTCTCCAATACTTAGTTCTGTTCCAGTTGAACCACAATAACCCCACTTCCGAATAAGCAACAAAACCAAGTTTAATTTAGTAAACACGACAATAAAGTGTGCGGTGCGTGACTTACTTTGAGTTAAAATGTAACTTTACATTGTAGGGGTTAATAATAACTGGCAATGTTCTCCAGAAACGCCAACTTTGTTCGGTTTGAGGTAACAATGAATAATAAAATACGTATTTACTTTCACACAAATAAGTTCTCGAGAAATAGAAAGCTCGATTTGTTTTAAAGGCTTTTTAAAAAATTGGAAGTCTGGAAGCAGAGCTTGGGACGATTACAACTTTAAAGCGCTTTACATAGGAATATTTTGTTTCGGCTCTACTCTTATAAAACCGATATTTTATTAGTTCTGTTATGGAACAGTTCTTAAATTCATAATTCGATATCCGTCCACTGCAGACATACTTACTTACTACGAATAACATCATCTCATATCGGTTATAGGCCACTTCTTACAATAATTACGAGGAGCATTTTTCGAATATAATTTAAGCATAAATCGAAGAGTGGATGCATTGCACTTCGGTGACTGATGGTCAATTGTGAAAAATGTAGAAACTTAACATTGGCTTAATGCACAATTCTTCTTCAGATCACTTCGTTTGCACAGAATACACAGAACGCAACGTCTCTCCGTACCTTTAGAGGTCGTAAAATGTTTTTTTTAACAGAATATCCGACCAAAAGGAAAGTGTCATGTGGTTGTGGGCAACCTGAAAGAGGCGAAACCGACAGTGAAATGCCAACTGAGATTTTTCCAGAAATTTCTTTAACATTTTAAGACTGTTGTTAATGGTATACGCCAGGTCGGCGGCGCACTCACAATCGCCGATCTTGGAAATATCCATGGGCAGCGATGACTACTTGCCATCATGTGAACTGCCCGTCAGTCACCTCTTCTATAAAAAAACTAATCACTAAGTCGAACGATTCTTAACTTGTACAATTGTAACTAGCTTTATTTGTCATAAATTCTTCTTATCACTCAAAGGTTGCCAGGAAGAAATCGCTTTAGCTCCAAAGCCGCCCGTTGCACGGTTTAGTTACTTGTTTTGTTTTTTGTCACATTTGTTGAAGGACAATGAAGCGTCATTCTGTTCTGGCGGTAGAAAATGTTGTTAAATGAGACCTACCATAGATTTTACTTTTCGAAATAGCAACGTTGTAAGAAAGTGAAATGAACTATATAGGTAAGTAAGTAAGTATCCAGTACATGCTCGAACAAATGCTACTGATTTGTTCGTGACTGGCGTTTGTTTATTGTGCAAATTACCGAGTGTTTAGAATTCCATAGGGTTAAATGGAGCTGTTTAACTCCATACTTCGCTGGACCTCGTTTTTTGTTACTGTTTATAGGCATTTTGTTATTTATAGGCGGTTTGCAAAGACTTCAACAATGGGATTCGATATCAGCTTATGACGTTCCACTGCAGGGCACAGGCCTCCTATAGTAATATAGTAAAGGTTGAGGGTCACCTACATGGGTAAGGGTACGTGGATTTTCTCACAATCTTTTTCTACATCGTTGTCAGTATTCATTGAACAATCATGTAGGTATTTAATGGTACGGACCGTAGTTTGAACTCACGACGTCCCCAATATATGAGTTAAGAATAATCCTGGCTATCACCTCAAGTTTATGTCAAGACTGTATGAGGACAGGTCTGCCCTAAGAAGAAAAAGCATTAGTAGCATTTTTAATGACTGTTATTTAAAACATTTAAAACTGTTATTTTTCTGTTTATTTAAAACAATGGTTATTCTTTTTATTTTATCTAGAAATGGAAATGGCTTGATTTTAAATTAATGAATGTATTACCAACAGTTTTTGCATTTTCTCGAAACTCAACCAAATACACTTACGCCTTTTTTCCTTTTTTTTTTAATTTTTACTAGAAGTGATGACGCCTAAACCTACTGGTAGATTTCTAACTTTTGTCCTTTAAGAAATCTTATAAACTTTTGAGGCCAGTCAACTTAGAGACGGGGTAAATTTGTCATTTAATAGTCTTTAGTATATGTTAGTCTTTAGTCTTTAGTATATTTAATATAAGTTAGGTCTTTGTCAATTTTAAAATCCTTACAAATCATTTTCTATGTTTATGAAATGTCTACCGTACCATCAGCCAGTGTCTCTCCATTGCTTGATATAGATCTGCTGCGGCCTCTCCTAAGGACCGCCACCACACACGGTCTTCCGCTCCTCATCCATCCACTACCGGCCACTTTCTTCAAGTCGTCAGTGCACCTGGTCGCAGCGTGCCCCACGCTACGTCTCCCGGTATGGGGTCTGCATTCAAGGACTCGTTTCCACCATCGGTAATTGGTCCTGCCACTTCATCTTGCTGATTCTTTGAACTATGTGAGCAGCACTAGTCCTTCGTTATGAAATGTCTACCCATTATAAAATGTCTTCCTATTATTATTGAACCCGATATAAAGTTACCGTTCCATCTGTCCATAAAGTAAATAAAAGGGATGCTTATTTGTTTTTCTGAAAGCCAATAAATTCCCTTCAATACAAGCTTGTAATCCCGTAATATATATCCACATATAGCCGTATATATTGAACAAATTGACCACAGTTCACACAATGCTGCATCGGCTGGAAAAAATTGTGGAATTATTCAGAAAGCAGTATAAATTGAGTGTCGCCGGCGGGTTTGATCTCGGTTCTAAGAAGGGCTAGGGCCTGCGCTTGCGCATACCGAAGCCGGGCTACCTGTTTAAGGGGACGCGGCTATAGAATTGAAATTTTGTCACTTGTGTCGGAACATTACTTTGTTCGTTTGTTTTACTGGTACACATTTGTAGCTGTAGTATTAGTCACTTAAGCTTTCCAATAAATACAAATTTATTTGCAGTTTATTATCAACTTATTCAATAGAGACGGCTAGATGGTACCAACCGCAAAAAACAACATTGTAGAACATTTACTTGTTCATTTTGTATCACTGAACATAAACTTTAGTCACTTTAAAAGTTATTTGCATACTGCATAATGTTCAGAGATTGTTTTTAGAATGTTACATAGAAGTGAGTACTTATCGCCGGGTAGTGTCGGTCCGGCTTTAATATGCTTACACTCTACGACTGAGCTGCTAATTTGACTAAATAAGCTTCATGCCGTGTGGAGTCGGCTGGCTATAAAATACCACATCCATTTCTTCCCGTGGGTGTCGTAAAAGGCGACTAAGGGATAACAAAGCCGCTTAGGAACTACACCACCTCTAAAAGAGTGGGCTCGTCAACACGCTTGACCAGTGTAGCGGTTTAAGGCCATACACCCCCCATGCACTAGCATCCATCCCCCATTGCATTACAAGCGCTCATTGTTAGCTAAATAACCGGCGTCTAAGGCAATCGGCAAACTGTTAGCTGCAAACTACATATTTACCTAACGGTCATTTTTTTAAATTACAATAATTAGCTATAATTAACAATAGTAAGAACTTTATGTTAGAATAGGCGAGCCATTTACATAGAAATAAGTATGGGAATAAAAGGCATGTGACCTACCTACTTTTCGCCAGTTTGAAAAATTCTCGATTTTGCAGCCGCTAACCAAACCAAAATATATTGATAGAAGATATCATCAAAACAATCAGAAAATGTTCTTAGGTGAAAACCTCTAAAACGTCTCTAAACTGAGATAATTAAAGTCAAAGTTAGTTATAGCTTTAATATTAATTATCTCATTTTAAAAGTTTTTAACCAAGAGCATGTTTTGTTTATTTTTGATGTGTTCCAAAATATTTTATAAGGTTCAAATCAAATGCTTTAAGTTAAAAGTTTCTAAACCGTCTAAAAGCCGAGATAATATAGAAAGTTATAACTTTCACCTTCATTATCTCAGTTCCGTGACGTTTTTGGAGATTCTACCTAACGACATTTTTGTTTGTTTTGACCAATCTATCGATTTATTAAGGTTTGATTGGCGGCCGCAAAATCGAGATTTTTTTAAAATGGCGGAAAGTAGGTATGCCAGGCTTCATATAAAAATCTCCGACCCCTTTCCCATTACATATCCAACTTCGCCTTAACACCTCATGCGATCCCGACACCGCTTGAATACAACATGCTAACGTGAATCATTTGTTATTGGATTATATTGTAGTGGACAATGTGTACGACACTTTATACTTGCGTATACTGGAAGGTAGACTTAGAGGCAACTCGGTAATAAGGAGGCATAATTTTTAAAATAAGACACTTATTTAGGCTCGCGTGTGGTGACGACCGGCTATACAATAGCACTATCCCATCTCTTCCCGTGGATGTCGTAAAAAGCGACTAAAGAATATCAAAGCGACTACCATAAGCCCTGAGGAACTAGACCACCTCTAAAAGAGTGGACTCGCCAACTCGCTTGACCAGCGTGGTGTTTTAGACGTTACATCCCTCATGCACGGAGACAATGCGCATGGATACTGAAAGGTCTGGTTTCATTGCATTGCATTGCATTTATGCTTGCAACATATCTAAAATATTGACGAACCGTACGTTCATACGATTACAACGCAGTGGATAATAAAAGAGCTGGTAACACTTAATGCAATTTGATACAGTTTTCACTATTGTGTGGGGTATTGTCTAAGACTGTTATGAAGTATTTTAATCAAAATTAATCTAGTAATTTTGAAACTCTAGTTGGTCTCTGGAGAATCCAAATGCATAACCACTTCTGATAAGATAAGATAAGATCTTATAAATATTTGTGAATATCGCACTATTAAGTAAATATTGTATATCTAACGGTATGAGAAGTACTCGTTTGGCTGTGGAACGAACTGTTTCAAGAGGTCTTGTCATTAAACTACGTTATGGGATTCTTCAAGAAAGCTGTGAATAGGATTTTGCAAGGTCGGCGGCGCACCCGCATACACCCATGTGTTGCAGGTGTTCATGGGCGGCGGTAACACTTAGCATCATGTGGGACCGCTAGCTCGTCGGGCTGCTGTACTATTATATAAAAAAAGAAGAAAATAGCTCAACTAATTCTATACAATTTTAAATATAAATAACACCTTATTACGGCAAATAGTTTCATAATAGAGCGGTTTTACATATAATACATACCAGTTTACCTTTCAATAGTTAAGTTTCATAATTATTGTATCAGTGTTTTTGTTTTTATTTATTTATGTTTATTTTTAAATAAATTACTGAAATAAGGTAACATGATCACCTATAATATTGCAGTCTCTTCTCATCCAGGCGTGAGAGCGCCCCACATTCCACAGAATATAGTAGATGCTTCTAATGAAATGCTCAAAACCGCTATGCGGTTAAAGTTTTCATGGTTAGTTGGAATTGATAAAACCGCTTGTACTCGTAGGTAACCGCTGCGGTAAGCGCACGCGGCGCAATTTGTACCTATTTATGCGGTTACTTGATTTACTTGTTAATTGTGACTACGCTTTTTTATAGAAACCGATTTTATAGAAAGTGGATACTGTCGCCCGTGGATATCAGCGATGTACCAACATCAGTCAAGAATAACAAACGTATGGTTGGGCCCGTCCCGGAATGCGTCGCCTGCTTTTGGAGATTTACTCGTAGGAATGGATTTGGAGAAAAAGTTGGGAAAATGAGGAGGGATAGTATAGGATTGGATGGGGGTGAACTCTGGCATATCTCACTCGCTACTGTAACACGTACGTACTGTACATTGGGGGAGTAGTTTAAAGTAGGAAATGCGGTATCTACATTTCACGGTAGTATTCTGTGAGAGAGCGGTAACTCGGCCAGTCCAGTGTGCCCAGCGGCTGTGGTATTGTAGCAAGCTTCCCCTCTTTCTTATTTTTTTTCAGTTAGTTTGTTTTTTTGACTTAAAATTTTCTTATTTCAACATTAGCAGTCTTGTTTTTTATTCTTTTCTTAATTATACAGTTTAATATCGTATATAAATTTGTGTGGAATGTCCGTAAATCTAAAAAAATAGACAGATTAAGTCATAATTTAATTATGTATACGACATGAGCCGGAACGATCAAAACCGCATTCTCTTCTACATGTCACGCGCCAAATTGACAAGTTTATAGGAAAACGTATACAAAAAGACAATATAAATCTAACACCTACACTAAGTCCATGACAATTACTTTATTATCGAGCTTGGCGATTTCTAACTCGATTTATTTATAGACCGACTGACTAAGCATCGAATGCACAATCGACTGAATAGAATTCCAAGACAGTGTATTTTTGGTATTTGGTGTCTGAAATTTTCATTTATTGACAAAAATGTCACCAATATTGCTAATATACACTAAAAGATAAACTATACGTTATTTATTTAGTTTATTTTTAGTATGTAATAGGTAAACCGAAAAACTGTTTACGGGATTATGAAAATTCCTTCATCTTTAGCTAGCTAAACTAATGCAAATGGACATAGGCTAGTTTGGACTATAAAATCGTATTTGTAAAAAAACAGTATTATTGCAATTTTTCCGAAAAAGGGGGCTCCGAGCCTTTTATGCCACCTGAGCGAAGTCGAGAGTTTTACATACTACTAGCGATAGTGTTGTAAAAATCAGTGCTAAACGCTGGACACTAGAACGTTTAGTGAGCGCTAAAAACCTTTAAAGACTCGAGCTTATAATTTAACCTTGACGTTGAGGTTAAAACGGTTAAGGTTTCAAAGGTTCATTAGCGCTGGCTTAGAGCTCGAGCGCTCAGCGCTAATTTTCATAACACTAGTTTTAAATACATTGATTCTTACGTGTATTTATGAATAAACGATTTATTCAAATATTTTTGGCTACAAATAAATATTTGCGTCGTTTTATTATGGATCACGGCCAACACCAAATTCCTAATTTTTATTGATTCACCACTCATATTATTGTTGTGTTGACGTGTTAATGTAAATTCACTTAATGTTTGTTGGCATCCAAAATAAAGTAAGTAACACATCGTTATTATTCAATTTATTTTTGTTTTAGGGACATTTTGTAAATTTTATTTGACCCACAGGTTCAATGACAGTTCTCTTTAGCGTTTATTGTTCAATTTATTTGGGGGGGGAGGGGGGGGGTGTTGAATTTGTTTTAGAGATAAATTACAATGAGAAAAATAAAAATTATTAAATTTAAGTAGATTTTTTTTTGTGATGGACAAATGTTTAATTCTACTTCATCAACCTGTCTCTCGACTGCTGTACACAGACGTCGTACGCTGAGTTCCCCCCCATACAGTCTCCATTCAAGGATTCATCTACGTCCTTGTCCTGCGCTAGAGAATGGGATATGAAAGAAAGAAAGAAAATATTTTTTTTAGCAACAACAATATTAGAAGACAATAATAAATTGAGCGGAAATTAAAAATAAACTGTTCGTCTGCCTACTTATTATCATATTTTTTTTTAAGTGGTAATGAACAGGCTGTGTTATACAGCCACTTCACTAGTTATGTGAGCTACGTCAAAGGCTCAACTTTTTTTGTTGAACTTCTTCACTTCGGAAGTTTAGTTCATTGACACCGAATTTAAATTTCACTCATGGCGTTACATTATACAAATAGTTTCACCTCCTAATTTTATAGACTAGTTTTATTATTCGGCGCTGCGTGTTTTATTCTTTACTTCCCTGCACCGTGTATGGAATACTCTAAACTGTATACAGACAAAATTACTCACACACTTCCTAAACAGACTTTTCTATAAATTTCGCCTTTATTTGTAAGACGCATAAGGCGTTACCAGATTGAAGTTAGTTGCAAATACTGTGCTCATCAACCAATTTATTTATGCGCTTTTCAAAGCGATATTACGTTAAATTTAACTCTATTTTTAAGACATTTGGTTATATATTTAGGCGTATACAAGTGGCAAAGTTAAGTTTGGTGTTGATCATGGCGTCAGGTCATTAAGTAGTCGACGCCGAAATGTAATAAAAGTCGGGAACATAAATAAAGTTACCGTGAATGAAAACAGTACGCGTATAGTATAATATAAGTATAACAGATTGGTAGTGAATGATATATTACGGTACAGTTCTGTAGATAAATTTATTGTGGATTAATAAATAATCCAGAGGCGATTTGTCAGTGGGGAATTTTAATTTGCGATGTTCGTCATTAAAGGTCCAATTAGATAAACAGGATTATACACATTTAAATACACAAATTTAATAATTATACACCATATTATAGCATCAGTCTATGTTTCTCCACTGCCGGATATAGGCCTCTCGCAAGGTTTGCCGAATGACGAACTTCCACAAGTCGTCGGTGGTAACCCGTGGGCGTGCCACACTGTTCTTCCCGAACCCGACCAGGTGGTCGCCTTTAAGGTCTACCTTTAAACTTTTCCGAAACATCCCTAAAACCGAGTCACACACGTGCATGATACAAATGTCGTCACATATCCTGTCCCTTATTTTCTCAGTTTGGTTAAAAACTTCGACACAAAGTTTTATTTTGTCTTCTAAGTTAACAATTAAGTTAACAGTTAAATTAACTGGTGGTTGGATGAAAATAATCTAAGATGGCGAGTGAAAATGTGGTGGCGAACCGTTAATCATGATTTTCAGAAGCCTTTAATCATAATTATAGCTACTTATGTTGACTTTTGCGGAGACTACTAGGGGGAGAGTGCACGCTGCATTCCCACAACCCTCGGGCACACTCGACTGGCCACGTTACCCCTCTCTCACAGAAGACTACCTTACTGCATTTCCAACTTTATCGTATTTCCCCAATGTACGTACGTATTTCGGTAGTGAGTGAGATATGCCAGAGCTCATTCTCATCCCATCCTATCCCTCCCCATTTTCCCAATCCATTCCTTAATCTGCAAAGGTAGGCAGCCCATCCGGGGCCGTGCCAACGTTTGTCATTCTGGACAGATGTTGGCATGTATCGCCGATGTCTATGGACGATGTCAATATCCACTTACCATCAGGTGGACTGTATGCTCATCTAGCCTTTTTATATTAACAAAAAAAAAAACAAAGTAGGAAAACACAGTGAAACGCTTTCCGCCAAATGAACTGACGACTTGAAGAAAATCAGTGGGTGATAAGCTGGGTTGTAAGATAACAGCGAAAGATTGTGTGTAGTCGCTAGCCTCAGTGGAGGTCATTATCCAGCAGTAGAGAGACACAGGTTGATTGTATGATATATTGCTATTAACATTAATTTAGTTACACGGACTTTATACTCGTTACTCCATACAACTCTTTACATGCAAACACAAAATGCATGCGAGTAGCGATAAAATATAAACTGAATTAAAATTGAATAAATACAATTAAAATAAGGTTAAATTACAAATTACTATAAGGACCATTAAACCATTTAATTTAACAAATATCAAAAGAGTCTATTAGATAGACTTGTTATTGTTAAACATGTCTGACATGTTAAATAAAACACCTTAAAAATAAAGACATGTTAAAAAACACGTTCTTGCATAGAGATTCGATAGACATTTCTCATGAGTAGGGAGAATAGCGAAATTTCCTGACTGGCGCCTGTCATTGGCTTCTTTTAAGCTCATCGGGCCCGAACTCACAAGTACACTGTACTGTCACCGACAGTTGGACAATTTAAACGGATAGGGACTTCAAGCTTCATTACATAACCAAGCAGTTACTCCGGACGCACCTTTTGGGTGCCGCGCAAGGGCTACGCGTGCTGGCGTTCAAGCCACAGTTCAAACTCATTGTAATTTATATGTGTCCCTCAGTACGAGACTGGACTGACAAGAGGCACGATGAAAGGATTAGCCGCTCGTGTTATGCTGGGTTACGCAGTGACGTCACGGCACTTGTGAAGTATTGTACATTTTAAATTGGAGATGTTGTAGTAATCATTAGTAATGAACGATGTGTTACATTTTTCCGGCTTTCGCTAGGTACGGGTGTATGCACATATGCCTATACCAAACGATTATCTAGTACATCTGGTTTTACTAAGCTGTAATTGTATTTTATATATTTATTTTTAAGGAAGATTACAGACATGTTAAAAATATTGTTAAAGTAATATAACTAGAGAAAGAAATTAGTGGACATGCCATTTAAAATCTTCACAAATATGCATTTAAGTACATATATATAAAAGGCCTAAACGTTATTATATTAATAAAAAAAACAACAACATGGTAATTAAAGATAAATACACCTGAAGGAATAAAAGAGAAAAGAGTGCAAAAAGTTACAATTTAACAAAATAATCAGTTGCCATGGATATTTTAAGGTGTATCGTGTAAAACATGTCTAAATTAACGTAAAATTTACTCATACGTTTACTGGCTCTAGCAATAAATGTATTCCGCCTGTAATTAGTGTTCGTGGAAGACACACTTAGTAATAAGAACTGCCTAAGATTGATTTGCGGAATATGAAATTTTATTTTCGATAGCTCTGAGCTATCCATCGAACCGTTAACTATGCTCATTAAGTAGCAGATATCCAATTGTCGGAAATTAACGTCTAATTCTATATATTATTACTATTAGTCGTTTAGTCGTTATGATGGCATGTCTGGCTTAGTTCAACTTTCCCTTTAATTATGTATTTATTATTAATTCATATGAAACATCGTTATAAATCTTGACGGATAAAATAATATAAAAAGTACTCATCTCGTAATAATGCAAGTGAAATTATAGTAACAAATGTCTACCACTTACAATTTAAATACTCCTTAAAACTATAGAAATTATGAGTAGATAGTATATTTAATGATTTTATTTTTAAATAGATATTTTTTTTATAGAGAAGTGGGCGGACGAGCAAGCGGTCCCACGTGATGGTAAGTGTGATGGTACCGCCGCCCATGGACACCTGCAACACCAGGGGCATGTTGGTGCGCCGCCGCCCTTGCAAAATATATTCACAGCATATGTATATATATATAAAGGGTTTTCCAATAGGGACTTGACAACTTTGAATTCAATTTGTGAACGCTCCCTTTCACTAATCATCGAACTGTCACTGTCAATTTATTCAGTAAACTTAACATTTTCATCATGGTAAAGTACACGAACGAACAACGTCTGCAAATTATAAAAATTTACTACAGAAATTCGGAGTCGTTGACCGCTACTTTAAGAGCGTTAACTCCGATTTTCGGTCGTAATTCTCGCCCTAGTAGACAGGCAGTAACAAGTTTAGTGCAAAAATTTGAGTCTACATATTCGTTGTGTGATGTTGCCGTGCCAGTGAGACAACGGGTTGGTCGAAGTGTCGAAAATATCGCTGCCGTTGAATCGTCCGTAGCAAATGATCCAAAGCAGTCAATTCCACGGTGTTCTCAAGAGTTGGACATCGCCCAGACCACTTTATGGCGAATTTTGCGTAAGGATCTTGGTTTACACCCATACAAGATCAAGCTGACTCAGGAATTGAAGCCGATGGACCATTTGAAGCGACGTACGTTCTCCGATTGGGCTCTGGAAAAGATGCGCCAAGATGATCAATTTCATCGCAAAATCATCTTCAGTGACGAAGCTCATTTTTGGCTCAATGGGTTCGTCAATAAGCAAAATATGCGTTATTGGTCGGGTGAAAATCCACATGTGCTTCATGAAACACCACTTCATCTACAAAAAATAACTGTTTGGTGCGGTTTGCATGCCGGCGGCGTCATAGGGCCATATTTTTACGTCGACGATAATGATCGTCACGTTACTGTGAATGGTAATCGTTATCGCGCCATGATTACCGATTATTTTTGGCCCGAATTGGAAGATATGGACTTGGACAACATGTGGTTTCAACAGGACGGTGCCACAAGCCACACAGCACACGTTACAATCGATTTATTGAAGAGTAAGTTTGATGAGCGTGTTATCTCAAGAAATGGACCAGTCGATTGGCCGCCTCGTTCGTGCGATTTAACGCCTCTAGACTTTTTTCTTTGGGGCTACGTCAAGTCATTGGTCTATGCCAACAAGCCGACGACGTTGGAAGAGCTCAGAGCCAACATTGAACGCGAAATAGCAGCCGTTTCGGCCGAAATGTGTGGCCGAGTCATCGAAAATTGGGTCCAACGAATCGACCGCTGCAAACTTGCCCGCGGTGGCCATATGAACGAAGTCGAGTTCCATTCATAAATGTTTTGATTGTACTTCAACCCGATAATAAAGTTTTTGAAATATCTCAAATGGTTTGCATTTTATTTTGAAAAAAAGTTGTCAAGTCCTTATTGGAAAACCCTTTATATATATATATATATATAATAGTTATTTGGAAATTTATTAAATGTTTCAAAAGACATTACTAAATAGTTTTTTTTTTGTGTTGGATGGTTTTTGGGGTGTTGAGCAGTGATGAAATTTGGATAAAAATGTGAATGTCTTTTCACAAACATACATAACTCTAAAATATATAAACACGGTAGAGGGAGTATCTTTAAATATTCGAACACATGTTTGCACGATTCAGTATATGAAATTCCAGCTAACATTCTTACAGACGTTTTTTGAGCAATAAAGACCCTATAAACATCAGAAGTGTTACAAAGCAACAAAATATGTTTTAGAACCGACGCAAAGTAACCGTTATAAGATAAGCCATAAGGGTGGTTTGTTCTAAATCTAATGCAAGACAACGTAACCTTTTTAAAATATATACATATTTATTTATTTTACTGCAAAATTTTTCAATGCAACAAATGTAATCAGCCTTTTCAGTATCCATCGCTAGACATGCGCACTGCGGGCTTCCCCGTACACATTATCTTGTGCATAAGGGATATATGGCCTTAAAACGCCATGCTGTCCAAGCGGGTTGGTGAGTTCACTCTTTTAAAGGAGTTGCAGTTCCTCAGCGCTTGTGACACAACACCGGCGGGAAGAGCCAACACCACACGGCAGAATGCAACTAAAGTTATGTTAATTTTGGAACTCCTTGAAACCACCGGTACTTGTTGCCATAAAAGGGGATTCAGCGAAATGTTATTCCGCAATGGCACGTCCTCAAAATCACACTCGTAGCTTTAAATATTCATGAACGGAATCCCGTCATTTCTTCTATATGTGTAACAAGGTGTTTGCGATTTCTATAGCGTCCAGTTCAATGCGTGTCAATGAACGGGTCATGTTGTTTACGTTGTGACTGTTACTATGTTCAATGTTGATATTCATTCGGAGTTGTATCAAATAATATAGAATAGTTTACAAATAACTAGGAGGTGCTCTGACTTTAAATTAACAGCAAGTGACAACAAGAACAACTTTCGCGTTTGTGGTTTCATATAATTAAATAATTTAACTTCTTAAACTTTCGCGTTTTGTATACATTTTTATTCGAAATCAGGTCTGAACGCTTATAATAAAGGTATTAGTTTACTTTTTATTCCTACTCGACGTTTCGGCACCGGTTACACCAGTCGTGGTCACGAGTTGTGGAATAAAAGGTAAACAAATACCTTTATTATAAGCGTTCAGACCTGATTTCGAATATAAAATAATTAAATAATTATTCTGCTTTCCATTGCCACTCATCTCCAAGATTAATATAATTATCCTATCAAATTAAATTTATAGACTGATCCTATATCTAATCGCAATGGTCAAGTCTCTAGATGACATTATTTTTTTCTTTTTTCGCTGTCTTCGAAATATATGAAAACTGTCAAGAGTATTTCTTATCATCAGAGTATATGGCATTTTCGTTTTATTAAAACAGTGCATTGCTAGCTCAATCAATTCCCGGAGTAAAAACAAACTTTAATATCGTAGAAATACAATGTCGCCGTTATAATAACGACGAGGGCCCATAGATATCAACTGTGGGCCCTCATCGTCGATTTATTTAGATATTATGTTTATTGTTGTTTCTGTTAAATTTCTCTTCACTTTTATTGCTCACCGATAATGATGATAATTTATAAGTAAATGAATTTATCACGGAATATATGGAAGGAACTCACGCATCAGTGGTATTTATGGTGACTTCTTAAAAGAAGTCGATCCCGTTAGAACTGATTTAAGGAATAAAGGAAAACTGATCCCCTTGATTCTTAACCTACGTTAATTAAATTAAAATAATTAAAGTTAATTAATTAAATGCCTATGCATGTGAGGTATATCTTCCGGGTTATAAAGACCAAATGCGGGTAGTTGAAAAAAATGTTTGCAGCTCGCAACGTGGACTACCTGACTCCAGTCTACTCGCGACTATGGTTAGCGCAACCCAGCCTAAACGTGTCGCGCTAAAATAAATTTATCCATATCCATTTTGCCCAACGCTAAAAGTTTTAAAAGGTATCTCTAGAACCATTCATTCATCAAGCGGTCAAATGCTACTGTTACGATAAACGAAAAGTAATAATTGCATTTTTAGAAGTCTTTGTTTTATTTATTTATGTACTTCAACTTAATTACGCAACAGATTTTTTTTTATACTGGCCACACCATTATGTAAAAAAATATTGCAGTTTTCATGAAAAGTAAACTGACAGAAATAAGTTCTTTGTAATTTTTTTGCCGCCAAATGACAAATTGTATTGACAGGAGGTAAATTTAACCATATTGCAAATGCCTCACTTTTAGAGCCGTAATGCTACATCTCTGTATTTTGGTTGATTGGTGTAACAAACTGATTGTTTTTTTTGTAGAGGAGAGGCAAAGGAAGGCGCTTGGTTCTAAGTAAGGAGCACGAACGGTAGCCTAGTATACTATTTTAAACATATGTCTGTTCATTGTGTGATACAACCGCATGACACCATAATCCATTAATATTGTCCCATAAAATTTATTAGTTATTAAAATTAGTATATCTATTACGAAGTGCGTATTATTATTATGTAAAGATAGTCGCACACGCACTTGAAATGAAACGATCGGTTTTTGCAGAATGTACATTAAGAATTTCGTGAAGTGTCTGAATAATGACAAACGCTAACTTCTGCACAGAGAGATATTGAAAAAGTAATTTTATAATCGATATCAGCCTATAACGTACAGGCGTAGACTGTGGAGTTTCAGTTCATAATTAACCTGCAAGGGTAGGCAGCGCATCCTGGGGCGTGCTAACGTTTGTCGTTTGGACTGACGTTGGTATGTATCGCGGATGTTTATGGACCACAGTTTCCACTTACCATCAGATAGACTGTATGCTCGTCTGTCTATATAAATATATAAAAATTAAGACTATATTAAAATTAGCAATTAGTCTGCTTTTGTACTTATGGTAAATCTATAGTGTCTTATTTTAACAATACATTATAAGTGCAATAATGAGCTAAACAATAACAACACGATTTATTATAATTTCGATCATCAATTATTTGTTCTCATCTATCTATCCTCTTATATCCGTGAATCCCGCGGTTAACTGCATTAAACTAGCAAATATCGTCGGATATCAATCGGATATCAATATGTCAGATATCGGACCAAAATCACCAGTGGCAATTTTGTTATTCTTTTGGAATATTTACACACCCTAAACATTAAAAAATAATGTTTAGACACATTTAAGTCTCTCGTACTTCACATTCAGCGTTATGCTGTCAAAATAATATAGTATTAGTAATTTCATATTAATCATTCCTTCGACAATTCCCACTATACCTTCGTTTGTTTTCAACTCTTTTTCGTCGTCTTAAACGCAGCGGCCAAAAAACCGCTGCTTGTCTGTACCCACTTCGACCTTAGCTTAATAAGACAATTCGCGTTCAGCACATGCGCCGCCGTGTTGAGGCCATATCTAATGATGAGTGTCACTATTGTCTGCTGACTTATTGGTAATGTGGCAGGAATGAGTTCGTGATTTGACGCGGTAATTGGCGAGTTAACAAAGTTTGGTAGTGGTTTGTTGCATATAATTATGACGGTAGTGGGGGTAGCCAGCCTACTGGATAATGAGAGATTTAGTGAAACTTGACCTCTATTGACTGTTTTCTTTTCATCGTAAAGGAATTATATCAAAATGCTTACATTAAAAATGTACTATGTAAGACTTCTGAATCCTTAAAATTCTTTAATTTCACGGATTGATTTCTAATATCTCAAATTATATAATTTTAAAATATTATGTCATCAAATACTTTATTCTTAACCGAATTTATTTGTGAATATGTATAAAAAAAAATTTTTTAACCCTCTAAGTGAATTTAAATGATGCGCGTCGTTTTGTATGAGAACTAACTTTTCCCTAAATTAAAAGAAAACAATAAAATCCGTTGTGAATCTCGGCATGACTTGATTCGGCTTGACTGAATATCGGTCATGACTTGAGTTATATGAAACTGATCTTAATTTTTTGTTCCTTTGCATTTGTTTTTTTTTTAATCTAGTTTCAAAAGTAACCGAGAGTTTATTTACATGTAAGTGGTAAACTTATTTTGAAAATTATTTCACTATTATGAAGTTATATTAAGTTAAATATAGCGTGTACGACGCAACCTGAACGAAGCCAGAGCGAGTTGCTAGTTTCATGTATAGTAGCATTGTTTGATCATGTTAAATACATGTAGCCTAAAATTGAACAATCAATCAAAATATGTAGGTATTTTCAAGAAAAATCAATCATATCGGAATTCCAATACCAAAAATCTAAAAGTTGATAATGATCAAAATAAAAAGTTCCCGACTAGCAAAATTTAGTGAAATTTGGTACTCTAAATGTACAGGAATATACAGACAGGTTTTATCGTGTTATTGTAGCTTGGGAGGGGGAGGCAATCCCACAGCCGCTCCGTTTTCCACTTTATACTATTCCCCAAATGTAAGTATGTGTTGGTTTTATAGTGAGTGAGATATGCCATTCCATTTCATCGTTTCCTATCCCTCCCCATTTTCCAAATTCTTTCTCCGAATCCATTCGTAATTTACAAAAGCAGCGCATAGCGCATCCGGGGGCGTGCCATCGTTTGTCATTCTTGACTGATGTTGTCATGTATCGGATGCCGCAGGGCGACATTATCCACTTAACCACCAGGTGAACTGTCTGCTACTTTCTTCTTATAAAAAAAACTCCACGCGTGACAATTTAATGTTATAATTGTGTCGGATCTGTATCGTTCCGACAAACAACTACATACATAGTTATCATAAAGAATGCTTTTTAACTGTAATGTCACTTTTTATGATACAAATAATGACTGATACATCTTTAATATCACTACTTTGTGATATTCCAAAAATTTAAGTTCGTCATTTTATCTCGGGTTCCGATTACCATAATGCGAATTACTTACTTTAATATCAAATCGTAAAAAAATATTTTATAACTGAAAATAATATAAATCGGGCATTTCTTAGAATGCAGACGGACAATTCAACGGGTAAAAACAATTAAATAGTAATTATGGGCCGTATTAAAAGAGCCGGCATGCGCTTGCTCACTGCCGCACTCATTTTAGGGATAAGGATGGGAACAGTGACAGTGTCGATAATATCGATAATAATGTGTAACCTTCAAATTGACAGTATGCCCATCACTTGTGCCTGGTTGATTTAATTATTTGTTTCTTTTTACGATGAGGTGTCATCATAGCATATAGCATGAGTCCCACGTATAAGGGCTAGAATGCCAACCTATCACTTTTCTGATTTTTTTAAGGCTCCACGTTAAATTATTATAGAGCTTTACGTTAATTTATTAGCTTTAGAGCGCATGTTATTAAAAGTTATAAAAACTAATATAAAATGGTCAAATAAGTCAACAAGTCAAATCAATATTGTCCTTTGACAACCTTAATTATTTAAAAAATAAACATTTTTTAACTTATCATAGTAAACACCTGTGTATAATTTAAAACGTCAGTGCTCTTTACATAGGTGATAGGACCCGTCGATATATTATTGTACCAATATTATTTCCCACTTTATCGTATTTCCCCAATGTACGTACGTGTTTAGTGAGATATGCCAGAGCCCATTCCCATCCCATCCTATCCCTCCCCATTTTCCTAACCATTTCTCCAAATCCATTCCTATATCTCCAAAGGTAGGCAGCGCATCCGGGGGCGTGCCAACATTTGTCATTTTGGACTAATGTTGGCATGTATCGCGAATGTCTATGGGCGACAGTATCCACTTACCATCAGGTAGATTGTATGCTCGTCTACCGCCATCGTACATAAAAAAAAAAATGGTTCAAAAATTTTAATAGGTCTTTAATGCGTTTTACGTCTGAAACTAACGAGAGAAAATTATTCAATAACATTACATTTAAAAACAATTAATTTTACCTTTTACGCCAGAAACAAATCTGCAAATACTTGGGTACTGAAACAACTATTGTACTATTGTATAAGTTTAATAAGCTCAAGTTTAAGTGCATAAGCTAATGGTTAAAAGATTGGCAATGACCTGACTGAAGGAGTTAAAGGTTTAATCGCTTGACGCCTTGAGTTGTGGACTATTAAAAAATAACAAAACATCGTAATCGAGTGCATTCAAAACCAGCAATTCGATTTTTGAATGGCCGATAAAACTCGATACTCGAACCGCCCGCCAATTTTGCATAAACATCGTAAATCTCATTCAATGAAAATGAGTATCGAATTATCGATATGTCGATATCGAGTTTTACGATCGATTCATTACGCGACTATAAGTCGTAGCCGTATTGAGGGGACAATACTCGAGTCACGTCCGAAACAATCACATCTTCATTAATTACGAAAGGAATTTTTCCGATGGCAGCTTTCGAAATGAGATAGTGTGAGATATAAACTGATAGCGACATTGTATACTTATGCTGTGAACATAATAATAAAAGTATATAATAATCAGCTCATCTCTTCCCGTGGATGTCGTAAAAGGCCACTGAGGAATACACTAAGCGGTTACCACAAGCGCTAAAACTACACTTCCTCTAAAAAGTGAACTCGTCAACCCTCCTGGCCAGCGTGGCGTTTTAAAGCCATGCCTCTCATGGACAAGGTGCATGGAGAGGTCCTTATCCCGCAGTGGATGATAAAAGGTCTAGTTACGGTAGGGAAGGCTATCGAATGTTATAAATATCGTAAAATATCGGAGCAAATTCGCTTCGCACACCGCCGCCACTAGCTCTGCATATATTATTCGCTTCCACTGTCCTCACACCGCTTCCTCGTACACGTATTGGATAATGACGACCCACCCGACCAGTTTGTCGCTCCAGTTTTTACTAAATGCCAGCGACATGTACAGATTCAAAGTAATTAAGACAACATCTTTGTAATACTAAATGAGGAACTCGCTTTAGTTTCACACGGTTTTGTTTTGAATCAAAGATTTTTACTGTCCGCTTTATATTTAAATAGTTATTATTGGCTTCTTTTACAATCTTTTAATGTTTATACGTGACGATATCTGAGCAGAAGGACCTTATTGTCGGCATGGGCATATATTGTCTTTGATTAAAAAAGTTGCAATACAATTTTTTGTTTGTTTCATGATTCTGTTAAATAGAAACTTGCTCTAACGTTTGATTTTTAAAATTAAACTATATTTTTTTCTTTTTTAAGATTACTTTTAAGTCTGAATATCTGAAACCCAAGACCAATAATAAAGCCCCTTTTCTTAGATAATTTCCTTCTTCGTCCTTTCTTTCGTCCACTGCTGGACATGAGTCTCCTCATGCATATTGTTTCTGGCACGAAGGTTGTGTAGCGTCCAAATGCCACGCTGGCCGAACGTGTTGGCGAGTTCACTCTTTTAGAGGTGATGTACTTTCCTCAGGGCTTGTGGTAGCGGCTTTGTTATTCCTTAGCCGCCTTTTACGACACCCATGGGAGGTGATGGAGTGGATTCAAAAGCAGGCCGACTGTACTCCCCAGGAGTGGATTCAAAAGCAGGCCGACTGTACTCCGCTCGTGGTCATTACTTGGGTCATCTTTTCGATATGATTGACCACCTTCTAGTACTTTGCGCGTTATCTTCTTCATGTTTGTGAATACCAAATTATAGCGAAGTCAGTATGTATGGTGATGTACTTATGTAAATATTTCTGTTCGCTAAAATGCCAAATTTAAAAACATTTGTATTGATTTCTTGTCAGGTCCTGCATATTTTTGATTTTTCGTTTACTTTTTCTAGTTTCAACAATTCGAAGTGAACATAAAAACTCATGTTATATCTCCATAAACTGGGAGGTAAATTGTTGCCACTCGTAAAATGTACACATAATAGCCGCAAATGTAACAACATGGCAACACGCGAACTGTTTTTGCAACAAAAAAATGTCGGTCAAGTGCGAGATCCTCTTATGTTAAGGGTTCAGTAGGTCAGAATTATTGGCAAATGATTTTGAAAAACTGTGACGGTTTCTTTAATCTTTCAATATGAAAAGGAAATATAATGCAAAAGGAAGTTTTTGCACCCATCGCACTATCTCTGTATTGTTCAAAGGTTGACTGGGAGACAATACTTTAAAGCGATAAGTCCGCCCTTTGTCACTCTCTGCAATAAAGTATAGATAAATGAATAACTTAAAATGTAAAATATTCACAATTAGTAATAATAATAAACATAATATGTCACGTGTGTTGTAGAGAATAATCAATTGTGACATATAGTATAGAGTATGTTCTACAAATTTGGTCCCCATGGCAAGGTACCCCACATACTGCCGGCATTACGTTGCTGAATCAAAAGCTTGTTTTAAGTTAAGATGTTTCGGAAATAAACTGTGCTCACAAATGTACTAAAGATGCCAATTTTACTGCTCTCGGTGGATTCTTGAGCACTACAATCAGCCTGTGTTTCTACCGCTGAATATAGACCTTTCACAAAACATCCATCCACTCACTACCGACAACTTCCTTCAAATCATGAGTCCACGTGGTCCGAAGGCGTCCAACGCTATGTTTGTTAGTAAGCGGGCTCCATGCGAAGACTCGTCTACCCCATCCGTTATAATTCCTGCGACAAATGTGACCTGCCCATTGCCATTTCAGCTTATTGATTCTTTGAGATATGTTGATGACTTTGGTTCCTCATTTTGGATTGTATCCATCAAATAAACTCCGAGCATAACTTTTTCCATTGCAGCAAATTTGTACTTGGGGAGTTCAATGTCTTGAGCTCAGGACCTCTAAAAATTCGACTACCAAATAAACGGAAAAATAAATTAACACTAATCTCTCTTTGTTTTAGGTGTTGAAAAGGAAGGATGGCACGACGCGGCATGGGCGACGAACCGAGACCTCATGAATTATAGCACCATGAACAACATGGAGAGGCTTGAACTGACTTGACGAACAAACTTTTTTTTATTAAGTGTAGTGTGATGGACTGCGAATGATGCCGGACCGGGAGACGGTTGGTGGTCCCGGGACAGCTGGTAGTGGTGGGTTCTTGCCTCTCCAGTTTCCTTCGGCTTTCGCTGCGTTTCATGCCACCACTCCGCCTGGCACGCCAGCGTCTGCCATGCATCACGCCACGCACGCGTACCACCATCACGCCCAACAGTGAGTAGTAGTTTAAATTGTATTGCAATTAGCTAATTTGAACTTTACTGTACGACAATAATATATTTATAAAAGACAGATTTAACGCTTTAAATTTTAAGGCATTGTGTGCCAGTGAACCTTCGGGCGAACAGGAAATCAGCATTACATCGTGGAGTGCAAGAAAAATTAGGAAATACATACATAAATGTGGTGTTTATTTGTTGAATAGGTATGCTGTAAAAATAACGTTAATTAGTCAATGTCGTAAACTAATATTAAGAATGAAACGATGTCTGTTTGTAATGCTTTCCTGCAACAATGGATCGATGAATTGCGTTGAAATTTCGCATGTACCTTCTTCGCGACCGGGAAACGAACATAGGCTACAAAATTACGTTAATTTCAAGTTATTTAAATTAAAGTTATGTTATGTTAAGTTAAAGTTTACGTTATTTAGTTACGTTAATTACGGGAACGTTCCGGTAGGATAATGATAACGCTGGCGAATCCGCGCGCGAAAGTTTGTTAATATTTATTTATACTCGTTTAATCTATCAACGTTTTATTTAATGAAAAAGTAGGTTTAAGAGATAGATAGAGTCTATAATAAAATAGAATATTGTAAATATATATTTATAGTAAATGTTAGTACTAAAATAATACAAATTACAATGTTTAATTACAAGAATATGATTAAAAAGCAATTAAAGGTCATTACTACGACTTTAACGATCTTATTTTACGGCTACTGCTAATAATTTCTTGTAAAAAGAACCAGTTTGAGAAACACTTTTAGTTTTACATGTTTCAGTGCCTTTTTATCTTTATGTGAAATGAGCGAATAGGCAAAAGGTATGGATGAATCCATCTACATATGTAATTTTATGATTCCCTCGCTCGGCAAGTGTCCTTTAACATTATGTCGGTGCCTTATCCTATGATTGGAACCTACGCTTAGGGTTGACAGATTTTTTCTTCGAAATAAAATGTTGATTATTTTCTATGCAAAGATGTTAAAATGTAGTACAGATTGTACAGAAGACATTATTAGTATCATTATTAATGTTTAAGTGGCGTTTTATAATACCAAAAATATAACAAAATGATACTGTCAAGCACATCTATACATCTTCTTTACATAGTATAAAACAAAGTCGCTTCCCGCCGTCTGTCCCTCTGTATGTACGCTTAGATCTTTTAAACTACGCAACGGATTTTAATGCGGTTTTCATCAATAGATAGTGATTCAAGAGGAACGTTTATACGTATAGTTTAATATTGTTTTGTGTTAATTTGTTGAAATATGACGATGTGACGGGCATGCAACGCTGCCGGGCACAGCTAGTTTGTTATATTATAAGATTTATATGTCAATAACATCCCGATTTGTAGTTTTTGCAAAGTTATAATAAGAAAATATCTTCTCTCTTTCTCTCTTACAGTAAGTTTATATTGAGTTATTACTCATTACATTAGTGTTAGAGAAAAAGAGTTTTTTAGTACAACTGTGGACAAAGTTAAAATTCAAAGTAATAACAGTAAGAATGAGGTCTTCTAATAAGTGCGCTCTATGGTATTGAAATTACAAATACGTGTTTCCTACAGTAATACATTTCATTTTTTAATGTATTTACAGAACAAAAGTGTGTGCATTCAGCAATAAAGGAGATTGGTGGCAGACGAGCATACAGTCCACCCAATGTTAAGTGGAGACTGTAACCCATGGATATCCGCGATACATGCTAACATTAGTCCAAAATGGCAGTAAGTTCAAACTTTATCTTAACTATGTTTGAACTTACAGGTTTTCAATTAAAACCTGTATTTTTATTTACAACAAAACTCATACACCCTTCCCGAACACCTTTTACGGCAGTTCTTTAACAGTTTTATTGGCTGCAGCTATTATTAAAAAGAATTTATAAGGAGCAGGTAGAAATTTTAAGATTAGATTAGCCTCGGCATATTAACCGTGGTTTACGGCTGAGAGCTCATAAAACCTGGCCCAGGTGAGACAAGGTGTTACTTAATGATAATTTATTGCACAACATCGGACACGTAAGGCTTTGACGACAACATTAATCTTTTGTAACTGGCACCAATAAAATCGCCACCTGAATCAAGCCTGACAAATGAAGAACAGGAAGTCATCAAAGGGATTGAGACGTTTACAATGTTAGGATGGAAGGTAATAAAAGGACGCATCTCAACAAATGGGATGCTCGCTCAAAGGGTGCGTGATGTATGGCGGACGGCGAGCGGGCCTCGACCGACTGAAATGATTAATGGCCCCAGTGCTGCGCCTTGAGGTACCCCTCCGATCCGAATGCGTTTAACACGAAAACACTCGAAAGGAATTAACATTTCGAAACTTGATTTACTCAGCTTCGAACACAAGGCACTGCTAGTTGTGAAGTCTAAATATAGTTCTGCCACAATTGCCATATATAAAAATTTATTGTCGAGTACTCTAGTTTTAATGAACCATTTTGCTCAAATCATTAAATCATTTAGGAGAAGATGGACGCAGTTTGCAGCTCAATTTAAAAAGCTGTAGGCGTTATATTTATTATAACGATTTTCACTGAGCAATTTAGGTACTGATGCTCTGTTAACTTTTGTTTTTTTTATGTGTATGTAATGTTTGTGTATATGTGTATGTACACGAGGCTGGACATAGATAAATGCTTCTTGCAAGTCTTCAAGAATGTACCACAAATAAACCTATTGAATTGAATTGAATTTTATCTATATCTATAATGTAACTAGTTATGGCAAGTATAAAATGTTGTATAATATTGGTAAAGAGACGTCTACTTTCTCAGAAGTCTAGTAATCCTTTATCCACGGCTAGTATTTCGTCGCCGGATGCCGGCGGGCCGGGTGTACCATTAACGACAGTTTCTCGGTGCCTCATTTAACCCGCTGCTGTGATAATTGCCACCACGTGTTTATTTCCAGCCTGTATAATTATAGCACGCACAATGGGTTGGACACGATCGGTTATTTTGGCTCCGTTAGCTTCGTCAAAGTCAATTTTGTTCGGCCACAAAAGAGGTGTTGCCACTCGGCCGTCGTTTGATTCATTAACACGAGTCCTTTGAACTGATGGATCGACGTCGCATTCCACATCGCCTATTAATTCTGCTTCAGTGTTTTTGGCGCCGTGAAATATTTTGTTTGTTTTATTTTTCATCTATTAATGTTCTTAAAATCCGTCTATAATAGTTTTCTCTCTCTTGTACTCTAATATTTGTTTACTCATTAGTCGAATTGAAACTGAAGAATGCCGCAGCTGAGTTCAAATCATAAAACCTTCTATTTACGTCTCCACAACATGTTCTACAGTTCTCAAACCTTTCATCTAACACATGCGTCGCCACAAAGCACAATAAACTATTCTCTCGCCCGCATCCTACGTATTGTGACGACGTCCCGTCTTCACAAATCATCTCCAACAGAAAAAATTGATGTAAAGACAAAAGCATTATCGCATCATGATTGGTCGACGTGTGTGGCTCCCCATTGTTGCCTGTAACACGATGTCCACGGCAATTAGCCGCAACAACTTTATCAGGGTTAAAATCTCCTGTATTATTATAAAGGTGTACATTATCTTTATCGTGACATCTAATACGTGTAATGAAATGTTTCTCCGGATCGTAACTGTTAATTTTGTATTGATGTTTATGGGATTGGTTTGTTTCTTGTTTTGCTCTGAGAATGATGACTTTTCATAGTTGTCCGAAGATAATAGGTCCCACCTTGAGAGTTTCAAATATTCAAGACAGAGTTTGTAAATATTATTAAATAGTTACCACTCATACAAATATTTTGGTAGACGTACTAAGCTGTAAAATATGTAAAGTTCCTACGTTGTACTGATGACTGTTATACAGTGTTTTTTTGTCTAAATATGTTGTGATTGTCCCTTGCAGAATTATTCACAACATTGTCATAATTTCCTCTTAACCTGATTCTATGGTGAAAATTGACTAATTGCTTACTCGACGTTGACCAAACTGAGATTCACTCGATAGCGATTAAAAAATATAGACGAACCTAGATGGAATGCAAGATGTGTAGTATAACAACAAGTGAGGCCAACAACATTTAATTTCATAGAAACTATTAAGCAAACATTGAGATTTTATGGGACTAAAAGTTAATTTCTAATAGAATAATCGTAAAACGCGTATAAAATCTCACAGATTCATTACGGGTACAATCGAGCCACGACAAATAAATCGCGTCGGTTTACGCGCGATGGTCTCGCGCCACCATCGTGTCGTATTTGTAAAGAAAAAGGAAAAACTAATAAAATGAAGTAATAATGTAGTTTATTGATTTCCTATTTAAGTGTTTTATAAAGTATTGGTCGAATGGGATCTGAACGCCGTGAGAACGAAATTACATTAACAAGTTTAATAACTGACTGCTTTTTAATGCAGTTAGTTAATAATGTCGAATGGGTGTCGTAAAAGGCGACTAAGGGAGAACAAAGCGGCTACCATAAGCGCTGAGGAACTACACCACCTCTAAAAGAATGGACTCGCCAACCCGCTTGCCCAGCGTGGCGTTTCAAGGCCATACATCATATACAAGGCATGAGAAGGCCCATATCCAGCAGTGGATATTGCAGTGGGCTGATAGCATTGCATTGCTTTTAACGACATTCCTAACTCTTCTCGGTTATTCTATAGTGGACTGGAACAGATTTCTTCTAAGGTTAAGAGCCCGCCTTTGTACTTACGGTAATATTGTAATGTCTTATTGTAATAAAGCTTGTAATATATTGACAAATAAAATATTTTTGATAAGTCTGATTGGTAGAAGTTTTAGATACAGTTTGACAATATCAATACCTAATCTAATTAAACTAGATTTAAAAGTAAATAAGTGAAATTAGATACTAATAATATTTTAGTAGGGAATCTAATAACTGATAATTCTTTTTACGATCCGACTAAATTCATTTCTTATACTACTTGTACTTCCCGCGAGTGTCTTTTGAAGACATGCTTCAAAGTTTTGGATGTCCATACCCTCCACTTCGAGCTCCTTCCCAATACATTCAACCATTTTGTTAAACTTATTAAAAGATGTACGATTATATCATCATAAGTCATTTTCATCTACCGTCAGTGAGTCCATTAAATCGAACTGAGGACTACACGCAGTACTTTAATGAGCACGACTGGATCCCGCATGCTCGGCACACATACTGCGATTTAGTTGCTATTGTTCCAAACAGTATAAAATTAGTGGATGATCCGTCAGTCAATTCTATGCCCAAAATCTGTATATCTGAGGGATATCTCTCCATTAATATTCTCGTCTTTCTCTGTTTCTCTCTGCTACATGATTTGTATTACTAAACGCTTTACTTCTAGACCTATCTAAGAATAATGCAGTTTCCGACTAATATGTAATAAATTCGGAAGTATTATGGCCAACATTTTTCCTCAATACAGAAGGGTAGACGCTGAAGACACAGGTGTCTTAGTCAATCACGTTACTGGTGACAAATAGCGAGTTTAGTATAATAAATAGAGAATCTAAATGATTAGAGGATCTGTTAGAATACCAAAAGCAATCTTAGCCACAGTAATAAAGTAAAGTAGGTAAGATTGAAATCCTTGTACTTGTATCAACCTGTAACGGCCCACTGCAGGGCACAGGCCTCCTCTTAGTAAATCAATGGAGGGTTCCGGACCGTAATTCACCACGCGGGCCCAGTGCGGATCGGTGGATCACATACTCCAGATTTTTTTATATCTGGAAAATGCGGGTTTCCTTACGATGTTATCCCTCATCGCCAAGCTAGTGTAAATTTTTAAACTAAACAGAAATTAACATCTGTTAATTTGACACGAGTAGATTCAAATCCTACTCGTATCAAATACTGCAATAACTAAAATAAACTAAGTGCGTTTTTCAGTTCAAATTCTGTAACAATTCGGCTGTCTTCTCATTTTATAATGACTCAAGTGCTACTGTTTGCTTGCGCACGCGACGTTGCATGACTGCCGTTTTGTTGCTCTTTTTGAAAACAGTTTTGTGTTCGCTATTGCAGGTAAATTAAGAAATGGTTTTGAAAATGTTTGAGTTGTTTGATTTTCTCAATTGGTCTTTTTTGCTGGTCTTAATGACTAATGTGATAATGTTGAAATAACTTTTAAGGCGCAAATTTTAAGTCTTCTTGATAATTTATTATCTATGTACGCGTATGTTTACCTTATTTATTTTACTCGATTACTCGTGGTTTGAGGGGGAGAGTGCACGCTGCAATCCAATAGCTGCTGGGCGCGCTCGATTGGCCACGTTATAAGAGAGAGGGGCTCTCACAGAAGACTACCTTGAAATGTACTGCATTTCCCACTTTATCTTATTTCCCTAATGTACGTACGTGTTTCGGTAGTGAGTGAAATATGCCAGAGCCCATTCCCATCCTATCCCTTCCCACGTCCTCAACCCTTTCTCCAAATTCATTCTTTCATCAACGAAGGTAGCCAGCGCATCCGGGAGCGTGCCAAAGTTTGTCATTTTGGACTAATGTCGTCATATATCGCGGATGTCCATGGGCGACGGTATCCACTTACCACCAGGTGGACTGTATGCTCGTTTTCTTCTTTCTATATAAAAAAAATGATATTTTTTCGGAATATTGTCTTTTGTCTCATTTTCTATAACTGAAAAACTGTAATCGGCCCTTTTTCATCCACTGCTGGACACAGGATACATCTCACATGCACATTATCTTGTGAATGAGGAATGTATCCTATTGTAAAAACTGTTAAATCGACCCTACTCCCGATATAAGCAACCTATTCCAGCTTCTGCATTATTTAAGTGGCACGTTCTATAGTTCCAAAACAGCGTCACGTGTTCACAGAATTTGGTCACGGCTATAAATCTAACCGCCATGCTACTGATTTAGAGAAAAGCAATAAAATTTAAATTAATTGCACACCATTTTGGTCCCAATAAACTTACAACTGTTAAATATTCATAACATCATGTTATATAAGGAGTGTATGGCAAACACAATTTGCTTACAATGCCACTAAATAGTTATTAGTGAGTTTTATTTTTAGTGTTCAAAGTGGGAGGTCAGACGGCAGTGATGAGTTATGTACAAGTGATTAACCCAAATTAATATTGGTTGAATTGTTTTGTAAATGTTCTAAATCTAGCATCTTAACGGCTAACAGTACAAAACAATTAGATATGTAGTCAAGCTTAATTTGATGAGAAAATAAAAATTCTTTGTATATTCGTGTTGAAATATCTTAAGAAAATTTTTATTCAACAATTCGTACAGTAGATTCAGAACAGTATTTGCTCTCCATAGAAAAACGGCACAAGTGCATTTTGATGACATTCGACAAAAAGTTCAAAAATATTTTAGTAATATTTCCATTAATTTAAAATCGGTCTAGAAACTTGAAGTTTTCAATAATGCAAAAAGTATAACAATTGTCTTAACTATTTGTTTAATGTTAATTTTCGAATATATTAATTAACTAGCTGTTGCCCGCGACTTAGTCCGCGTGGACTTATAAACACCGTCTTTACCTTCTTAAGGGTATTTGATATTTTCAAAAACGATCACACTCATTATTCGACGTGATTTTTAAATTGATATAACTTTTTTATTTATGAACTGATTGAAATAAAGCAAACACTAAATTTTAAGTGAAGCTTACCACAATACATTGGTGAAAACCGCACCCAAATCGGTTAAGCCGTTTCTAAGATTAGCGCGCACAAACGCACAGACAAAAATTCTAATAATCATTGTTTTGCGTTCTATTGCGTTGATGAAGGCCCCCAATTATATTTTTCTCATATATCTTCCATGTACAGACAGCGATCAGTTACATTTTTATTATATGTATAGATTAACTACTTATATAGGTACCGACTCTTATATTAATAATGTAACTTATTATGCAAATTGTCTTACTTTATCTTAAGTTCTTTTATGCGTTACATTTAAATTTTGCATGTCACCTTTATGACAAACATGTAGATTTTCTACTAATTTCTTTCCATCTTATTATTACCATGTTTTAGCAAATAACATATGACTTATTATAATGTTCCTTATAATATGATTTCGTTAAAAATGTTACTAATGCCTTTTGTTCTTAGTAAGAGATACTAAGTAAAGTTACTACTTTCCAGTAGTATCCAGTAGTATCAGTAGTATCCTGCTGGATACTAAGTAAAATTGCAGTCGTTTAAAAATCTTTCAGTAGATTTAAAAAAAATGTACAATACGTTCAGAACAATAGATTCAAGTAAGAATCAGGTAAATAAAAAAAAATGTTTTTGTACATTCAGAACGTTGAATGTGTTTATATTAAGTGTTAAATAAGTGAATATATATTTAATAGTTTTAATAATTGTATACAGAACATGTGTACGAGTATGTACATATATTTATTTGTGAAACTTATGTTTCTCCATGGCTTCACGTGTATCTTTAATTGTGTAAATATTTAACAAAGGTCTAACTCAAGATGTGATAGATAAGAGCTAAATTAGTGGACATAAGTAATAAAACCTTTCGAAACGTGATAACATTCAATTACTTGCACGTCCACTTGTTTCTGTTTGTTTAAATTTGCCGATGGCACTTCACCGCTAGTAACATGAAACAAAACAAAACATTTGGAAAAAAGTGTTAATGAATGTTATTATATTTACTTGGCTAACATTCGGTAAAATGTTGGTACGGGTTATCGTTTGTTATCACATGTTGACTGTTATTAAAAGTTAGGCGATGTTCCTTAACAATCAATAACTTTTTGTTATCGGAAGTTGCCCAGTAACATTTGGAAACATTGCTTCACAATAAGGAATTAAGAACCCCTCAACCCCCCTCCCATCGTTACCCCCCACCCCTCGTTTCCCCTCCCTCACAGAAGACTACATTGAAGTGTACTGCATTTCCCACTTTTATCTTATTTCCCTAATGTATGTACGTGTTTCGGTAGTGACAGATGTGCGATAGTCTTTTCCCGTCCTATCCCTCCCCATTTTCCCAACCCTTTCTCCAAATCCATTCCTATATCTACAAAGGTAGGCAGCGCATCCGGGGGCGTTTGTCATTTTGGACTAATGTTGGCATGTATCGCGGATGTCTATGGGCGATACTATCCACTTACCATCAGGTGGACTGTATGCTCGTCTGCCGTCGTCATACATAAAAAAAGTAACCCCAATGTGGATGCACCATACCAAACAACGGTAGGCATTGGTCATTAGCAATACAAATAATTTTGGTATGGTACAAACCGATTCAAGAATAATGTATTATTGTGGTAACTTGATTTTAGATTTGTTAGCCAGGCTTTTTTGTTTTATGGTGATAATCCACTGCGTCGATCCAAAGCGATTTAGTAACACCCGCGATAACAGTAAGAAATAATTAATAAAAGGATTGGAAATAATTTTATTAGATATATAATAATTAGGGGTAAAAAACGTAGTGAAAACAATAAAAGCGGAATTATTTTCGCTGTAAACTATTCCTGCTTTGGTTTCATTGTAACTTGTATATCCCAGATAATGTTTATATGAAAATATGTTTAGAGTTAATAAACACTTCGTCTGCCATCAATCAATAACTAAAATACGCATCCTGCGTCTATCCCTATCTATTTAAAACCGGGGCGTGGACAATAGTGGTACTGTCAAACAGGATGTTCGGAATGGCCAATTTATGACCGGAACTTACTCATGGGACGATTGACCGATCGGGTCCTTTTAACCCGTGTTTTTGGGACAGATTTTAGATCGGCCGCGGTTTGAGGGTTGTTTGCTTGCACATGTGGATAAATAATGATTTTTTTTAAATTAGAATTTATGATTGCATTTGTTGGTGGTTTTTGAAATGAATGTGTGGTTATTTAATGCTATATAACCTGGTTATTAATAAATAATGAATGTTAATAATGGACATAAGTAATGGATCTGTGGATATTTAATTTAAAGCATGATTCTAACTCAGTGTTCACACAATTAGAAACTTCTTTTGCGTTCATAAATGAGTTATTGTTATGATATTAAAGTACATATTCGTAGATTTTACTGAAAAAACTGGTCTAACTGTCGACTTGTAGAGAATGCCATAAGGAATTGAGTCCGCCAATGTCCAATATAGGGCAAAAGGAGTAAATAAATAAATAAAAACGGATTCGCTGTACAACGTTATACATACATATTTGCGGTTAGCGCCATCTAGTGAATAAGTTGATAATGAAACTGCAAAAGAGTTTTTGTTTGTTTGAACTTTCGATTGAACAATGCGATCTGTAATTTCAAACTAATATTAGGGAAAAAGAGAATTAGATTTTAAGAATCATTGTGAATTCTATAATGTCTCATTGCAGGGCGTCCCTTGCGATCACAAGGGCACCCTTACTTATCACACGGGTCGCATTCCACCATGTGGACTCAGTGGGTTTCGTGGAAACATTTTTTTTAATTCTCGCGCCTGCGATTTCTTCTCAGTGGTACTGAGATACCTTAACTGCCAAGTTAGCAAAAAAATTAAAATTTCGTATATAACCAGAAACTCAGTGGTACAGGCCGGGGTTCGAACTTCGAACTCACATAGATGTTTTAAAGCATCATTTCTCAAACCTAGGGGTCGCGTTCACATACTATACAAGTTCCATTGCTTTATTTTCTCGATGACAGCTGACACACAGTGGTCGATATAACTTTGTTCTAGCGTCAACGCCTAAAACTCCGAACAAAAATTAGGCACCAAGACGTCATATTTCATTAACAAGGTCACGTCAGCCAGAAAGCAATTTTAGGGATGTAGTTATCGATAAACGTAACACGATAACAGATCCGATATTTTTTTACAAAATGTAAGAAACTAAACTACTGCCGGATACTTTTGTACAAATTTATTAACTAATATTATATTTCATTACAAGATGTTACACGTGTTAATTCTTGATTGATAATGCCAACTTCTTTAAAATTTTCGAAGCTGTTGTAAAATAAGTAGGTATAGGTAGGTACTCGACAATGAAACGAAATAATTATAATGACAGGTAATCTTTATTTATTTATTTTAATCAAAATCTGATGAATCGTCACTGTCACTCGATGAGCTCTCCCCAACATTTATTATAAGTTCCTGTACTTCTATATTATCGAATGCCACATGAATTTCCCAATCCGACGCTATAATGTTTTGGGTTCTTCTCACAATTTTTTCCCAGTTTTCGGCAGTTACTTCCGCACATGCATTTTTTTAATAAATCTAACATCTTGTTTGCCGTAAAAGGGGGATGGGTATTGTTTCGAGCGGCGTGTCCTTTGATTTGTGCCCATATTAGTTCTATAGCGTTGTACTGGCAATGATACGGCGGAAGTCGAAGAACCCAATGACCACATTCGGCAGCTATTTCGTCGATAACATATCTTTTAGGGTGGCTTTTATTCGATTTTAAAATATTCACTAATTGTACTTTTAATAAAGTATTATCCACATTTTCGCCATGACGTTGGAGCCAGTCAATTATCTCTTGTTTTTTATTGGCCTGCGTCGGCATTTTATCAATTTGTCTGGAGTGATATGTAGCGTTGTCCATAATAATTATCGACGGTTCTTCCAGAGATTGCACCATTTCTTTAAACCATCCTTCGTAAATCTCCGCGTTCATTTCTTCGTGGTAGTCCACTGTTTTCTTGGATTTAAAGGCCAGTAAAGCATCTGACATGAATCCTTTCGTAGACCCTGCATGGCATATGATGAGGCGTTCACCTTTTCCCATTGGCGCTGAACTAGTGGAAGCGACGGTGTCGTCAGTCCAGTTCTTAGATACTGTGTGGTTTGCATTTAACCAAGTCTCGTCAGTGAAAATAACATTTGACCAATCTGATATCTTTTTGGCTTCGCTCAAAAATTCGCAGCGAGCCATAGCAACGTCGTGACGCTCCATCAATATTTTACGTTTGTCCGATTTTTTATAACAAAATCCAATTTCTTTCAAAACCAAGCTTAATGACGATTTTTGGCCATGGAACAAACCACATTCACGTAAAGAAACAACAAGTTTTTTAAGTGTTGGAATTTCTTTGCGCAAGTAATAGTCATATATATGACGGCGAATAGCGTCAGCGTCGAAGTTGTCAACCGATGTCACACGACGTGGTTGACGTTTTTTCTTCGGCGTACGAAGCTTATTTTCCTGCATGCCGCTTGTACCGTAAGCTTCGGTAGTAATTTTTGAAACAGTAGGTCCACTAATTCCTAATGCGGCCGCAACACGCTCTCGCACTTGCGACAGTGGTAATAGCGGGCCACCATTTTGATACTCTGCTTCAAAGTAATTACGAACCTTGATCACCAGTTCTCTCGCCTGCCTTTTCAGAACAGATCCTTTCGGCATTTTGATATTTGACAGCTGGGCAGCAATCAACACGGAGGAACACAAAATACACAACGTAACGTATGGATAATGTGAAAAAACTCAGCGAACAGAAATGTAGTGACTAGCACGACCGTCTTGTTGCGAGTGACAGATTAAAACAAACACAAAATGGCGGTGGGCCATTGAGTGTTCCCACCTTGAAAAAATATATTTGAATGTTTTTGTTGTATTTGTCTTTGTTCAAAATATAATAAATATATGCGATCGATATCATTACTTATTTGGTCACACAACACTACAACTATCAAATTAGAACTGTCATCGAGAAAATAAAGAAATGGAAATACTATAATATGCAGGTTGTCGCAATTGGCAACGAAAAATTAAGTACTTGTACGAAAAAATATTTTAATATTTAATTAATTATTTTGAACGGTAATAAAGATAATTAGGACTTCATTATGAATAAGGGGGTCGGGATTTACATTGTTATTTAGTCGTTTCCGGGGGTCGCGATACTAACAAGGTTGAGAAACGATGTTTTAAAGCATCTATGTGACATTTAATGAAAAAAATTATGTCGTTGTATAAGGACACTGGCGCCTGCAATCGCTGTCTTATACTTTACTACTTAATTTCACATTTACTTTATACTATTATACTATACTTCCCTAATGTCACGAAATAAAAAACAAATATATAATTATAATTTTTTATAAGTTTGTTCGCCAGGTATATGTGCTTTGTAAAATGGACAGAAGCAGAACATATAAAACGATCAGTCTCTGTAGTAACACGAAAACTCGACATTTATAGCTCTGTCATTGGCACTCCGTCCAATTATTATTCTACGAAATGCAAAAACTGTTCGAAGTTAAACTTCGTTTCCCTTTGAATGATTTATTTGTGCCGTCTGGGAACGCTTGTTCCGTTGTTGGAACACAAAATGGAGGTAAATATGATATGTGACGTCATCTGACCAAAAAGGACCTTATTGTCGGTATTGACCTGTTAACTTTTGGTTAAGAATTTCTAACTTAAAATTTCCTTGTTTCTTTTCTTTGTTCAAATATATAAATAATCAAGCTCTAACATCTGATCTGAGATTTATTAAATTATTCATTAAATTGGAAAGCCAGAGAGCGTATAATTTTACATTTGACTATATAGGTAATACTGGCACATTGATATTGTATATCGTCACCCTTATGCCAGAACCACGTATGTGCAAATTTGGTGATTGCTAGATAATGCGATGTTTATGGGGCTTATTGTTAGATATTGCACATAACATGAACCTCGCATAGTATAAATAGGGCATGTACAACTAATATTTCTGAGAAATCACTGGACTAAAGCATAATCCCGATTATTCGCAGCGAATGGAAACTTTGAAATCGTTTTTTCTCGAAACCATCCAATTGCACATTCGTGGTTTTGGCATAAGGGCGACGATATATAATTTATAATGTCACTTATATATAATTTACGTTTTCAGAGTTATTGAGATGTGAAATTGTAATTCTGTTTAAATCGTTAATAAAATTGGAACAAACAAATTCACTATCTATTAATTAATATGACAAAATAAACAAAATTTAAATTCGAATTGCAAACGGTACATATACAGATACGAATTATACTTGATTATTTTAAATCATTTAATTATCTTAAATATTATACTAATGTTTTAATATTTGGAAAACCGATAATAAATATAAAAACTTTTCTGAGATTTTTCCTAAACAATTTGCCGCAATGTAGATTTCGTTTGTTTTTCTGTATATTTTAGAAACACATAAGTTGTAGAACTCTTTCATCTTTATAAATCTTTAATAAATCTTCTTTTGTTAACAAACAAACAATTACAAACAAACTAAACAATCCAAACAATTGTTTTCTAAAATATACGGAAACTGTAGGGGGAGAGTGCATGCTGCATTCCTACAACCGCTGGGCGCACTCGACTGGCCACGTTACCCCTCTTTCACAGAAGACTACCTTGAAATGTACCGCATTCGCTACTTTATCGTATTTCCTCAATGTAGGTACGTACGTGTTTCGTTCGGGAGAGATATGCCAGACCCCATTCCCATTCCATTCTATCCTATCCCTCCCCATTTTTTCAACCCTTTCTCCCAATTCGTTAATCCTTAATATGCAAAGGTAGGCAGGGCATTCAGGGGTGGTTTTAAAAAAGATAGCGAAATCTCCTACCGAATAGCGAGTGTCCATCGGTCCTTTTATGAATTTATTTTATTTTCCTGAATTCAACATACAACTAAAAATGTATTTCTAAAAATACATTTAAATGCATTTTACAAAGTTGCCCCTGAAACACAATCCGATATCAAAGGGTGTCAGTGCAGAGAGCGCACACCTGTTGACGTGTTTACAGAGACAACATACGTTTGGAGGGGTTTGTTTCAAGAGCGGTAGCGCGAGCGGGAGCGGAAATGAAATATTTATTTTATTAGTGTGACAGCCTATTCTCAACTTTCATTTGTGAGTTCAAATTCACTGTTACCGCTGAGTTTAGCATACTATGTTACACGAACAGAAGTACGACATTTGTTTGTATAAGATTATCGTAACTGAAACCTACTGGGTCTCCTAATGAACATTGTCTCGTGCATGAGCGGGTTGGCATGGCTTTTTATAGTGGCTTTGTTATTCCTTAGTGGCCTCTTATGACACAAACTGTAAGAAATGGGGTAGTGCTATTCTAAAGCCTGCCGACACCACATGGCCAAAGATTATCGTGGGATCCATAAAACTTAACTAACGCTGTTCGTTTACAAATTGAGGCATACATTTTGTTAGTTTGTAAGAATTCCTTAATGTAAGCCTGTAGCTTTGGGTTAAATTTATAAGGTTGATAAAACGTCTGCTGTTACAGGCCGGTGACACTGTGGTGTCTATGAGTAGGAGACAGCTGCATAAATATTTGATTCGTAGCCTTTAACCTTTTGACCGCCAACGATATATGTACATACACCACTTATTAGGCTGACCCTCCCAGCGCACACATACAAGGCTCTGAATGTTTCTACAGGACACAAACACTTTGTCCCTTCTTATCAGGGGTCTTATTAGGTAGCTCTTATTACAGACTACTCTTATTAGGGCTATTGGCGATAATAACAATAACGAACAACCCATTATTAAGTAGTGAATAAAAAATAAATGGGGTATAAATTATTAAGTGTGATATAAATGAAGTATTATTGTTCATTACATATTTGAGAATTGAAAGTAATTAATGAATTAATTCTTGATTTTTTTATTGTATTTTTGTTTTAACTTAACTACTAGTTATATTTAACTCAAGATATACAGAAGCTATAGGCACTTTATCGCTATAAGCGTTCTCTTCCAGGCAACTAACGGATAGTGAAAATACTTAGAGGAAATTGCTTAGAGGAATTGAAATAAAGTGATACATATTAACACTAATATTACTATATAAAAAAATATACAATTGAGAAGGAAAAAGTAGTATAAAACTGGCTATTTTATAGATAGAAAATTCGTTTTGAGCTTTTTGAAAGTGGCAAGGTATTGAGCGCGTTTATGTAGTCACAGTTAATATATAGTAATAAATAAATAAATAAATAATAAATAACAAATATATTTCAAAATATAAATTGTCTTTATGTACGACCACAAAATGTAATCAGTTCAATTATTTGAAATTCCCGTGAATGAAAATTAGTTACTGCTCTTCTTTTGCTATTCTTGCAAATGGATTTCAGCATAATTTTTATTAATATACTCATATTAATCGATTTAAAATTTGAATTTCGTCTGTTTACTCTCACAAGCATTCGAGTTGTTTCTTTTTTTTTTTTTTGATGACTTGTCGTGACGTCACTGTAAACATATAGCATTTTTTTAAGAAAATGTAACAGCAATTGTCATAACTTTATTGTTATTTACGACGTTTTGGAAGCTTTACATGTCGAGAATAAGATAAAATAAAAAGCTTTCATTATGGGTAGCGCTTTGAATGCCACATGTCGATATATTTATTGAGGGACAAATGCAGTTTTATTTTGTGAGAAGTTCGATTTAAAGTTTGTGCGAAGCCGCAAATAATAAACGACCAGCGTTATAGAAATACGCGAATGAGTTGTCTGTTTGATTTTTCCTGCTTCAACTAGCCATCGAATATTTATTTATTATTGGCGGTGCCAGCGACTTCGTTCGTGCAAACTTTAAAGTGATTCCCGTGGTAATTCCATAACGGATCGGGATAAAATGTACCATAAATATTAACACAGCATGAAAGTTATAATTATGCCAAGTTTTATTAAAACCGTCCCGCCGCATTTGCGTGATGCGCGTTCAAACAGACACACATGAAATCTAAAAATTGTCTGTCGTAATCATGGATCTTTTACTATTTTTCAATACTAATATAATAAAGGGATAAAATTGTGTGTTTGTGTGTTGGGGGTAATCTCTGGAAGTACGGAACTGATTTCAAAAATTCTTTCACTCAGTTTTTTTTCTGTTATACTAGGTGTGACTGGCAGCCATATCAATCTTTTTATAATTTGCATACTAAGGTTTTATGATTTGTCATCTTTTAGTTTATGTTGTCAGAATATACAGTTATTGTTGAAATAATTGAAGAGCAGTAATTGTGATATTTATGTTTGTACAATTACACATGAAAATTTGTCATCTTTTGGCAGTTCGCAGATATGTTTACCTATGGTGTTGTTACCTTAGTTACGACTAAAGTTACGACGCTATTTCCCGAGGTTTTTTGGAAGAAATTCCTATAAAGCAACACGACAAAAAAAAATTCTAAAGAACATATTCTTAAAAGATTGTTCTTTGGTTTTGCATAATGTAACATTTACACAATCTATCTATGTGTCTATTTATCCTATGTGATGAACACTTTTAAAGAAAACAGAATTTTCTTTCAGAGAAAAAAACATACATTCGCGTTTAAGAACCGTTTAATAAATATGTAGGTTGTGTGAAAACACGACAATAATGTCTTGGTTCTCTTTTTATTTATGGCTAGTTTCATCAACACAACATTCATGTCTAGATGTTGTTTGGAAACGACAGCTTTCAGTTTCTTACTTGGACCACCGCCTAACCGCATTATTTACCTCCAATTCTCCAGTTTTTCACAAATTGGGAGTTAAATTTCGACAAAATATAATCGTAAGTCGCGGTTTTACAATTTCATTACGACATCGCAAACGGTTCAACACTGAATTTTTATATTTTGTTTTTTATGGTGTGGGATGAAAGTGTCTTAAGTCTCACTTCCTTGTTTGGAAGTTTCAAAGTTACTTATTTGAGTTGTTTTTTGGAAAATCTTTTCATATACAATATGCAATAACATATTCGTGATTATTTCGAAGACCATACTGAAACATGCAGACATTTCACTCATTCTATTTCACTCGTCTTTTTGGATTTTTTGACGATAATAAATATAATTTTATTGTACAACAATGCTTGCACATAAATTTTAGTACCCATAAATAAAATTATAGCCATTTCAGGAAATGTTCCCAAAAAATAAACCAACTTTCGAAAATATCTTCAGCGGAACTTGATAGTCAATCAAACTTGATAGTGATTACAGCAAACATCATCATTACACGGCTTTACGACATGTCATTTGTTTTCGATTACATTTCTACCACAACTCTGCCATAAAATTCCGGAACAGTAATAAAGAATGCTTCTCACAGGCCATAGAGAACAAACTTACATCAATTCACATGCGTTAAAAACCAATGGTAGACCTTTTGGGTGAACTCGTGAAGTGAATTTGGGGTTTGTTTGGTTACTATAAAAATTATGTATTGTACATTTTGCGATTTAATGGTACGCGCACATTACAGCCGCGTCGCACTACATAACTGTGACAACGCACACACAGACGCGACGGACCGCAGCTTAACGCAATAATTTAAGTTAAATAGCTATATTTGTAATGAATTATATGATAACTAGCTTAAAAACGGAGACTAAAGATTTATACACTCTTTAGTTAAATCATAGCCGGACTGATATTTAACATTTAAGACATATAATTTTTATCATTATTATTATTAAAAAGTAGAGGACGACTTGCACTTTCCTCGCCAAACGCTCCAAACGCCACAAAAATGTTGTCTCTTTAATGGACATCAATGACAGGTCCTCATCATAAGGCTCGCTACAACAACCTAACTTCTGTTCTTCTCATCTAGCCACTATATTACGGACATGCCTAATATCTACTAATCCGTATTGGTCCTCTCATGGTTATAAGGGCAAACATGTACATTAGCAACGGGACGTTATAATATACAGAGTCAAAACATGTTTTCCGCTAGATTAGCGCTAAGGCCCGCGCTCTGAGCGCCTAGGCGCCTGTTTAATTACTTCAGCTCTATTTACATAAAATAATAATATATCATTGTATAATATACTAAAGTATACTGTATTTGTAACTGTTTATAAATAAATTAAGTAACAAGCCTGTGAGTACGCTCGACGTTCATTAGGTACATGAACATAACTTTAATGAGAGAAGACATTGTTTTTCTGTTATTTTTTGGTGGAATAAATGGTAGACTGTACATTTAGTTGGCAAAGAATCAGCACGCTGTTGTGCTAATGGGCAGGTAATGTTTGCCGCAGCATCGATAACCGATGGGGTAGACCAAGGGCGTAGTCAGGATTTTATTCAGGGAGAGGCAAATCAAACAATATCCTTATAATTTAAAATAGAGATTGGCAAGCGGCAAGGGGGGCAAGAGAAGGGCAAGCGCTTCGCTCTATCTCACCCTGGCTGCGGCTATGGGGTAGACGAGTTCTTGATCCACCTGTCCTTGACGACCTGGTAGATCAAGCAATTGCATAAATTCGCCGGTGGATGAGAAGAGCCGAAGATCGTATTTGGTGACGAGTCCTGAATGCAGCATAGTCCTTGCTTTACCAAACAATTACTTCAACGCACAAACAGACGGAAAACCTCGCATTTTGTATATACAGATATGTTATAAAACTCGAAATGAGTCGTAAACACGGCCGCTTGCTGCTAGGGTATTTTTTTATTGAGATGCTGTTTTTAATGGCCGTCGGACAGCCCTTGCAAGGGTTTTGACCTTTAATACTAACAAATAAAGGGGTGAATGTACCTGGTGCTACGAAAAGTCTTGAAAAGGCGTGAAAAATTAAACATTGTTGTTAAATGGGTGGACCAATTTAACTACCATGTTTAATACCTACATATTCATGTTTAAGACATGTAACGTAGGTCTTAAACACCTATGTTTACGTATTTTATTGTACTGGATTACTTAAACCATAGACAAGAAGATAGCCTTCCGATTTAATTTTTATATTATTCAGTGTAAGTTATTTTCTAGAATGAAGGTGGCAGTCGAGTTAAAAGTCCCATCTAGTGGTAAGTGGATACTGTCGCTTGCAACATCCGCAATCCAGTCCAATATGTCACACGTAGACACGCTCCCGAATGCGTTACCTTTAGAGACAGGAATGGATTTGGAGAAAGGGTTGGGAATATGAGGAGGAATAGGTTTGAATGAGATGGGAATGGGCTAGGATAGAGTGGGCAATGAATGCAGTTTACGGTAGGTCTTCTGTGGGGTAACTTGAGTCGAGTCGTCCAGCGGCTGTGGGTTGTACCGTACTCCCACCCCCCATCCCAATGTTTTCGAACTGCTACAGAAGACAAAAAAAAAACAAAATATAGCTAACCAAGTCCTAATATTACATAGATAAATGTTTCAATACAAAAACATTAGCAGGAGACTCGGCTTTACAAACATATTCGCGAGAGTTCGTCGCTTCGCTGATTCAATTCTAACAAACCAAATAAAAGCTAGAAAAGTCGCTTTAAGTAATTTATTCACAAGTTCATAAGTATCATCACCATAAGTCATAATCAGGGCATGTCGTCATCACCGGAGAGTGAGTCCAGATCTAAATGTGGACAGACCCGCTTTGTTGGACAACTGGGGTCAATATACGGTGACAAGACAAGGGCAGTGTGCACGCTTTTCAATTACTGTGAAATAGCAACGATCGTATATTACCTATTTGTAGTACATAACATTTACTATACCTCGTTCCAATCCAATTTGTTCAAAATGTAAACAACATGGCGGTCTGAGGTAACTGACACGGCTTTCAATTTAATAGTGAGGTCCTCCGTCTCCGACATAAGTCATACATAACTTCAACATGCTGAAATGGAAATGTTCATATATAGTATAGTGCAGAAGCGGTAACCGTTGGGGTAGACTAATCCTCCAATAGAGGGCACGTACCGGGAAACGTATTTAGGACGTCTTCCGACCAGGTGGACCGATGACTTGAAGAACTTCGCCGGTGGTGGTTGCGTGTGAAGAGCCGAGGATCGTGTGTGGTGACGAGTCTTGGGAGAGGGCTAAATCCAGCAGTGGAATGACATATGCTGATGGTGGCGTGAAGGTGGGGTGGTGAGTTCACACAATATACTACTATTGACGTGTACAGGGTGTAAACTGATATATGTACTCCTTTGACATCAAAATTTATTAAATCTATTTTGTAAAAATTCAATCTTTTTTTTATTTTTGATTCATTTTTCATATATATTTGCTAAATAAAATGTCCAAGAAATTGAAATTTTTACTAATACATAATATGTGAAATTTTATGTTAATCAACTCGGATTCTCAATCGAAATTCTTTTATTATATACTGAACTGCAAACGCTTATTTATATGTTTTCCCTGTTCCATATAAATGTGGGAAGATGTGGTTAACAGTGAAATGAAATGCAGGAATCTCATTCAATTGAATGATAAATGAACTTTGTAGGTAATAAAATACTATATCATCTTTTAGGTCAAAGGGAGATAACCCACAAGAATAATAATATATTACTAAATACGTAATTGAAGAACGAACCAAACAGAGCCCTCATTGTGTAATAAATAACGATAAATATCCAGAGTATGCAATTTTTTTAATTACTGAATTATTTTTGTAATTGATTTGTATTTTTGTAATTAATAAGGTAATTGAAACGTGGTAAAAATTAACGATTTTAGTTTCTCATTTCAAAAAACCTTGTTTTGTTTGCAAATTTTGTAATTGTATTTTATATTCATGTTCGTATTATGTTTTGACTAAACGTAATATTTCGTTGTTTAACAAGTCTGTTCAGCATTAAAGTGTGATTTTTTAGAAAATTGCTATTAAAAATTATGATATATTTTTTTAAAGATTTTACTCAAGTTTCAACATTTGGTAAACTAAAACCGACAATTCCTCTTCTCATACAATGTTACTTTTTTCTATACTTCGTCTCGATTACTAAAACAATTATAATTTCCTTACAAATTAAAACGCGTAGTAAGAATATCATTGATCACATGGAGGTGACATCCGAAGGTAGTCCTTTTACAGCTAATCTATTGTTAACATCTATTAGGAAGACTTCCTTCGAGGCTGTCACATCCGTGGTAGAAATAACCGAACGCCATAACTCATGCGCGTGGGGTTTGACGACCCGACACATTGGACAATATTAAAATGAACAGATATTCTTTGTAACATTTTGATATACGGAGCAACCTGTAGTAAATAGTGTTGTTAAAACGAGCGCTAAAGCGTTTAAGACCATCAAATATTAAAATTTGGACTATAAAGCTCACTAACCTTTAACGCCAGAGTCTTCAAGTTCATTAGCGCTCACTCAGTGCTCGAGCGTTGAGAGCTTAACGCTTTCTTTTATAATACTAGTAGTAAATCGTAACTAGCCCTGTTAACATCCACTGTAAATGACCATCTATTAGACATTGTCTTGTGCATGCAAAATGTATGGCCTTAAAACGCCACGCTGGACAAGCGGGCTGGCAAGTCCATTCGTTTAGAGATGGTGTAGTTTCTCAAGGCTTGTGGTGGCGACTTATTCCTTAGTCATTCCTTAACCTTTGGTTATTCCTTAGTCGCCTTTTACGATACCCAGGAGAAGAGATAGGTTGGTGCTAATCTAAAATAGGTCGACATCACACAGCCTAATCAACCAACGTGTAGTACTACGGGAATAGATAAAACTCTTTATTGTACACCAATACTTATTGCAAAAAGATAATTTAACTAAGTAATACGAAAAGTACGAAGAAAACGGATAACAATATCAAAAATGGGGTAATGCAGTCTTAACAAATGTTTAAATTGAGAGTAAAGGTTTTCAAAACATGCAGATTTTTTTCGGAGCAGGATGAAACATCAGGCGCTCATCTAATAAAACCGGCAGAGGTCCAACAACTCGCGGCTAAAACTATCCTTTGATATTCGCAGGCCATAGATATGAACACCGAACTTTAAGAAATGGGATTAAAGCTTTATTTTATGAGTTAAGACTCAATATGTAAAAATGTATCGCGGATGTCTATGGACGACAATATCCACTTACCACCAGGTGGACTGTATAGTCGACTGCCGCCTTTTCTATAAAAAAAATGACTTGAAACTCAGACTCGAATACTCATTTAGTCCCGAGTTATGAAAAACCGAGTTGAATTTCGAGATGAGATCGAATTGAAAAATCAAGATTTCAAATTAACGACATTACAAATGAAAATCGAATGAGAATGTAGGTTGACTGGAAGAGAATGCCATAAAGCATAAGCCATAATTAAGTCTGCCTATTGTACATTTTGTCTGTGCAATTAAGTTTAAGTAAATAAATCCAGAATAGATATCCGCTTATTAATAATCACCGCTCTATTAATAGTCATCCCGTCTATTAATTTTCATATTCAAGTCCAACAGTGAACGGAAGTGTCCGGTACACCGGCAGCCGAGCCTGGTAATAAAATAACGCCAGATGATTTATTTGTAAACAAACGCGCTTTCGTGCATGTCAGCGCGCGGGCGCAATGCGTGCACACACGTCAGTGATTGAGGGTTGCGATGATTAATTTCGTTTTGGCAACAATACTAAGATGTATTGTTTCGCTTAAAGAATTTACCATTATAGAGGTTTATTATTTATCTTTCTCTGTCCTGTAGTCAGATCATTATAGACTCATTAAAGTTATTAGTAATTATTATTAGTAAAGTTAGTAATTTAGTAAAGTTAGTAATTTAGTAAAGTTAGTAATTTAATAAAGTTAGTAATTTAGTAGTTATTAATTTAGTAAAGTTAGTAATTTAGTAAAGTTAGTAATTTAGTAAAGTTAGTAATTTAGTAAAGTTAGTAATTTAGTAAACTAGCAAACTTAATACTAATTAATTATTATTAACTTAATATTAATAATAATTGATTTAGTTTAAAAATGATTGTGATTGACCAATTAAATTTATCGTTTTGTTATATTCATTATTATCTCGAACGAGCTGTCTGATAATATTCTTCTTGAGCAGTTTGTAATTTTCTGTATTGTTACATTTAATTTGTTTACTCTCTTAACTACTCTATTTACTGTAAAGCCCAAGTTTGTAAGATAATGCTGGAAGTCCGCTTTTATAAAAAAGTCTGGTTATTGTATAAGGCTATAACGTCCCACTGCTGAGCACAGGTCTCCCATAGTAATTCATTGGGCGGTTTCGGGCCGTAATTCACCAGTCTGGATTGGTGGGATCTCATACTCCAGATTTCTTTTATTTCTGGACCATTTAAAATCCGTACTTAAGTAGAACCAACTCAGTGGTACCGCCCGAGGATTTGAAGTCACGATCACACGAATGTGAGTCGAGTATAGATAGCCCTAAGCTATCACCGCCCCAAAAAATAAAAATAAATAATTTCCTGGACAATACAATATTTTCTCCTACGTTTAACTGGTTATAAATAGCTAATGGTCTAATGGGTACAAGGTTTCCTTTTATCTTCTAATTTGATTCTTCTGCATATAAGAATGACATCTACGTGTAGGGTTGCCAGGCCCTAAAATACAAAAGCCGGACTCGGCGCTAAATTAGGCCGGACATTTTGCTCAAAAAGTCGGGACTCAGCGCTACATTAGGCCGAACATTTTGCCCTAAAAGCCGAACATATCTTTTTCAAAGTCGGATATAACTTTTCTAGTAAAATAAACTATTACGTATTTTAATTAAGTATTTATCAAGTACAAAGTCTTCTGGAGACGATAAAACCGAAGAACAAACAAAACACAATAAAATAAAAGTTTTTATTAAACAAATAAAATAATATATCCTACGAAATATATTTGACAAAAAGCCTAACAAAAGCCGGACAGGCCGGACACGTAAATATTTGGCCGGACACGACTGTAAAAAGCCAAACATGTCCGGCTAAAGCTGGACGCCTGGCAACCCTATCTACGTGTCTTATTTTTCCAACCAAGTTATGAGTTCTAGCATAATCGAAATTGTTTGCTATGTAGCACGTACCTTATCTATAATTACAATGTAGTCTCTGTAACAGTAATATATTTTAACGTCAAATTTATTATTCTAAGTGTCCTAATAATAATAATGCCCTTTTAAATTTTAATGACGATAATTAATACGATAAACTTATCTTATTATGTAACCTCGCTTCCGTCTGGAACCAATTCTTCCAGCGTGTGTACGCAACCACGCGTCCAGCAATTGTTTACAATGGTGGATCTTGTTTATTTTCCCTGCATATGGATTAAAAAGCTTCACTACATTTAGGACCTTTATTGGCCGTTCTATTTAGATATTGCTCCTTGGACGTCGCTTTATGAGGACAAAAATGTGGAATTTTATGATAAAGATTATGGAACTGAGATAAGCAAGAAAATTAACAGTCTACCATAAGTACACAGAGCCGTGTCTGTACATGAAATATTTTTTGAAAAAAAAAAATCTTAATAATGTACTCTACGAACGATAAAGAATACAAAACAGATATTTTTAGCATTTTTGTCTGTCTGTCTGTTATCACGCAAAAACCACGGGACGGATTTGAATGAAATTTGGCATAGGATTGGGTGGTACTTGATTTTTGGTGTATAGTCCCTGAACTTTTCCGAGGCCCGAAACGACGGTTTGTTCTCATGATTCTGAGTTTAATACATGACATACATACATAACATATAATGATATATATTTTATGAGATTTATATTTAGCGAATTTGTAAGCGGCTGGCTACCACAACCCCTGAGGTTCCTCGGGTTCCACTTTTTACCACTAACTCTAAAAAGTGGACTCGTCAACCGGCTTGGCCAGAGTGGCGTTTTACGGCCATCTAATCCTCATTCATAGGATTTCACAAGACTCATTTATTTTCACACTTTAAATGAGTGTGTAGAAGTGAATGGTGCTCACTTAAATGCGATTGTTTTTCATAAATGAAAATTTAATTATCGCCCTTTACAATTTTAATTTTTACAGTTCAAAAACGAAATTACTTCATATAATAATTTTATCCCAATGTAATTAAATTACATGTAATTAAATCATTTATCCATCAAATTCATTCTGAAGTATTAATTTGATACAGTCACATAAATTGATTTATTAAATATATAATTTTATGACTGGTGGGCAATTTGACGAATCCCAAGGTCTTCAATAGATTGAAAGTTTTTACAGAATACTGAAGTGTGACAGAAGTTTGGGCTTAGAAGGTAATTAACACGACAGAGAGAAAATTGATTTTTTTTAAATCTAATGATTCGCTTGTAAAGGTTTATGTTGATGGCTAGGTAGAACGAAAAGAAATAACGAACGAAGGTCAATAATATAAAAGGAATAATAATGATAAGGCATTGAGCACAAGATATCTCTCTGACCATCGAACCCGTGTGTCCAATACAATATCCAATGTCCTGTGTCCACGTGTCCAATCCTAAGAGGAAATATTCAAAGATAATTAAAGGTATTATGAGCACAGCGTTGACATAATTTGATGTTATACAGAAGAAACCGAAAGTCTGCTTAAAATACCTGTAAGGTTGCACAACACCTAATAGCCTTAAATGCGTAAAAGAAAATAAAGTCAATAAAAACGTAGATCGTAAATCCGTTTACAACATTGTGATACAAACTCGTAAATCAATACCAAACAGATTCCACAGTATAAACAGTAACAGTAGTTGAACTACACACTGAATCCAGAAATGCACTACACGCATCCCGATAAGCTGTGTACACGGCAATCTTAATTAAAAAAAGTGTATAACTGAATAATGGAAATAGAAACGATTATTTATTTTACTTACCTTAAGCGAAAGCGAAGCGAAAAGAAGCAAAAGATTATGAAAAATTAATATCTTACTTTTTAATAACATCTGAGTTTATTAATAATGATTAATTAATCAAGATCAATATTCAACATTTCATAACAGCAAGTTAATTGTTTGATTGTTGCAAATTTGTCTCGAGGAAATTGAATTTCACAATAAGACCGCCTATTATGTATTGTTTCTTATGTGTATGCAATTTATTCTTTCTATTCATATTTACAATAAAGAAAATAATTATTTTTATTATTAATGGTCTCAATTTAAATTGTACAAATGCAGAAGCAGAATTAGAAGCGGAGGTCTATTACATCATTGATCATGATCAATAAAGGACGGTTTCACCCAAGAGAGCCACTGATACAAAAGAAAACAATAGCTTGATACCTTTATTTGTACCTTGATAGATTACTGAATCTTTAACAGCTGCTTTTTTCAATTGCTCCTCTAGTCGGATGACTAATTAGGTGTCGCTGTCCCTTCATTGATTTATAGAAGTTCACTTACGAAATACTTTTTCGAAGTTCACTAACGAGATATATTTTCTCCTGCATTTATTATCCATTGAATTAATCATCATAATCCATTCAGTCGATTGACAATTCTCGTTCCACTTCTATTTTTCAATCGTTTTTAGAAGAACAGCGTTGCGATCTCATACTATGTGTTAACGTTGTTTTATTTAAACCATGTCTCGACATGTGAATCACTCTCCGTCGTAAAACTATTATTTTTACTACAAAATGACCTTTTTATGGGCGTTTCAATTTTTAGGTTAGGTTGGCAATAAAATGTTCATTAACAAGGAAGCTAGTTAGTTTTGTTACTTACATTTCTTCTTATGGTGTGGTTTCATCGCGTGAAATTTGGTGGATTTTAAAACTTTAAAAAATCACCAGCACCGTTCTTTAAGAGGTGGTGTAGTTCCTCAGAACCTGTGGTAGTTTCGTTATCCCCTAGTCGCCTTTTACGACACCCACGGGAAGAGATGGGGTTGTGTTAATCTATAGCCAGCGGACACCACACCCCACAAAAAATACCCACTTTACTATGACACAAACATATTTCCTTCATTTCGATAAAGCAGACAATTAAGTCAAAATTCCCAACGCGTGGGCGTTTATGTCCATTTTTTATAATGGGCGATATAAATTAAAAAAACTTTTTATGGCGCCGAATTAAGATGTTACAGTTGACGAGTTCTTGTTAAGGAAATGTAGTTTTATAGTTTTCATTTATGACGATGTTGAAATATGTGGGGGGCTTAGTGATTTGAATTTTATTATTTATCCATATATTTGTGGAACTGTGTTGGTTTGAATAAAATGTATGAAATGGCGAAGGTAGACTTATCTTTTATATTAATACGTCTTCATCTTCTTCGTAATAATAATAATTAATACATTATTATTATTATGGGTTTATACTGTGTGGTGTCGGCCAGCTTTAGAAATTACACGACCATATATTCCCGTGGGTGTCGTAACACAAATATAGTAAAAGAGGGATAACAGAGCTATTATTCACAAGCCCTGAGGAACTACATCTCTAAAACAGTGGACTCGTGAACCCGCGTGCCGTTTTAAAGCCACAAGACAATGTGAGTGGTGGGGCCCACTCCAGCAGTGGTGCTTACTTACTGCTCATATGTCTTTCGGCATGCGGCAGACATGGCTAGCTCGGTCCCAATCAGCTTTGCGTTCTTTTAAAGTGCGTCTTTTATTTACGTTTTGGAGCCCAATATACTTTTCCTAATGCGCTATGTAAGTTTATCTCGCAATATACTATACTATAAAATATACAATATACTTTAAAGTAATGAAATGATAATAAAACTATACATTGGAACGATACTTATCCGGTCACTGTATTTTAGTATCGTCTTTGCTAGATGCCTCAGAAGTCTTACCCACTATATTACCTGCTATACGTATATTCCTTGATATGCCAGAGCCCTATCCCATCCCATCCTGACCCTCCCCATTTTTCCAACCTTTCCCCAAATCCTTTCCTACATCTCCAAATGTAGGTAGCGCATACTGGGGCGTGCCAGTGTTTGTCATTCGGGACTGATGTTGGCATGTATCGCGGATGTCTATGGACGATCCACTTACCACCAGGTGGACTGTAAGCTCGTCTGCCGCCTTCTTCGTATAAAAAAAATCTAATTAAAGTCTGAATCACGATGGGTTTCAGTCTATTGCTCTTTCCCTGTATACATAGATGTGAAGCGACTTCTTCATAACGTCCCTGTTGTGAATTAAAAAAATAAAGAAAATAAAGAAACATTCCCGATTCGAACTAGTACAATTGGTTCAATTAAATCACGTTTTTCTGAACTTTTGACACGTACCTAAAGATATTGCATATTATCTTAATTACTTTGTATACAAATAGGTCAATAGATAACCTCACAGCAGCGTACTAGAAAAATGTATTATTGCCCAATCATTCTGTAATTTATCAAATTTTATTAACAAAACAAAAATATTGCCGTAATTAAACATATTTATTACTTCTCATTTAAATCTTCTTCTTTCATACAATTTTAGTTTAACGGTTTTGCGCAATCTGGGGGAGGAGGGCGCACGCTGAATCCCACAGCCACTGGACGCACTCCACTGACCACGTCACCCTCTCACAGAAGACTACCTTGAAATATACTGCATTTACCATTTTATCCTACTGCCCTAATGTAACTACGTGTTTCGGTAGTGAGTGAGATATGCCAGAGCCTATCCCTATGCTATCTTATCCTATCCCTCCCCACTTTCCCAACCTTTCCTTCATATACTTTCCTATAAATCTTCAAAGGTAGGCAGCGCAAGGTTTGTCATTCTGGACAGATGTCGGCATGTATCGCGGATGTCCATGGGCGACAGTATCCACATACCATCAGATACCATTAGATGGACTGTTACCCCGTATGTCGCATTCTTTGATTTAAAAATAATATTTTTATTTGCACACATGGGAAAATTATTTTATTGAGACATTTTACTCTAAAATGCCTAAACTAATAGCTTTAGTTTAGAGTCTGTTAATTTTAAAATAGACTTTTAACTAAAGCTATATCACTTTTGACTCTTATCATCTTCGGTCTTATCATCCAGCCACTACCGGCGTACTTCTTCAAGTCCTCGGTCCATCTGGCAGTAGGACGTCATACATTTATATTCCGTTTCAATCCAATTTGTCCAAAATACAACAAACAATTCATTACTGAGGTGATAATTCTTTACATATCCGTTTTGATTCATCGATAGTGCAAGTTTACACTAGTTTTAAAGCTAAATATTGATATACTTCTTTAATTTGAGGCTGTGACAGTTACCCCAGGCCGCCATGCTTGTTTACATTTTGAACAAATTGGATTGGAAAGGAATATACGTATGGTTATTAATTAATTATCATCATCTCTATATAACAATGATGATATAGTGTACAAACTTACACATATTGCTTAGAGTAGTAATTTCGGTAACAAAACAATTGCACATTCGCCTCAACAGCTTACCCGGTGCTGATATGTCAATCCGCGACGTTTGAATAATGCACGAAAGGGAACAGCCCGTTTAGTGTGCGTTATATCGGAACGACCACTTGTTCGGGCCTGTTATGGCCGGCCCGATAGTGCAAGTTGTCGCTTTGTATTCCGCCGTGTTTATTACTTTGAAACTTGAAAAGGTTTTTGTTTCTGCGAATTTAGAAGAAGTAATTTATTATGAGTGCTATAGAAACTTGTAGCTTGTAAAGGTTTATAGCTGATTTTTATGTGGTAGATGGCGTTGTGTTGCATGTAATAATTATGAGTTATAATTTCATTATTTAAGCAAATACCACAAGGAACCTGAAGAATATTGAAATTTAGAATAGATTTTTGTTAATTTTCTCAAAATTACAAATTGACTTATTTCAAGTTCATGAGAAAAGTACCTACATTACCTGATTTTTGATATACATATCTACCCAAAAACGTTTTATTAATTTATTTCCTATATCTGGTACATAGGTATTTGTTATATATTTCATATACAATGCAACCAAATTATCAGTATCCACGGCTGGACATGGGCATGGCGTGAGGAGTCACGCACATTGTCTCATGCATGAGGAATGTATGGCTTTAAAAGCCACGCTGGCCAAGCGGGTTGGAGAGTCACGGGCTACACATAGTGCAGTTTCTCAGGGCTTGTGGTAGGAGCTTTGTTATCCCTTAGTCGCCACGACACGACACCCACGGGACTCCGAAAGTTGTGTTATAAACTGCCAGCCGAGATTTCTCCATTACGCTACGATATGGAGCTCTTCAAGAGAGCTGTGAACAGGATTCTGCAAAGTCAACAGAGCATCCGCAAGTCCCCTGGTGTTGCAGGTGTCCATGGGCGACAGTAGCCACGTACCATCATGTTGCCGGCCCGCTTGTCTACCATCTATTCAATAAAAAAGATGGGGTGGCGCTATTCTAAAGCCACATGTTCAAATACTTGGTTATCAAGCACTTCAAGTTTCAAATATCTTCTGAAGGCGGCCGACATTATACGCCCAATTCTCTATCAATGCCAATACCTTTTTTGAAACTCATTTCAAAGAATAAAGTTAGGCACACTTGGGGACGTGGCAGTGTTCTTTTTTTCGTAATGGCTAAATTCTTATGGCCCTAATGGCGTTTCAAGAGTCACCGGACATGTTCAGGACTGGATGTCAGTGTTCATCATTCTTAATAGATGCTGGCATATATCGCCACTATACACCTAACAATAGATGAACTGTTACTTTTCTGCCACTAAATGAAAAACTACATAAATAATTCTTTCAAATTGTAAATAAAGTTCTATGGTATTTTTGACCGATTAAAAAATTTTGGCCAGGGGTGCTCAATCGGTCGGTCGCGATCGCGATTTTGTCAAACCTTTGTGTGCACTCTCAACACGTGTGCAGAAGCACCATGTTAGTTATTTCGAAATTTGATTAGTTGCAATTTCTTTTGTATTTGTGTTCCTTTACTGTCTGAGAATATTGTAGCGTTATGGCTCGTGCATATTACGGCAGGCCGCACCGCAGCGCATAACGATGCAAATATCCACCTAAATAATTTTCAAACATTTTACATAAATCAACGCACAGTAGAATCGAGCCGCATCGCAACACACTACCGGGTCGCCGGCCAGCCGTATTTATGTTACGCGCTGCGATGCGGTCCGAATAATTCAAGAGTTATTCGCTGTGCGACGACGTAAAGATTTGAATGTCAACAGCTAACTGACATAAATAATTGCGTTGAGCTGCGGCCGGCCGCGTCGTTAATGTGCGTTGTGGCAGATTTGCAGGGCAACGCGTGGTTGCAATGTTCGCGAATCTTTAAATTTGTACACGTAGAATATTGTTTAGAATAGATTTTAGTGTTCCTATGAAGTGCCGACAGTTTATGACAGGGATTCTATTGTCCTTGCAAACGGCCCTGCTCTTTGTTTACTTAAATTGTGCTCCTAGTAACTAACTAAAATTGCACATGGAACTTAGAAAAATCGCCGACAAGGTAAGACTGCCAAGTCTTGCAAATCTGTCTCGAGCTGCCAACAAGACACAACATATTCTCTCTCACGCGCTCAAGGCATTAACATCCAGTGCACTCTTACTTCGTTACTTGTCTATTCCAATCTGTAACATTACGCGAACATTACAATATTTACTTTTAGGTACCAGAAGAGTAGTATTATTGAAGTCAATATACGCAAATTATAGACATTACATTCACTATCCATCTCCATCTCGGTCGAGCACGGCACCGTGAACGCCATCGATAATTTACTACCAATTATTATTTCACACCACCACTTAATCTTTTTTAATATTTAACTAGACATGCGATTTTGAACCTACTTATCGTGTCGTGTAACTCGTACGAGCAATAAATACCCTTCAATAAAAATTGTCTTTTTTCTTACCTAGTCTAATCGGTCGTTTGCCGCCCAATTTCTTTTGTGTAGATCGCCGATCAGTTTGAGCATCCCTGGTTTAGGCGATTATGTGAGAAGAAGGTTCGCCATAGGTAGCACGTTTGTAGGCAATAAAATATAGTCGTTTCACAAATGACACAATAACGTGGCTCCCGCGGCGACTCCGAACTTCTCAGAAGGATAGGAACCTTCACACCGAGTGAGTCACTTCTCACTTGTATTTATTAATTGGACTGTCAGTTTTAATGAGAAATAAAGCGGATAAAAGCTTGTATATTTAGAATATTAATACTAATAATAAAGTCAAAGTCAAACTAATAATAAGACTTCAGTGTTCGTCATTGAGCGTTTAATCGTTTCTCTTATATGTATTATTTACTAGCTTTCGCACGCGACTCCGTACGCGTGGTCAGATTTACGCTCAGAATACAGGCAATGCGTTAATCCGGATTACAATTTACCCATTCACCCCCAAGTTCAACAGAATCGGTTGAGCCGTTTCGACGTGATTAAGTAACAAACATCCAAACTTTCGCATTTATTAGTGGAATTTAAGATTTTTACATTTAATTACTAAGTTAATATTAGCACTTAACTGATGAAGTCTAGTTCCGAAGCAAGTTTCTAGTTTCATGTAAGTTTTAATAATTTTAATTTTTTAACAATTGAAGCCTTGTTCCCAAACTAAATTATATGTAAGTATTTATCTAATACTTAAAACTACTAATAAAGTTAACTAGATTTTCGATTAGATTTTCTCTTCAAGTTCAAATATTCGTTATCGCAAACATTTATTTTCCTTCAATCTATCCATAACTATTCAATCTATCCATAGGTATATTTTCGTTAATTTTAATTTCACTTCTTTATGTCATCCTTTACGAAATTTGATCAAATTTAAAACCATCTTAATTTTATACCAACAGAATAAATCATTTCGTATCAGTGTGACCATTACAATTTTCGTCGCCATATTTCTCACTGGACTCGCCAAAGGCGATTAGGTTCTTTTTGTAGTAATTTTACTGCTAGTATTCTGTTGGAACCCTAATAAATCAGTCTTTAGCTACACATTTAAGGACTGTGAATTAAGCTTTTGCATTATTTGACCGAAAAATCCTGATAAACTGTCGCATTTGTCGACGAGACGCCGAATAAAGTATTAACTTATTATCGGGTTATAAAGATTTAAATAAAAATTGCTTATTTAAGTTTATTAAGATTTTAAGATTCAAGATCGGTTTTGTGTTATTTACGTACTTCACTTACTTAATATGAAATTAATTTAGTAATATTAACGCCAAATGCACTGCACATAACTGGCAGAATGCACTGTTTATGGGAGATTTAATTATTTTTATATCAATAAGAGTATTTCATTTTTTATGAATTTCATTTTAATTTGACACCAAATTCGGGTTTTTACTATCATATCTCCCGTCATCGTAGTGTTCATCCACATTTCCTTGATACCAGTGCGGTCTTCAAGGCACTTTATACCGCGAGCCCGAAAGTTGTGAATGAAATGCCAGCTGAGGTTTACCCTCTACGTAATGCCATATGATTTTGCAAGGTTGGCATCGCACCCGCGTGCCTGTTGGTGTAGTAAGTGTCCATTGGCGATGGCAGCCCCTTACCACCACGTGAATCGCACGCCCTTCTACCTCATACACTTAGATCAAATCAAAAGGAGGAAGATACGTTACTCACTTACCGCGCGTGGTCCTACAAAACGGAGTCCAATGGGCCTGCTTCGTTTAGCCACCGATAGAACAGCGACTTGCTTACACGTGATACGTTCTTACTGTGAACACAGTTTTGTAGTGAAAAATACATTTAAAAATGCCTTCCTATGCATTTATTCAGTGCAGAAATCACTCAAGGAGCAAAAACAAGACACATGGAATCACTTTTCACGCGTACCTAAGTACACTAAAAAGTAATCATTTTAGATTTTTTGTAAAATTATTTGTTTACATACGGCCATGAATGAGTGAGCGAGATAAAACTATACGAAACATGTGCGAGCGACACATTTAGCTTGTCTCACTCCTGTCCAAGCTCATCGCTCTATCTCTGTCTTTCGGTGTCGTACAACGTGACTTAAATTATAGTTGTACGAGTTTGTATTATATGTATGTAGTTGTGCATTCGAGCCTATTTTCAGATGACGCAATGTACGAACGTACCGTATCTTCTTTATGTCTGTTCGATTTAAGCACACATTCTAAAAAGGGAAATAATTATAATAAGGCAGCAAATCGATGGCTGCAAATTTAATTGTAGGTTGGGTTTAGATTAACATTCTTAGTACCCAACTAAAAATTGTTTATTTCAGTTATTCGAAAATAGTTTGTTTTGTTGATCATGATTTAGTATTTTTAGTATTTTTTTGATGCTTGTTTCACTACAAGCCTTTTAAAAATACGAAATGTCTGAAAATACTACGACTTCATAATTCATCTTATTTTTACTGTAACACCAAGATAATGTCTTATGTTGCTGAACAGGTTCAATGAAATATTAATGTGTAATTTTCCACCATGGTGACTAAAGTCTCAATCGATTTCCACGTGCCCATCCTCGAAGCACCGAGACGTGAAGATAACGGCCCGGTACAGTGTATACTCGACATGAGTTGACGCTTCCATATCTCTCCCATCGACGGATATTGATGACACGTTCCCATCAGATATGGGTACAGTCGTGTGGACAAGGGGCACAACGTAATTGTGATGGTAGTGTCATGATGCAAGGTAATTTCTTTGATATCACCGTAGAAATTACATTACATCGCGATTTTAGGAGTTCCAAAATTACGACGATCTCAAATCTAAAAAAAAAACAATAATCTAATAAGCGTCTAAGCAAAAACGATCCAGATAGGCGGTAATGGATTTATTTGCAGATTGGGAAGCTATAATAGATGTCTGATAATAACTAACAGGCCGAGTCGCCTCATGTATCGTGGTTTTTCGAGTCTCAATTGAATAGGAACCTGCTTGTCATAGCTTTCAGGTTGCGGTCTGGGCATATGCCACTAAATATGTTTGGTTTCCTTATGAGAAAAAATAATTCCCCTAATTGCCAAAATTGTGGTATAATTGAGGATGTCCAACACTCGTTGGTGGAGTGTTCCTGGAATGAACCAGAGAGGAAGGCTAATAGGCTGATAAGGACTCTAAATTTGAACAGTTGGGATGTTCCATAAAATTCTGTCCGAGTCAACATTAAGCTGCAAACATTCTGTGTGAAGTTGCAAGTCGGTATCCGAGTCATAGATAAGTCAAGTAGGGATTTAAGAAAAACATTGTAACCTTTAGGGTACGATGGGGCTGACATACACAAAAGTGTAAAAGCCCCTAAATAAAATAAAGAGAAAGAAAAAAAAAACTATAGAAGAAACCGAGAAAACCGGATATGAATCCGGAATATGAAATGTGAATATCTCGAAAACTAGAAGCCGAGGTCTGAACATTGTTTTTTTGAGGTTAAAGACTAGTATAAACAAATTTATGACTAAAATCGTGTCAGTCTAAAAACAGATCGAGTCCCATGCCATGAAAGCCATCAAATTATCCCGACTTTGTTAATCGATTTAACATCTTAACGATTACATGTGCGATTGTACTATGCTCATCGACATTCCACTTTCTTGTATGTTATGCGATGAAACCTCAGGTTCAAACGATTTTGTTATTTATTGCTTATTCTAGTCTTGAAATAAAATTTACAATGGTTTCTCTAGATTTCAAAAAAAAATCTTAAAAAAAATGCATTTTACTTAATCCTATTTGACTCACGTTTGAGTAAGATTGACACAATTGTATTCTATAACTTAATTTAGAGCCATGAAATAAAATTTCCATCAAGTTTCTTTAGATTCATTACAAAACTTTCTTAAAATATGTGTGTAGGTATTTAAATATGTGTGTAGGTATTCAAATATGTGTGTAGGTATTCAAATATGTGTGTAGGTATTAAAATATGTGTGTAGGTATTCAAATATGTGTGTAGGTATTCAAATATGTGTGTAGGTATTAAAATATTTGTCTAGGTATTAAAATATATGTGTAGGTATTAAGCGTGCAGTTATTTTATTTTTTTCAATGTTTTATCATCAGATTATCCATTAAATAGTCTAAACAGTTAGTCTTATTAATTAGTTTGATTGATTAATTTATATAGTTTAATTATATTAGTTTCTAAGCATTTTATCGTTATTTTTATGTTCTCAAACAAATTTAAATGTGAATAGGTTAAAAAATAACTAAACAGGTTGTACTTTTTAAAAATCCAGTAGCAGCTTCCGCTAAAATTACTACTAATTAAAAATTTAACGACCCAATCACGTCAGTAAGCGACGGTACAAACGAGCATTGTGTTGCGGGCAGTAAAAACTAATTGGACATTCTGCAAAAAAGCCAGGAGCCCTGTAAAGATATTTCCCTCCGTCAAGACGCAAGACTACTGTAATTGCCAACCTGTTTTCATGCAACATTCATGAATCAATGATTGAGACGATTGAGTCGCTCACGGAGACTGACGCAGGGAATTACAAGATGGCCGCCGCTAAAAGGAGCGCATGTTGTATTAATTATAGCAAATTGACAAAAAAGGTGATCAGGTACACGATAATGTGGATGTGATTTGCACTTCAATTCAACTAGATGGGATCTGTTAAGTAAGATGTTCTTTGAATTCTTGTTGGACCTGTTGTCTCGCCAGCAATATTATTCAACGGAACAGGTGTGATCTATATAGGCTCGTTTATAAAACACGGAAATGAAATGGCTCTTGATTTTGAGCAGAGTAGCGACACTGTACTTCTAGTTAATAATAATATGTTGTTATTTCAAATCCTTTATTTGCATTGATGCATCAATAGGAATGCAAGAACTTTAGTCCAAAATGACAAACATTGGTACACCCATTGGTCATTGGGGGTCTATCTTTGGAGATTTAAAGGAGTGGATTTGTAGGAAGCTTTTGTAAAATGTAAAATTTTCTGGCATGAAAAATACTCACTACTGAAGAGCCTATTCCCATCATAGGATATCCCTCCCCATTTTCCCAACCCTTTCTCCCAATCCATTTCTTAATCTGCAAAGGTAGGCAGCGCATCCGGGGGCGTGCAAACGTTTGTCATTCTGGTCTGATGTTGGCATATATATATATCGCGTATGTATATGGACGACATTATTCCCTTACCATCAGGTGGACTGTATGCTCGTCTGCCGCCTTTTATGTATAAAAAAATCCAAATGTATTTATGAAAATACATAATGTTCATAAATACGTGTAATGTATTACATCAAATTAATTAAACTCAAATTAATTTGTCGGTGAAGGAACAGAATGTCAAAGTCAGGCCATGCCCCATCATTTAGGCATACGAATATTTAATCAAGTGTTTTATAAAATATTTAATCAAGTGTAGGTACAATTATAAAATGTGAAGTTGAATTAAAACAAAGATTTAATATATTTTCATTTTTCAAACAATGTCAAGATATATTAAATGTCAAAATGCACATAAATATTTATTGAAATAACTAATATTTAGTGTCATATAATTGATTCTTGTGTTCGTATTGAATTGAATGATAAATACAAATAAATTAGATGCAATAGTAATTATTACCTAGCCATGTAATAAATTAATGGTTTTAGAAATAATTACAGTAATTCGACTCGACTACTGTAATAAATTTTACTGTTCATAATGACATGTGTAACTGATGAGGATAATTTAAAACATTTTTACGTTTTACTTCAATGAAAAATCTGCTTTATACTTGTCGCTAATTACGTTTGAGTACGCCTACTACATTAAAATATATCTCTTCCATATTCAAAGCCAACTCGTGGCCATTAATACAGAACAGAACAATTATATATCAAAGGTCATGTGGTCTTTGTGGTAGGTTGCTATCACGGTCGCTGGTCTGTCCGAGTTATTCTTCTCTCACGGAAGACTGCCATGAAATGGTATCACATAGCGATTGCGGGAGTGCGGTGATAGCCTAAGGGTTATCTATACTCGACTCACATTCGTGGGATCGTGAGTTCAAATCATTGGCCCGTACAGGGTTTCCACTCAAATACGAATTCATAAAAAAATGTCACTTGCTCGGCGGTGAGGGAACATGAGGGAGGGAACAGTGAGGAAACCGGCATGCTCCAGAACTAAAAAAAAATCTAGACTAGGTAAGTCATTCACCAATCCGCACTGGGCCCGCGCTGTGGTTTACGGCCCGAAATTTGTGGATTACGGTCCCCCCGTGGTTTATTAGGGGAGGCCTGTGCCCAGTAATAGGACGTAATAGGCTGATACAAGTACAAGTATATGGATAGCGGGAGTGTGAGAGAGTTGAGTTAGCCCATTTTCTATACCATCCCATCCCATCAAATAGTATAATGAGATTACCCGTAGCATAGGAGACCACATGTTTGAAGTGACGACTAATTAGTCCAGTTGGTAGTGACCTTGCCTGCTGAGCAATAGGTCCCGGGTTCAACTTCCGGTCGGACAAACATTTAATTGAAGACTGGTGTTTGTTCGGGTCTTGGTTTTGCATTTGTTGTGTTCGTCTTTGTATGTGTCTCTAGACTCATGACATAAGAATACTAGTGTGGGTCATTGAGTGCAGTGTAGTCTGGTGTAATCTTTTTCAAATATTTGCCTAAGGCAATTAAGCTAAATATCTTGTCAAATCGCTAAATAAAACATCAATCCGAAAAAAGCGCCTCAGCGCGAAATCTGTAGAACTTGTTTCACATCCAGCTCGACAACAGTATCAAAACTTTCTTCCTATTGAAGCATCAACTCTGACTTGCGTCCGTCCTTGTCAGACTTGGGTGAAGGTTACAGGGAATCGCGTGGGAGAAAGAGATAGCATACATGAAGACGTAACACGGGCGAAGGCGCGCGAGTGTTCTTGCACTTGTTTTGTTTATTTTGTTCGCCGCCATATTTTGTTCTTTTTTTCGAAGCTACGTCTTTGTTCAGGTTCGGGGGGCGCGCAATCGTCCGTGGTAAGTTGGATAATTTCTTTATTCTCCTTTGCGTACCCAACAATTTTCTGGGCCGCATTATTATCAGCTTGATTTGTTTAATAATTTTATTACTGGCCGCATTGCGACGTGCATTTTGTATTTATTTATTCCTTGCGCTTATACTTGTCGCTTTTTTAAACGTGGGAATTATGGTGGATTGTTATTGTTTATCTATCGGTATAATAAGAAAAGATTTATAAGGCTGCATTTGCTTTATTTAGACTAGATAATATTTACTTTACTTATTAGATTTATTGCCGGTACGCAAGGTGATTGAATGGAGGGAAGAGGATAGGATGGACTAGGATGAGGTAGGATGGGAAAATGTGAGAGAGATGCGCCCCTAGTATAATCCCGCCAAAGTAACGTTTTTTTGACTACCCATTAGTCCTGTCTGTAGTGCCCCTAGCCATTGCCTGCTTTGTGTAAAAGATTCCGGGTTCTATTCCCGGTCGGACAAATGTTCCGCTTTCGTGTAGTGTGATTCGTCTTTGTATTTGTTCTCTGAACCCACGACACAAGAAATCATAATGTGGGCTAATGAGTGTAGTTATTTATTTATTAAGTACATTTTTATGATGTTATGATGTTTTTATGATGTCGTGTTTATTTAGGTTTTAAATGAACAAGAAAAATAAATTCAAATACATTTTTTGTGATAACTAATAATGCCCACACGAAAGATAAAGTACTAAATATACAATATACTATTACTGGATTGGGTTTTATATACTATTCTTGTTGTACTGGGTTTTTATATATTTTTTCTTAGCTATACAATTTAAACTGTTTCTCTTTTCTGCTGGATACAATGACAAAGAAGTCATTGGCGGGATATAGACCTCTCCTAAAGCTCTTCTTATCCTTATACATAATACAAATAATAATTATTTACAACTATAAATAATTATTTTTTCACTATATCTTACATTATAAGTTAAAACATACCTATACAATGAATTATTAGATACCATTCATTTATTATAATTAAATTGCTACAATATTCTCTTCATCTAAACGTCTCCATTGGCCTTTGTCCACAACAGTCCAGACATGTGACGTCACGATACACTACTCTTTTTGCCACGGAACCCCACTGTTAGGCCTTGGGTATAGCACCCAGATGCCCGCGGCGATACAACGAATGCCCTGAATAGGGTGCTTAAGTTTTATTTTAAAATGTGTCATTGCCTTTGTGTTGTTTGAAAAGGAGACAGGATTGTTCATTAACTTTTTGCTGCCATACGCATTGGGTCTAGAGAATCTTTTATGCCAATACTAGTTGTGCCCGCGACCTCGTTCTCCTGGGTTTAATTATGATTCCTTACGAAATTTGACATTCTGTATTTCAACCCCCTGATATAATTTTCAAGTTAACCATCAAATTATTATTTTCCATGCAAATTTTCACTCCCCATTTCAGCTCTTTAGGGGTTGAATTTCGATAAATCCCCACTTAGTGAGTATTTGCGTCATAAAATTAAGCTATTGTCCCAACGTCAAGCTTCTAATGTTAGCGGTTTCGGCTCGGGGCGTTAGTCAGTCAATCGGAAGACTTCTTTTTATATGTTAAATTTAAGATTTCAGGTTCTTCTCTCATAATTACTTATTAAAAACACAATAGGCGTATGCGTATATTGTACCCATTTTGTTAACACATTTGTAATATTCATTTCGGAGCGGTACTTCAAAGGTGGTCGAATACTCTTGTGGACATGTCGATATCGTAACGACACGTTTGCGTTCATTTGTAAAACGTCCGCTAATTAGTTTCCTTCCCAACGTTCAATGATGTTCAATGATCGGGCAATGATGTTTTGTTAACCATCTAACAAGCATAGAAATCCAAGTTGCCGTTTCTCCGTTAGACATATGATTGACTGTTCAGCAAGACGGGGTCCTATCATCGGCGTGGTGCGGCATAATAATATAAAAAAGTGCTGCAAGCATACAGTTAATGCTACTAATTAATAATACCGATACAATAATTAAGTATTCCGAACACTGATATATGTACATATATAACATAGAGTGGTTGCAAATCAATAGAATATAATGGTTGTTTTGAGTAAGAAGATCGCCGATCGGCATTATTTAATGTCGCCAATCTATGAACTGGTGTACCGCTATGTATTTATATAGAGCGCTCTTTTAAATAAAGAAATTTTTAAAATATTTTTTATTTTTTCTGAAATGTATCACAATAAAATAATATTCAAGGACATATTAAAATAAGATACCACTGTAGGTGGATAATGTGTTATTATAATACTTTTATTCTAAATCGATATTAATAATTATTAACCGGTATTTTTAAACCGGTCCCAAACCAGTCACTATGTTTATCCTTCGGACTACTCTGGAAAACAGCAACGATCGATCAACTCCAATACATGTAATGTCCTTGTAAGGTAAAGTTACTCGCGAAATATCCGATCGAGTAAACACGTCTGTCAGTAAGGATATGCTCTCAGTGAGTCCGGTTTAAAAATGGGTTTATTTACAACTGTGTTTAAGGTATGGTCCCAGTAAATGTGGCGCTTATACATACATATATGTATTATTATTTTTATATATGATTTATTTTTCGTTCCTCTTTGACTTATCTATACTAATAATATAATAAAGAGGTAAACTGAGCAATATTAGTTGGAAAATTCCCTTCCCTTCTTCATTTTCCCTTCTTCCTTAGGTAGGATTCTTTTTATGGACGAAGGCGGCAGACGAGCATACAGTCCACCTGATGGTAAGTGGATACGTCGGCCATAGACATCCGCGATACATACCAACATTAGTCCAAAATTACAAACGTTTCCATGCCCCCGCATGTGCTGCCTACCTTTGGAGATATAGGAATGAATTTGGAGAAAGGGTTGGGAAAATGGGGAGGGGTAGGATAAGAGTGGGCTCTGGCACATCTCACTTACTACCAAAACAAGTACGTACATTAGGGAAATTAGATAAAATTGGGAAATGCAGTACATTTCAAGGTAGTCTTCTGTGAGAGAGGGTAACGTGGCCAGTCGAGCTGACCCAGCGGCTGTTGGATTGCAGCGTGCACTCTTCCCCTGATAGGTAAGGGGGGAAAGTTACAAGCAATTTTGTAGCAGCTTTATAAAATATTTTAGTGATATTTTCAATAACTGGCGCTCGTACCATACGCGTGAACTCTGACCATACCCTAAAGCTTTCTGTTCATTCACTTAAATGATCAAATGTTTCAGCAAGTTCTGGTCCTAAATCAATCACAGTCTCTTTTCAATCGCGATCATAAAATGCTACTAAATTTAGATGTAGGTAATGATTGATTACTTTTGCATTTGCGAATTTGTATTGAAGAAATTATTAAATCACTACGTATATACGAAACAACCCCGTATATTGGGGTAATAGGATAAAGTGGGGAATGTAGTACATTTTACGATTGTACTTTGTGCGTTGACTATCAGATTGCAGGGTGTAATCTCCCTCTGTTTCCGTTCAATGAGATAATTTCTTCTCCAACCGTTCCACCTTCTGTCAATTTATCTAATACACTATTTCTTTTGTCCACCAGGATAGCAGCAGCGGCGGCGGCGACCAGTGAGCTGAGCTACCTCGCCGCCCTCCATCCCGCTTATCGCCCCGTACCCTACGACCACCCCCTCTACGGCGCTAACACTTTACGAGGTAAAAATTGTCACACATTAAAGCTCATGATTTGAATTATTTTGAACCATCATTACCAATCAGTCTCGACACTTGTTCATTCTCCACGACCCTCTTGTCTGTCGGTTAAGCCTTCTAACGTTTCAATGTTCACTATTAAATGCATTTCATATGAAGTAATGTTACACTGCGATTATAATTATTTATATGATCTGTAATACAATGCTGGCAACAGGTACATGGCACGACGGTAACATGGTATTTATTATCAGACTCAATTTGCATGTAATTCAGACATGAGACATGTTAGTTAGTAACAGGTACAGTACTTGACTGTTTTAAAGACTTGTACACTAATAGATATTTCGTAGATAAAAATTATATCATATCGCTCCTAATTTGGCTAACCCTTTCTCAAAATTCAATCCTAAATCTTCAAAGGTAGCCAGATAATAGTGCCAACGTTTGTCATCCTGGAGTAATGTATTGTTGATTGGCGTTGGCCAATCAACGGCCAATCATTGGCGTTGGCGCAGATGTTGATTGGCGACAATATCCACTTACTCTATATATTATATAAAAAAATAATCCTTTTACTGTGCACTGCTGGCATGACGGATGTATTGGTCTTAAAACGGAATATTTACAAAGAATCTTCAACGGTCTCAAAACCAAATCGACTCATACATACATATATCGGAAACGTCTGCGAACGCTGCTCATACGGTGGGCAACTGCTCATTCTATACTTTAGCACCTTAATCAGTTTGTGATAAAGAGCAGAATGGAATGTTTTAGTATGTTTCACATGGTTAGACTGTACAGTATCGCGTCAATTTATCTATACACTGAGGTGTTAATTAGGGCTTGACTCACGACTGCTACCACTCCTCTCCAAACCATTTCCTTTTCAACTTCAACCCTATTTAAATCACTGTAAGGTGTAAAATTGGGTAGGGGAACCAGCGATGTCTGATACGTAAATGTGGCCATTAAGGGACAGTTCGGGCCTTAAGTTACCGGCTAAAATTGTATTTGAGTAACGAAGGGTTAGGCGACCTTGCAATTAAAGCGTTTAAATGATGAAAATTCCCTTGAGTACATTAGTTTATTTGTGTTTATCGGTCTATCTTATTTGAAAATTTGGTGTAAGTGGAGCGGAACTATTGTATTGGGATTTAAATATAGGGTTAGAAAGGATTAACCGAAGAAGATGGGATGAGACATCTTTGAAATATATTTTTATTCTTGTGTTAGGGTTTAATAACTATATTTTTATTTAACCACTGTTTTTTATTTAAGACACTCAATTTCTTATGTGAAAATGAAATACGTTTATTCGACGACTTTTAAAATTCAATACTTTTATTGTCACACGAAAATAAAAACATTTTTGTAACCTAACATAATATCCCTACTTTAGGTAAAGGGTTATTTGGATTGGACAACAGGGGATAATATCAAGTTTCCGAAAAAAGTACTATAACAAATTTTGCTAATTTAATTGAAATTCAGTGTTAAAACGGTGCGGATAGTTTTTATTTAACCCTGTACAAAATAAACTTGTTTTCTATATAACTACGGTCATCTTATTATCATTATTAATATATATTTTAAATATCTTTGTCCGTCGTCTACACACAGACATTCTCAACATTATCTGTCGGCGAGACCGTAACAGATGCATTACTACTAATGGAGTGTGGCTTAAACGACAAGCGATTATTAGTTTTAGTTTTTTATTTTATTTTTAATATTAATCTAGAAATATGACAAAAAAATAAGATAAACGTATCAACAAGAATCTCAACCAGTTCTTAAGGTATTTTCTATCCATAGATAACGGAATTAATGATTAATTCCTTATTCTTAGCCTAGCGTCATCCCGCAGATTACAAAATATTTTTGGTTATTAGGCGAGTTCCAAGTTTACCAACTTAATTGGTCGATTATTCGTTTGATGTACATATTTATAAAATTATTTGGTTTAAATTGAATGTTTGAATTTGGGCATTATTAAACGAAAATGAACCCAATCCCATCCTTCATAGTATAGCAATGACTTCATAGGTAATAATAATTACTTAAGCTTGTGTTGTCTAGAGTTGCGGTACCATAATCTAGTAACGATTTTTTTTTTTCAAATTCAAATGAGATTTGCCGATTATGGGTACTTACAGAAATCAATAAAAAGTTGTCAATAAAAATTGGCCGTCATATTCTATCTCTAATCGAAGGGTTGCAAATGTAATGAGTAATGTAATATAATGAAGGTAATGAGATTTAATTAAAGTCACTGCAACCTTGTTTATTCAAACAAATTGGAGTGGTTTTTTAGATGGTGTTGACTCGCCTCACCAAATATTTCATGTCTTTCGGCAACATATTTCGATAGATTACGCTTCCGCTACCCTAGAAAATAAGCTAATGTCGAGGAAACTCTTTTGGATCAATTCTCTGCCTTACTGTGACTTTTTCGTAAAAAATAATTCGCCACCGCTCGTAACTTACGCTCGGTCTTAAAATCTATGGTTTATAAGTTATTTGCGCCTACAGTGCATATTAGCGATTCGACGTGCATATATTGTATATTTGCGTATTATAATGCACAACGGAAAATATATTGTATGCTTGTGTTGTATGTTTTATTTGCATGTTTTAGATACATAGATAAAACTATTTATTGCACACCAAAAAACAAAAACAGACAATAAGCTAAAGGCGATCTCTGCCAGACAACCTTTGGATAGAGAGGAAATAATAGTTGCACATAGTCACCAAGAAACTGTGTTTAGGAAATTGGAAATGCTCGTTAAAGGGAACTCGTGTTAATTTAAAATCATCCACAGAAACAATAACTTTTTCCATACCCAGTTTTCATGAATATCCGCGATCCATGCCAACATTAGTCCACGGCCTACACCACTAACTAGGCTAATGTTGGCCAACACTGGTGTTGGCTAGTGTGGGGTTTTAAGTCCATACATCCCCTCATGCACAAGACATGAGGACGCCCGTGTCCTGCAGTGGACGATAAAAGGGCTGGTTAAAGTTTACGGTTACCCAGTTTTTAAAGTTTAAATATAATTTATTCTGACAGAAACACGCAAAATCCGATTTCACGGGACTGTCCCTTTACACGCAAGTAATTTAACCCTTCACTGCTGCTGTTATTTTTGTGCGAAATAAACGGTTCGCGAAAAAAAATGAAGATATCTGGTTACCATAGCAACCGTGTCCACTTACACGTGTGCATGCATCTTTAGGTTACGCTCAATTTAATGCACTTTTTTAAAATATTTTTGTCGTGAACTTGATATGTATGTATTATAGTCTTTTTGTACGTGTGTAAGTAGATTTTTTTTTCTATGTTAAAGTAATTTGCACAGTAATTGCTTCTAGATAACAGATAACGTCCACAGAGAGCTCTTTTAGTTAATCATTAAAGGGTTTCGGGCCATAATCCACCACGCGGGTCCAGTGCAGGTTGGTGGAAACAAATACCCCAGTTATTTTTTAAATTGTTGAGCATGAGGGTTTCCTCACGAGGATTTTCTTCTCCGTCAAGCTAGTGATAAATTTAAAATTTAAAAAACACTGTTATATCGTCAATTGAACAATATTTTTAGTAATAAATAAAATAATTGAGTGTATTTTAAAAATACATATATATATATATATATAACTTTTAGTGCAAACACATTTTAATACATAAAAATAAATACACATAGAGCTCATACAAAGACATAAAAAAAACTGAAATAACGAGTTGCAAAATCGTTTCAGACTACTTTTTGGCTAAATTGTGAAAACGCTATCTAGTTGATAATTTATCCATTTTGTCAATAACGAACTAAATCACTATTATACTCATAGTAAGAATTATCATTTTGCGACAGGCTTTGACATATTATATCGCTACTTAGTATAAAATATTGTTCGTCATTACGCTTGTCCGTCTGCGTGGGCGCGCCAATCTTGAGAACTACTCAACATTGCCATTCAAAGTAGCTTTTATTTTTAGGTTACAGTTTTGTCAAAACTGTCAAGATAAAATAATAGTTAGTAATTATGCATATGTATTATACAGAAGAAAAAAAAACATATTAAATCGTAACCCACTGCTTGTATTCTCAAAATTGTATTTGTAGTTAATTGAATTCTTAATTTAGGAATTCGACTTGCTGGTTGACTTAATTCATTCATTACAAATAAATAGATTGAAATGGCTTCATTGCAAAACGACGTCATGTTTTTACGTCCAAGTATATAAGGTATCGAAGGCAATTAGGTAGGTTAGCGGTTTGAGCGTTACAATTCGGAATATGTATGAGATTTGGAAAAACCGCTTTTTAGAGAGTAAATTAATCTACACTACCTTACTATAACCATTAGCCTGTGTCTCTCCACTGCTGGATATAGGCCTCTCCCAAGGACTTCAGCTCTTCTCATCCAGCCACTACCGGCGACTTCCAGTCCACCTGGCCGGAGGGCGATCCACGCTTCGTTTCCCGGCACGTGGTTTTTCATTTGGGAATTCGTCTACCCATCGGTGGATAACCGCCACTAGGACTATCCACGACCGGACAGTCCTGCGTCACAAGTATCAAAATCGCACTACCTAATCCGGACCTCTGGTAATAATAATAACACAGCTACAACAAAATTATAGAAGTTTATATTTCTTCACTAAACTGCCATAACATCAACAAGTTTCCAGACCAGCCAACATAACGACACCATTATTTTTTTCTCAAAACACTCAATAAAATTTTATGGCATCTTTATAAGATGATTTTTAAAAAGCGCGGAATTTGTGTAATTTGTTTAAATTAGCAACGACATGATCGTTGTGATAATAAAATTATAACAGCCACAAAGATTCGCAACAGCATAAGGTTACGTACGGACGAGCGCTAAAAAGTTGCGTGTTAGACTTAATTCTACAAGAGAGCGTTAACGTTTTAATGGAGATTTAAGCACTTTAAAGCATTCATAGTGCGCTCTTTAGCGTCTGTGTTAACGAAGCTTGAGTAAATATCTACATATACGAGTAAAGCATTGGCTTAGCCGTGTGGTGTCATCTCTTTCTGTGGGTGCCGAGAAAGCCGCTATCATAAGCCCTCGGGATCCACGCCACCTCTAAAAGAGTTGACTAGCGCGTTATTTTAAATCCATACATCCCATGAACAGGGCAATATACACGAGGAGTTCCATGCCCAGCAGTGGATCACAATTACAATCATTTTTTGCATCTGTAAAGTGATTTTGAAGTTAATTTACGTAGCTCTAACTGAATGAATAGCTTTGTTTTTCTAAGTAAAATTTGCGTTTGACGCTACCTACCTAAACGTTTAAAGATTTTGTATTTGTGTGAATGCTCGATTGGTCGATCCAAGTTAGAGCTTCAGGTAAACTTTCTTCACAATAACTAGGCAAAATGTAAAAAGAAAATGTAATATTCGAAGTCATGCTAAAATAAACCATTAGAGCCATTGGAGTTGCAAGTACAACGCCTCTCGCGTGTCCTCGTCTTGACGTCAGCTTGAAATGTGTCAGTGTGTTTATACAGGTCTCGGGTTTCGTCTACTGCACCGGACGTACTCGGGTATGCGGGTATGGGTATGCGACCTATTTTGATATAGATGACCTTAGATCTATACACGTTTGAGGTCACAAGGCTTACAACGGGAGCCGCAGCAAAATTGCAGAAATATTATTTATGAAATTAATGATAAAAAAGTACATAAACTTGAAAACGCACTCACAAATTTCCTTGATATAAGAGTAATTTAAGAAGAAGGTACAAACACAGTAGTGACAGACAATCACCAACATGCTTCCAACAAACCGACATCAAAGTTAATGAGTTCCGAGGTAATGACAATGAAATTAACTATTCGCTAGTGATGAAGTGGCGCACTAGTAGTTTTAAATGTCAATAAGATATGAACATTAATCTGCGTGACATGTAAAGTACTTGAGAACCCTAGATCCACCTCGCTGCGTTAATTGAACAAAACATTAAATGAACAGCTGCACCGCCATCAGCGCTCTGCAAAATTTCGCAACTGAAGTGACAAGCCGAAACTTAATAACTTACTCAGAAATGCACCAGCAAATTGGGAGCCGAGTCGTCGGACCGGCTCCGTAACCCTACACCGCCTAACCGAACTCTCCGACACATATAAATTGTATTTTTATTCAAATCGGCCCTACGTGCCGCGATAAAGCCTCCTTAAAACAAATAACTGCCCATTCAGAAGAGAAACTCAAGCGAGAATTGACTCTGGCTCACAATATTAAAGTTTAAAATTAAGTTGATAAACCGAAATCACATACCGACATCGATACAGACGACAACAAGCTTTACAGATGCAGTAATAGAGTTGTAGTTTCTGAAATAAGTATACTTGTTACACTACTTTTAGCGGAACGCGGTGGCGCTACCAAAAGAAATTATGTACACAATGTAAACAATGAAAATCGTACTTTAGCTGTGAACTGACAAGAATCAGATTTCGCTGTCGCTGACACATCAGATAAGACCGTTGATGATGATGTAAACGAAGATCGTATTCCGTAGACATATATAGAGAACGATTTAAAAGTTCATTGGGACACTTTTTCACTCAATTTGTACCCTTTTCTTTCTTGTTACACAGACCCAACTGGACATTCGAAAGTTATTTAAAGAATTTGGCGATAACGACTTGTTAAAATATAATGACAATTCCACTTTATAAGTAAGTTTGAAGGCTAACTAGACGATTCATCGCAGATAAAGTGCGCCATTTCTTGCCTTTTTAATACAGTTGTACAGTTGATTATACTTCAAAATATATTTACGTTCGAAACGGTAATAACCATGTTTACGTGTAAGTTGTCCCAGCAAGGATTCTTGAGAAACATTATGATGAAGTCGTTAATGATACGACTGTCAATCACTCACAAATTGATACTCGGGGGCTATAAAATCAAAAAGGTTCGTAAAAACCTGAACATTTGCAATCATTTTTCGCAACGATACCAAAAACGTAAACTCCGACACTCGTAAAGTTGAAACTTATAAATGCTTCAATCATAAAAGTCAATACACCGAAAAATTATTATAACGTTATGCATATACGAGCGGGAATCGATACATATGTATGTCTTCATTCCTCGATAATCGTAAATTAGGGTTCAATTCTGGTTTAACTGAGCGTAAAAACTGTGAGCGAGAGATTGAGAGTTCATGTTACTTCTAAAATAAAAAACAAAAAAAGAGTTAAGCTTCGATTGCGTGAAAGGGACAGTACGACAGCAGATGTCAAAGAGGTAAAAAATTTGGAGGTTCTGTTTGTAGATATTCTAATGAAATCTCTTGGAGGTAGTTTTATACTAATCTTCATTGAATAGAAAAAATAAAAATTAAAACCATTTGGCGCATGGACATTGAAAGAAAATTAAAAAGTTGAAAATTTGAAAAAACATTTTAAGATGATTTTAACAATAAAAATGTCGTTTCTCCGGGAACTCGAGAAGTGAAGTTGATGAGTTTTTGTTTAATTATTGTAAAACTTGTAAACTTGGCGTTTTGTGGTTTAATAGTGATAGTTTATTTATGCTTCAAAGCCTTCTTCGTTTATGCTTATGCTTCAAAAAACTTCAAAGTTTTTATTTATGCGTGGTGTTTGTAATAATCAAATAAAAGCGTGGGCTGTGTTTTTCGTGTGCACCCAATGAGTCCTCTTCTGTCCTCAGCAAACCTACTATTGCTTTACTGAGCGACTCCTGACTTACTACGACGGGACTGGACATTGACAGGATACGTTTTAAACTTTAAAATTGTTTATTACGAAAAAAACATGACACGGGCAAAATGTTCTAATTGCACCATTGCCATATATGAAAAAACAGGAAAAATGAAAAAGCTCATATGTATCGTGAAGAAAATAAAAAATGTATTAGGATCTAAAATTCAGCAATAAAAGTTCAATTAACAAAATGTCATGCCTGAGCTGACAGGTTTAATAATTCTAACAAACTGTCAAATCTGGCCATGTTAAATCTTTGTGAAGGAGGAAGTGAGAGGGAACCGGAACGGGTTTTAAAAAGAGACGGAAGACTGCGCTGGCGCATGACAGGCGACCGGATTAATGCATTTTAAACGAAGAAGGCTTAATTTTGATCTCGGATCCTTTAATTGAATGACTTAGTTCTTTTTTTAAACGGAATTTAGAAGTGCCTTCACAAACACAATAAATGGGCTGTAATTAACAATATCAGTTTCCAGTTCTTTTGGTTTGTACTTTATATATTTTATTCTTGAGAATCATACCTACTAACTTTGAAATTAATATTAACATCTTACTACCTTCTTTCTATAAAAAAAATATGGATAATATATTAACGATGTTAGATAATCAGGATATTAGATATGTCAGAGTTCATTCTAGTTGCATTCTATACTAATTACTATCCCTCCCCATTTTCCCAACCTCTTTTCCAAATTCACTCTTAAGTCTCTAAAGATAGACAGCGCATCCGGGAGAGTTCCACCGTGTGTCATTCTAGACTGATGTTGGCCTGTATCGTAGATGTCCATGGGCGACAGTATCCATTTACCACAAGGTGGACTGTCCGCACGTTTTCTACATTCTTTCTGTAAAAAATAAACATAATCAGGAACTCTTAAATAATTACCTTTAAAATTTAACAATATCTTTTTCTCTATTTCACCCGTGATCTGATATCAATTTATAATTATCTGTTAAATTTATAACTTCACCACAGATTGATAGAGGCCTATCATCGCCGGCCTTTGAACACCCCCGATAGAGACCTGTTCTCAGCATTTGATTGAGGACTTCCATCTACGACGCACTATGATATCTCTACCTGCTGTGTTTAAAACATTTTAATAAATACAACCAATGCATTCGTTTGATGGCGATAATTTCTTTCATACCCTTTGTGTGTTAATATAAATAGAACAATTTATATTTATTATCGTTTATGGGCTTTTGTTGTTGATAAGTTGAAGTTGTTGATAGGTTTTATTTAATTGCTTAGCTGCGTTAATTATTAATAGTTGTTATAATTAAATGATTAATTATTAATTGATCAATAATTGGTATAATTAATTGATTTATGCTGACTGTTGTGAATATTTTTGTTTCTGTGATTATTTTATTTCTATAATTTTCATACGAGTTCGAAATCTCAAAATGATACATACGATCACCGTCGTAGTTACTCCATTCGTTATTGTTTTTAATTGAATACATTGTAGGGTGTATCCGATCTATTTCCGAAGCTTCAAACTATGAATTTCGTTCTAACTCTTGATATGAGAATTTTACTAATCTTTTTTAAAATACAATGATGAGAATCGTTATATAGAATTATGAAACTTAGAATAATGAAAAAAACCAATAACTTCAGGCTTCGGGGAATACACGCTGCATATATTACATTCACAGTATCATATGTAATGTATATGAGTATTGATATGTACGTATTATATGTAATTTATGTATGTATACTGTACACCATCTACCTGTGATTAAAATCAAAGGTTGTCTGGCAGAGATCGCCAATAGAGAAAAGACCACCTTTTGTGTATTTCATATGTTACAATGTCTGTTATTGTCTTGTTTTGTTTTGGTGCGCAATAACGAGTTTTATCTATCTATCATTCCGAATTTTATCTTTAACCTCTCATTAGCTCCAACAGGGTTATTATTGTTATCAATATTTGCTGTATCAATATATACTTTCCATTGCACACAGGTTATCATCTCTTCTTATTCGTACGACGATTGGTAAATGTTCCAAAGAATCAACATGTGCCCAACACACTTGTAATCATCGATCAAAATTACGTAGATCGATGCTTGAAATATACCTCAACTATAAGCTTTTATTTCATAGATCTTTTAATGTTAAGGCAGTTAATGTGTGAGCGTGAGCACCGTGGGCAACCGTGAGCGTACTATGATATGAACAACATTTCTATTGTGATCTTTTACTTGTTAAAATATATTATTTTAGTAATTATGAAACCACCGCTTTAGCGATTACAATTGATTATCGATTTTGGTAGATCTTAACAAATCTGTATATTTTCACTAGTTTTATATCATAGTGTTGGTTGGAACGACATCCATAATGTTTTTCCTTTACCAATGACTTTTTAAATTGTCATCGTCCATATGGCGTATCTTATTAAAATGTTCGCCCTTGAGTCGAATCAAAAAGGTGCCGATTCGAACTTGATTGGATCTTATTGGGAGGTGTATGTCAATTTAACGCAACTGTCAAAAGAAATTTCCGTGTTCCGTTAAACAAGTATGTTTTCTACAACAATTTCGACGCCCGGAAACCAGTTTGATCATGATCTGTTGAAAAAAAGCCTCGTGCGTCGGCGCCGATTGATCCAGCGTGTATCGAGATTGAGACATCTTTGGAACGAGTTTCATCTTGCTGGTGTAGGCTTAATGGTGTGGTGTGAGTTGCAGATTAGAGCGATTAGCGAGTGTAGGCTAGGTGTTTAAAAAAATATTAATTTAAAAAGAGATTTAACATTGTATCATTTTCCTCGTTGTTATTTTAAACCTGTAAATAAATTATTTCTTATATTCTATTGTAAATGAAATTTTAGACAGATAATCGTATCAGTGACATTTCTTACTACTGCTCCCTACGGTATTCATGTGAATGGTTTGATATTATAAATTTCATACACACGTCACATTTCATTAACTACTACGTCCGGGATCACACGAATGACCGTTTCAAGGGCACTACATGTAGAAAATACACAAGCATAGCACTTAAGTATTTTTAATTCTATATATTCTGAACTAAACTTTTAATATAATTTTAGAACAAAAAAGTTTTACTATCGGTGCTACAATTCTTTAAATTTATCTACCTCACTTTTGTAAGCCTATACTTGTGCCATGTGTAGGATAGTATTGGATAGCCTTGCAAGCAAGAGTTTTTGGATCATAATCCACCACGCGGGCTCAGTGTTAATTAGTGTATATGGCCTAGATATATGTTTAATTCTTAAACACCCGGGTTTCCTCAGGATGTTTCCCTTTATTGTGGCGCGGGTGATAATCGAAAAATCCCTACTTAAATAGAAACGAATTACAGTTGGGAATAAAAACGTTAGGCATTCTAATGTGGCGACCGATAACAATTAGAATAGTTTTAATTAATTAATTGTCTCCGTCGCCTCTTATCACTTACGCCACACACAGACGCCCACGCCAGTAATTGTTCCCAGAAAACTTCGATCCAAGTTTTTAATCCCCGACTGGATAGAAATTGTTATTGCCTTTAAAAATCTCTAGATTCACTTGTTTCGTTTATATATTAATATAATACTACAGGTTTTTCCTGTATCGATTAATTCGATTAAGTAATAGTTTTATGCGTGTATAATCGATTCCGATTTAATTAAGATGTTATATCATTCGTGAGGCAGGGTAATTGATTGATGATTTTTTGTTTTTCGTTTAATTTTATTATTGATATTTTATTAATGTAATTCCACTTCATTTATTTCTATAAACTCTAATTTTGTTGTCTTCAATATATTCCACGTTTTGACACATTTCAGTCTTATATTTCAGACACAAGGAATATTAATGTTAGAATTACATATTTAAATTTTTTACAAATTTTTAAATATCTGTCTACAGTAGGTACCTATTACTTAAGTATACAATAATTCACATGCTTCAATGTTAGAGTACAATTAAATATGTAGTTTAAACAATGACCTGTTCAGATATTTTCATGAAATAATAAACTGTAGAATAAAATTTGAGTGTTGTAGGTATGTACATAGAAAAATACAAGTATTATACATAATTAGAAGTAGGTATGTAGTATATTATTCAATTTTAATGCGAATATAGAAAAACACTTCTCAATGTTTGCTAAACTCCATAATTGGAAATTGACATAAATCGTCAACAGAGGGTCGTGTTAAGGGAAACATAAATCAAAAACTCAAAAACGACTCAGTTCGTTTCCAAGAATGTTAATTATCGAGTTAACACGAGTTTTTGTGCGAATTTTAGTCGGCCATGTGGCGACGCCATGGTCTGCGACTACAGCGACATGAATTTTGTCTTTGTCGGTAGACATCAATCATAAAAACCTGAGGAAGTGTATGACCCGATTAAAACGGAGTTCGTGCCATGATATTAAATTTTAAAAAATGCATGATGAGTATGATGACATACAGTTTCCTGAATAATTAATTCAAAACTGAGCAAATATAGGGCCCTTAACTGATTATAATTTTAAAAGTGATTATACACGTTTTATTTCATTAAAGGAATAATAACAAATAATGAATTACAAATAGCGCGTTGAGTTGTGAATACGACCGACTATATTTTAGACTTTACGAGTAGGTATATCACAGAATAACTAATAGTACAAGTCTTATATTCAATTATTCATGACATCGTGTATTCAAAACACAGTCTGTATGAATTGAATTTTTCAAATACAAAGATATAAAATCTTTGTTTAAATATATTGAACAAAGATTTTTCAATATTTGTACCTAGTGAGGTCGGCGGTGAAGGAAAACATTGTGAGGAAACCTACGAGTGCGTCCTCTATAAATATCTGGGGTGTATGTAATATCTACCATTATGACCCCAAATCCTCGTTGTTAATTTTATAGGGAGAGGTGTGTACTCAGCAGTGGGACGCGGGTCTCATCGTGTTGTTTTCCTACACTGTTGTAATCAGCCCTTATATTGTCCACTGCTGAACATGGGCCTCCTCATGCTGCATGAGGGATGCATGCATGCATCCTCGTGTCTCGTGGCATTAAAACGCCACGCTGATCAAGCGGGTTGGCGAGACCACTCGTTTAGAGGTGGTGTACTTCCTCGGGGCTTGTAATAGCGGTTTTTTTTATCCATAAGTCGTCTTTTACGTCACCCACGGGAAGATATGGGCTGGTGCTATTCTAAAGGCGGCACCACACGGCCACCGCAGAGCCAGTGATAAATAAGTATCTGCAATATCCCTATTTTAAGTAGACACTAAATAGTACTAGCTGGCGTTTGAAAATATTACTCCTGTGTTTTATCTGTTCCCCCAGCATAGACTACAGACTCGTCTAATTCTCTATCTATTTATAATCTTCACAATTGTTAACCGCTAGTCCTTAACGAGTAATTAACTTACCGGAAGGGCAATATGGCCGCAGCTTGTCGGTTTCAAATGTCTTCCAATAATTACAGTCTCTCTTTCTTGTTTTGACTCTATAAGTTAGAAGAAGACGGGAATAGTTTCTGTATAAAAATGTCCAGTTTAACTAGAGCTCTCTGAAATAACACAGTACTAGAACTCTTTGTCTGATTAAAAAAAGTAAGGCAATTGGTATGTGGATTCGCAAATGAATGAAAAAAAAATTCTAGAGAAGAGATAACCCTCTACATTATCTATTCGTCACGGTTGCTTGCCAAAAACTTGAGCTGTGAGGTTTTGAAAAATTTGAAAATGAGATTTCCTTATTTCATAAGAAATAACTACTGTAATATTTTGGAGTAGTATATATACAAAAGTTGATTGTCGTGGATAAAAAATATAATAACCCTAATGGCGAATTATACTTTGTTGCCTATTTAATAACAAAAAATCAGCAAAGGAAAAATGTATTTAGATCATAAAATTATTATAGAAATAAAGATTATAGAATCACCATAGCTTTTCATCTACTTATTAATGGTGGTTAAACTAATTTTCAATTAATCCAAAACTTATTCTTATTTTTATTTTTTTATTTTTTATTTATTAGGTATAACAACAAATTTACAAACTTATCTAGTTACAGACACATTTTATATAACATTTGTACGTTCGTAAATTCACTTACACGTTATACACAACTTTAACTCTTAACATGCAGAATAGATAAAATGAAACTATATATATATATATATATATAAACTATCTAAAAGGAAAAATGTCTATCTAACAGAATTTTAAAACGGGCGTTGTTTAAATAGAATATGTCAAACTCGACATCCAGGTCGTTACAATAACGACATAAATTTGTTGCTAATAATTATTTCATAAATAAACGTTTATTATAAACAGTTTGTTGCTAATTTCACCCCTATGCATCCCAAATGGAACATTCTCGACCCGTAGAACTGTAAACGCTCCTGCAAAGTGTATTATGAAAGAAATTGTTACAGTGCTACTAATTAAATAATGTAAATAATCTAAATAATGTCGGTCGGCCATCTTCGCATTACGAATAACTCGAAGAAATGACAAGTAAAATAAGAAACAAACTTTCAAAACACTTTCAGAGTTCATTACTTTATGTTGTAATCACTCTATCGGTATATAATTCGTTCATTCAAGAATTTCTCAGTTTGTTAATAATATACCTGACATTAGCTAACAGAATGCATAATACTAAGACAATTAGTAGGTAGTTAGATATACATATAGATATTATATAGGCATGTAGATAGAAAGATAAAATATTTGATACTCCCACACTAGGAATCGCATACAGGCAGATCCGCTGAAATCCGCTAGTATTACACAGCTCAACTTATACTGGTTATGTGTAACATTCTTACAGACAATTATTTCAAAGCATCAATATTGTAGAATCAATTATCCCTGCGATTTTAATTAGTATACTAAATCGTACTTAAATAGAAATGTACAATAATCACTACATAACATTAATGGATAGTGTTCTTCTTTAAAACTGTCTTGATTTACTGAAGTTTATTTAACGAGTTATTTATTTATTTATTTTTTTTTTATTTTTTTTATTCTTATTCACATCCAGTGTATTTACACAATATTTACACAATCTCACATCTAGATTCTAGAGCATCGTTTCTCAACGCGGGGTTCGTAACCCCCCCCCCCCTCCCCGATCAGAAAAAGCTAAACACTTTTATTAATTAATTAATGATTTATAAGCAAAAGTTAAGTGATAAACATAATTAGAACCTAATTATTAATGAGGAAGTCGTGAGATTATTTATTTTATTTTTGATTTTCAGGGAGTCACGACATTAAAAACGTTGATAAACGATGATCTACAGACGTGTGCAATTTATATATATATTTAAGGCCGCCACAACATATGTAAAAACGAAAAGCGTATAAAAAATACAAATTGATGAAGAAAGGAACTAGGTACTTAAAAAGGAGCGAACTAAATTGTTTAATTTTGTTAAATCGGTGACTGGAAAAAAAAAAAAAACATTTTGCACTAAATTCATTTTATTTTTCTACACAACTTAATGATTTATTATTAACATAACTTAATTCATTGAATGTTTTTTTTTTTGTTATAAAGTTGGAGGAATATGGAGTTGTCCTTATTTGAAAATTGCTATAAATTTACTTCTCAATTGGAATGTATTAGTATAAACTATAAAATATTATACTAATAATATTTATAAATTGTGGAGACTTCTTCGTTTTTATTTATTTCTATTATTTAGTGTTAACCTAATTTGTTCCGTCAACAAACTGTCTTCCTTTAATGAGTAAATAAGTTACTCCCTTCTTCTAGGTATATTTAATCCAACGGACATTTAAAAAATTAAAATTATTATTAACCATTTAAAAAAAGTGAATTTTTAAAATTGCATTAGATGCAGATATAAAACTATGGTTTTCATGAAGAAAACTCTCTCCTTTACCGCAACAAACTACTGGGTGAAATTGTTAAGTATTAGTAGTTAAGAGGGTGGTAACTTTACCACTTTTTTATATATAATATATAGTATATCAAAGCGTGGATCAAGCGACCCACGTGGTTTTAAGTGAACCACGGGCACCTTGCAAAATTCTATTCACAGTCTTCCTGAAGAACCCCATATCGTAGCGTAATGGAAAGACCTTTTGAACAGTTCACAATAACACGGTATAAAACGGAATTTGGACCGCACAGTATGTGACACCTCCGTATCGAGAAAACGTGGATGCACCACAGGTCTGTGACGGGAGGTGCGGTTATAGAAACCCGAATTTGTTTCTACAACCGCTTTACCATCTTCCATTATAGCGATATAATCGCTAAAATGTAAATAGATTCCTAACTTGTCTTATTTTTAAAAAACGCTAAATGAATTGTTAAAAAACCAGTAGTCGATTTAAGTCTCAAATGACTTTTACGAAAATAAAGAACAAGAAATATGAATAAATCACCGTCAATCTACAGCAAATTGCACGTGTGAAAGGGATGACTACATGCGTAAGCTGTGTGAAAGAAAGAAACAGATGTACAAACTGGTATAATTATGCTGTTAGGATTATAATTTGATGTTGTTAAAAAGATGTATGCGTCACATTATAACTTTAAATAGGAATATAAATTAACACATTTTCATACTTAATAAGTGTTTAAGATAATGCATTAAACATTTAAACGTTTACAATCATAAATAATGACAATAAAATTAAATAACTATAAATATTGGTAGCATTGATGCCGTGTAGTGCCGTGAAGTCGTGTGGCTATAGAATAGCACCAGCACATCTCTTCCCGTGGGTGTAGTAAAAGGCGACTTGTGGAGAGCTAAGCTGCTATAACCGGCGCCGAGGAAATACCTCTAAAAGAGTGGACTTGCCAACTCGTTTGGCCAGCGTGGATGCTGAATGAGTTGATTGCATTGCATAAATAAAGGGTGTTTTTTAGAGGTATAGAACTTTGAAATGGAATAAAACAAGGATGAATTTTTAAAATTGACATGAAATTGAATTCAAAAGATAATCTTTTGGCATTATAATTTAAATATGATTTCTGGCATATAACCGCCACGGCTGGGCTCGGACGTAATCCAATCTGGAGGTCCAATTTTCAATAACTTTTTCCAACGTTTGTGGCCGTATATCGGCAATAACGCGGCAAATGTTGTCCTCCAAGTGTTCGATCGTTTCGGGCTTATCGGCATAGACTAGCGACTTCACATATCCCCACGGAAAATAGTCTAGCGGCGTTAAATCGCACGATCTTGGAGGCCAATTCACGGGTCCGGAACGTGAAATTATGCGGTTACCAAACGTTTCCTTCAGTAAATCAATTGTGGCACGAGCTGTGTGACATGTTGCGCCGTCTTGTTGAAACCACAGCTCCTGCACATCATGGTTGTTCAATTGAGGAACGAAAAAGTCAGTAATCATGTCTCTATAGCGGTCACCATTGACTGTAACGTTCTGGCCAGCATCGTTTTTAAAGAAGTACGGACCAATGATTCCACCAGCCCATAAAGCACACCAAACAGTCAGTTTTTCTGGATGTAACGATGTCTCAACATACACTTGAGGATTATCTTCACTCCAAATACGGCAGTTTTGTTTATTGACGTAGCCATTCAACCAAAAGTGAGCTTCATCGCTAAACGAAATTCTCTTATGAAAATCCGGATCAACGGCAATCTTGTTTTGGGCCCATTCACTGAATCTACGCCTTGCTAGGTGATCGCGTGGCTTCAATTCTTGCACGTGTTGGATTTTGTAAGCACGCAAACCAAGATCTTTCCGCAAAATCTTCCATAAAGTGGATGGACACATATCCAATTCCTGTGCACGATGGCGGATAGACTGATTCCGGTCTTTCTCTACGCTACGCTCTACAGCAGCAATGGCTTCTTCTGTACGCACTGTACGACGTCTCTGTAGATACGTATTATCATTTAGAGTAAACGTGGTGCGAAAACGGTCCATAGTTAGTCGAATTAATTGCTCTGATGGACGATTATGTTGACCGTAAAATGGACGTAGTGCGCGATACGTATTTCGAACAGAACCATTATTTTCAAAATAAATTTGCACAATTTGGAAGCGTTGTTCAGGCGTCAGTCTATTCATGTTGAAATGCCAAACCAAACTAAACACAAATCACTTCACAGCTGACAAAATGGCCGCCAGTTAAAACAGTGTTGCCAACTTAAAGTTCTATACCTCTAAAAAAACACTCTTTATGTAGAGCTCTTTCTCAACCTTCTCAAGTTAACTAATTGTTGTTGTTTTATCACTTCTTTTTTTAGGGATGATGGCGGCTGACGAGCATACAGTCCACCTGATGGTAAGTGGATACTGTAGCCCATGCACATCCGCGACACATGCCAACATTAGTCCAAAATAACAAACGTTGACACGCCCACAGATGCGCTGCGCTGGAGATACCTTTGCAATGGATTTGCAGAAAGGATTGGGAAAATGGGCAGGGATTGGATATCTCACTCACTACCGAAACACTTAGGTACATACCATTGGAGAAACAGGATAAAGTAGGAAATGCAGTACACTTCATGGTAGTCTTCATGGTAGAGAGAGGTGTAATGTGGTCAGTCGAGTGAGCCCAGCGGCTGTTGGATTTCAGCGTGCACTCTTCCCCTCAAGTCCCCCATTTTCCTTCATTCACTGAAGTGACACGTCAACCCTCCAGTTTACATTGAGCCGCTAGTGTTGTAAAAGTGTACGTTGAACGCTCGACCCCTAAGTCCTTAAGAACCTTAAGAACCTTATCCTCTCTTTTTAGACTCTTTCAAGACCACCAAAGATCAAAATTTGAACTATAACGCTCGTTAGCTCTGGCTCAGCGTCATTTCTACAATTCTTACTTAGGTCTGGATGAATAGACGATTCTGGGTCTTAGAATTAGTCATAGTAATGTTTTATATCATCTTATGCAGTCTGCATAGAGGCTAGTTTCCAACGACACGGTCTAAATCTTAGCTTTAGAATTGTCTATTTATCCGGACCTTAGACTTGTCTCAGAACATTTAAGAACATAATAACTAAACTGTCTGATGTTTGATATCAGCATAAAACATCCCATTCACACAAATCATAGAATTGTTTCTATGATCTGTGGTCCCACTGCGGGACACAGGTTTGCCTCCGGAAGGGGTCAATCCACAATGCAGGTTCAGTAGCGCCCAACTGAAAAGTCCGGGTGTAACAACACTCTTTCGAGTATTGTCCCTTTCCGTATTTCTTGCTACTAAATTATAATAACTGCCCGCTAATGAAAACCCAAATTCAATTTGCTCCAAACTTCGATTCGATTGCTTTTTGATTCATTCTACTGTTTACAATCCATAAAGACGTGTACCTATATTAATTACACTTGGGAAAACCCTTCAGGGCAGTGTCGCTTATATTAATTAATATTTCATGAAACGCACGGTTCCACATGTCACTAATGTTCTGCTGTATACCCAACAATAAATATATTTAAAAAAACACATACTATTTGTATATTTTTTTTATATATACAACAAATAATCATAAATAAATCACTGAAGTGAGGAGTAGTCGTATTCATTGCCTTATGAACCTCATCGACTGAGCAAACGTCGCACGGGGAATTCAAACTCTGGGTTTGATGATTTTTACAAGTGGCAGCCCTAACCATTACCGGGAGAGTTTAAACTTGAGACTATTACAAATAACACAAAAAGGGACGTCATAATTTCGTATTCTTGTTTTTTATTTATTTTTTCATTCCAAGAAGCATCTGTAGCCTTAGGATAACTAGCACAAGACTACCTGCTAACACTTCCACACCGATGATTATAGCATAAAAAGCTTGTTAGTAAATGACAGCTATTTTTTGCAGTATCCGTGTTTAAATGTACTAATCGTTTTATGACATTTGATAGCTTGATGATGATGTTTTTTGGTGTAGCTGCGAATTGATTGTATCAAAATTTTGGAATGTAATTAATTCTTTTTTCTATTTTTATTATTATCCACATAGTTCTAGATTTAATCATAAATGTATTTATTGATGTATTAGTTTATTACTTACATTATTAAGTTGTAACATAATAAATACATTTATTATTTTGATATTGCACAGATAATTTTATAAAAAATCGATTAAAATTTAACGATATAAAACTAGTTTTTGGGTAAATATGCAGTGATAAGATAACCGTAAAGTTTAAGTGAAACTTTGCCATATGATTTGCCAAAGGATAAAGTACCATATGATTAAGTCACTTTTTCACGCGATTACTTTGTCACCACCCATGAATATTAAAAAGGTTAAAACTGTTAAAATACTTACAAATTCACCTCGCAACGCCTTCATCTCGCCGCACACTCTAATAACAACCAAACTCATAATTTACAACGCTCCTCATTAGTATACGCCGATACAAAGTCACTCCGCACGGCCAAAGGCGCCGCCTAACAAACCTACTTGACATTCATATTTTAACGCTAAACGTGACCAAGAAACCACTAGACGCCGACGATCGAGATACCTACTAATTTTACGCCCAATCGGAATCGATAAAAATTAATATATCAAGCCCTCGGACCGGCTAGGCCGGCCGTAAACAAAAAGCGACTCAATCGATCCATTCGATCATTCGATAATCGACTCGTAAAAAAGGTTTTAAAGTTTGAAATTCGAATGGCTTTTTGCGCTCGGTTACGAGAATGTCGTTTGGATGACCATGAGGCAGACGCTAATGGCATTCGAAACCGACGAGATTAGAAAAAATAACTTTTTTGATATCAAAGTTTTCACAGGATGAAGACATAAAAATTTGAGTCGTCGTCGGCATTTCGAAAGAACGTTCCATTTTTGGAAGCGTTTCTTATTTGGATGGATACTCGCCAAATTGGTGGTCGCTCGCGCCTTTGGTTTCAACCTAATATTTAAGACCAAACGACCGCCGCGGAACACCGGCAAAGAAACGTGATTAACAAATCAAACCTTTTTTCGACCCGTGTTTGTTTTCGAAGGTATAATATCATAAAATATTATATGATTATTATGGAGATTCGTGGCTAAAATAACGCCCTTGAGATGAAAAATAAGTTTGATTAAGTGGATTTATAACCTGAAATTCCCTGAGATAAAATTGAGTAAAATTTAGTGTTGGTAATTATTGTGCGGGATTAAACAGCTTCTGAGTTATCATCATCAATTCTAACAAGAGTTGCATGATGTCATTGAATCCCTCGGCCTGCATTTATGTAAGAGGCAATTTTTCATTTACGATTGTAGATTGAGTTAGACAAAAGTGCTCCAATAGTTGTTATAGGATTATGGTTAAAGATAATTGGTTGAATTAGAAATGTTGAATCCAAATAGAATTAGAATGATTTTTGCTGTTAGTTTTAACATTATTTATGTTTATAATCTTCAAGACTTACTTAGATATTAAAAGGAGTAATTTATTTCTATCTTTACGATATTATTTGCTTAGATTAAGAAAAATACTTTTAGTCTAAGGCCCAGATAAAAAGACATTTCTAAGAGAGTTCCATGTCTTAGCCTTAAATCGGGTTGTTTGAAACCAGCCACTATTCAGGTTCAGGTATAATAAAAGACGGACTTATTCTTAGACCAAAATATATCTATTTAACAGGACCTTAGTGTGTGTGGTAATAGATAGAGGGTATGGTCGAATCCTTGTTCATTGACCTGAGATCGCATTGCAACGTTTATCGCATAGGTCGCTAGTACATCTGAGAATGTCATAAGAATAATATATAATTTACACAGGAAGCTATCATAATATTAAATCGTAAAATCATTTGCAACAATGTAGAAAAAGGAGTCGAAATCTACATTCAAAAACAGATTGGGATAGTCCAAATTTGTGACAATTTGTCCTCTCGTAAAGCAGTCTATAAAACATGGCGATACAAATTTAAATATAGCAAATTACTAATGACTAACAAAGTTAAGTGGGCAGTTTATATGCAAACCTGTTTTTGGTTGTTGACGACTCAATTTGACCTAGGTGGCGACTAAGTGGTCTTCGAAACGGTAGTGTGTGTGTCAATGACATTATTATCAGATTTGTTGCATCTCGAAAACAATTTAATGACTCATTCAGGTAACTAAAAAGATTAGGCAGGTAGTCGGTGTGACCTTTGATTGTCGTGGGATCTTTACTCAAATATATCTCTGATATTTTTACGGGGAGGTAGGAATGTTGGTCAAACGTTGCGGAAAATGATGGTAAACCTTGGAGACAACATATCATGGAGACAATGGCAGTGAATGAATAAAATTAGTGGCGAGGATCTTCTTCATAAAATTTTAGCAGTAGATAGCAAGCGATGTTTTATTATCGCTTTGATAAAGCGATAATCAAAGGCTGAGGCTGGTTAACGCTATCCGGTTGTAACTATTTCTTTTTAATGTTTTTATATTATGACCCTTTTCTAACTTTGCTTTTTTGTTCCAGGCCTGGAATACTTAAGCGCGGCAAGGAGTTTACATCCAGAACTCCACGCTGGCAGCACCCTCGCCAGCCAAGACTTTCAACTTAGTTTAGATGGTAAGTTTATTCAGATCTTCGTCTGCTTATACTATTTCCTTTGGAGGCTTGCCATTTCAGGTTTACGTCACATTTTCTTCTAAATTAGTCTTATGACTTCTTCTGTAACTTCATGTTTTCCTCAAAAAATAGATCTGAGTACTCAACTCTGCAAGATCGGCAGAGCGCATCCTCTTCACCCCCGGTGTTACGGTTGTCATGGTCAGCAGTGACCACTTGTTGGTGGGTAGACCATACGTCTGCCACTTCTTCAATAAAAAAAGAAACATGATCGACCAACACTCTTTGTAGTGAAGCTCTTCGAATTGTGGCATCATTCGACTACGATTTGACAATTTTATAGCAAATCTATTTTTGATAAAAACATTACCAATTGTCTGTTAATTTTCCGAAACAAATAGCTATTCTTTTAGCTACCACAGATTATAATTATCAGTCTCTAAACTAAAACTATGTGTTTCGTTTTACTACCATACTATATCATCAACCTGTGTCTTAGGCCTGCGTGTAGGCCTTTCCCAAGGACCGCCACCATACATGGTTTTCTGCTCTTATTATCCAGCTAGGGTTCATTATAATACTATATTTTCAGCCTATTACGTCTCACTCCAGGGCACCGGCCTCCCCTAGTAAATTACTAGAGTATTTCAGGCCGTAATCATATACAATCACTCTTTAATCTCCAGGTTCAAGAATAGTCTCGCCCACCCGCTTAAGGCTATCAGGCGGTGCTATCGGCGCATCAGTCAATCGCAAAAGAGCTGTGTCCTGGAGCCCTTATTCAGCCGAGTCCTTGGACTTGGCGGCGGTTATCAGGGCGTCGCCTGCCAGCTTGGCTGTACGAGCACCGTCGGCCGCCTCTACTGGGAGCTATGGGCATCTTAGTGCTGGTAAATACTACTGTTTCTACTGAAAAAGCTTAGACACTGTTTCTATGTTGTTCTATGTTGTGATATACTCTCCACATAATGGTAAATGGCTCTTACCTGCGCCCAAGACATTTACAACCCTAGCGAATTACAAATGTGCTATAGAGCCTTTCAGACTACAGATGAGGCTCTACCTAAAGGATACAAAGGTATACCTAATGTGTCGGGCACACAGTGTCGCCTGGTCGCGCGATCAACTAGACCAGTTAGTTCTCTTTAGTCACTGTTGGAAGCACATTCCACCCTTTGACTTCTGTTATGTGTTCTTTAGTTACTGAGTACTGAGTAGTAGTTCTTACTGAGGTTACCGTTTTAAAAGATAATTACTGGTGTTAATTATACACCAACCTACGAGACTTATTTCCTAATAAATGTCCTAACGTGTGCCATCTTGTAACTGTTATGTACCATCAAGCATTTGTCGAACAAATGCAAACTCTTTTACATCTTATTATAAACACATTTAATAGGTGGCTAGGTGGCGCTAACGGCAAATGCGAAGTTGTGGAACAAGCATGTTCCTTCAGCTAGAAAACTCACTATAATAAAATTCATTCGTAAACGCAGGATTGGATATTTTTAGTTATCATTTTGTTTGTTTTATTTTACACAGTCGTTTTTCCTTTTGCTTTTCCACGGGGTCACAAGAAGGAATCATAGTGCTGTTAGCCAGTAATTTGCATATTAATACAACTCGAAAGTGTCCGTTCACAGCGTTCAGCGTAGGTTCTGTTTAAGTGTTGAGTATTCCATTAAGTTATTACTAAAACTATCGCACTAACAGCTGTATTCAGAAATACTCCTAGTGCTGATGGTGGGACACGCAAGAGCGTGTTCTTGTCCCCTTAGGTGGCAAGGTATTTCACGACTTCGTGCTTTGAAGCGAAATATTAGGGCCTTACTACCTATGAAATTGCAGTTCCCTCACAGTGGCCATTTTGAACTTAGTTATCTTGCGTTTGGCTTGGAATTCCAAATTCAAATTAATTTCAATTGAAAGCTATGATATTCTTTTTCAAAATCAGTTATTCATTTGTTTTTCTCCGTCAAACGACTTTTTGCTTAGATATCGTTGTGTTTGCGACCATGGAAAAGTTAAAGTTCTGTAGCACGGGCATCAATCAACTTCCATTAAAATGGCAAAAGTGCATTGATAATAATGGACAATACTTCGATTAATTAAATATGTAATTTTCATACAAATGTAATGTCGACTCTGTAACTACAGTCTACATACACATACGATTGAAAAATTTGAACAGTAGGTATTTAAAAAATGTAAAAAATAAGTAAAGATCTACGTTATAGTAATATATCTCTTTTAAAAATCGCGTTCTGATTGACATTCCTTTAAAATAAAATCAATTGATTGAAATTAGTTCAAGAGGTGGAGAAGAATAACAAAGAAGAGTTAGAACAGAAAAAAATATATAGCTAAGAAAAATAAGTGACACCACTCGATTCTACTTTTACACTTAGATTCGCCCTTATCAATATATCCACGATTCATCGTGTTACAAACTAAGTAAGTATTATAACTCTTAGAATTAGACAGAAAGAATCCTGTACTAGGAACGTAGAAGTGTAGTAGTGTACAAGGAATGTTACGTAAAAGTTTATTTCCGACAATACTCAAAAAAACATATAGAGAAAAACACAGGAAAACCTTCAAATATTTTAATCTGTCTCGGCCTTTCCAGCAGGACCCACCACCCAATGCTGCAAAATAAGGCCCTATATTGCAGGGAATATTTTGTCCTCTGAATTCTGTCAACACTGCATTGTGTTCTGTGCGGCTCTTTTACACCTGATCGCATGAAAACCGCGTTCTAACCTAATGTGTACTTATTCTAAACTGAAAATTAGTACTAAGATGGTGTATAACATTCTAATTTCAGGTGCAATATCCCCAGCGCTCTCCCTCTCGCACGCTTCCCTCGCGCAGCAGTTGCTCGCGAGAGGGGGCGTTGTGGGGGGCAGTGGGGTGCTAGCGGGTGGCGTTCTACTGGACCCCGCACATCAGCAGGCGGCGGCCGCTGCGGCGCACCATGCGGCCCATGCGCATCTTGTTGCTGGTATTCATAGGTAAGTAAACGTGAAGTCTCGTGAAAAAGATGAAAAAGTTTAATTGTTGTATAACTGTAAAAGTTCAGGGCGCGGAGGCACAATTTGGTCGCGGCGTTCTTATCGCGTACGGTCTTGAACTGTCAGTCGCCCGTCGAGAGAGTATTTGAACTCCTCGACTTCTTGCTCGTCTCAGAATCTATTTGTTACTGGAATGGGTAGACTGATGACTGAATGTAAGACAATACTCGAAGACAGAATGTGAGTTAAGTATTTAATATATTAAAGTTTATGGTTTTTTATTTGTAACACCGTGCTTTATGTTACAAATGTAAGTAAATGTGGATTACCCAGTAGTGATAGAGGTCTCTGGTCTTTTGACTGTTTGAGAAGAAGAAATAGTTGTCATATAACAACATGGCAAGGGTTGATCTATATAGTTTGGCAATGAGCCTATTATAACTGTGATTACTTTTCTTGGGTTTGTGATCACGTGATCGCTTATTTAACAGTGTTAATTAAACTGCAGTTTCTCGTACAGCAATTTATTTTACTTTTTTAACACGTTATATAAACTCACAATTCATTTGACAGTTCTTCTTGGGCGGAAGTGCGACGGGGACCACACGCTATCTAGGGATACATCATTACCGCTTATTGCGATAGTGATGGAACTCAATCACAGAGCCAATAAAACTTCACTGGCTAATTATCTTTGTTAACAGAAAGGAAGCCCTTAGACGCTGTACTAATCGTTTCTTACGAGAAATATTTAAATTGAAATTTGTTTGAAGAATATAAACTTTTTGCAAAGACCGCTTCATTACTGTCATACACATTACCAATCTATAAAAAAACTGTTTTCAGATCTCACATATCTTCACCTACGCAACTCCTAATGGGTGCGCCGGTGGACGTTAGACCTGGTCTGGGGCTGGACGGCACTCCTCCACAACATCTCCAGCAACCCCCTCAGCAGCCCGAAGTCACTAGCATTATGGAAGCTGACAGGTGCATGTAATAATAAGTTGAATATACAACTATTTGTGTTAAAAATCTGTCCAGTGGTGAAATAAATTTCTCAATAGTGCTCCAATTGAATTTCAACAAATTATTACTTGTCCAAATTTATGCATCATCATAGCAAATTATTAGCTAGGCTTACATTATTAGGCTTGTCTTCTGTAAACAAAAATTTTAACGTGACAAGAAGTTTTCTTCATTCCATTAATTACTCTCCATTCTGTTATTCAAACAAAAGATTTATCATCAAGCAGTTGGATAAAATAATTCTTACACCACCTTATAGGCCGACGTAAATCGTGTTTTTTCTCCCGAGACACCACTTTTTGACTTCCTTTGATAACTTTATTCCTTCCTTCACTCTTTACAGCGCTTCAACAGCAATGACGCTAAGGAAATCTCCTCAGGGTCTGTTGCGGGACAACATGCATAGCAACAAGCCCTTATCAGCAGCAGCCGAGAGCACAGTGCATGACGGACTGGACTCGAAGGATGAACCTGGAGACTTCATTGAAACTAATTGTCATTGGGTGAGTAGACAGGGCTGTGTGGCGTGGGTCGGGTTTAAAGTATTACCATCCCATCTCTTCCCGTGGATGTCGTAAAAGGTGACTGCTGCTGCTGTGTAAAAGCTGCTACCACAAACTCTGAGGAACTACACCACCTCTAAAAGAGTAGACTCGCCAACTCGCTTGGACATTTTAAGGCCTCCTCCTCCTGCATAACCTCGTGCATAACACAATGTGCGTGAGGAGGCACTTATCCAGCAGTGGACGATATAAGTGCTAGTGACGGACCGACGGAGACGGAGTTGGTGGAGTGGACTGCTTTGAACTCTGTTTAGAGGTTGTTATTGGTATCTGCGCCATTATGCGATTTGTTCAATGTCAAAAGCCCATGAGATCCGCCAGTAGGAAGGGAAGGGTGCACACTACAATCCCACAGCTGCTATGCGCATTCGAGTGGCTACTCACAGAAGACTACCGCAAAACGCATTTCCCGCTTTATCCCATTCCCTAAATGTACAGACGATTTACTCAATTATCTGAACTCTCACATGTGGTATTCAATAGGGACTTCACAAGAAAATTTGATCTTAGTGCTGTTATTAATTTAAGGAATATCGGTTATAGATATTTTTCTAACTTTGAAGTGTATATTAATTCTTAAAGTTAGGGAAATTTGATCTTTAAACTGTAGAAGATACAGTTGTATTTTTTAAGCTTGAGGAACAGTTTCCACTTTATTCTACTTCTCAAATGTACGTACAGTCAGCCACGCTCTAATATACCCCAGGTCGGTCAATTCTAATCCCTATTACAACCGCATTAAGGTACCAATGGTTATACATTACCTTGTTGCTGACTGTACGTGTTTCCGAGTGAATGAGATCGCAATACATCAGTATTGCGATCTACAATGTAGCAAAATTTTCCAATTTTAAACACGAATGAACTTTCTTACCAGGTGGACTGTAAATTCGAGTTTCCGACCCAAGACGACCTTGTGAAGCACATCAACACAGACCACATCCACGCCAGCAAGAAGGCGTTCGTGTGTCGCTGGGTCGGGTGCTCCCGGGACGAAAAGCCGTTTAAAGCGCAGTACATGCTGGTGGTGCATATGCGAAGGCATACAGGGGAGAAGCCTCATAAGTGTACTGTAAGTGATTAGTTAAAAAGTAGTAAACAATGTACGGTTTCCCGTACTGCTTATCAATCTTCAATCACTTCAATCTCTATCCTTTGCTCCTTTTTTAAAGACTTTTAATACATTCAGAGCAAAATCTTTTACTCTGAATGTTTAAAAACTTTTAATTGTTTAAAACGAGTCCTCAAATTGAGGCCGTGCATCGGCAAGTGCAGTGGGGTACCGCGCTCCGGCCAGGTGTACAGAGCACTGAAAGAAATTTCCCGGTTTTCGTTGGATGAAAGGAATCGAAGACCGCGACAGAAGCATGGGCATGGATATATATTAGATCCAGCAGTGCAGCGGAGAGACTACAGTACAGTATATGCCGAGAAGAATATTTTGAGGTCAATGTTTAAAAATTACTGAGTCGTAAAGATTTAAGTTCGAATTCAAAGCAATGGATTTGCTTCCATATCTTCTCTTAATATCAGTTACATTCTTTATAAATTAACCTGTAAGGGCTCACTACAGGACACAGGTTTCCCCTAATGATTACGAGGCGGTTTCGGCACATAATTTACCACACGGGTCTAGTGCTACGCAGTGGATGTCCCACTGCCACACATCAAGAGCCGTTCGTAGCCCCTTTCGCCAGTTTATTAATTGACCAGTACCTAGTTTGTTCTGTATATTACGACGACCAATTAGCCCAGTTGGTAGTGACCCTGCTCGCTGTGTAATGTGTACTGGGTTTGATTCCCAGTCGGACAAACATTTGTTTAAAGAAAGGTGTTGTGTTCGTCTTTATATGTGTCTCTAGACCCGTGATACGGGGAATCCTAATGTAGGTTATTGGGTTTTTTATACTCTCCATTTATTTTTAATTATTTCAAAAAATCCAGTTACCGATTCCTTATTACATAATGCTATTTTTTTCTAACAGTTCGAAGGCTGTTGCAAAGCGTACTCCCGGCTAGAGAACTTGAAAACCCACTTGAGGAGTCATACCGGAGAGAAGCCCTACACCTGCGAGTACCCCGGCTGTGCTAAAGCCTTCTCCAACGCTAGTGACCGCGCGAAGCATCAGAACAGGACGCATAGTAATGAGGTAAGATTTTTTTTTGTAACGGATAGTAATTGTCGACGGACACAGCTTCCACCCTGCTGATTTTTAAGTCTGATCCCACTACCATCTCAATTTTGTTGTTATAAAGGAACCAGCTACTTGATCGGATGACGTGTACTCGGCGCGGTGACAGGCGATAGGTTTCTCAGTCGCCACACTCATGCGTCGAAGAAACGTACGAGGGATTCAAAAGATTAAAGGATTCAAAGGATTTACCATATATTGTTCATATGTATGTAATTAAAGACGGTTTAATTCATAAACATTTATTCCGGTCGGACAATCATTTGTTTAAAGACAGGTGTTATGTTCGTCTTTGAATTTACGACACAGCGAATCCTAGTGTGGTGTGCCATGTGGGCCTATGTGTGAGTGTGGGCGTTATTTAGACATAGACATATCTAACTTTATTTCGACACCATATTACACAATAAAAGGAAAAAAATAAACAAATTACACTTACCTATTCAATAAACCTAAAAATTCTCTCTCTTTCTCCCATCTGTCCTTACAAGCCATTTGACTTATCAAACTGTGTCTATTTCAGAAACCATACGTATGTAAAGCTCCCGGCTGCACGAAACGGTATACAGATCCATCATCCCTTCGAAAACACGTGAAAACAGTCCACGGTGCCGAGTTCTACGCTAGTAAAAAACACAAAGGTAAATTAAAAAAACTTCACAGCCGATTGTTTCGTTTTTTATTTGGATGGTGTTTAAACGATCAGTAGAAAATACTAAATGAGCAAAAAAAATAGATCCCCAAAACAGATTACTTTTTAATATAGAAAGTAAGTAATTCTAAATGACTACTAAGAATATTGTTGCCAAGTCTACGGAACTTCTATGTATTTATTGTCACCAGAAATCCAAATTCTGAGGCACATTTAAATTTGTTATCATCGATTTGCCGCTCATTCAGCATTTGCTGCTGCTCATATAAATATTTCTAAATTATTTCTTCTAAATCTTATTTTAGTAAAGTTCCTAAAGGTGTGCAGTGCAGCCCATGGTTTAGTTTGGTAATATGTATTGAAGTACCTACTCGAATTAAATCAATATTTATTAATTCCTTTAATGTAGCTACACAATCCAATAAAATGTCCATCTGACAGACTTTACCGGTGAAAGATGTTCGAGATTTCTAAGACGAAAATAAGTTCTTAAGTATGACTGATTTTTCTCTACATAGAAGCAAGCAGCGCCTCTAGCGGACAAACTTAAAAGTTCGTTTAGAAAAAATATTTCACGCGTGCACAATAATAACTTTCGCAAATGTTTAAAATTTATCTGTTCATAGGACTTAGTATCAACTTAGTGATGGATAATATTCTGATTTTTTTCGAAACGTTGAAAAATATACGGTAATTCGTGGAAAACTTTCAATGTTTGGAAAATTTCCGATTTTTTTTCCAATATGGTTTATCAAATACTTATAAAAAAAGCGCTTATAGAAAGACTACTCTCATTTCCAACTTTTCTTTTCCTTCAGGTTGCAGCCGCGGCGACGATTCAGCAGAATCAGGTGGAGGCGGCGCGGGTTCATCTCCGCGGTCGGAGGAAGGCGGAGTTCCTATTGGTGTCCGAGGACATACGTCTTCAGCATCGGTCAAGAGCGAGAGTCCAGCCTCGCCCATACCGCATGGGCTGCATACTCCTGCACATCAGGTATGTCGATCAACAACTTATATAGAACTTGGTAGAGAAGTTCAGTGCTTATGTGGACTTGGATAAAAAACATAGCTATGACATACACGCATTGTAGCCTGGTCCCGACGATCCGTAATCGGAAGATCAATAACTCGAAGGGTATGAAGTCGTTTGAATGTGTTCACACTGTGTCACGCTCCGACCCCTGGTCGCGCGCTTTGATCGCTCTGGTTGCGTTTATATACGGGAGCTGTTGTTTAAATGTTGATATACTCTTTTCACGATTTAAACAGTTATTATGTCCTTTATATGTCTTCCACTATATATGTCTTTCACGTCAGTCAATCCGAGCGGAAATAAAACTTTGCAAATAAACAAGGCTTTACAAATAAACTTTTATATGTATTCTCATTTCAGTTGTCAGCACAGTGTGGTGGTGAACTGGAATTCGGTGGTGCAGGACTCGGTGGATTTAGTGACGAAAATGGTGCTCCCTACTATAGACTAGATGGAGAGGTAAATTCTTGTCTAGATTCTTTAACAGAAATGTGTAAATTGCTTAAAATGTGCCATTAAAGCTGCCGCTCGTGAAACTTGTTGTTATAAATGTAGATTTTCGAGTTTTATACATATGTATTGTTTATATTTTGGTTAGTATTGTTTTATTATCCCCAAGTTTCAGCTTTAATACAACGACCATGGCAACGAGCTGTCTCTTGTGACATGACCACTACCGTGGTATGTATAAGACGACAGAAATAATGAGTAAAATAAGCGTTTAACTTATGAGTATGCTCCTGTCAAAAAACAAACCTGTTTAGCTTCTCATTACCTTTCCCAGGTGGAACAAGAAGTGGTAGGCGAGGTGGGCCAGCTGCCGTTGATGCTGCGCGCGATGGTGGCCATCGGCGAGCCGCGCCACCACCACGCGCCGCGGTTCGGCAACAAGATGGCCGTCGTCGGACGCCTCATGCCGCACACCATCGACATTGGAGGTGAGATTATGTTATAGAATATGTTTTAACGTATAAAATTTTGGTACGTAGTTCAAGATATCTGTCAGCACTACATTGCAGCAGAGTATATCTGCGGATGTAAATCGGTTACCAGTTACTATATCGAGTATTTCGTAATGATGATTTATTTTAGAAAGAAGTTTGCAGACCAGCGTCTAGACCATCCGGTCAGGACATATCAGTCCAGAATGACAAACGTTGGCACGTCCACCTACCTTTGGAGATTTAGGAATGGAAACTTATGTTGTAAATTTAGTTAAAAAGTTTTTTTTTTGCCAAAATATAATTTTATATAATGCGATCTTGTAACCTGTATCTTGTAACCACTGAGGCTTGTCTCTAGATAGCTCTCCGTTTGACTATAACACGGTACAGTTTATGCTAAAGTCATTATCATCTACAGCTTCTTTCCACCCACTGCTCAGTATCTTTCATTTGTGCCACCTTCTTCAATCCTACGTTGTTCTCCCTCTCGCAATTCTCTTAATGTCATCGATCATACCGCCGGAGGTACAGTAGACGTATGCTACATTAGTAAATGTTCATTCCAGGTGCGGCCCCAAATAGAACGGAGCTGGGTAACACGAGCGTGGCGGTGGAGCTGAAGACAGCACCGAACACGAGGCGGGACTCCGGAATATCGTCCGGCAGCAGCTTGTACAGTGCCAGGTATGTTTATACAGTAACTGGCACCAGACCTTACAGTAACTGGCACCAGACCTTTCATCGTCAACTGCTGGACCCATGCCTTCTCATTTATATCGTCTTATTTATACGGGATTTCGCCGTTATCGTTACCGCAAGCGGGAGCGAATAACATTTATATCTGAATAGGGCCTAACGCTTCATTCAAGATATGATATCTTCAAATTGGACGATAAATTCTTCAAATTTAATAATATATTCTCCTAAAGCGTCGCCACTTTTCATTGTTTCCCGTCTTCAAACCCGTCATTATCTTTACCCTTCACCGCCCATCCATTTTATACCAAAGAGTACAGTCAACGAAGGTGCAAACTGTAATAATAATTAGCCTACATTATCTATATCTTTACCAACCCTTTTCAAGTCATGGATTCTCCATCTATTTATCCGCTTAGTTCGCACAATATCGTTTATTCTTCGGTATTCATGATATTACCGCAGCCAATTAAATATGTATTTATTAATTAAATATATATGACAAACTGTAATTCAATGTTCGTAACAACAAATTGTGGCTAATTATCCGACTAAGCGCCAGCCGCTGAGTACATAGCTATTATTTTTAAACACTAACTAGCACAAGTCACGGGCACATCAGTTGTCTAAACACAACAATAATGTTCCACAGGTCATCAGACATATCACGTAAAAGCAGCCAAGCCTCTGTAGTGTCAGGAGCGGTGGCAGCGACCACGGGCGTGGCCGCGCCGCAGCGGCTGGTCTCGCAGCACACCGCCGCGTATGACCAGCTGTCACCAGATAGCAGTCGAAGGTACACCACCTAATGGTCCATACAAGGGCACAAGAAACACACGCAACACGCACACACGAACACACGCAGGCGCACGCAAACGCACACACACAAATACAAAAACTAAAGTCACTAATTAGCCAGATTTCAAACCAACTTTTGTCTATCTTTAAACAATCAACTGACTTTAATAAACAATATTTGTTAGAAATCTTTGAATTAACGTTGAATTTTTTACTTTAAAGAAAAATTTTAATGTATAAATAATGTTTAACTGTTTTTAAATAATGTGTATCTTTAAACAAGTATTTAAAAACAACCGACCCGGAAATCGAATCCAGAGTCATGGTTTGGACAGCAGGCTGGGATTCTATCAATTAGGCTTAACAATTATCGAAAATAAAACTAATAAATACTTCACAGAATATTCATAAAGCTTAACAATGTACACGGAAGATAATATGTTAAGTAATTCCAATTTTCTTTTTTGCAGATCTAGTCAAGTATCATGCGTGGGGTATGCGCCTGCGCCGCCATCCGCCCTCGCCGCTGTACAAGCTGTTCGAACCTCTCAGGGAAATCAGGTAGGTAATTAGGTAATTTGGTATTTCTGTCACTTCTCTAAAACCTCTAGCTGGAGGTCTGGTCTATCCACACATCCGCGTGATGACTTAATACAAAACTTTGCCATTTTTATTTCACAAAGACAGGTGCACAATTATTGGATAATTTTATTGCACAATTTATCCAAATATTAAACCATTGTTGGTTTGACTTGGAACCCAGATTCTTCGATCTTTCAGAGTAAAAATATTAAAATTCATTTGCACACACACTCATAGTAATTAGTTTATAATTAAACACATTTCTACCTTACATTGTTGCACTAATTAGCATTGATAAATACACAATATTATTAATAACGTGGGTAACTTGGTTCGTCGAGACCATCCATTTGACAATACATACTATATATGTTATCCAAGCACTCTAGGGGCAGTCACGTTAGAGTCTTATAGTGTTCTATGTTCAGTAGCTCTCCAATTCTTTAATTCATATGCGATTTGAAAATGGAACATTCTTACTACGTAGTACTTAAGTTTCAAATTTGACTTTTTAAGAAACCCTCCTCATCTGCTTCACTCCCCTAGAAGTTGCCAACCAGGTTTCTTTGATAAGAAAGTATGATGTGTCATTTAGTCTATTCCCATATCGATGGTGGATACTCACTACATTCACAGGCTGCTCCTAATTATTGTTTCGCCTAGATTGTTTTTATAAAGAAACCGTACAAGGTTCTTAAGTTTAAAAGGGAGGCTTCTATCTGATATTTCTTAAACTGCAGACCTTAAAGCATAATAATATAATCGAGGAATTGCCAATGACTCCTGAGTTACATTTTTACACATCACTTTGTAAAAAAGAAACTGAAAATCAATTTCGTTTGCATATCAAATCATCAAATAATAATTGTCGTCCCATTAGGTTTATAAATACAAAAGTTTGGATGTTTGTTACACAATCACGTCAAAGCGACTAAACCGATTTCGTTGAAACTTGACTTCAAATTCATGTAGAGACCATGCGAAAGAAGTCGTGGGGAAAAACTGGTCATTTATAAAGGGCAGTGACTTTGACATCATCACAAGTGACTTTCTGCGTTATGAATAATTATTTCTTTCTATGTAAATAATGTGTTTAACTAAACGACTTTAACTACGAGACAGCGCGGGAGTGCGGTTTAGTTTAATCGCATTAATATATACAATTATATCAATTTACAATAATAAACGTAAATTAAAATTATCGATAAGAAATTGCTTGAAAGCGCACTCCCGCGCTGTCGCGTACTGTACTTAGATAGGGGTATTAGCACTTAATTGACAATAAGAGGATCCCTTTTGATATTTTTGATGTGTTTTCAAATTTAATGTTTCCTTAGGCGGTACTTCTCCGAGGAGTGACCTGCTCAGAAGTCAGGGCAGAGGAACTGGCGTTAGAACTGGACCCCAATGTCCAAGTGAAGGAGGAAGCTAGAAGACTGTCTGAACAGTCCAACTTGAGCGACCAGACGCAGGGCTATCAACCTTACCCGTGTGGCACTGACGATGTGGTTCGTATCTCGTGTTTTGTTTGTGACGTTGACCCTCCACTAATTAAGATTTTATTGTTTGAAAGAGAATAGATTATGTTAAGCAACTCGTCAGATAAAAGTTTAAAAAGAGATTCCTTTTAAAAAAGTAAATGGAATATTCTTGTCCCATGCGTTTACTACATCATAGTCCTTAGATTCAGTTTTTTTTTATAGAATGTAGGTGGCAGACGAACGAATAGTTCACCTGATGGTAAGTGGATACAGTCGTCTTGCGACATCCGCGAAATATGCCAACGTTAGTATGGTTTGTCGTAATGTGCGCGTGAAAAATTATTGTCATAATGGCTGATAAAACAATATAAAACATTGCGAAATACACATGTTATGTCGGAACTCTGACCCTCTCCGATTAATTGAAAACATTGACAATTAGTTCTAACTCTTTCTTTGCTTATGAATTGTCCTACTGTTATTATTATTACTAATTTAATTGAAATATGTACAATACAATATTGGACATAATGATAATTGCGTTTAATAAAAAAATCTACATATATGGCTAGATCATAGCTAGATGGCTAGATTCTTTCAAACATGTAATTGTGAATCGACGATATGTCAACATTTTTTCAGATATTAATAAAATTAACTTTTTCCCAGGGCGAAACACCATTCCCGTTCAAGACCGAAGAAGAACACGATCCAGTAACATACAAGGAGTCACGTTCAAACTCTACCAACACCGTGGTCATCACCACGGCCCAGGTCCACCACCCTAACCAAGAAGTTAATTTAGAACAGGTAATTTTTTTTTTTTTTTTTTATATACTAAGGCGGCAGACGAGCATACAGTCCACCTGATGGTAAGTGGATACAGTCGCCCATAGACCGCGATACATGCCAACATTAGTCCAAAATGAGAAACGTTGGCATGCCCCCGGATACGTTGCCTACCTTTGGATATATAGGAATGGATTTGGAGAAAGGGTTGAGAATATATAGGTTCTCATATATATAGGATATAAGAGATATATAGGATGGAATTGGAATGGGCTCTGGCACATCTCACTCACTACCGAAACACGTACGTACATTGGGGAAATACGATAAAATAGGAAATGCAGTACATTTCAAGATAGTATTCTGTGAGAGAGGGGTAACGTGGCCAGTCGAGCGCGCCCAGCGGCTGTTGGATTGCAGCGTGCACTCTCTCCCTCAAAATGAGTCTTCCAGTAAAAAATGTCTTCATAATCTTGTTACATAATTTGTGCAGTGCCGTGATAAACTCACATAGTTTTATAGCACCAAGAAGTTATCTTTATGTATTCTTTATTTGTGTGGTGTCGGCTAGATATAGAACATCACCACCCCATCCCTTCCCGTGGCTGTCGTATAAGGCGACTAAGGGATAACATAGCGGCTACCACAAGCGCTGAGGAACTACACCACCTCTCAAAGAGTGGACTCGCCAAGTGGCCATATATCTCTGAAACTGAAAGGGCTGGTTGCATTGCATTGCACTCTTTATCTATAGGTAAATGTAAAAAAAAAAAATATGTAACTAACTAATCACATTTGCCGTTTATTATATAATATTGTTTGCCGCTAAATTCATGCAGTCACTTTAATGCTTATTGTCATTTTCATAGGTTGCTGAAGGAGAAATGGTAGAGAACAAGCTGGTCATACCAGACGAAATGATGCAATATCTTAACCAATCGATATTGGGAACAGATCCTGTAGAACCAGCTAAGAGTGATTCCAGAAAACCACGTGAATCTGAACCAGTTAAAGATAAGGACACTCCAACCAAAGACAATAAAACCAGTGAACAAATCACGAACAATTCCAGTGACAAAATCAGTGAAGTAGCGACCAGTGACGACTCTCTACTTAAAAATCTAGGTGCCATAGGTAGTGATCTCAATATAAGTGATATTCCAGTCGATTTAAGGTCGTTAGACGTTAGTATGTCGGGTAACAGCGGTTCTCTTCTTGCTGCTAAATCGCCTGACGATAAAAATCCGCCGTTACAAGAGCAAGTGATTCCAGAAGCGAAGGAACAGTCTGAAAATACGAATCAAGAATATTCAAAACCGGCTACGAGTAACGCTCAGACGAACAATCCATTGCAGTCATTGCAGACGATGGCAGGAACTCAGAATGATGCAAACAGAATAAGAGCTAACCCACTACCTCATAAACAAAACTCTACCATGAGTCCGAAAACAATAGTTATGAGTCCGCAGGGCGTAATGAGTCCCCAGAGCTTGGCTCACAGCATGTTAAGTCCTCAGAGCCTTCCACATAGCGCTATGAGTCCTCAAAGCGTCATGAGTCCGCACAATATACCTCAAAATGTCATGAGCCCTCCTAGCGTGTACAACGTCATGAGTCCCCAAAGCGTCATGAGTGTCATGTCTCCTCAACATAACGCCATGAGTCCAGTCAGCATGCAGAGTTTGATGAGTCCGCAAATGCCGAGTCAAATCATGATGAGTCCACGGCATAACAATATTGGCAGTCCCATGTCTCAAAATATGCCGAGTCCTATGGTGAATATTGCGAGTCCCATGACGCAAAATATTGCCAGTCCGATGAGCCATGGCATGCCGAGTCCCATGCATCCAGGATTGCAAAGTCCTATGGCCCAAGGTATGACAAGCCCTATGATGCAAAATATGCCTACTATACCTATGAACACACCAAATCAAAATCAGAATATTATGGTGAACATGAACATGAATCAGACTCCTCAGATGCCGCCGCAAAATTTTATAAACAATCGGCAAAACTGCAATGCAAGTGTTCCTAACAAAAACTTCAATAATGCTCCCAATCAATATCAAACTCAGAACTATAATCAAGTTCCGCCTTATCCCGCTCAAAATCAGTCAAATGTCAATATGAGAAGCCAAAATATGCAGTATCCAATGATGCAGCAGTTCAATCTCAACCAAATTCCACAGATGCCCCAGAATCCAAACATAAATTTCAATCAAATGGTCAACTATCCTCAACAGGTTAATTATAATCAACCTAATCAAATACACCCGCTGCAGATATCCAGGTCTTCAATGATGAGTGTGGATAACAGCGCTAATATGAGTCGGGGGACTATGAATAATTATAGCGATCAATGTCCTCCCATGCAAAATGCTCAGTATAACCAAAATTTACAATATCCGCAACCACCGCCATATAACTCCGTTGTAAATGCCGCAAACGTCATGGGTCCACCTCCGCCGAAGAATAACCACCAGTACAACCAAGCGATGATGAACAACAACCAATATTACAACCATCAAAGACCTTACAACCAGTGGGATTATCCGGGTAACCAATTCAATAAACACAACGTGCAGAAATCTGTGCAGAATTCCGCGAATATGTCAACTGGAAGTCAGAAGCCAGTAAATGGGACAAGGATGCCGAATTGTAATCAGATGAAAAACGATCAACAGACGGACTGCAGTATGAACAGTCTGAGAAGTCAGAACCAACAAAGCGATGTGCAGGTTTGGGACATTTCACAGTCTCAAATAGAATCAAGCAATGGAAGGAAGAAGAACCAAAATAACACGATGCGACAAGAAACGTATCAGAGGACGCTAGAATACGTGGAGAATTGCGAGAATTGGAAGAGTTCCGAAATGGTATCAAGTAGTACCCATCCCTTACAAGGCGGAGATAACATGGTTGTGAACGATCTCCAAACTTCCCTGTCTTCGTTTTATGAAGAGAATCAATACCTCCAAATGATTCAGTAGTATATAGACTCTTCTGTTATTTATAGAAACGAGTACTAAGTTATTAGTGCTGAACGATTTAACCAAGCTGCTAGTTATCAATAGCTAATGTAATAGATTAAGTAATAGGTTTAGGGTGATCACAAGCTTATATAATATCGACAATTCAAATATTTAATTGTCGGGGTATTTGAAGGTTGTGAAATCGGCTCTATGTTTATATCATTGGCCAACCATATGTTTGAACGATTATAAACTTACTGTAGTTCTATCTACATTGATTCGATAAGTAGTTAAGTAGCGCTAATCTCAAAAGTAACTTTGCAGAAGAAACCAGTTTTTGTCTTTTTAGTTTCAGTGCCAAGATTATTAAAGGATTTTCAAAAGAAAACTTTTAACTTTAATAGCGTTGTATCTATTATCAGGTAGATCTTTAAGAATACTTCAAACTGGAATTTGAAGAAACTGGAACTTTTAAATTAAGAAACTTCTTTTAAATAAAGAAACTGGAAGTCGCATTTTCAAATATTTTATAAAATGAAATTTGGTATAAAAATATTTTAGTTTTCCCGTTCATTTCATAAGTGAGAGAAATTGTTTAGGTGGTTACCAAATTATGACAATTTGAACTTCAAAGGCTATGTATATGTTTATGGATACCACTCATAGAACCCTACAATCTTTGTTTAATTATTTTTTAAAACGTTCGAATTATGACGAACTATACTTTGGGACAGCGCTTACTATCGTCCATTTTTTTAAAAGCCTTAAGATTGTAACAATATTTCTAACACTAAAAAAGGTTTTCAGAGTTTCTATAAATTGAGTATTTTGTATAAAAATTGTTTTATCTTCGTTCTTAAAGTAATTATTGTTATGCCCTAAGGAACATACTGCTTTGATTGTTTAAATTTTAACATCTCATCTACGGCACATCTCTTATAACATCACTTTGATTATTTTAATTCTAACTGAAGTAAGCTTCATTTAGTGCGGCTTCAGTTCAATTAATTGAAGCTCACCTCAGTTACAATTTAAACAACCAATTTTAGGTTCGAGTGGTTAATTCAGTTAGACTTTAAACAATCAAAATGATGTTGTGATTGATATGTTCCTTACTTCAGTTAGAAGTTAAAATAATCAAATGTAACTAATGTACGCAAATAAAGTTTGTAATCGTTCGTTGGCCCAATGTTGGTCCAGATCTGTTTCGATGGTGCAGTTAGAAACTGAAGGTTGTAATAGAAAACTTATCTCTTTTCGAGACTGACTAATTATAAAATTTCTAAATTTAAGTCGACTAACCTGAAGTACATAACGATAAAATTTAGAAAAGACACGCACACGCAAAATGTATATAATGTAAACTTGTCTTCCAGAATTAATTAAGTACAATGTAATTAGATGATTATTTGAATATTATTTTAAATTAGTTTACTGTAGAATACACCGGGTTTTCCAATTAAAGGGCGAACTAACTGAATCTCCAATGTGAATACAAATGGTCGCTCCGCGAACGAATGAAACGTGCATAAAAATGCAAGATTGTATTTAATTTCTTTCCTTGATAAGTGCCTTGATGTACAGATTTTGTACATACGTAACAAACTGGAATACAAGGGATCAATTAGTGCCTTATTAAGAAAATATTGCAGATTTAAAATTAGGATACTGTAGGCACACTAAAAGTGCATATTTTCGACGTTATCAGCCAAAAATACCTTATTGTTGTTATATTACTGGTCTTAACAAAATATATGTTTTTTATCAATTGTGGGTGGTTGATTATTCCTAAAACTGATATCGACAACTAAAGAAGAAAACACTCGTATTAAAAAGAAAATAAAGACACCTTGAGAATATTTGAGGCGAAGAGTTATCGCTATCTCTATCACTCATTCGTGATTGTAATGGCCACCATTGAAGAGTGACTCCTTTAACATAATAGTGCGGTCCTTTTCTAACTGGTGACTTTAATCCCTTTATCACAGTCGTTTTCAAAGATATGATCTAAATAAACGTGGAAAAAAAGCGAATTAAAAGCGGCCATCTTGAAATGTTATTTAATTGATCGATCTATAAGTGTGTTATTGTGTAATAAATTCTAATTGAAGCTGTTTTAGTCAATACCCAATTTATCATATTATTATAGAAAACTAAAGGCAACAATTACGTATCCTCTTGGCAAATAATGTTTTATTCAGTAATCTGTGAATATTTCTCATTTATTTCCATTTAAAAGTGACCTATTGAGATTATTAAATAAAAAAAAATGTATAAAGTAGACATTTTTTTCTAGAATTTTTACTGTGTTGTTAAACTTGCATTAGGCTTAGTTTTTAAATATATTTTTTTTATGGTAACGTAGACTAACATATGTAGTTGAAGCAATATTTTTAGTTTTTCGAAGACATCGAATCTCCTAGAATAAAATATTATGAGATTATTAGGTTTAGGTACTTATTGTTTTAAGCTTGTTAATGTTTATTATTTAAATGGAAATGAACAACGCACGAAGTAATGTAATAGAACAAGAAACGCCCGTATTTCGTAATAAATTATTGTTTTTTACTATTTTTGATAGAACATACAGATCTGTGAACAATGTTTCATTAAAACTTATAAATACATTTTTTATCATGATTTTTTTTAAATACCTAACATTCCAAAATCAACTTTTGAGATTTATTTGGTAAGCATCAATCAATCAGTATTTTGGTTGATTGGAGATGGGAAGTACCCAATATGTCATTTGTGAATAAAAATATTGTCATCTTCTGATCGTACCTCAGATATCATCAGCATTATTCAATATATAATCTATACATCCAATAAAGTATACATTAGGATGTTCCAAAAAATTCAAAGTATTTTTTTAACCACCTATTTTATTTGACTTATAACAAAACGCGTAAATTAAATTTCATGACCTACGGCAAACCGTGCCGATTGCTTTTAGTCAATAAACATGTTCGTAGAATTGTGCAGTTTTAAAAAAAGGTATATTTTTAGTAGGGGACGTACAACATCAAATAACGGGGTCAAAAAAACCTTCTCTCCAATGGACAAGTACTGGCAGTGTTGTTTTATAACATCCGTGCATTGAAATTAGCTATTAATGAAAGCGCAAATTTCGCTGTTCGCGAGTGTGTATATTCTGAAAAAAGGCACGAATAAATACCAAATCGTGGCCGAATTCTCCAGCGACATCTTGACTTCTTTTTTTAAAATTAAGTAACTAATAAAATATTATTTATTGCAAACAATCCTTTCAGTATTCACTGCTGGACATGGTCCTCGTCATGCACATTGTCCCGTGCATGAGTGATAAGACTTAAGACGCTACCCTGGCCGAAAGGGTTGACGAGTCCACTCTTTTAGAGGTGATGTAGTTTAGGGCTTGTGGTGGCCGATTTATTATCCCTTAGTCGCCCCTTACGACATCCACGGGAAGAGATGGGTTAAAGACGGCCGATACAACGCGACCATTATTGGGATATAGTGAGATAAAATACGATAATAAAAGAAAAAAATATCAAAGAAGTTCAGGATTTATATTCTCGTTGAATACTCTTTTAGACCTAGGATGGTGCTGGAGCACTGACAAAACAGGAATCTATTGAACAAACTTAATGACGACCAAGAAACCAATTTGGACTTTACCCCACCTGCCTACCCTGTCAAAGCAAATCGTGAAAACATACACGTTTTACGTTCCGCAAAAAAATCCAAGATGGCGGGCCAAAAATAACTCCCACTTGTCGTATACATTCCACTTCATTACGTCATACGTTACATAAAAATAGAATATATTATATTCGATGTGTTGCCAACAGACGATATCAATAAAAAGCGAAAGTTTTATGAAAGTTGGTAAAAGAGGATCTTTATACGAAGGCATAATGATGACATAGAGAAGGGTTATTGTCAAGCTCACTTGAAATCTCTTAAGTATTATTAGTATTATATACTTAAGTTTAAAATTGTATAGCATTTAAACATTGACAAAATAAAATAGCTTTATTAGTATTTTTTAATGTGAATAAATCAGGAATACAATATAAATAAATTTAAAATCTGAGCTGGATACCCTTTCGACAAAGTCAGGGTTCGTGTTGTTTTTTAAACCTGTTGTCATCTTCAATGGTCTTGGAGACCACGTGCTTGTGGTCTTCACCCGTCTTGGATGTTGCCGTGAATTTTACTTGACTTCTTCGCCGTAGCATATTTCTGGTTCTTCAGGTGGATTTATGACCCCCGCAGCACCACAATGTCACACATGGGACAACGTATATAAAGTGAGTTCTTTACTCTATTGTCGGTTTTCTTCTGTTCCTGTGTAACATTTTTGTGTCCCGTTGTGTCATCTATTTCCTGTCTAATCCCCTTCCCTCTCTGTCTTTTGCTCTCTTTTCTTTCACATTCTTTCTTTCGAAATATCTTCATTATATAATCTTTAGAGATTCAATAATTGTACTTCTTCCTAGCGTTACAGCCGTGCCAACCATAAGGCTAAATGTGCTCGTCCGCCGCCTTTTTTTCTATAAAAGAGCCTCTACCTTTCAACTGCTGGATATAGACATCTCTAGAGGCTCATCACCTTATACCTACTAATATTCTCATTCATCTACAGACATTCTTCTAGTCGTCGGTAAAATCCTAGGTCTCCATTCAAGAATTTGCCTACTCTATTAGTTATCAGTACAATATCAGTTTCTGCCAACTTTAGTTCTCACATATAATATACAATGAGTGATGTTATCTGAGCAAGGGAACTATATTGTTGGTATGGACTTAATTCTATTTATTTAAAAAAAACTTTATTGCACATTATTGTACAAAAGGCGAGCTTAATGCCTTCAGGCACTCTCTACCAGGTAACCTTTGGTTGAAGTCTGTCAAAGGATAAATAACTTTATGTTACGTTTTACTCTATATTGTACATATTGTACATCTCTAGCTAAGGCGTAGTTTTATCAGAATTACAAATATGAGAAAGCAATACAACAGGCGAGCACCTGTGCGTTTTAACCCTCATCTAAATATAAACAGGCCCAAAATATCTGGCCAATTAATAGCCGTGAACAAACAAACAAACAAATGTACTTGGCACTGAGATCTAACCACTGGAAGCGGCGGGATTGTTGGAGTTTAAGAATAAGTTTCTTTTCGTATATTATAAATTTTGGGTAAACATATATTGGATAATAAGTCGGTTAAATTTCACATGAGATTTGAAAATATTTATTAGTATTTACAGTCCAGTTAATCCATGCAAAAGGTAGGGTAGTTTTGATTTTTTTTCGATATTTTGTACCAAGGCCCTATTTAAAAATCCAAGTTTTCGACCTCGGCAGACAGCCGCAGGCACTACCACCTCGAAAAAACCGTAAAATTTTCAATGATATTTCAGTTTCAATAATGCGATTTTTCTACTTTTTATGTACCTTTATATCAATGGTGTAATTAGCACATTCTGCCAGTGTCAAGTTTTCTTCGCAATAAACAATTTTAAAGTCTAAAACGTATTCTGTCAATGTCCAGTCCCGTCGAAATAAGTCAAGAGTCGCTCAGTAAAGTGATAGTAGGTTTATTGAGGATAGAAGCGGACTCCTTGGAAGCACACGAAAGACGCACTCCTATGCCTATCTCCTCACAAGTATCACATTATGCACATTTAAGTATCACAAACATTATGCACAAAACACAATTGGAAGTTCAATAAACCCTAAATAATAGTTTAATAGTCCCCAAATAGTGCGTTTTTAAAAACTAGTATTAAAAACTGTGGTGACGTTATTATTTCAGTTGGCGTTGGATGTGGTTTGTGGTTGGTTGATCTGTGCTTTCTGTATTATGTTGTTACTCTGCAAATTGTTCCATATAAACTACGTTACCATCATTCTGTCGTAGAGGCTTAGAAAGGGGAGATATAATAAAGAAATAAATGGGACAGGATAAACACTTGTAAGGAATCAAGTGAGACCGCGTCAGAAAGCGGCAACGTAACTACGATGCGTTTCGGTTCGAATAATTACAAGGTAAATGTGCCGTGTGATGTCGTCACGCAATAGAATAACACCACCCTATCTCCTCCCGTGGGTGTCGTAAAAGGTGACAAAGGGATAACAAAGCAGCTACCACAAGCCCTGAGGAACTACAGCACCTCTAAAAAATTGGACTCGCCAACCCGCTTGGCCAGCGTGGCGTTTCGAGGCCATATATTCGTCATGCACGAGACATTGTGCATGAGGAAGCCCATGTCCAGCAGTGGATAATGAAAGGGCCGGCTGCATTGCATTGCAAATTAAATAAAGTAATTAATAAGGTAAAATAAATTAGGTAACGTGAACGGTGATAGCCTAGGGATATCTACTCTCGATTTCCATTCGTGACGTGGTGAGTTCAAATCCTCAGCCCCTACCACCGAGTTTCTATCTTGATACCGATTTTTAAAATTATCACTGGCTCGGCGGTGAAGGAAAACATCGTAAGGGTTGCGATTGCTTCGCCGACCTCGCAGAATCCTATTCACAACTATCTTGAAGACCCCGATGTCGCGAACCCGAAAGTTGTGGTCAACTTTCGGGTTCGCAACATCGGGTTTGCGGTATAAAGTGTTTTGAAGACCACACTCACTGTACACAACAGCTCCCTGTGAAGGAAATGCGGATGCACCGCACCGCCTTTCGATGACGAGATGTGTGATGCTGGCATTAGATTGAGCAGCTCTTCAGAACGTTCATAATTATAGAAGCTATAGATGACGCAGAGAGTAACAGCATCTCTCCGGACATTCAACAATTGTAAACCGCTTGTAATCGCATTACAGCATGCACGTGAATAAAAAATAATTGGAATATGTGTAACTACCGATCCGCACTGGGTCCGCGTGACCAAAACCTCCGAGACTCACTAGGGAAGGCTCGTGCGCTGCAGGGCGACATTATAGGCTGATATCGAACCTCATGTTTGGAGGAATCACGGGAAGATTTTCCATATAAAAACACGATACATTTTCCAAGACCAAATTTTGTAATTCAAATCGCTAATTCGGTGACCCGTTATTTATAACCACAGCAGGTATTATGATTTCACACTCGATTTCAGAAGTAGTCTCTGCGTACTATTAATCATGCATTTCCTGTGCGCGAGAGTCGGTGCCAAGTGTGGAACGTTGGGCTTTCGGTCAGTGATTTATCACAGGTTAATAACTACGGTCTTAAAATAAAGGAACATTCCCCTTATAACACATATATGTATAACGGAAAAAGAAGAAGTGTGAAACCCTACCCCTCACAATGAGGGATTTAAAACGGGAAATAATTAAATAAGAAGCAAAAATAGTTCTTTTATTGGCGTATGACCCGTGGTTACACCAGCGTGACACACCGTTGTATCGGTTTCGTAATTAATCAAAATATGGATGAACGCCCGCCGGACCCGTGTTCATCCCATGGCACCACCTATGGGTAGTACCACCAAAATTAATATTTTTAGTCACCCGTGATACCACTAACGAGATCTTACTTCAAAAATTCACTGTTTATTTACAGACCTTGAATGTTTCTAAAGAACGATCAATTAATCTCCTACTGATTTAGTACGCTTGGTACCTCTTACCCGGAACATCTTCAACTTACGTGTGAAACACGCCAGTTCAATGATGGCAGCGCAACGTTACTCGCGTCGCTTTATCCTCTAGTTACTCAGCGACTTAAGGGAATATGAATAATATTTGGGAACATATGGAGAATTAGGATTAGGAAAGAAGGTATGGTAAGGATGAGGACCGGAGAAAGGAAAAAACGATGGACACGTACTCCCATCTGCATCCGCTCCATCTTCCATAAAAAAATAACAATGAAATTGCTACTGATTTATGTTCGCATATTAACCTATTTGCTGGAATAAACGAAAAGTAATAATTCTCTTTTAATCGGAATTTATGCTGAGGATAACAGACCGTTAAATCGTTTGGATATTTCCCAGCAGCTAGTGAGACCACGGACCCTTCACAAAAAAAATTATTATTGTTAGTCACACTGGTAATATGACTAACGGGAATTTGACTAGTGTGACAACCCAGTGTGACCACGGGTCTGTCGCTGCCGTTGTTGTAGATCATTTATATGCTGCTCAATTAGTATTTTTTGTTGCTCGTTTAATACAAGCCTTTTATAAATAAATTAAGAACTTACCGTTATATGTATTTATTTATGAAATTATCAATTTCTTCTCATTTATAAAGAGGTTTAAGAGTTTCCGTAGGCATGCTGGAGATTGCATGCGAATGAAACTAATTATGGCAAAATAGGACTTTATAAAAATAAACTGTAATATTTTATATACAGCATAACGGAATCTTGTTTATAGTACGGCATTCAGAGTATCATGACAACAACAGGAACTACGATCCCCACCATAACGGCGGCTAGTGAGACTATTTTGTACTTATGCTTACGCGTAGCCACATCCATGTACGCCCCGAATCTCTGAAAGCTACTCACATCGTAGTTCAATTCTTGATATTGCTTCAACTGAGCGATGAACCCCGAATTAGGGTTGATGAATAACCTCCTCTTCTTCACATACGCAAAAGCCTGTTCAAAGGTCAACTTGTACTTCTCCATCAAATACGCGATGACAATCGTGGCTGATCTTGATACTCCGAAATGACAGTGGACAAGAACGCTTCCTTTCTGTAAGCCCTCCTCGATGAAGGCGTTGGCCATTGGAAAGTAGGGCAACAGATTGGTTTGAGGAGTGTCGTAGGCCCTAATGAAGAGTGTGCTAATGTTGGTATTCTCGAAAGTCGATCTGGGAAGGCGGTTCGCCTCAATTGTGAGAACATGGGTGATGTTAAGGTGTCTAAGCACATTTTTGTCGCAAGCGGCCCTGGCATTGCTTAAATAGAGTCCTGGGACAATCTGGTTGTAACAGGCTTGTGTGCAGAGGTCTATCTTGGTATACAGAGCCTTCCTCGACCAGTTCTTCAGGCCACTAAAAGCGACTATCGGATTAGGAACAGTGAAGAAAGCCACGATGAAAGCGCTCTTTAACATTACCAAGAGAAAACCCCCGACACTTAACATATTACCATACGTCACTAGACATTCACATGATTTCTCATTATTTTTCTTTTTGGTTAAATTTATATATTTTTACAGTTTTTATGTTTATATTTTTGAGACATTTATGTTGTATGTCATTTATTGGACGTTTTGATGGATATTTTCATTCTTTCTGTCACATTTAGTGACAAGCCAGTGGTAGCTGTTGTGGTTTTGAGGACGCAACCTATTTTCCTGTTTCTCGTATATTATTTAATTATTCTTTATTGTACAGAGTGACAAAAGGCGAACTTAATGCTTTAAAGCAAAGGTAGACAACGCATCCGGGGGCGTGCCAACGTTTGTCATTCTGGACTGATGTTGGCATGTACCGCAGATGTCTATGGACGACAGTATCCACTTACCATAGGGGTGGACTGTATGCTCGTCTGCTGCCTTTTTTATATACATATATAAAAGAAAGGTCGCGCTCATTGCAGTCTTAAAATGTATATCTGTAAACACTAGATATTTTTTTTAAACACCAGGCAGCCCTTAAAAGGAGGCTTCGAATTAGGCTTTGAAGAGGCTCTGGATGCGTTTTATTGGTAGGAAAAACTATTGCTATTGTTTCCTTTCGCCATTATTCCAAGCCTCTTATATATACTAATTAGTGGTGATCGCGATAACCCAGGGTTCTTCACTCGCGATTCACATTAATGAGTATGTGAGTTCGAACCTTTGCTCACACTGCCCAGTTTTTCTGTATTTTTTTCAATTAAGTAAGCACTATTATCTCAGCATTGAAGAAATCCATGTGACCAATAGAAAATCTGGGGCATGTGTAGTATCCACGTCCACTTTAGGTTTTTACCATCGCACCTCTGTCGTCGTACGATTCATCCACATTTCCCTAACAACGAGTCGCTGCGTAAAGTGAGGTCGAAAAGCATTTTATACCGCGAACTCTAAACTTGTGGAATGAACTGCCAGCTGAATTTTTCCGTTACGCTACGATATGGGGCTCTTTAAGAGAGCCGTGAACAGAATTCTACAAGACCGGTAGCGCATCCACATGCCTCCTGGTGTTGCAGCCATGGGCAACCATTCATTCCATGGGCGGCGGTGACCAGGACCATTTGTGGTTGTAGCCCGCCCGTTTGTCTGCCGTCTCTCCTATAAAAAAATGAGTCCGCGTGGTGTATTATGATTCGAACTTCTCTTGTGATTGCAAAGGGAGGCTTGTGCCCTGTAGGGCGATATAGACTGATATTGTATCGAATTCCACACCAAAATCTGACATTAGTAACAATCATTTGAAACTTCTGCCACAATTTCTTTTTAAATTGAATTACATAAAAGTGTAATCCTTAAAAATGTACCAAAAAATAAATTTTGCTAAGATTTAAATCGGATTTCATGCGGTATGTCTTTGACCCAGATTGTTTGTATGTAGGTCGAATTTTATATTCAAGTTGACATTGAACAAAATAATTATTATTGGGGTGGACATGTGAAGCGGGATGAATCTCAGCTCTGTCTGGACAGCAGACATCATTATATTCAACATAATTTCTTGACTTTTTATGCAAATTGATCAAAGATGTGACTTGTTTTTTTGTTTATTTAAATTTATTGTACTAAGAGATACAAAAGTAGATTTGTTGCATTTTTTTTTCTATCAATCAACCCACGGTTTAAGCAAAGGCAATAAGCGGATGCAGAAACTGAAAAATACAAAAAACAAAGATCACCCATACTATATGATATGATCCACTAGCTTTTAATGTATGACTGACAGTCTTTGGGAGCGCCTCTACCAAGACAAGTTCCGGCAGTACCACTCAGCAACTACCGGCTACTATCTCATATGAGTAAAATCATATGAGCGGTACTCTGGCATGATGTTATTTTTCTTAATTTAAAATACCTACTTAATTTAAAATTCATACGTTCGTCACTTCCGTAAACACCAAAATATAAAATATTATAAAAAAAGAAATACACCGACTTAGTGATCTGCCGTGCCAACTTTGCTGTGTTATTCGTCCTCGGCTCCTCGCACACTTAAATCGGAGCCCACTGACATTGCCGTAAGTCTTATTAAAGACTATAATAAAAGTGACAATCGCTTTTGTAAAATGTCTAAAAGTCTCCATATTAATAAATCGTTGTGCGAAGCAACTGTTTTAATCTGTCTTCATTGCTCATATTTTTCTAGCTATTATACGCATCTGGTTTTATTTATTTCATTTACAACTTCATTATCTCTATTAGCTTTATGAATACAGAAATAACTTATGCTCAGAACTTATTCTAACAATTAATCATAAATTAATATTACTATTATATTATTCAATGCAGTCTTTTGTTATTTATGTTCGTCTATTTGATCTGCATAAGTTCTGCACAACTTTAGTTAAATTGCAGCTCATAAATATGTATTTATTAAGAATAAGTTATCCTAAGATTTTTTGTTAGTAATCATAAATTACTATTATTAAATGCAGAGATTTTTGTTGCTATTGTGCATTTCCTACTCTATCGTACGTACGTGTTCGGTAGTGAGTGAGATATGCCAGAGCCCATTCGCATCCAGCGCCGGCTCTAGCTCATGTAGCGCCCGGGTGCAGGGCGCCCTCTAGTAGGCGTTTTAAACTCTTTGGAGGTGTCGCGAGCGGCGCTCGGCGCCCCCTAAGACCCTGCGCCCGTGTGCACCGCACCCCCTGCACCATAGGTAAAGCCGACACTGAATTCAGCGCTCGACAGGCGCCCCCGGGCGCGGGGCGCCAGGGGTGCACCGCACCCCTTGCACCCCCTGGTAAAGACGGCCCTGTTCGCATCCCATACTATCTCTCCCCATTTTCCCAATCCATTTCTTAATCTGCAAAGGTAGGCAGCGCATCCGGGGCATGCCAACGTTTGTCATTCTAGACTGAGGTTGGCATGTATCGCGGATGTCTATGGACGACAGTATCCGCTTACCGTCAGGTGGACTTGCCCGACTGCCGCCTTTTTTCTAAAAAAAAACTATTTTTTTTGTTAATAATCATATTTTACTATTATTAAATGTGTCTTTTTTGTTATTATTCTTCATCTATTTGATCTGTATAAGTTCTGCACAACTTTAATTCGAATACATATCCATGTATCTTTTTTTATCAAAGTTCGTAATTAAAAGAACAAGGAAAGAAACGGAATTCAGGTAATTCATTAATTAAACTACCTACTATTGCAACTATAAATTCGGATATTCTGACTAAAAATACGAATGTTATTCAAGCGTCTAATGAAGTTTGACGTTTAAACGTTCCGTCCAATTCCTGTGTGAAACTCATAAACCAGTTGCAGTTCTGAGAAAGTCTGCGGATTTATATCAGTTCTGCGCACGCGCACGGCTATTCATCCTACTGGATCCAGGTCGCCGATCATTTGGGTTAACGTTTAACTGCTCAGCATACTCCTACTAGGTATATATTGTGTATATATGCCATATATATCGGACTATTTATAAATTTTCCCGAGATTTATACTAAAGCCTGTGTTGTGTGAATGCACACACAATAAGGGGTATTTTTGGAGCGCCTGCCGGCGGGTAGGGTCCTCACCGAGCAGTGTAGCAGAGGCAGGCGTAGTGAGCGCAGGCGCAACCGTACTCGGTCGTACTCGCGTAGTGAGCAGTGAACTAACGTGCAGTGTCTCCTTGGTGTAAGTTAGGGAGTGCTTTTGCTCAGTGCTTCGGTCGGATGGATTAAGTGATGTAACGTTGCTAACAAGACCGCGCTGTGCTAACATACTAATGCATGACCGCCGTGTTCGGGGGTTGGATTCGGAATGGGGAAATCGTGCTGCGTGGGCAGGGTGTGGGCACGGAAATTTGATAAGCCGTGATGCCGTTCGCTCGTTCAGTCCACTTTTGTATGCAGCGGCCGGCGCGGCTCGTGTGATACTATTTTCGTCTGCCCGTTGCTCTGTGGTTTTAGCTATATTCCGTGCGGAGCCGAGCCCAACGGCCGTGCTCCTCCATATTATGAAATCTGCAACAGTTGCGACTGTGTTTTCAGGGTCTAAATTGTAACAAAAACAGCTTTGCATGTACATTTTATATCAGTTTAAAATTTTATAAATTAATTTTGATATAAAGAAATAAAGATGATAAAACTAAAAATTAAGCCAGATGCAACTCTGGCAGTTGATTTGGCAATACCATTGTACGTAGACATTCTTGCCACTATTGCCATAATCATACAGCATACTGTCAATTTGTGCTATACACAGAAGTTTTCAATAAAAGATTCGAAAATGAAACATCTAAAAATTAGGTTAAATGATAACATAAAATTCAACAAATATTCAGTGCATAAAAATATTTATAAAAACAATTTTATGACAAAATGAACACCTTATGTTAAGGTAACGATTAAATATTCATATTAGGAATAGTCTATTTTTAGCCCATGGATTACAAGTATTCGCATCATAACTTATTTCAATAAAAAGTTATATTTATATTAAAGTTAAAAGAAATTAAATACCCAAGTTTAGGAATTAAACCTTTAAAATAGCAAATCAAAATTTATTAATGCTCTATAGTTCTCAACGTTAGGTCATTTTGAATAAAACATTGCTACCTAGATAAAATGAAGTGCCTTTGCAAAGCTATCCCTACATTCGGTCGAGTATCGACTCTGTAGTAAGTACTCATAGTAACGATTTTTATCAAATTAATTTACAGTAATATTCCCTTTGTCGGGGTCCAAAGACACACAAGGAAACTAACACAAAGTACCCAGGGAGCTACTCTCATTGACAGTTCCAAAAAAAAACGGTTATAAACATTTCGAAATATTGTTCAAAACATCCTTGAATTATTACATTGCAAGTTAACCATATGGTCAATATAATTCTGTTGTCTACTAAAGTTACATTTAAAATAAAATAAAAATAAGATCTTTATTGACACGTTACAACATGTACAGTATGAACGTTTAGATAAATGAATAATATTTTCATATATTTCATATATATTTGTAGAATGGTAATTGTAACTCTGACTCAAAGTTGATAGAAGCTGTGAGATTCACATGTTTTTAATAAGTTTTGACGGTTTGGCATTGAAGACAAAGAAAAAAATATGCTCGTAGATTGACGTTATTAACCCTTTCGGACCGTATGTTGCTTCTACGCAACACGCACTTCGAGGCCCTATAAAATTGCCATCGGTCGGCAAGGTTAGAGTTCTAAGTGCATAGTACCATCGAGCAAGGTCAGATGGCACTACAGATACTCGTAAACCCTGAGGTAAACTGCTTTTACCCATCGAAATATCAATATGGCGAGAGCGCCTCGTGGCGAGTTGACGTGTTAGCGTGTTGTGCCTTTGTTATCGGAAAAAAAAAGTAAGTTAACATTTGTTTTTCATATTCCAAACGTTATATCCTTTTAAATGGAAGCTGATATAATGTATTTACGGTATTAGTTGTTAGATTTAATAAAAAATTGATAGTTTGCCATGCATGCGAATATACGTGTTGCCTGTACGCAACACTAGGCTCGGTGGGGTATAAATCGGGAAAATCTTCGTAACTACATTTTATTGATTTTTATGGATTTTCTCAACATTTACAGTAAAAATGAATACGCGCAGTCGCTCGCGACTGCAGATGCAGACTATCGCTCCTTTTCAAAGGAGTGTATAGAACATACCTATACTCATGCAAACGAATCTATATTCCACTCAAAAAACCGCGAAATGCATAAATCTCACGTACGATGAGTTGACCGATTTCCTGGGAATGTCTATTCTAATGGGCATAATTAGATTACCGGCGTTCCATGATTACTGGTCAAATACGTTCCGTATAGCTAACATTGCAGATGTTATGACTCGAGACAGATTCCTCGCTATACGCCGCAACTTACATTTTGTCGATAACGATGGTTATGTTGCAACTAACACAGACCGATATTTCAAAGTGAGATCCCTTCTAGATTTTGTTTTGAAATCTTGCATGGTTTTTTACGATCACACGCAAAGATATTCTGTCGACGAAACGATGATTCCATACAAGGGAACCATGGCCGGTAATTTGCGTCAGTATATTGCAATGAAACCGATAAAATGGGGCTTCAAATTTTATGTCTTGGCGGGATCTGATGGAATGGTTTTTTGCTTTTTTCCGTATCAAGGGAAAACAACATTTCCACAATTGAAAGGAACTGCGATGGAGTTGTCAGATGACGAAATTTCGCTTGGTTTTGGAGCAGGAGCAGTTTTGGCTCTTTGCAAAACTATAAAAGATCGGCGAGGATCTGTTGTACATTGCGATAATTTTTTTTCAAGTGCGCGACTATTTTTGACTTTGAAAGAATCTTTCGGAATGTTTGCTGTAGGTACATTTCGAAGCAATCGGATTGAAAAGTGCCCCTTGAAATCGGACAAAGAGCTGAAAAAATTAGGCAGAGGAGCTTTTGATTATCGCAAAAGTAACAGGAATAATTATCGTGAAGTATTTGGATAATAAAAGCGTAATATTGGGTAGCACTGCATATGGAATCGAACCACAAACGTCGATTAGTCGGTGGTGCAAAGAACAGCGGAAAAGAATAAAAATTCCGTGTCCGAATATCGTGCATCAATATAATAAGAGCATGGGTGGGGTTGATAAAAGTAATCACCTAGTATCCCTGTATAGGACGAATTATCGGAGTGGGCGTTGGTACCTACCCATTTTCTATTACATCCTCGAATTGTGCGTGACAAATGCATGGCTCTTATATAAGCGAGAGACGATCGGCGCAACGCTCAGTTTGAAAGAATTTCGGACCCATATCGGATTAGGGCTAATTCAATGCGGAAAGAGAAAACGGGGCCGCCCTAGCACCAGTGCCTCAAAGACCCCACATAAACCGCGAAGTACTGCTCCGATTGGCGAAGTTCGTTACGACGGTGTAGGTCACTGGCCATATTTTGAAAATACCCGTTCGCGATGCAAATTATGCATAACTGGAATCATAACATCGAAATGTGACAAATGTCAAGTTGCTTTGTGCTGCAACAAGAATAAAAATTGTTTCTCAACATACCATCAGCGATAAATTATAAGTTTTACTTTTGAATCGAATAATTTTTAACGTAATTTTGCTTTGTATAATAAGAAATGATTCAATAAATCATGTTTTCTATGTCTTACAGTATCGATTATTCATTTGTAAATTTTCCGGATTTTACCCCCCAAGTGCCTGGTGTTGCGCACACGCAACATTCAAAAATTCGTATTCCGCAACAAAAAAATCGAAATGTAACGATTGATTCATCAACTAGATTGTATTTTGAGATACTGCTATGAAGGAAATAATTTTTATTCAACTGGAAATAGGTCTCGGTCCGAAAGGGTTAAGTATAATATTATAAAAAATTCCGAAAGTTCGTTTTAAATTGAATTGAGAGTATTGCTTAATCCAAGTATTAGTATTAAGAAATAGTAAATTTTGCCACGAACTTTATATAGCGTTTTAGACCATTTTTTCACATATACCATACCATCAGGCTATGTCTCTCTATTGCTGGATATAGACATCTCCCAAGGCTCGTCAAATATTATTTTTCACATACTTATCCTCAATTCTAACACAAAACAAAGTCTTATTTTGATTTATGTAGCATTCAAGTTAGTAAGTTCTGAAATTATTTCCCTAATGTTACATACGTACGGTAATGAGTGAGATGTGCCAGAGTCCATTCCTATCCTATCCCTCCCCATTTTCCCAACCCTTTCTCCAAATCCATTCCTATATCTGCAAAGGTAGGCCGTGCATCCGAGTACGAGTACTCTTGATACACATGTACGAGTATCACGGATGTCTATGGGCGTCAGTATCCCACTTACCATCAGGTAGACTGTATGCTCGTCTGCCGCCTACGTATATAAAAAGAAACGATTAACTTTGAAATACTATGGTACTCACATCATGTAGAAAATTGATTAGAGTACGACATACGTCAACAAACTGTCCTGCAGTTTAATTGATGTCTATGAACGCATTATAAATATTATTACTTATAAATATAGTACCAACATGATATTTAAATAGACAAGAAAACTTAAAAGCTATTCGTTAGAAAGCTGCTATTAGGCTTTTGTTAGTGCTATGATACAAAATTATTTCGGATACGGTTTCGGTTAAGGATATGTTTTCAATACACTTTTTTTATGAAATATATCACTAACTGAAGGCGAATATATTAACTATTATATTAACTCACTATTATTAATTAAACTCAAGGGATTATATTAACGATTACAGTTATTGCTATCATAGAAACGATTCTTTTTTTTATAATAACGTCCGATACTTTTATTTCGGTTTCGGTTTCAAATAATCTTTCATTTCGGATCTCCGATAGTTTCGGTTACGGAGCTGCATAACAGTTTCTATTATAAACTAGTTGTGCCCGCGACTTCGTACGCGTGGAATTTTAGTTATTGAACTCTAACTTGTAATTTCTTTTCTTCCCGTCAACCGATTTCAATGAGGCAAAGCCTATTCGAAGCGCCAATCTAAACTTAATTAACCCGTGGAAACCCAATGAAAATCTGTTCAATAGTTTTGGAGATTAGCGTGTTCGAACAGACAAACAGACAGAGAGACAAAAAAAATCAAAATCGTCTCTATGTATTCTGATATTCTTTCTTCATCGTCCCCAATTCGTTTTTGGCAAATATATTCAATGTACAGACACGCTGGTTCTACAGTTTTATTCTATGTATAGATAGATCATTTATTTAAACAGATATTTGTTGCAAAATATTTAGAAACATAAATAACTCCACTCTTTTAGAGCAGGTGTAGTTCCTCAGATATAGATATAAAATATAGATATAAAGCCGCTATAGATATAAAATTTTAGTACCATAAACTATAATTCATTTATGAGAAATAAATAAAATGTAATAGACTTGGTACACGTACATATCCACGGATATATATATGTATTATGTTTTTGTATTACACAGGTTTATTATTGTAATATGTCACGTCACGGTAACAATTAATGCTATAAATCATTTCATTTAATTATTCATTTAATTAAATTCATATATTTTTAAAAATTAACTAAGTATATTTATATTTTATTTTACGTGCCATTAATTATTTCATACATTGAATTTATACGTCATAAATAGAAGATCGAAACCGCTAATCAATTTCAGATCTTTATTTATGTATCTGTGAATAACAAAAATAAAGTATATTCGATTACATTTATAATTCGTTTGTCGTGTGGTGTAGAATGTATATCCAATATACCATATGGTATACACATGGCATATACCAAAGTATATCCCATGTGTTTGCCATTTCTACCAGTGGAAGTCGTGAAAGGCGACTAACTGATAACATAGCGGCCACCACAAGCTCTGAGGAACTACACCACCTCTAAAAGAGTGGACTCGCCAACCCACTTGGCTAGCGTGGCGTTTTAAGGCCGCACATCGTTTATATACAAAACAATCTGCTTGAGGAGGCCAATATCCAGCGGTGGATACTGAGATGACTGGTCACATTATAAATTCACATTATTTTAGGAGGGGGAGAGTGCACGCTGCAATCCAACAGCCGCTGGGCGCGCTCGACTGGCCACGTTACCCCTCTCTCACAGAATACTATCTTGAAATGTACTGCATTTCCTATTTTATCGTATTTCCCCAATGTACGTACGTGTTTCAGTAGTGAGTGAGATGTGCCAGAGCCCATTCCCATCCTATCCTATCCCTGCCCATTTTCCCAACCCTTTCTCCAAATCCATTCCTATATCTCCAAAGGTAGGCAGCGCATCCGGGGGCGTGCCAACATTTATCATTTTGGACTAATGTTGGCATGTATCGCGGATGTCTATGGGCGACAGTATCCACTTACCATCAGGTGTACTGTATGCTCGTCTGCCGCCTTCGTACATAAAAAAAAAAAAAAAAAAAATTTCGTCATTAATATTTACTGATTTCCAAATTTTCAAAACTTTAAAAATTTTATTTAACATATAGACATACATTAATACATATTTTATATAATATGACACATATTTAATATATAATATAATTTTATACATTGGAAAAGATTTCTCAAAACTTACTGAATATTTTTCGCAAAATTTCCGACATTTGTTGAAATTACCCATCACTAGGCTTATTGCTCTTCACTCACTTTCCTCATAAGTGTTCAGTACTAATGAATCGGCTTTAATCCACATGACGGATATCTTAAATTAGCCCAGTGCGTACAGTAGTGACATATATCGCGGGTTCGATGCTCGGGCCGTATATCAATCAACGTCGAAACCGATGTCTGCGCCAAACTGGTCGCCATGTGTAATTGTTCTACATAATATACACGAACCAATGTACCGCTGAACACACATACGACCATCTAATTACTTATATAGTTAATTATATACAGTACATGTATATAATTTGTAAGGAGGACAGTGCCTGCTGCATTCCCACAGCCGCTGGGCGCATTCGACTGGCCCCGTTACCCCCCTCTCACAAAAGACTACCTTGAAATGTACTCCATTTCCCACTTTATCGTATTTCTCCAATGTACGTACGTGTTTCGGTAACGAGTGAGATATGCCAGAGCCCATTCCTATCCCATCCTATCCCTCCCCATTTTCCCAATCCATTCCTTAATCTGCAAAAGTGCGCATCCGGGGGCGTGAAAACGTTTGTCATTCTGGTCTGATGTTGGCATGTATCGCGGATGTCTATGGACGACAGTATCCACTTACCATCAGGTGGACTGTATGCTCGTCTGACGGGTCCTGGCGTTTTGATATGTTGCAGAAGGGCTATGGTTTAATCTGGTGCTTTAACGTCCCAGTCCTTTACGATAATAAGATAATACGATAATAATAATAAGAAACAGAACAGACAAGAAAACATAGATTTAATATTTCAGGCAATTTATTGTTACTTTTTATAAAAACGGAATCCATAGCAATTTATACGGAAAATAGACTAAGCTTCAATGTTGTGAATCCAATGTTACAACATTCTCTTGGCTCTAAAGTCCGGAGTTCAGAAGGTTAAATTTAATTAGGCGAATCAGTCAACAAATATGTTTAATGTGCAACGTGACATTGTAGTTGTGTTCGGTGTTACACATGACAATAAATTATGAACAATAATTATGATAAACGCTTATAATAAACCATCTTTATACTTTATACCTTTGTGCAGAGCCAACTTGCACATCGTAGACAATATATATTTTACTAGCGACCCGCCGTCTCTTCGTTTCGGTTTATAAGAGATTTTTTTTTCAAAATTTCAAAATAAATAATAGCCGATAATGTTAGACACGGATAATGTAGCTTCCTATTTGTCAAAGAATTTTTGAAATCGGTTCAGTAGTTCCAGAGATTACCTACTCTAATAATACCTACAAACACACAATTTTACCTCTTTATTATATTAGTATAGATATAGATTAATGGTCCGAACAACGTTGCACTGAATATCCATATAGAACCATGGGTAATCGTAACAAAGAACAGTCTTTGAACATTTAAACATTATAACTTGATTTATATTTTTCATTAAAACTAACATTTAGTTTAACTTCAGGATGAACACTATTTATTATTGATCGTTTACTGTTTAAATAATTCTATATATTAATATTATTGTTTTTGAAATCCTCTATCAAGAGTCTTATAAGTTTTTGTTCTCGATTCACAATTGCTTGGTCGTAAGTCCGACTAGCACCAATCAAATTCTACTAACGATTTTTCGATTGGCACTTGCTCGGCGGTAAACACGGTGAGGAATTCCGCTAGCCCGAGAATTTAAAAATGACCGATGGCGGAGCTAATCAAATTTCGCAAATTTTCTTACGTATAAAATAAGTGTTTATAAAAGTTTATAAAACCCCTATTCTATGTTTTTCTTCATCGCTGACAGTGACACGGGCTGGAATAGTTCAAGACATGAATGTAAGTCTGCGACTTTTACTCAGACGATAGAGGGGTTCTCAGGAAATAAATGACACCCAGTCTTCATTCCAGCAATTTATTTACCAGTAAAATTATTAAAGTAATAAAAAAAAAAAACACTGAAACAGATGAAATTTAATTAAGAAACTGATTTCATAAAAGTAAATTGTCTATGTAAAAATGAACCATTAAAAACTACTTAAGTACCCTGTATTTTTACAAATGTGTTTTTATACAGCAGAACTTCTGTAACATGCGAAATTCGAAGTGTTTCATGAGTTATTCATAAACATACAGATACAGAAGGCTTTACCGAAGCGTGATAGGCACGTCTTTATAGATCGAAAATTAGATAGCGTAAAATGAATTAAAAGCAATCGACTCTTAAAGTTTGGAGCAAATTTAAATTTGGTTCTTCTTAGCGGCCAGTTCTTTGGGATTTAGTAGGAAGAAGTTCGAAAAAGGGCAATACTCGAAAGAGTAATGTTACAAGTCTAGAATAAGAAGATACCCATAAGCTATTACTATTCTCCTGATGAAACCTTACGGTACTCTCAATCATAACTGAATTGAATTGAAAAGTCTTAGAATTGAAAGAAAGAAGAAAGAGAGAAAGAAAGAACATTTATAACATTATCTTTTTTAGAGTAATTTTGGTAACAGGCTGTTTTAATTTAAAATAAATATGCTGAATGAATATGATTTTATATAGGACCTTTATTTTAGGTGTCCATAGGAGGCGGTGACCACTTACCGCCATGTGGCCCGTCCGTCTGCCAACTCCTCTAATAGTTTGAAACTATAAATTCCATATATGATTCCGTCGTGAATTATGATCCTGAGTTCAATGACATGAACAATTTACAAATATTTAGTTGCAAAATTTTTTGTTTTTATTTTTACTAAATTTTTAGATGAAACTTGCTATAAATCTACAAAGCTGACTGGTATAGAATGCCGTAAGGCATTAAGTCCGCCTTTTGTACATGTCAAGTACTTGTGCAATGAAGTTTAAATATGTAATAAAGCTAAAAAAAATATTCTTTTAGAAAAAAATATATAACATTATCTATATGCCAATTTACCTTAGAATCGCAAGCATAATTCATTGTCTCAGACTTTCGAACTAACCTGTATATTTCAAAATATATTTAAGATTCTTTCTGAAAATTACTTCACGCGCTGTATTTTCAAACATTAATTTTCAATTTTCATTTTTACTTATACATTACACGTGGCAGCTACAAAATCTCAAACAACCTATCTTTGTGCCTGCAGCTATATGGTGTCATGCCAAATCTGATATGGGGCCTCTTATAAAATTGTGCAACAATTTCATTACAACTAATCTCCACAGATCACGTCTGCTAACAGGCGTGCCACGCCAAGTATCGCGTCACGGTTGAATCTAATTGGACAAATGGCGGGAATTAGTTTAATTTGAGATTTGTCACTGGGCTATAAAATGGTTGAGTCAGCTTGGTATACATTGGCGAAGATTTGGCGGCAAAAATATACATAAATTAGAAAGATTGGATATCCCTATATCCATTTATTTTTTTTTTTAATTTGCAGATGATTTATTTATTTGCTTTTAATTTATAAATAATTTTTTTAAGACATATTATTACATAGTTTCTAGTAGGTAATTGTCTCTTATGACATAAGTAGATTGTATAACATACACAGGCACGCACGCACTATACACACGTACATATACACACACACACACACACACTTCCGCTAGTGCTATTAAAATCTTATTATTCTATATATACCTATTGAATCATTTAAAATGATGATGTTACCGGCTTAAAAAGTATTGTATACCTTGTTTTTTAAAGTATGTGAAAATATAGTATTATAGCATTGTTTTATATTTATATGTTTAGCATGTGTATGTGATAAAGTTACGATATGATAATGATAATTATATAATTAACTGTTGACTATATAATTATATATAATATTATATATAATGATATGATAATTAACTAGTTGCAAATTCTAATAATCTTACATAAAAAAAATATGTGTTGACATTTGTAGTAGAATAATAATAAGTCTTGCAGCTTTCCCTTCCCTTCCTTCAATCTTAAGTAGGTACTACGTAAATATTCCTTCAATCCACCTGATGGTAAGTGGATACTGTCGTCCATAGACATCTGCGATACATGCCAACATCAGTCCAGAATGACAAACGTTGGTACGCCCCCGGATGCGCTGCCTACCTTTGCAGGTTAAGGAATGGATTGGGAAAATTGCGAGGGATAGGATGGGATAGGAATGGGCTCTGGCATATCTCACTCACATCCGAAACACGTACTTATATTAGGTAAATACGATAAAGTAGGAAATAGATAAAGTAGGAAAGGAAGGTAGTCTTCTGTGAGAGAGGGATAACGTGTCCAGTCGAGTCGCCCAGCGGCTGTGGGAATGCAGCATGCACTCTTCTGTTACTGTTATTGTGTAATTCACAATTTCCTCTACCTGCTTACCTCACTCAGAGCGCGTAGTCAGTTACTACTTAAAGATAAGCTATAAGTACTTATACCTCAAAGAAATTTCAACTTTTGGACACCCCACCTTTAGTATCCATGCTAAACGTCTGTGCGCCACAGGTCATTGGTTGAAGACCTTGGTATTGGTAACGAGAAAACTTAACGTAGCTTGCCAAATGCTACCTAGTCGGATTGGATCTGTAGGTCGATTTTTTAATCAGGCTGTTTTTACAAGAGTTGGAAAGTCTATGGACTATGGCGGATGTCTATGGACGACAGTATCCACTTACCATCAGGTAGACTGTATGCTCGTCTGCCAACTTCTTTCTATAAAAAAAAAAACAGTAATTCAGAGACGTATCTGAAGATATTTTCAATCTGTCTACTATGACAATTGAAACAGTCACAGAACAACAATAAGAGAAATAGGTAAAACAAAATTAGTGTCGGGTCCCGCAGTAATATTATAATTTTAGTTACATGAAAGATTACAAATCGATTTAGTTCATCAACAAAATGCAGATCTTAAGACCAATCAGTCAACCTCAACGACCAGCGAACCCACAATATCTTCATAAATATAAGTTTAACCAGAAATTTCTTGCCGTGAAACGCAAACTTTTACAAACTGATGCTACGTAACCTTCAATCTGCTGTGCGAAAATAACTAGCCGCAGAACCGACCAAACTATTCATAGACGGATTCATGGCAACAGAAGGCCTTAGCATAAATATTTTTCACACAAGATTATCACCTGTCTCTCTCCCACTGACCTATCTATATATTTCTATCTCTGTCCCGATGGCTGTCGGCCAACCCGCCGTCAGCGGAGTTACGAAATATGAAATCTAAATATGAATGCTTTTATTAATAAAAATTGCATTTGTATTCCTGATAACGATTTGTTACAATACGATACTTAGAATAAATTTAGGTCACCAGGTGTTACAATAAATAAATTTAGATCAATAGTCAAGACATATTATAGGTTTCAGTGATATGCTAAGGTTTTCATATCATGAGTAACAAAATTTTATTGGCCAGTTAGATACTTGTTACCCGAAACTGAAATATTGGAATATATAATACTACTATTAAGAATATATGTTATACTTAATGTAATACTGTCTAATTTGCCTTACCTAACCACAGAGAATTTGTCAGCCTATGATATATGGATATACGTGGGGAACTCAGTTAGGTGCGAAGTTTTACGAAAAAGAATAAAAATATGTTCTATGGGTTCCATTCTTTTTATTACATTTTTTAAAGTAGTCTCCACTTGCATTTATACTATTGTATTATACAATACATATATTGGTTTTATCTATAGAATACACGTCTGAACCAATTTTGAAAACATTTAATCGACTCTTCTTCGGGTACCTCTTTCACAGCCTCTTTGAACTAGCCAGCGCGTCTTCCGACGACGAAAACTGCTTACCTTTTAGTTAGGATTTAATTTTAGGAAATAAAAAAAATCACAAGATGCCAAGTCGGGACTGTTAGGAAGATGAGCTAAAATTTTCAATCAGGGTACTGTCCAAAAAGTCCCTTGTTTTATTTAAGCGCTGGATGAGCGGACGCATTGTCGTGATGCAGCAGCAGTCAGCGGAGACCTGTTTTCGGACGATTGTTACTCATGTAAAAACGTTTGACAAGCACGTGGCTACGTACGTGCGTTAATGCTGCTTTAGTCGTGTAAAGGTACAGATACCAGGTAGCGGTTAAAGTGAAGAAACTTGCGATTAAAAAATTTTCAGCGCTTCTTGCTCTTTTCACTTTGGTAGGCGTTGGAACCAACATGTCAACACTTTGAACACTTTGAAATAGCCAAACAGTAGATCGACGGGTAGTTTCTGGATCATACGTCTCCAAGATTCGTCACCAGTGTGTGATAATGTCGGAAATTCATCGAGACAACCCTGTTTCAAATTTTGTTATCATATTCACCGTTGCACCAATCGACACGAACTTATTTTTGAGCCTTAGTGATGTTGTGCGGCACCCAGCGCGATACCATCCTCCTGACTCGTAGATGTACATGTAATATTAGGTGCTTACCTATAAAATGACCGATTTTATTACTGGCCACTGAGTTTCGATAGATATCTTCTGTTCTAATTCGAATTTCGAAATAAAACAAAATGCATCTAATACCTACGATGTTCTTATTTCAAAATCAGTATTTCATTTGTTGTTCCGTACTTAAATTTTGTGTAATTGTCTTGAAAATAAAATGTATAAATTGACATAAAGTATATTTTATATTCGATTTCTATCAATCTTCCTTTCATTTATTATATTATACATTTTACAAAAAATGTCGTAGTGTCGTATAAAAAGCTTTAATGCCGTAAGGAATTCTCTACCAACTTTTGGGTTGATCAGAGAGATTGACTAGGAGATGTGAGAAATACTGTATACTGTAATTATTATATATTTTTCATTATTTATCTTAAAATTTCATCATAATCTATGTTTTCTCTTACCGCCATACGGCAAATAATATTCTCTCAGGTTCTCTGAATTTGCCAGGCTATCCTTTGATAGGGACCAACCTTTATCCTACTACTACCATTATTAATAACCCGTATTTCTCTACTGATAGATATTGGCCACTCCTAAGGCAGGCTACCACACCTGTTTTCCGTTCTTCTCATTCAGTCAACACCAGCGACATTTTATAAGTCAATACGTTCACGTAACAGGAGTGTGTCCAGAGCTACGTTTCCCGGTACACGATTTCCACTCAAAGGCTCGTCTCCCCATTCATTATCAGTCTTACTATAATACAAAAGTGATCTGGCATTGCCACTTCAGCTTATTGATCCTTTACCTTTAATTTGGCATATCCAACCTATCTTTTTACATTGCTGGATATAAGCTTCTTTCAACCTTTGATTTTATTTCATTTTATTGCAGTAAATTCATTTTACACGAAGTTGATCCTTTACATTTAATTTGGCATACCCAACCATGTCAACCTATCTTTTTACATTGCTGGATATAAGCTTCTTTCAACCTTTGATTTTATTTCAGTTTATTGCAGCAATGCAAATTCATTTCACATGGAGTTAGCGATATTAGTTTGAGCAATATTCAAATATTTCATTATCCTAATTCATAATAACTTTCATGTCGTGTTGTGTTTCGATCTATGCTCTGTATTTGACTTCTTTTGGATGCAAGTCTTTCATTTTATCTCATTCAGTCAAGTATGCCTGTTTCCAGATGTAGATATATACCTAAGGGGTCTATAGAGCATAGGGAACACGGAACATACCTTGGCATTTGGGTAGATAGTTGCTTCCGCCTGGTATGTTGGCCACGACACACTCACACTTCATTTACAAAGGCACGTGGCGAATTATCTATAAACAAAGGCGAGCGAATTATCTTCTTTTAAATCTTTTAATCAGGACATACAACGTTCTCAATAGAAGTTGCGAGTAGTTTTTTTAGATACCTAACAACAGTGAAAACTAATTCGCTGTTCGACTCGAGTCTGTGGTTTCGGTTTAGATAAAATAAGTGATTGCTCAATCAGGTGACGATATATATGTGCCACGTCTGCTGTTTCACCTATCGCTATGTTTTTGCTTTGTATTTTATTAATGGTGAGAAGCTTTAAGAAAAAATATTTTTAGTTGGTTTAGTAGCAAAGACATTTACATTCATCAGAAGAGAAGACATTTTTTTAGAAAGTATGTTACGATTTTGATATTAAAAACAGATACAGTTATTTCCTGTTATTTACGTCACATCCATCTTAAACATTTTTGTATTAAACAAATAAAAAATGTTTTTCATAATTCATGATGTCATCCATTTTTTGTTTACATCACCTCAGGAAACAGATTTTTTTTTGAAAAATTTCTTTCTTTCAAATTATTTGTGAATTAATCGTAGTCATGTGTTCATGGGGTAGCAATACGTTTCAGCTATAAATACTGGTATAATTTGCAAGTTTACACAATCTTAATGTGTTCGCTCGGTTTCAAATGCTCAGTTTAACGACATTGTGATATTTATGTATTCACGTGACAAATGTTTTTCTTTTAAATTGTAATTTTATCTCTAGTTTTTTTATTTATTTAAAAAACTTTATTGCACTTAATCGTACAAAAGGCGAGCTTAATGCCTAGAGGCATTTTCTACCAGCCAGCCTTTGTGTAGAACAGAGAGGCACGTTGGGAGGTGCGATGAAATGTATAAAACAAATATAACTTAAAAGAAGATTAAGAAAAATATTTTACACAAATAACTATAAACCTACTTATAAATAGTACGATACTACAACTCAATACATACATAAATAAATTCATATATACATATTTATGGTAGCGCAAAAGTAATGGCCTATTTTGATATTGCTATAACTTTTTCATTATTAAAAATAATGATTTCCTTTTTTATATTTTATTATTCATGCCTTTGAATTTTGTTCTATTTAAATACTGAAGATGATATCGTTCAAATGGTGGCCTTCAGCGCTGATGCAAATTTGATCCTCGGGCACAGAATCAATGTTCTCAACCGAACGGCCCGTTCTTGGTCTACCAGCCCTTGGTCAATCTCGTGTTGATCCAGTCTCTTCAAGGCGTGGCGTGGAGTGACCAGTCGGTGTCGAACGACGGGGAAATCTTCGACGAAATCCACGTTGAGTTCTTATCACTGATGTATTATTCCGGAAAAAGATCGACGCAATTGTGCCGCGTTTTTTGGCGAGTAAAGTGCTCCGTTATTAATCGTCGTATATTTTGAATCTTTTAACTACAAAACTGTTAATATCACGATGACAGGAGACGCCATTTGCAAAAATTACAGACAATTCCTATATGGTCATTAATTTTGCGCCACCTGTTATATAAATTAATACACGAATACTACTATATTTTTTTTATTGACGAAGGCGGCAGACGAGCATACAGTCCACCTGATGGTAAGTGGATACTGTCGCCCATAGATCCGCGATATATGCCAACATTAGTCCAAAATGACAAACGTTGGCACGCCCACGAATGCGCTTGGAGATATAGGAATGAATTTGGAGAAAAGGTTTGGGAAAATGAGAAGGGATTCCCATCCTGGGAAAGGGTTCTAGCACATCTCACTTACAACCGAAACACGTACGTACGCTAGAGAAATAAGATAAAGTGGGAAATGCAGTACATTTCAAGGTAGTCTTCTGTGAGAGAGGGGTAACGTGGCCACTCGAGCGTGCCCAGCAGCTGTTGGATTGCAGCGTGCACTCTCCCCCTCAACATATAGAATAGCTAATTAACAGACAAAATCAAGGTAAAAGGTACCATGTCAAGGGTAATAAGTAGAAGAGAATGGTTAAAGCAGGGGAAACACAAAACCACTAAGCCTACAGTGATGACAAGTAATGCGCCGCAGCATCCGTTTGAAAATATTTTTATTCGGAACTTTCCTAATGTCAGAAGGAATCGCATTCCAGAGTTTAATTACCTGCGAGGTGAAAGAGTTTGACTTAAAGCCAGTATGGCCAGAAATGACATGTAGTGTGGAGTTTACGGCAGAGCACCGAGAACGTTCGTGAGTTCATGAGTATTTCTCTATCTGAAAAAAGAAATAATTATGAACAAAAATTATTTTTCAGATTAAGAGCATTATAATAAAAAAATAAGAAAAACCCGATTAATGTGTTAGAAGCTACACTTATGAATGGTATAGCTTTAAAGTATCTATTTATTTTAATGTATCCAACGTATCAAAAATAAATCAACATTAATTTTTCTTCCATTTCTCAATAAATTTTCACACGACTATAAAATTTCAATAACACATCACCAATTCACATGACTAACGTTCATTAGAACATGCGAGTAAATCATCTATATATACATATCACTACCGACCCGCCCTCGCTTCGCTTCGGTTATAAGTTTTTTTTTTGTCAAAATTTCAAAATAAAATATAGCCTATATTAGATACGGATAATGTAACTTCCTATTTGTAAAAGATTTTTTTAAATCGGTTCAGTAGTTCCAGAGATTACCCCCAACATAACTACAAGCAAACACACAATTTTACCTCTTTATTATATTAGTATAGATTATTCTATTATAGTTGCCAATATACCGGTACTTTCGTAGGTTCATACATTAATTCAACGAAGCGTGAAGTACACCACGTGCGATACACTGAAATTTGTTATTACTTCACGCCGATACTATGCAAATGCATGACGAACGATTGCCTACGTATTAACATACCTTATGCCATAGCATTAGAGTAATCAATACTTGCCAAATCATCTATAAGATATTAATAGATAGGAAGTGTACGGCGTGCACCGCGATCCAAAATAACTCAGGTATCAACAATACATCACCGCCACCAGTAAATCCGAAACATCGCGTGGGTTACGATGAATAATAGACAATAGAATTGTTGGGATATGGGGATTAGTGGCGTTCCACAGGCACCTCCCACACGTCGTTACATGTGGGGGGTTCCTGTACGATTCTTCACCCTGTAAACTTCATTTATGAAATCTCACTAGTATTATAAACGCGAAAGTTTGGATGTTTGTTACACAGTCACATCGAAACGGCGACCGATTTCATTGAAACATTCATTGGTAGATTGTAATCCCGATTAACACGTGATAAGTTAAAGTGATGATAAGCAATGATGGAATCCAATGATGCAGTTTTCCGACACAACATTGATAACTGAGTTACATAAGTATTTGATACATACATACTTTTGATACAGTCGCCTTAAATGAAAAGGAATGTTTAGTACGTAGAAAAATATAAACCCCAGAATATCTAAAAAGGAAGATGAATTTGTGTTTAAGGAGTTTTGGACAATTTTAGTGACGTTCAAATAAAACGTCAATTTCCTTTTTATGCTTTCTCTTTAAAAGTCTTACATTGTGACAACTTTAAGTCTAATAATCCCATAAAGATCGTTTTGAGAGATGCTGTTTATATGTTACAGTTCACGATGCACTTCTAATTCAATTATTCTGTAATTATTCTGTATATTAATAATAATTATTATTAATTATTATTATTATTAATTACAAGCAGTATAATTAACTGCTTCTAATTATTCTGTATATTAATTCAAAATTGCAGTATTGTCAAGAGTATTCTCAACTGATGTTTCTATTTTCTTTCGCCTAAAGTTACTTAGTAGTTTCTAAGTTTCTATTTTTTAAGACTTCATATTTTAACCTTCGACATTCACTGTATTCATTCATTCTCACAGAAGACTACAGCAAAATATACTGCATTTCCCACTTTATCCTGTTCCCCAATGTACGTACGTGTATCGGTAGTGAGTGAGATATGCCAGAGTCCGTCCCATTCTATATCTCCTCATTTTCCCAACTCATTTCTTAAATCTCCAAAGGTAGACAGCGCATCCAGGGATGTGTCAACATTTGTAATTCTGGACTGATTTTGGCATGTATCGGAATGTCCATGGGTGATAGTATTCATTAGGTGGATTAAATTCTCGTCTGTTGCCATCTTTCTATAAAAAAGCTTGTAAAAATGTTGTTTACAACGATTGTTGAAGATCTACTCTCTAAATTGTATTCAGAGTTGAAACCCAACTTCCTCGTGCTCCAATGGTGTCTGGTTGATCTAGTTGTGAAAGTGCAGTTCATCCGGAAGGTGGCGATTCTATTTTTACACGAGACAAATATCTTCTGCGGTCGGCTTCTTTTATCTCTAGTTTTATCGCCTGACGAGTTGTATTTTTGGCCGAGACAATATTATATACGTCTGTATTGTTAGCTCGGTGTAACGTTAGAATATTTTCTTCGGCCGTTCGGGAAGTTGACAGTTTCTAAAAAAATACTACTTTAATTTATGTATGTCGATGTTGTTTCTACATGAAAATGTTTCATATTGTTTTGAACGTTTTTAAAAATGTTTCTGAATTATTTTGATAATATCGATTACGTGACTATGGCAATACTATCTTATGATTTTTGGGTAGGTAATCTAAAACACCGGAAAATATTCTCGCCATTTCCAGTAAGATCTTGTGGTAAAACTCAATGAATATCAATCATCAAGTAATTATCAAGTAAGTTAAGTAATGAACATCATTACTTAACAGCAAATGTGATGATAACTAAACAAATAATATAATTAAAACCATAGAAAGTAATTAGTAGCGTTTGAATAGAAATAAAGCAACATTGGATGGAAAACACCTTGAAATCTATCCAACAGCGGTGAGATTCGGGTTGATGGTAAGGTAAGACCAAAATCTTCAATGACTCTCATGAAGTAGACAAGAAAGTTCTATTGGAAGAACGTTGATTACCTCTCCATTGATAAGTATTCTACTAGAAAACAAGTCGCTAAAAAAATGATTATTCTCTTTCGCCCACTAAAAACCCAACTACCCACTTATCCACTTATTTAAGGAATACACGTAATGTTTATTCACACAGAGAGAAATCACGAGAATACATCCCACGTTTACCTACTTGTTCGTTTAGCAATTAATTATTTGAATAATTGACTGACATACTCTTACACAAAAATCGGAATGAATCACGGTCGGAACAGTTTCAAAGATGTCACAGTATTTTGCTACGTCCGCCTCACATCTCTCCGTCTGTCACACCCTCGTGACTACGCTTTACTTATCAATGTGACGAAATGTAGGTGGATGTGTCGCATTCCTCAAGTCAGGTGTGCTAGAGAAAATGCATTATATTTTAATTCATGTCTACCCAAAAGATATTGCTAGTCTCAAAGATATTACTACAAATCTGGAACACTTACATAACTTTAGCGAGAAGTTACTTTTAGTATTGAGTACGTAGCATAACGGCTCAGTTCTTCTAAATAGATTATTCCACCCCCAGCAGCGTTTTTGAAGAAACTGATAAATACACATTCGCACGCGATAGCACTCATCTATACTTATATAAAAATGGATGGTGGTATATCTCTCTGAGATTTATTAATCTTAATTAATTTATTAATTTATTAATCGGTCAAACGGTGTCGAAATCAATAGACTTACTTCTAATTACTAATATTTTAGTGTTTCTCTTCTGTATGTTTTGGTGTACAATAAAGTATATCGATTTATTTATGTACGTTTAATGTACATTGCACTCCGCCATGACTGATCGCGATTGATGATAGGAGCACTAAGGAGAAGGAGCACCCTCACACCAGTTTCTTCATTTTATTTAGACTATGTACGACTTTTATGAGACAATTATGTCACTTTTTTGTCAAAAATATACACGGGTTATCTAACCAAAGTCACCAAAGTTTGCAGTTTCACGTATCATTGACTTAAACTCATGCGTCAGCGCCGCATCCTTGGCAAATCACACGATGTGTGAGTAACCGATCGGTTGTTTTGATAGATTAGCCAAACTATCCGTGATGAAATTGGTATCCGACATACTTGCAATGCCGGCGGGCGATGAAAGTGAGTCTAATTACCGCCTGGCATGAGCGTTTAACGCGTAGTGCATTATTGAATGTCTCTGCTTTTTAGAAATATTTCTCTCAGTTTCATACTAGACTATGTGCGTAAGGTTAAAGGTTGAAGGTTGATCTTCGACTTCTCTCATACAGCGGCGAAATTCTTCAAATCATCTATCCACTTGGCCGGAGCCTTTAAGGTGTCCCACACTAAACTTCTCAATACATGATCATTCGAGGTCTAGTTTACCCCATACGTTATCGCTCCTGCGGCAAATATGACCATCCCCACTCAAATCAAATCAAATCACTTATTTGCAATATGAGTAGTAAAAACCACATACAACAGCTTTTCACATTTGCCAGAATTAGAGTGCGAAAAAAAAATTAACATTTGTATAAAACATTAGTCAATTTAATATAATATATAAATAATGTCAATGAAATATGTAGCAACTAATTAAATAATTATTAATGTTAAAATATGATTATTAATTATGATTTTTAAATTATTAATGCAATTATAAGCTATTATCCAATACTCGTATTAATACAATATCAGAAAAAATATCGCAAGAACACAAATTAATTTCACAATACTCTGATGGAGACTCTAAATCTAAACGGGTGTGATGTAGAGATGCTCCATAGAATTCTGTCCGAGACAACATCGAAAGCTGCAAACATTCTGAGCGAATTTGCGAGTCGCTATCAGAGTCATAGATAAATTAAGATAGATAATAAGGTAGATAAATAAGATAGACAGATAGACGTAATTATAGTATAGATAGATAGTGAAATTGTAACTTTTAGGGTATGATGGTACTGACATACACAACAGTGACCCCTAAATAAAATAAAGAGAACAAAAAAATCACAATACAATGTCAACATTAAACCCACGTCATAGCATCAGGTGGGCGGATAAATATACGCATCTAATGAGTCAAAATATCAATGCGCCCAATTACATGGTTTCTAAGTCATTAAAGTGGTTGTTTAATGTGTAAATACGCTTTGTCAGTACTATAACAGTACCGAAGTACCTAATTGTCAGTACCTAACCTAACCTAAATTTGAAAATATCAGAATTATTAACGCCATTGCCAATTTTGCTTGCTAATCCTATGATCTATGTCGGTGACAAGTTCTATCTATGAAACATGTTTCATTTTGCAGAAAGTATATGGTGAAATTGACGAATATGGAAGTAACTTATGTTTACCTTAAAAATATATGTCACATCACATAATCTTACCAGGGGTTGTCATCCTTCCGAAAGCTCAATCACTTCGACTCAATGGGATCTTTTGCGTTTCCACGAACCTTTACTCCTACTCCCTAAAGATGATGTCCACATACTTCAGAATATCCGTCAGTCGTAGAAGCCTTCCGGCATGGATAAATGATTTTCCAAAAGACCTAATCTGCATCTCATCAATCCGTTACCTTCGCAGTCTTCCTCTTCATTACAAGCTGTACACATGTTATCATTTACTACGATCATAAAGGAGATGTTTTGTACAATATACTGTGAAAACTTCGGTATTACTGCAAATTTTTTATCAACATCGTTATATTTTTTTTTGTTGATTATTCCACGTAGTATCTTTCTAATTCGTTAACGTAAATTGTAAGATAAGTTTCCCGAGCAGAACTTGATACAATTTCCACATCTAACGTTTATTGAAGTTTGCAAGTGTCTGTAGCAATTTATTCTTCAGTTTGTTCACATTTTATATCATGTTCTTATAAATAAATAGTGACAGATAGGTACTTATCTATAAATGAAACAGCTTCCAAGTCTGCAGCTAAAAAACAGATTGTTCCAGAAATGATGCCAACATGTGTTCAACAAATTTATAATCAACGTTCCTGCTTTGTCGAACTTAAATCATTTACTTCACCAATTATAAATTTGAAACTTCTAATTCGAAACAGTAGTTTAAATACAGTTAAATAAATAACACATATTCGCATTATGATTTTGCAAGAAATTATAGATCAAAAATCATACCAATGAAGATATTTTTCTAGCCCAGAGATGCAATCCACATATTGTTTTGATTTATAGGTATCCCATAAAATATTACCGACACTGGTATCACCATCTTTTTCTAAAACATGAATTCGTAGTCTCTAAAATTTTAAGTGGGAATACATCGCATAGATTGTTTATGAGATTGCCGCTGCTCATTAAGAATTGTTACAAAAACATTCTAAATATTATCACTGCAATAATAGTTGCCAGACGAATGTTGTCTGAATATACTAGTATTTTGCATAACCGTCGGTGTCACATGACCCCGTGTGCTCTAGCCAACTGGAAAGATGGTCAAACGACGGCATTCTGATTTACTGACATTAATAAAACTGGAGCGACTTTAATGTGTGAAACATTTAACACGATATGACAAAATCGCAATATTTTAAAAGCTGCTATCTAATGTAAAAGTTCTAAAGTGGGATTTTTGAATTTTTGGTATATGTCGGGTGTACTTATATTATATCTCCCCATAAGTATATCCTAGATCTTCTATGTCATTCATTACAAACAGATTTTAAGTAAGTTCTTCGTAGTGTTGGTCTCATTGCGGAAACGCGTGTAAATTGGAATATCGTGTTTTCTTTCATATGACCAAAAAAAAAACTGGAATTCGCTCACATTTCCTGGCATCTAATGTTGATGAAGATACTTTAAATGCGAATTTAACGTAGCGGCGCCAGGTGGCGACAGATTAGTTTAGTTATGTAATAATGATAATGAAAATGATATTAGAAGAAAATAGAAATAGTAAATTAGAGATTATAAAAGTTATGCAATTTTATTTCTAAGCTCCGGAGGGCGGGGGGGGAGGTAACTGCCCTCCCCTGGCGACGCCCTTGGTTCATGCTCTGTATTTGTTGTATTTTCATTTGGTCTTGTCTAAATAATTCTAAAGCTGCTAAAAGTATACGCAATAAATTGATCTAAAAAGTTTAAATTACTAAAATATGATCTTTCGTGTGATAAATGGTAAAATAACTTATTGATTTGTCATTTGGGCGTTTGGAGTTACTGAAACATTTACATCAACAATACTGAACAGTTGTAATTTATCTCAACCCTGACACTATGAAGATTCTGACGTGTGAATCTTTATGATGACAGACATACGAGTATGATTCGTTGGCTACGCCTTCACCTCAAACACAATTACGTGTACGTTCCGTTGTGTAATAGAGTAATTAACCTTAACTATTTCAGTATCTGGCAAATGTTTTTCATTGCCGTTCTAGTTTATTGTTGCTGTCATTCAAATACATATTTTATATATATTACACCAATGCTCTTCCAAAGGGTTTATTACTAAGTAAAATTAAAAAAAAAATCTAATCGTACTAATTTACAGTTATACACAGAAATAGGACAAAAAAGACAAATGCTAGTTATTAATAACTGTACTAATTGGAAGGATGCTTATTTTTACAAAATTTTAAAAATAGGTGAAAATATAATTTTAATGAGATCACTCTTGATTTGAGTGTCCTACTAATTATTATTTTTTATTTGTTAATTACAATAAGATCAAAATAAATAATAAGAATCAATGAATGAATAAATTGCGACGAATAAAAATAAATGTATTTGAATATACACATATTTTAGAAGTAATGTATCAATATCAACTATCATAATAATATGTATTATAATATTATTACTATTTATACAGATGAAGTAAGCTTTACTGATTAATTTCTTCTGCACTCGCTTTAATTTTTCACATTTAACCAACGGTCGACTGGTAGAGAATGTCTCAAGGCATTAAGTCCGCCCCTGTACAATATAGTGCAAAAAGGGTAAATAATTAAAATAAATAGATGTAGCTTACGAGTATCTAGCACGATCAATGGAAGGGGTGTTGTTGAAATAAACCTATAAAATGTACTTACAGTCAATATTATTAAATATTTTGATGATCTGATAGTGTATGGGTACTGAAAACTGTAGCTTTCCTTTCTGTACGTCTCGGCAGTAGCATAATCCATTTTCTACAGCTTATTCAAAAAATTGTCCTGAGCTCCTACAAATCTCACACATTAACGCCTTCCTCAAGAACTCTTACACTACCTGTATGTTTTTTATCAACTAATTTATAGGAGATACTCATATATATTGCGGACCTATAATTTATTTAATTCCATAAATACGAGTCTTGATTTTGATCATTCAAATTCACTACTGCATCTCTGAACTTGTATGATCTAACTGCGATTAACTGATATTCTAGCATGCTAATTATTATGTGTTTCGATGTTTTAGTGTAAGTTTTTTGGTGTTATATTTAATATCGGATGGCATTTATATAAGTACTTATATCACTACAGTGATGGGTAATATAATTAAAACCGCTGTTTATTCTCCTAAAAATAAAATAATTGACATATCTTAGCACATTTCATATGATTATTGTTGCATACTTAAATTCATAGATACCGAACTGGTTTTACGACCAACCTTCCATGAATCGTGCTAGAATTTCTTGGTATATGTGACCCAGATTCAGTATTTCGGTTTCATATGCCCATCTGTTACTGTCTTCTATTCATAATAAATGTCTACGGAATAGCGGCCTTTAGCATTCACTGATTTTAGTTAGTCTACTAATGATATTAGTTGTAATTACTTATATTATAGTCATTTTTGTATAGATTGCTTCATTGACTTTCAATTTGTGTTCCTTAATTTCTCTATTCATTTTTACATTGAACAGTTTTTGTTGTACCTTTTTAAAATGACATTCGTTGAGAACGCCATACAGTGTTCTCAACGAACTCTGATGGTCTATAATACACCTCTTTGCCCTAGCACTTGTAATTTCAATAAGATCACCATCTATCTTCGGCGGAAAACACCTCTGCACCGGCTACGTCACAGTGTGACGAGTTTTCGTTATCCAATGGCTGCAACCGCCTACGTGAATTCCGTCCCGCCCGCCTCGGCCGATCGCCAACACTTTCATAGTTTAGTTACGATTTCGAAAACGACCCGACGCGTCCCGCCGCCGGCGACAACCGCCCGATTTTCTCGACTCCAGAATCTGTAGCTTCGTCGTCTCGAAAGACGTCATTAAGACTAAAAACTGTGTGTGTGTTGACTTAAGTGTTAATTGGTGAACCAATTGGATTATTATCAACTGTTACTTTGGGTACGTCATTGTTTTATTTAAAATTGTCATCAGTAACACCAGGATTTATCGATGTTTTATTATCGTCTCTTATTCCTATTGAATTATTAAATCTAGTTAATAATTTCAAGATAACCCGAAAGAGGTGATTTCTTATAAAAACAATTATCCAAGTTTCAGTTTCAACTCCGTGAAAAAGCTAAAAGTAACTCCAGGGGCGTCCATGTCAGTACACGTTTATTCCTTCACACTTCACAAATCATGTCATTTGGTTTTTATTTTAAAAGACCGTCAAACAAAGACTGGAAAGCATTAAAATTTAAATAAAATAAACCTCGGTGTTGGGTAACGGTCGGAAGTCACTGCAAGTTTTAAAAGCTCCATTTCACGCCGAGTTTGCAGAGCGTGCGAGGCCTTCGACGGCAACAGAAATAGAACGGGACATTCTGCTACTTACACTTGTGGAAATGTTAACACTGAACACCCACTCGTTTAATCTTCACCTTGCCTAGATGGCGCTGACCGAGTCTGAGTCACGAGTAAGAGCGCCAAGAGCGAACTCAGCTTAGAAGTGCTCGCTTTCAACTGATTGATCGATGGTTTTCAGCGATATAGTATTCGTTTATCGTTGTGCAATGTTAGATATATTGCACAACGCATGGCATATAATTTATATTGACTTTACTATAAAGGTAACAAAGAAAACCTGAAACATTTTGTTTTTCATAATTTATCCAATCAAATAATTTATTTCCCAAAAACATAGGTAACAAATATGGTGTTAATTGTAATTGTAAATGTATAAACTGAATTAACACGAACACATTAAACACTTACCATAATTAATTTACTTGTTCAATTAATTTTTCGTGACTTGTAAATATAAAATATAGTATATTATATTGTAAATATAATATAAAGTTAAAAGATGATGTGAAAAAAGAAATTCTCATATTTTAAAAATCATTTACAAGAAATAAACTCAGACACATTTAGAAATTTCTTGTGAGACAAAGTCAATATTATTTTTTATCACATTTGTAAGTAGGTACGAACTCTGTTATAAAGATAATTTCTTTTGATGCTCCAGTTATTTCACTTATCTGAAAAACTTTATATCACATAATCGAGAGGTATCACAAACAGTATAAATAATATACCTAAATATACAATTTCATATTTATTTATTAATTACACAGTTTATTGCAAGTTATCGTATAAAGGGGGAACTTAATACCCTAAGACATTTTCTGCCAGCCAACCGCCAAAACATACAGAAGAGAAACATAAAAATACAAGTAATTAGAAGAAGAATAAGCGGCCCTTATTGCTCAAGCGATTTCTCCCAGGCAACCTTTGGATGATAAGGAGAAGTCTCTAGACGAATAGCGGTAGATGGCGTAATAAAGAAAATAATATCTTTTTATAAATATACATACATAACATATACATATAATATATATGCCTAGATATATATTCATATCATTCACTTTACTATGGAACTAAAAATCCTGTGCGGAAAGTATATGGGACATGAGTAACACACTTGGCTCGATACGACAATTTCAATTGCCCAGTGACTACATTGTATACGATTTACATCTAAACATGACATAATATGTCTCGATCTAATGTTTGGTTCGATAATAGTTTGTTCACATTATGGCTTGTTAATGGGGGTTAATTTGCCGTTGTTATAAGTTATGCACTTTGTTACATGTCTCTTGTTCTCAGATGTTGCTATGTTAACTACTGGTTATAAGTTATGTACTTTGTTACATGTCTCTTGTTCTCAGATGTTGCTATGTTAACTACTGGTTATAAGTTATGTACTTTGTTACATGTCTCTTGTTCTCAGATGTTGTTATGTTAACTACTGGTTATAAGTTATGTACTTTGTTACATGTCTCTTGTTCTCAGATGTTGCTATGTTAACTACTGGTTATAAGTTATGTACTTTGTTACATGTCTCTTGTTCTCAGATGTTGCTATGTTAACTACTGGTTATAAGTTATGTACTTTGTTACATGTCTCTTGTTCTCAGACGTTGCTATGTTAACTGCTGGTTATAAGTTATGTACTTTGTTACATGTCTCTTGTTCTCAGATGTTGCTATGTTAACTACTGGTTATAAGTTATGTACTTTGTTACATGTCTCTTGTTCTCAGATGTTACTATGTTAACTACTGGTTATAAGTTATGTACTTTGTTACATGTCACTTATTCTCGAATGTTAACTACTTAATCGCATAGTTTGTTAACTACTTGAGTGGGTTTTAATTGTCTTTGACCAGTTACCCGCTTGTTTTGACGTTTCTGTTATAGAAAGTTAATATTAAACATATTTCTTATGCAGTTTTAAATATTGACATTCAGTGTCCAATTGACTTTGACATTCTCAGCGAATACAGCAATACAGCAAACAAAATGTAAAAATCCTTTCACTGTGAAATTCTTACTTAAAATCTATTTAGTTAAAAAATACTCTTTAAATTTTGTCTTCTTGTATAAGTTTGTATTGTATTGTATCTTGTATCTTATTAGTTGTCATCTCTTGATATATTTTTTTAAATTTTTATTTGAATTTTATAGTATATCGTCATGATCATAATTATCATGACCAATCACTTCTCTACTTTGCTTAGTTTTCCATAAAATTCTCTGTACTCGAAAATTTTATAATTAATCTTGAGTATACTACTTCGAGGGTCGATAACCCGAATTACATGCTTTTCGGGATCTCTATCAGTCCCGGGACCTACACAATCCTGTTAATTTCTTTAAATCCTATTGCAACTATAACGGAGACCTTTGCCCGGCAGTAAAACCTTATAAAGTTTTTATTACAAAGCCTTATAGCCTGCTATCGATCGAATAGCTATCGATTGCAATTGAGCTCAATATTTAATAATGCAAACATATCAAAGAAATTTCTCGTAGTAATTAATACTTTGAAACATTAGTATATATTTAATAGTGAGTTATAATTTTAGTTAATTGTTAAATCCGATAAAAATAAACATTGACTCAATTAAACAATACTCGTAAAATTGTTTCAATTAGATTTTCGCGTTTTCCCCACATATTTATCTATTCAAACGAGTTCTTCTATTCTTCATTAGTTTCGACGTTTCGGTCGAGTAAGATAAATAAATAATAAAATAAATAGGACCCGTTTAAATAGATAAATATGAGCGTAGTAAATTTTAAATTATATATAGATATTGGTCGAATTTTATCAAATATTTCAGTACAAATAGATCATTGCTATTTATTTAAATATGTTCTCAAATAAGGACGATATAATGAAAAAAATAAAATAAACGTCTTGTTATTTTGTTCGTAAATACTTTGATTTTACAACGAAGGTTATGGTTCACGAATGTTTAACACTTAACATGGGCAAAGTACGGCATTAGGCATCTACTTTTTAGGACGTCACATAAATTAAAATTGGATAATTCTTTACTGAAATAATTTCAAAATACCTAAACGAAAGATTGTGACCGTCTAAGCTATGTGATACGCGTAACCGTAGCTTCGTAGCTTCAGCTACGCCGCTCGTAGCAGTGCCTACATACAGACTGCTACGTTGATTGCACTGCTACGAGTAATGAAGGTTTCTATTGAAACTCCATGTAAAATACGATTATTTAAATATACTTATGTTAGATCTCTATATTTACTTTAAAATTTTAAACATTTTTACATTATAAGTAGGTACTTTGGTTTCAAAGTACTTACGCTGAAACCTGCCGTTGAGGAGTTTTTAAAGGTTTGGTCTATATAAAGAAACATATAACACGAGTTACGATTATTAATTGTTTAGGATAAAAATATAATCTTATTTATTTTTTTTCTATTTTGTTTAAAAATTCTCAATTCTGGAATGTATTAATTATCTTATCATCGATATAAATTATAAATTGCAATACGATGTTGTAAAATTCGATTGCAACGCACGTCGTCAATAAAATTGTACTTTTAATTATTAATATTTTGCATGTTAATAGTTTGAGTATTGGCCAAACGATAAATCAAGGTGATCAAGGTAAATAATGTGTATAAACTTCGCAACCGTGACAACAATTCAAGGAGTTTAGGTTTTAAATAACAATTAAGTAATTTCCACATATGAGTAGTCGTTTTGGATCGTTATAAATTATCAATATTCGTTTAGACTGAATAAATACTACTTGTTGCAGAAATCACGATTTGCGAAATTTTTGACAGAAATACTATAGTAAAAAACATCACAACATCTCAAGTGTACATAATGAGTTAATGACTTCTATATATTCCACTAGACAAGCAGTTCTAAAGGAAAAGTTTGTCACAGCGTGGGTTGTGCCCGCTGAGGTGCGGGGAGCGGGAGGGGAGAATTTAATGCAGTGATTAACCGAACGCTCGCGCAGATGCGACAGGAAACAATCATTGCCTATTCCCATTTATCCACTGAGAATAAACTATTTATTTTTTTTGATCTCGGAATTTTCTAGTCAAATAATATATGTAAGTATTGCAATGTGAATTTAACCTATACCTACATACGAGTAGTAAATACAGTGGGTACAAGTAAAATACTAATGTAATATAATTTCAGTTATTACAATATATACGCATATACATACTTAAATACATATCACTATTATTTGTGTGTTATATATACATGCATAGGAGATGATAGATAAGAGTAAATAAATTATATACGTAATTATGAGATGCTATGCCCTCAAAAAATTTCTTTATCCTTTGCGAATAATATCAAAGGTCGGCTGATAGAGAATGCTTCCAGGCGTTAAGTTCGCCTTTTGTACGTTCAATAATTAGTGCAATAAAGTTTTTTAATTTTTTGCAATATCCAAGTATGCAATTGGGCATTTTCCTAAATATACTGTTTCCATTTACATTTATTTTCTACCTACTTCCATTGTTAGGAAATTGCCTCAACAGTATGAGTCTGTCTTATATTTTATTTCAATGACGCCAATATTGAAGATACGATTGTAAATGAGCCCTTAACGTGTTGAACTTAAATGACCTTGCCCTTGACCTTGCACTTGATTGTTGCCTTTGATATTGCTTTTTATAATACGCATGCCTAATTTGTTTCTAGAATATATTTATGTTTTAACTTTTGCAAACAAACTTATTATGTTGTTATAACTCATTTGAAACAATTTTTGAAATCATTTGAAACAAATAATAAATGACAATCTGTATTTAATTTCTGAGAGCAACATGATAGCATCTCAATAGCGATTCCAAACTGCTTTGTATTCATATTCGTCGACAAACATTGTCACAAGTATAATTTGTCTTGATTCTGTTTCGATTTAGGGGTATTTTCGACGCAACAATCTTGATACTCGCAGCATGTTGTCTGACATCGCACGTGGACCGAAATGCGAAACCTAGCTAATGGAACATATTTTATATATTTATTGGTCATAAAGTTTCACTGTTTCGAATGTGTATTCTCTAAATCTTTGAATATCAACAAGAAAAACCACAAGAAATATTTTTTAAATAATACCAATTATATCGGTCGCTCATCTGTACCTATCAAACGAAAGGATGACTATTTTGCTGACAGTAGCGTCATTATGATCTAAACGCTTAAAATTAGGGCCTTTAGATCATCAGAAAAGTTCTTAGGGCAAGCGATTCTTTTTAGAGTATTTTTCTTCTCGCCAAATCAGTTCTAGTCTGAAAATTGCTACCCTCTCTGAAACCAAAAAAAATATGTTTATATGGTCCGATACAGGTTGAGTTTATGAGGTACGCTACACAACAAAACAAAAATGAGCGAGGAGAAATGAAGATAAAACAGTTAAAAGTTTAGTCAAATTCAAAATATTTCAACTCTTTTAATATCACAATTATAGTATTATTAATATTAGTATATAAGTAATATTATCAATCATATCATAGTATAAGTTTCAAAATAATAGTTTAACCAGAACACATTTGGCAAACAATTAAAGTTAGGTCGCTCTAAACTCCTACACGACTAATAGGAGATACGAGGAAGTGTCACTTTATGTGGTTTATCTGCCGGTATTTTATAGAATATGGGAATTAAAAAGGGTAGTTGTTAAAAACATAAAAGTCGAGAGTTAAATTGCGTTCTTTAATTAAACTTATAACGATTTATAAATTGGGACTTTCCATCAGCTAGATTTCGCAATCCTGACGCAAACTGACCTATCCATTTTTTGAAATACACTATTACGACTAAATCATTATATCAGAATGAAAAGAAAATAATTATAGACTGATCATCGAGTTCAATGGAGTTGGGAAATTTATTATTCTGCCTTCCTAAGAGGAAAATACATTGGTGACATGTTTAATGAAAGCACCGGTGACACTATAGTCGGAAATTAAAAATAAACAAAGAGAATGGACAATGGTTATTCTTTCTGTTTTATCCAAAACTACAAGTTTTATTAGCTTGATTTTAAATTGATGAAAATTCAAAACGCACTTATTTTCTAAGGCACAAGTGCGTTAAAAAAGACAATATAATACTGCTATTATAACGAGGATTATAGAGACAAAAACAAGTTAATGGTAACTCAGACAGAACAAGAGTCTTAGAAGCAAGATTACGGGGAGATGGATGGACGATATAAAGAGGAAGACAGGTACTACGGTGGGAAGAAAAGCGAAAGATATTGTGAGAGATTTTGCTCAGCACTAGGTTGCTGAAAAATAAACATTAAATTTAAGGAATATTGATTTTTGTAGAGCTTGTGAGTATCTTATGTTGACAAATTTGTTCCTTGTTATTACAACTGAAGTGTCTGCACGTCACCAACGGAAATCTATTTATTAGTAAAAAACGACATATAACACTGATAATGCGGATAGGCGCGAAACAGTCGTAATCGATTAATCGTAAGCGTAATCGATTTATTAAATTTTAACGATGTATAATTGGTCATTTCTAGTCAATATAATACCAATCTAGCGCGAGTACCAAAACGATTCATGATCGAGTCGCTGTAGAGCTTGGTTTGCAGTACTTGACGTTATTTTCTTCATAATATTAAGTAAAAAGGACCAGTATAAATAGCAGGTCTTAGTACAATTGGAACAGAGTCGAGTTTTCATTGCATGATCAGTATAATTTATGCACTTATGCACATTTTACGAGTACTTATTCGTGTAACTCGCCACGGTTGTTCTATCATATTGCTCTGTAGGACGAGGGTCTATTAGTGTGTTACTAATTTCTAATTATTTCTTGGTTGTAATAAATAATTCTGCAAGGTCGGCAGCGCACTCGCAAGCCCCCGGTATTGCAGGTGTACATGGGCGCTGTCCGCTAGTCTGCCATCTATTCTATAAAAAAAAAGAATAAACAAGCAGCATCACCATGATTGATTCAATTTATTTTTCATTTGTTCAAAGAAATCATCATTTCATCTTTTCAACATCTCTTGTGTTGTGACACACAGTACCTAAAATATTAATTTGCTTCACTTTCACAAGTTTAACTTATTATACTCGTATACGTATATGTATCTTATGTATTCGGGCAATAATATTTTACATCTCTTGACTTAATAGAAGTGAGAGAACCTGATATTCCTTGGACGCAGAGAACACAGAAAATATTCAGAGAACACATTGGAATAGTGTTACTTACGACATGTGATCTATCTACAACCATCCATCTACCTAAAAACAAAAGAGTAACAAATTCTAATCTGACTTTTCCTCCCTTAGGTAGAAGAGCGTGTCTCTTCCCCTTCAACACGCGCCGACCGTTTTTCGCACCAGTGATGACCCACAGCTAGCACGATGGGGGTGACCGACGACTTAGCCCCGAGCTTCACGCAGAAGCCCCAGCTGCGGCAGGAGGATGACGGCAACAAACTCGTCTTCGAATGCCAGCTCCTGGCGGCTCCGATGCCAGAGATATGCTGGTACCGCAGCGATGAACTGCTCAAGGAAGATACTAGGACCATATTTAAGTGAGTGAATTCTTTCTATATACATAAAGTTCAGTGATTGAGTTCAGTTGAATTAGATTAGGTTAGCTTTTGAGTGACAGATCCTGGTGTTTCCGATATATGTTGAGACGGCACAAAGACTTGCTCAGTAAGGATAGTGTTGATTAGAGTTGGGTTAGGTAACTTTAGATTAGATTCTTTAGACTCGGGTGTTTCAGAAACCAGATGCGTGCTGTAGGGGGAGAGTGCACTCTGCATTTCCACAGCCGCTGGGCGCACTCGACTGGCCACGTTACCCCTCTCTCACAGAAGACTACCTTTAAATGTCTGCATTTCCTACTTTATGGTATTTCCCCAACGTACGTACGTGTTTCGGTAGTGAGTGAGATATGTCAGAGCCCATTCCCATTTACCTAATCCATTCCTTAATCTGCAAAGGCAGGCAGCGCATCCGGGGGTGTGCCAACGTTTGTCATTCTGGTCTGATGTTGACATGCATCGCGGATGTCTATGGACGACAGTATCCACCTACCACCAGGTGGACTGTATGCTCGTCTGCTGCCTTTTTTCTATAAAAAAAGAAAAAATGCTCATCAACAGCGATTAACTACCAAATTAAGATAACCCAAAACTTGACAGGATAGGAGTTAGTCGTCTTATTTCGATAGACATACAAGTAGAAATCCTATATCTGTGTTTATTTCTATTGTGTCTTTATTGCATTTAAATTGTAATTAAATCTGGTATTCTTTTCTGGGCTCCGCTAAATTACTTTCTGTTCAGGTTAAATTGGTTTTGACTATAGTAAGAAACAAGAGGTCCCGCAACGATGAAGAAATATAACTAGACAAATAAGAAAATTAACCCAGCGTTGAATTCAATATAAAAACTATTTTTAGTGATAACCTTTTTTTAATGCTTTTCTAGTCCATTCAACTTTCATTTGCCAGACTCCAACTTTGTCTAAACAGAAAAATTAGCAATTTTCGGAAAGTCAATTTCTCGTTCAAAGATTTCATGTCAACGATTGGTTCACTAACCTTGAAGTGGTTTTATGATTTGTTTAGTAGATATCTTCCTTTGGTGAGAAAGTCAATCGGAGTCAATTACAGTGGACTGACACAGTTGGCAGCGATCGATGTTCCCGACGATTCGATGAAAGGTCGAATAAAGTGACGAAGTCTACGTGATTTTTTTTGCAAATATTTTACTGAACTGATGTTGCCGTGTATCGCAGATGCCGCGGAGTGATAACATTTAACACCAATGGAACTGCCTGCTCCTTTGACATTTTATTTTTTCTTTATATAAAATATCAAATAAAAAAGATGTTTTTGAATTTGCAACATTATTTTTGGAAAAACAAATTTAGCAAAATTGGTAAATATAGAAATCTAAACTGTTTGCAACATTAAAGTCAGTTACAATTTTGATTATATACCTAAATTATATATTATTATAGTTTAGTACAAGCATTATATAAATATGCATAAAATAATTATTTTATTTAAATAATGACCTTGAAATCACCTGTTTATATTTTAAAAAATTGTGACCGGCATTCGATGACGGATATTCGGAAATGTACGAGTTGATTTTGCCGTCTTTGTAATGACATTACCATACCATACCATCAGCCTATGTGTCTTCACTGCCGGATACAAACCTCTCCCGCAGCTCGCCACCACACACGAATCCTCGGCTCTTCTCATCCAACCACCACCGACGAATTTTTTTAAGTCGTCGGTCCACCAGGTCGGAGGCCGTCCCACACTGCGCTTCCCGAACCACGTTTCGTATGGAGCCGAAGTGTGGCCTCTAATTGTAGGCCTTAGAGACTCCATTCAATCCATTTGACTCCATCCAACGACGTGCTGTTCGTATTGTCGACGATCCCACTCTCACGGGCGGTTTGGAATCCTTCAGCAGTCGGAGAGACGTTGCGTCTCTCTGTGTGTTCTACCGCCCGTACAATGGGGAATGCTCTGAAGAATTGTTTAATATAATTTCCACCTCGGGTTTCTACAACCGCACCTCCCGTCACAGAAGTGCGGTCCTACCGCATTTCCTCGATACGGAGGTGTCGCACACTGTTCGGTCCAAAAATTACTTTATACCGCGAATCCGTAGGCTGTGGAAGGAACTGCCTCAAGAGGTCTTTCCATTAAGCTACGATATGGGGTTCTTCAAGAGAGCTATGAATAGGATCTTGCAAGGTCGGTGGCGCGCCCGCATACCCCCTGGTGTTGCAGGTGTCCATGGGCGGCGGTGACACTTACCATCACGTGGGACCGCTTGCTCGTCCGCCCACTAGTACAAAAAAAGACCTGATCCATAAGATCAAGGTCACTCAGCGAGCATGGAGTGGGCTATGCTCGGAGTTTCTTTGCGGGATGGGATCCGAAACGAAGACATAAACTAAATCGGCCAAAGAATGTAGAATCGGCATGTTGAAGTGGCAATGGGCAGGTCATATTTGCCGCAGGACAGATAACTGATGGGGGAGACGAGTCTTCGAGTGGAGACCACGTGCCGGGAAGCGCGGTGTAATGACATTGATATATTTTAACTTAAATTTTGAAAAATCAATTAATTATCTATAATAGAGTTTGTACTTAACGAGGTTTTCTTTTATTGTTTTTTTAAATATTTTTATTATATAACTAGCTATTGCCCGCGATTTCGTCCGCGTGGACTTTGGTTTATAAACACCGTCTTTACCTTCTTAGGGGTATTTGGTATTTTCAAAAACGATCATACACATTATTTCTTATAGCTTATTTTTTATCGAACAAATGTTCGACGTGATTCTTTAAATTAATATAACTTTTTTATTTATGAACTGATTGAAATAAAACAAACACTAAATTTTAAGTGAAGCTTACCACAATACAAGCATCAATACTGTGAATAAAAGCAATACAAGTTAAAACCGCACCCAAATCGGTTAAGCCGTTTCTAAGATTCTAAGCGCACAAACGCACAGATAAACAGACAAACAGACAGAAATTCTAACAATCATTGTTTTGGTTTCTTTTGCGTTGATAAAGGCCCCCAATAATATTTTTCTCATATATCTTCCATGTACAGACAGACATTTTTATTATATGTATGTATATAGATTTATGGAATCGGACGTTATTTTACAAAATTTTACTACACAATGCAGTAATGATATTCAGTAATGATATTACATGTTTTCAATCGATATTCAGTGAGTACAAATTGGAAAAACCAGTACAATTAGTGAAGCACCGAAATACGAGTGCAATACCAATTAGTGGAAGTGTTTATTTATTTATTTAATACATAATTAAATATTTAGTAACGATTCACTTAAGTTTCAGTTTTAATTACAATTACATTAAAATAATTGTCAATTATTAGATTCGATTTACAAATGTTACAGATGTGAATTATGCAATGGAAAAGTAGCATGTTTTTTAAATCGGTTTATGAAAGTGGTTTCTGTTTCATCATTTTAACGTTCAACCTGTTGTGCTCCAGGATCCAAAGCATCGCGAACAACAAGTTCCTGGTGGTGCTAGAACTGGATGACGTGATCGAGACCGATGCGGGACTCTACAAGGTTAAAGCTAAGAACAAGATGGGCGAGGTGGCCGCCTCCATCAATCTTAACTTTAGCCGTAAGTATACATTTACTATAAATAAGCCATCATATTTATGTGATAATGTCCTACGTAGCGCAGGACATCCTCCGCACAGATGGAATGACGATTTGAAGATAGTCTCCAGGAGTGGCTGGATGAGAAGGCGAAGATCGTGAAGGTCCTTGAGAAGTCTGCTGGATATAGGTTTCAGATCCACATACACATTATCCAGCAATGGAGAGACACAGGTTGATGGTACGGTATAGTATGATACCGAAAATGATGTTACATGAATTAACATCATAGATTAATTATAATTATAAATAAAACTGAAGCGTTACTTAATTATTATTTTATTAAATTAAAAAAAGGGGGTGTGGGTCAATATTTATTTTTTAATTTCTTTGTTCTAATTCTGGGTTATCAATATACAAATTCGTTCTCAATTTAATTTAAAGTTGAACAAAATAAAATATTTATAGGGTTGTGACACAAAGAACGATGCGACATAATGAAACTCTAAATTTCTAGTTGAGTACGGAATCCCAAACATTCTATTCTTAAAAACACTTGTACTGATTAGAATATGGAACTGATATTGATTTCCAATATGTAAAGTGACAAAAGAATTTTATCTATAATTAGATGTTTTAAAGTATAACAAAATAAATCAGAACAATTCGGTACTTGACAGTATTTTTAGATAAAAATAAGGTTTTATCAAAATGATAGATTAGATGTTAAAAAGTCATATTTCAAGGTCTATTGACTTTTTATAGTCATATTTTTTTTAGAAATTCAATAATAAAAATAAAGTTTTTGAACTGTTTGTCACGTGACTACGAACGCCAATCACGATGCGTGACGTCATAGTTCTTGTTTACATGTCGCCGCTAATAAAGTACCAAGTGTTTTTTCGTAGTTATTTTGTTGGTGTTTAAGGAATTTTGTGGTGTTTTGTGGTTGCAAAAGAGTGTTATAATGGACAACAATTATGGAAAAGGATTACATAAAAGCAGACAGTGCAAATCTGCCCAAAATCGACGTTCTTATGGTGGGAAGTTTTTTTGCGACGAACTCCGACTTTTGTTCTGTAGAATTTAGAAATGTAAAAACATCAGTAAAGTAAACATCAGTAAATCAGTAAAACATGTAAAGCCTTATAAAGTCACTTTAATAGTGAATGAAAAAGCAGATCGTATATTAAGTGTGCAGTGTCATGACTGCGCTGCCTCTCAAGGAGGTTGCAAACATTCGGTGGCATTTCTTATGTGGATGCACAGAAGGAGCGAAGAACCTCCTTGTACCTCTGTACAGTGCTACTGGAAAAAATCTAAATTAGCACAGGTGGGCAGCACAATCAAATTTGTAAAGGCAAAAGATTTAAGTAAAAATAAAAAAAGTTCAAGCACTTCAGCAGAAAGTTTGGTTTTTACTAAATTTGTAAATGAAGCGAAGAGATGTCGAGTGAACAACTGCCAAATATTAAAGCATTTGCCTGATTACGAAGTGAAAGGTGTGCAAATGCTTTCTCTGCATCATTTATTTTTACAATATAATGACGGAAATGATTGCAAAAGTTTTCTGGAAAGTATACACATTCTATTTTCAGAAGAAAGCATAAAAGAGATTGAAGAAAAAACAAGAGACCAGCATCAAAATGAATTATGGTATGCCTTTAGGTACGGCAGAATAACGGCTTCAATAGCATACGAAGTTAGCCGTTGTAAGACCCTTGATGGGTCTTTAATAGCTACTATCATGGGAGCACGAACCCCAGATACATCAGCAATGAGAAGAGGGCGTCTCTTGGAAGAAAAAGTAAGACAAAATGTCGAAAAAGAAATTGGCAAGATAGACAAGTGCGGTTTATTTATCTCGAAACAACATCCCATAATAGCAGGATCGCCAGATGGTATATTACATGATGCCATTATCGAAATAAAATGTCCTGCAAGTGAACAAAGTTTTAAAAATTATATTAAAAATGCAAGAATTACTGCAAAGTTCCTATGTCAAGTCCTATGAATGATTGTTTCTTGACAAATATTATAACCTCAACAATATTATAACCTCAATGTCTATGGTAAATATTATAATCTCAACGAAATAACATTTCCATATAACAATTTTTTTTTTATATATAATATGCAAACTACTTAGATAAACAAATAATACTTACATCAAAGTGATCTTCACAAAAGTAAAGAATGGATTTCAACGATATGTCAGATAGATTTCTTCTTGCAAGTAGCAACCACTTTCTTCGAATTTTCGGTTGTTTTGGCGCATGAATGAATAATTTAGTGGGTGTACTTATTGTAGTATTTGTACACAGAGGGACTGCACAGCACTTATAATATGTAGGATTCATGATGTTTAAAAATTAGAAAGAAAACCCGTAAAGCGATTCAACTTACATATACAAAATCATTTGTTTATAGAACTATGACGTCACCAACATGGCGTCACGACAGAGTGCCGTTTTCGCGGGAAAATCGAAATTTGACTATAAAACTTCGATTTTATGTTAAACCTTGACTTCAATTTAATATACGCTTCAAGTTATAAACATATACACACATAATCTTTCATTTTAAATCAATTCAAAAAAATTGTCAAGTACCGAATTTGTGGATGAAAAATAAAAAAAGGTTCTATAAACCTTTTTATACCTTAATCTTATGGAAACTTTAAACCTTTTTAAGGTTTCCATAAACCTTTTATATTTAGTAACGTAAAACTGACTGACAGAAATGGTTTCATTAAAGATAGTTTTTATCAAGATTATTTACATCGTAAAAACAGTAGACGGGAGCGTCCTTGAATTCTTCAAATATTTGCGACTGTTTCGTTATGTCAGTCACGTTTATATGGATGGATATTTTCAGTCCAATTTGCTGCCATGGCAATGTTCCATGACTGCTTGGATTGTATCTATCCTAAAAATTCATGGACTTAACAACCACTTAGTATCTCTTTTTATAATCTTGTAAGATGTTTTCTTTCACTTGTCATAGATTTGTATTTAGCTCAAGTCGTTTATTTTTTTATTTCTTTCTTAGTCGGAACTAATGACTGATTAATTTACCTATATGTCATTTTATATTGTCTCGCCATTTGTGTTTGCATTACTATTCTGATTGAACTTATTCTACTAAATCAATGCCTGCACTTAATGTATGACCGCAGTTGTCCCATTTAACTTTTCACTACAACTAAATATCACTAAATATCTCATATACCTTTATTTATCTCATATACATATACTTTTCACTACATATCTCCTTCACTTAGAGTATCTACAACTAAATTTATTGTATTATAACCGTACATACTACTAAAGTTCTAGTTTAATTAACTCAGACACATGCTATAGCTATAACCTTAAAAACAGTTTCTTAAAAACCCTTAGTTGTCATGTCATACGCCCAAACTAATTGAATGTTCACCTGTAACATTGTTCGAAACGAAACCAAACATTTGTCACAGTATTTCGTCGTAATCCAATACTGGGCCAATAAAAATACCATCAAGAATAAACGTATTAGTCATAGACAGAAATAAATGTCTACAAAAAATTACAGTGGAACAGTAACCCACGCTCTCGGTGGTGAGCCAAGAGTCTTGCGAGCGTTCACACAAGCAAATTGAATGTTTTGAAGGCGCCTTACTAAATATTACGTGACGACAATTGACCGACGAAAACTCAGACGCTGTAAACACAATGACGAATGAAATGAATTATTCATGTTTGTTAGTCATTAGTTACCTATATTTAACAGTCAGTGCTGAAAAATGTCTTACGCGCGACTTTGATGACCGAAATAATTTGAAAGTAGGACAGGAAAAGGAACGGCGGCTTGAAGAGAGATGTCTTGATCATGAAATGTTTGAAATGTTTACAGTAAGACGAAATTATGAACATGAAAATGTATATTTTTCAGAAGAGCAGGATATAAAAGCAATACTGAAATCTATACATCTCGGTTTATTCTAAGAGTTATCATTGAACAGTTTAATGTTTACGTCTGGCCGATGTTGTTTAAATTATAAACATACTCGATCAAATGATCTGTTAAGATTCTGATCTAGATCCAACTATTTCAATGTTTATCCAAGATTTAAAATAATTCTGTGCTTATCGGCGATGTTGAAATAGAGAAATTATCTTGAGTCAAAATGTTTCAATGTACTCTAATAATTTTTATTTCTTTTTTTCAGCCGCCGACGAAGAAAAACAGAAGTAAGTATAATAAGTTATTTGCAGATACAAAGCATTTTCAAACATAATCTTCTAAAAATGAATAAATTGTGAGACTACATTTTATCTTATATGAGCATATTTAATAAAAATACGAGATTAAACTATTCTAACGGTCTTATAAAAACTAAATGCACTGCAAACATTTTGTTAATGTGCGCAAGTTAAATAAAGTTTTAAAGTAATAAAAATGAAAGTATTAAATCTAAAATTATTAAAAAAAAAATATTTCTAGACAAGTGGACGGCAAAGCGCCCACGTTCGCGCGCAAGCCGGCCATCAGGCAGGAGGACGACGGCAAGCGGTTGATCTTCGAGTGCCGCATCGAAGCCGAGCCCGTCCCCGGCGTCACGTGGTTCCACAACACGGTGGAGGTCAAACCTGGATCGAGGCATAAGGTGAGATTATACTTAATCATTTACATAAATAAATGAACAAATAAATATACAAAACGAAACTGAGACTAAAAAGAAATAAAATGTAGTAGTGTATTAAATTCCCGGTGGTAAGACCAAATTAAAATAAAAACTTTAAAGAATTACCTGTTACTGATGGACATCTATAAATCAATACCGAACTTGTCACAGAAAAGTATGTGCTTCTGAGACTAGGATGTTAATAAATTGCACTGTTGCATTTGCGAAGAGTTTATGAAACTGTTTTAATAGATAATTATTACTCGTACTGTAGTACTTAATATCGTTGAGACGTGACTCTACGTTTCAGACGTTCGTAACCTTATGACAAAAAGGATTGACGTAAAACTTACGTAACATTTTACTTCAGAGAAAGTAATTACCGATTACGCAACTGACACTGAAGATGGCAGTGACAAAATACACATTTAGTGCTCGTAATGATATTCTGAGAGCGTGAAAGTAAAAATAAGAGACGCTATTGCTGATGTCCTAGTTTTAAAAGTACTTAGAGATGGCCTTGACCCCGATCTAGTTGGCGAGGGGACAGACCAGGTGTTGACCGCCACGCATCGAACTTTCCACTTAAATTTGTCTATTATTATCATATTAGTATTACTATCATATTAGTATTATTATCATATTAGTATTATTATCATATTAGTATTATTGTCATATTACTATTATTATCATATTAGTATTATTATCATATTATATTAGTCTATTATTAGAGCAACAATTCAAATGTATATATATACACATCTGAATTCTTGCTCTTATCTATGACATCAACATTGTCATATATTTTTTAGATGTTCAGTTTATATTTTTTTAATGTAATTAATGTGTAATTAGTGGCACTTATTTTTTTAAGTTTCGCTAGTTGTTTTTTGGACCAATAAATTTCACCTGACCTACCAATGTAATCAATAATACAATTTATAAATTATTCTATAAACAAGTTGGTTTTTCATTTTCTCAATTATATTGACATCGATGAAAAAGACGGTACTCGAATTTTGAGTTGCAGTTTTTTATTTTAATCCCAGATTTACACTTCAACTTTTTGGCAAATTGACAAAACACAAGTGTGATGAGAGTCAACCGTAGACACCTGCAGCTCTAGAGGATTGATGACGCGTCTCCATTTCGATTATTTATTGAAGCTGAGTTAGAAATAACAAAATAACATTATACATTCGAATATCAGCGAATGTTTTATAATTCCTACATTATATAGGCTCCTAGGTTAATACTTTAAAAGCTTTTGTTTTGATGTACTATTAACAAATAAAGAGGTATTTGAAGTTTAAACATCTCTGTTCATACCAAAGTAATCATTCTGTATCCTTTATAAAGAATCCGCAATTGCGATTGTTTCACTCAACTTTTTAATTTGTTCCTTAACTTACTTTTAGCTAACGTACATTAGAATATAGGTACACATGTCATGTACACCGTGTAGGTAGGATTTCATAATAAATACACTAATATAATAATATATTATATATATAAATAAAATTTAAATGCTGTTCGTTGGTAAGCGGCATCACTTGAGAACGGCGAGACCGATTTGGCTAATTTAGGTCCGAATAAAGTTTTTAGGGAAAGAAAAATTGGAAAAGTTGCCCGGAATATTGGAAAATTCGGGAAAAACTGCATGTGCCTTTTTCTATGGGATTTTTGTATGAACTTATTGAAATTATTGTATTATTGAAATTTGGACAGTACAACGTCTGTCGGCTCAGCTAGTAGAATAATAATTTAAATGAGACTGCGACAAATCTGGACAAAATACAAAATTTTTAACTACTAAGTAGGTAGATATACCAGAAGAATTACAGGTACGCATCATTATTACTTATAGTATTAGACTTCCATATCGGCTGCACCTGTGTTAATATATTTTATATGTTATTTATATTTCTTAATTTATTTCAACAGTTAACAGTAAACAAGGACGGTAAATCGTACTATGCCTCACTGGAGATCAACAACGTGACCGTTGAAGACGCTGGCAAGTACCGGGTGACGGCCAAGAACGAACTTGGCGAGAGTAACGCCACGATCAGCTTGAACTTCGACAGTAAGTATTATCTCGCCATCAATATCGCCAACCCCTTCATCTTCCTCTGGTATCAAATTATGATTATTCTCTATTTCCTTTCATTCATAAGATTTAGTATTTGAATCAAATTTTTGATAATTAGAATTTACAAAAGTTTTTAAATACAGTATACGAAATACAGATTCAAATAGAAAACGGCGACCTTAAATTATTTACCATAATAATACAATTAAGTATATTGTGAACAGGATTAGTTAGGTTTGTCTTAAAAATGACAATAGAACATATTAACTCACAAAGGAAGATCAAGGAAACTATCATTCACAATTCCTATATTATTATAATTATATATTAAACACATATAAAGACTAATAATTCATTGTCAAAAAATAATCGTAGTTTAAATTATAACTTGATTAGTTAAATTGTTAGTAGCGTTTAAATATGTCTAGAAAAGCTTCATACTTTTTAACCTTGTTTTATTTAGACTGTAAACTCTTAGAGAAGTTTTATACTGGTAAATAGTAAAAGATAATTATATAATACAACCTGTATTATATCTCTCACTGTTTTCCTATATAATACCTGTCATCTAATTATTCATCAGTCTAAAAAAGACGTTAGCGCAGTCGTCTTATTGTGTGAACCTAATGCCTTTCTGTTATAGATAATACCATTGTAAACGTAGAATTTGCAGCATAGCTTGTAAAATCATTAACTAATATCCTTCAGTACGCCAGTACTCTACATAAATACACTTGTGATTTGTTAGCATCCGTTATTCGTTAACATTATATGTTTATCTTTAAATTTAAGATGTTTTCTTAATTACAGTTTAGTTAGCAATATGTACACAGCTGCCTTACGTTCTTCATATACACACACCTATATACTTCCTCATATGATTCATATTTTCCTACCATATCGTATTCAGTAGGTACATCATTATTCATGTCTATACAATCATCGTCTATAACGCAAGTTGTCTTCGCAAGAACGCTTATATTAACCTTAATGTCCCCCTGCATATTTTGTAGTTTTGTAGTTAGATATATATTATGCAAATTCTATGCTTTAGCAAACGCACAATTATTAACAATAAATGTAACTTTAGCAACTGTCATGCGTACTGTTTGTTAGACTGAAAGTAGATTGACGAAATTACATTTGAATCCTTCAAGATTTTATATGTATGTATGTATACACATATATCTATGTATATCTATTCGAGTATCATATCTATACATATTTTCTAAAACATCCCTCGATTAACTAAACCGTATGCTGCAAATTTTGTATTGTAGTTGAAGTAATATACACATGTATGTATATATCAAAGAAAACATCTTAAATGTGTAATGGTAAGGCAGTTGCAAAACTTCGTGTTATGAAATAAAAAGGTGTTACTAATGTGTGAATTGATGACGTAGGCGACGAAGCGCCCGTACCTGAAGATTTTATCAAACCAACGTTTACCGAGAGACCTGTCATCAGGCAATCGGACGATGGCACCAAAATCACATTCGAATGTAGATGTGTTGGCAAACCGAAACCAACAATCACATGGTAAGGAAAAAATACAATAACATAATAATATAGGGAACAAAACATAGTACTAATTTCTAATCTACTCGATAACAGGTACCATGGAAAGAAATTAGTAAAAGAAAGTAGTAGATATAAAATCACATTAGAAGAAGATCAAACATTATACCACATGGCGCGACTCGAAATCATAGGGGTAGAAAATTCGGATAAAGGAGAATACAGGGCGTTGGCAAAAAACAAACACGGTGAAGGCGTAGCTAAAATTAATCTCAATTTTGAGAGTGGGGATAAACCTAAGTAAGATATTTTCTGAGTTGCTTTTTAATTAATAGAAAAGAAACATTAGGTATTGTATTAAAACTTTTGTCTTTTAAACAGAATCCCCGATGGTAAACCACCGAGATTCCCCAAAAAGCCAACTATTAGACAAGAAGGGGACATATTAATTATGGAATGTGTACTTGAAGCTTATCCACTACCAGATATTACATGGTTTCATGGTGAAAAGGAAATTAAGGACGGAGACAAAATGAAGATGTCCAGAAAGGCTATAGGAAAAGACACATTTAATTTAACATTAGAAATTAACGGCCCCACTAGGGACGATGGTGGCAATTATAGATGTAACGCCTTCAACTTGTTTGGTGAGAGCAATGCCAACATTGCTCTCAATTTCCAAGGTAAAACAGGATCTTAGTTTTAATATGAAGTGTATAAGTAAATAAATATACGTACGCATACAGTAGCATAGCATGTTGAGCTTTAAGCTTATCAGCTGCATGAAGCTTGTTATGTAAAAAAGTCATCACAGTATAGGTAACGAAATTTACTTTTTCGTGTAGGTGGGGATGACGAGAACGGTTTCGCACCATCGTTCATCGAGAAACCTCGAATCATTCCCAACGAAGATGGCACACTCATTACAATGCGTTGTGTCTGCAAAGCCAAGCCGGCGGCTGAAGTTACGTGGTACAGAGGCACGACCGTTATCAAGGCTAGCAGTAAAATCGAAATCAAATCATCAGATATGGACGAGGACGTTTACGAGTTGGTATTGCTTTTATCTAACCCGACGGCAGCGGATGGTGGCGCTTACCGCTGCCACGTCAAGAACGAATACGGTGAAAGCAACGCTAACTTGAACCTCAACATTGAAGCTGAACCAGAACCAGAAGGCGACGGACCAACCTTTGTTGAAAAGCCCACAATCCAATCAAAGGATAACGGAAAATTAGTTATAATGGGATGCAAAGTGAAAGCTAGCCCTAAACCAACGATCGTGTGGTACCACGAGGGTAAAGAAATCACGGACTCGTCGAAAATTAAAACCAGAATCGAAGTCAAAGAAGACGTGTACACAATCGTCTTGGAACTCATCGATCCTGGTATTGAAGACTCCGGATTATATAAATGCAACATTAAAAATGAACTTGGAGAGCTCAATGCAAATCTTACGCTCAATATTGAAAGTAAGTTATTATTTCGTTACTGCATCTTCCATTTAGATTTGAATCAATAACATTTAAGTATATAAATTATAATAAAAGAAATATTAGTATAAATACAATATCTCTAGCGTAGATTTATTACAGATAAATAAATGAACATTCCAATTTATCTCAAATAAACGGGTTTTAAAGGTGTATGTTTACCTATTTTGTTTACTCGATGTTTCGGCTGTTTGTCAGCTAATTACTAAGAAGGTTGGTGTAATCCAACCGAAACGTTGAGTAAAATAAAATAGTAAAATAAACATATACATTTAATACCTGTTTAATGGATGTGCCAAAAACGCTATGAGTTATAAATCAACGCTCTATTTAACATTCATAAATAATTCATTTTTAGTTACATATCAAAAAAATTACAGATATTTATTTCCGCGTGTCTTACTAAAGTGTGTTTGTTTACAGTCATTCCAGTTATCAAAGAGAAACCAAAGATCATTAAGATAGTTAAGAAGAAGACTGTTATTGTTGAATGTAAAGTATTAAGTAAATTCGCACCGTCGTGCACTTGGTTCAAGGAAGCAGCCGCCGTCAAGGAGGACTCGAGGCATACAGTGCTTATTGAGCCTCTGAGAGAGGTAAGATAAGAAATGTTGGTTTACTTTGCTATGAAAAGGATCTGGATGACCACATATTTGAAGAGAAACAAAATAAAGCACTGATACAAATGTGTAGTCTTTCCATATTTTGATAATCCAATTGCGACAGAAAAACATTGTAAAGTGGCTATTGATTTTTCTAATTACATTTTTTATAATTGTCAATTTACAATTTTTTTATTCTGCCTATAATTACAGGGTGAATTCACAGTCAAATTGGAAATCTCAAACGTTTCACAAACCGACAAAGGCTCGTACAAGCTGGTCGCCAAGAACGAAAAAGGTGAGGCGACGTCACAGCAAGTGGAAATCACAGAGATAGCTGAAGAAAAGGGTGACAGACCACAGATCATTAAACACTTTAGGAGCTTGGTAAGTCAAAGTCTGATGTTTATACTCACTTATTTTACTTCAAAGCTTATCTAAATCTTATTCAAACTACATCTACAAAATTTTACTTCCTTAATAATAACTAAAATGTGAAATATTAAGTCATTTCTGATCTCTAATGTCTTTATCTGGAAATAGCGGCAACGTAGCTTATATATTTAATAATTAATTAATAAGCTTGTAATAATATACATTTTTCAGGCCAAGAAAGAGGGTGAGGAGGCAGAATTCGTAGCTGTCTTGAAGACCTCAGACCAGTCTTGCAGATGTACATGGTACAAGAACACCACTGTCATTAGAGACTCCTCAGAAGTAAACACATCATTCGACGGCACAAATGCTCGTCTGATCATCAGAAAGGTCTCCTCCAAATATACCGCCAATTATAGAGTCGTGATCAAGAATGAGTTCGGCGAAGATGAGTCGAGCGCGGACTTGACGCTCGTTGAGGAGAAGGTAAAAAAACATTAAAAAGTCAATATACTTTCGATGTTGTGTTGTTTTCAAACTTACGCTATGTACAAAATACAATTACAGTTAATGTATTTACTGATAAAGCGTAATGGTCCTGTTATACGTCGCTAAAATACGTTTTTTTTGTTTATGTTCTTTCATTTCATAATGAGTACATAGAATGGCCGAGATAAAGTGGAAAATATGTAAAAATATGTAAAATATGTATTCTAACTTATACTTTTAAATATAAGTCAAAGTAAATGTTGATCTAACGAATTAGACGTTAAAGAATAAAGCTATATAAAAAAAATGTGTATACGGTATAGTCCAACATTCATACCTGTCTCCTATAGGACTAGGCAGAAACTAAATAAATTCGTAATATATTGAATAAATACAGAAAAAGCATTAAAAATTTCACCATAAATATTCCAGAAAAAGAAGAAAGAAGAAGAAGAAGAGGAGACAACAGTTATTGAGGAGTCGGAGGAAGAGATGTCGATTGTGGAAGAGAGGTCCGTAATCGAAGAAAATCACATTGAGGAACGTAAGAAAGTAAGTTCAAACTTTAAGAACAACCATACGAAGATTCTCCTTATAAATTCCTATCCTTTTAAATAAAACAATATTATAAACTTAACATTTTTCTTATAAATAAAACAATATTCAGGTCACTTTCAGAAGTAGTTACAGTAAACACTAACTACAGGATAAGTTATATTCCATCAAAATTTATTTAGTACCTATCGATTTTATAGTACAAGCAAGAAATTTGCCATCTGGTAATTGTGACTGAAGTAACTTACTTAAAGAAAAATGTTTTTAAAGCAGGAAGAAGTCAAGAAGAAGGAAGTAGAAGAAAAGAAAAAGATTGAGGAGAAGAAGACTGCAGCCAAGAAGATAACAAAGAAAGAAGAGGTCAATATCGAAGAACAAAATGAAGAAGTCAGGGTTGAAGCAAAGAAGACCGAGGCTAAAGTCACTAAGAAAAAGTCAATAGAAGAAACAAAGAAAGCTGAACTAGAAATTGAGGAAGCTAAAAAGATTATCGAAAAGAAAACGGCTAAAACCGAAGAAGAAAAAAAGGCCCTTCTTGAGAAACTTGAAAAGAAGAAGTCCGAGCCTGAACCAGAGGCTAAAGTTGAAGGCATTCCAAAACTCAAACCTGTTAAACCTAAAGAGGAACCGGTTGAAGATAAGAAAGAGACAGCTAAAAAAGAGACTGAAACCAAAAAGCGGATCCTCAAAAAGAAGGTTACTTCAAAGAAAGAAGCAGACGTAAGTAGGACAATCTTTGTTTCTCAGTGCTATATAAAACGCTTATTTTGAATCCTAGAATAGAAGTTGTACATAAATGTAAAAAATATCCAAATATATATTCGTATACCAATGTTATAAAATATGTATTTTTAGATTTTTAAAACTTAGCGTAGTTTTATAGATGTTGTGATTAGATTAGAATGTGATACTAGTATATTGAGTACCTATATTTTATATTTAAATATTTATATTAGTACATGTGTATTTACAAAAAAAACGACAATGTCATGAAATATTAACATTTTTTTGTTGTGCGTGTTGTGTTAACGTTTGAAATGCTAAAGAATTTTTGAAATTAGGACGAAGTCGAGTTCGTCGACGATTACGAGAGACCCGTTTTGGAGAAATATGAAAAGATCACACCAACGCCACTCGCTAAAAAACCTAAAGAGGAAGACACACCGAAGGTAATCACATTACATTACACTACATACTTTAACACTTACATTATCATAATAAGAAATATTTTCTAATCTTCAAAGAACTGTTTAGTAATTTTATAGGGCAATATTGCATTTCTTTTTCGAATTAACAATCAATGTTTAAAATTGATTAATATCATATATTATTAGGCAAAACGCGCATCAGTATCTGAGAGCGTTAAAAGTGAATATGAAAGCGAGGAAGAACCTTCTGTCGCTGCACCAGCTCCTGAAAAGAAACCTAAAGTTGAAGAGAAAAAGGTATATCTACTGTTTTAATTAAATAATATGACGTTGTTGATTTTTCAAAATAATAGTTTAGTCTCCAGTACCAGTATAAAACAATGTTCAATAAAATAATAAATAGATAGTATAGTAAAATACATATAGAATTAGATTATGATTGTCCTGTTTTTCACAGTATGCATGTATAGAATTTTGTAATAAGTAACAGTTAAGATTGGCAATTAGGTTTGATAACAGAAGTTAAACTAATTGAAGTCAATGCAATAATTAAAATTAAATGCTTAAATTAGGTTGAGGAGGAGAAACCTGAGCCGAAACGGCCAAGCGTCAAAAGAGGTCTTCCTAAACCTGAGGAACCGGTTGATGAAATATCACAAGTTAAATTAGCTAAGGTTCCAATCAAACCTACCGAGGAAAAACCAGAGGAACCACAAGTTGCTAAAACTAAGAAACCGGTTAAAAAGGTAAAAACTTAAACAAATATCAAAAATAAACTGTAAACCCCCACAGGGTGTTATTTAATTCAAATATTGTGTTTAATTTTCAAAGCCGGAGGAAAAAGAGTTTGTCGATGATTACGAGAGACCAGATCTCGAGAAATATGACAAAGTCACACCGACACCTACAGATAGGACTAAAAAGCAAAACGGAATTGAAGAGGTATTAATTCTCCTGAAAAATTTTCCTTCTATTCTGTTTCTATTTTCTATAATTTTGGAATCAATTTACAGTAGTATCGTGTAATTTTTCAACAATAAGTCGTATCCTTAAAAAGTCATTAACAATTCCTTTCAATAAAATGCTATTTATTTGGCCTAATTCTAAAATTTTTGTTTTTAATTTTTTTTTAATATAAAACTTGGCTTTATATTATTCGAATGTTCTCATAGCCTGCTCCCGAATTTGTTGATGATTATGAAAAGCCCGAACTCGAGAAATATGAAAAGATTTCTCCCACACCTAAGGATAAGAGGCGTCCTAGTGAAACACAGGTAAAATACTTTAATACACAATTATTTAAACGGATTTTCTTCATAAATTTTGGTAATAAAATGTTTACAAACTTAAATCAAAACGTTTAGTAGCAACATAAATAAATTAATAAACATTTTCATAGGAGGATGTCGATATGATGAAAGGCAAAATTAAACCTAAAGGGAAGGAAGATGAACCTGAAATACCAACCCTCCGTAAAATTCCTGGTAAAGATAAGGTACTTCATCACTTCATATAATAATAATTAAATAATAAAAATGAAATGAAATAATTACGAATATTAAAACCAAATATATGCATAATATATACAAAAATGTGATTTAGGAGGAAGAGAAAAAGCCAGAAGAGAAACCAAAGAAAAAACCCACAGATAAAGACAAACCTGAGGCTAAGAAACGTCCTTCCGTTAAAGAGATAGAGGTACACATATTCAGTCATGATATAACACACACACCGTTAACACTGTTTATTATACAGGGTAACAAACGTTTGAAATAACAAGGTTTACAATCAAGACTTTCTATTTTACTGACAACATAACACTAAGCTTCACAAACTACAAATTGGTGATTTACAACACAAACTTTACGCTCTAATTCTCTATTGCGGCGAAATAATTTTGAAAAAAATAAATTGTGCGAAATTCAGCGCAAATTATGGTAACACGTAAGTAAAAACTTACTAAAATTGCATGCCTAAGCTGTAAAACGCTTCGCTTTTCTATGTCTATTTGTTTTTTAAATGTTCAGCGTTCCAGCATAGCATAAGGATGGTATGTACATACATCGATTTTTTCAAATTCTTAAATATTTTTTTAGCAAATATGTAGTCATATTTCTGTATAAAAATGTTTGATATTGCTTAATCAAGTAGTAAAATATTAGACAATACATACCACCAAAATAAACTACAATTCACTTTTACTGAACTTATCTACTCAATTAAATTCATTTTAAACTTTGTATATTTGCTCTATTTTTACATCATACTCATATTTATACCATTTTAAAGGCCGTCGAGGAAGAATTCGTTGACGACTACGAAAGACCAGTCCTCGAGAAATACGAGAAAATCTCACCCACACCACTTGAGAAAAAGAAGAAGGTACACATAAAACAAGCCTTCGCTTTTACACTGTTGCTTCGCAATACAAATTATTTAGTACATGCCGTCTTAACACATAATATATCATTATTAGGAGGAACCTAAACCCGAAGAAGAAGAAATTCCTTCTGCTACGGCTACTGCTAAACGACGATCTGTTAAAGATAAAGATAAACCAGAGGTACGATTACACACTTTGTATATTTAACTTAAAATTAAAATACAATAGCCTTTTGAGAAGACGAACTGTTTAAAATATGTTTAGAGTTTCAGAAACTAAAGTAGAATCTCTAAACATATGCTTGAAAAGTGAATGAATTTGAGTGATTATAAAATTTCAAAATTTCATATTGTAAGTTCATATGCATTTTTTTTGGAAAAGAAACAACACTGAAATCCAGGTAACTTCTGCTGGAGATAAATACTCGCACTATAATGAAACATAGGAGACACTAAATGTAATCATTTCTGTAGCCAATGGACGTTGACGAAAACGTCAGTTTGTCCAAGCCGAAGACACCAGCGAAACCAGGACAAGAGCCTGAGGATGTTTCGCTCACACACAAAACACCAGCTGAAATCAAACCCACGGTTCGTATACACTTATATTAGGTATACTTTTAGATATTTCAAACTTTCAAGATAAAACATAGTTATAGTAAATTTTAAATCAAAATTATTTTGTTTACTAAAAACTCTTTAAATTATAATTACTTCATCAATTCATTTTACTGATAAATTCCTATATTTAACAAATAATCCATAAATTAATACTATGTTAGGAGGATTCGGCTGCGGCTCAACTCAAGATTAAAAAACCAGAAATCGTTGAGGACAAAACACTCAAGAGACCTTCTGCTAAAGGACCAAAGGTACAGCTTATTATGCTCCGTAAACCATTTACTAACTACGGAATGTTTAAAAATCTGAAGTCTAAAAGAAGTATACACGAGATGGAAATAAAATAGGAAATTTAATCGTCTCTTAATATCTATTAAAGCTTACACCCATGATTCACAGACAGAAATGATGACTACCGACGATAAATCATTGACTGTTCCACGTATTTTAAAGAGGATTACGGTTCTGGTTAAGGTATTATCTATTATAGAAGGAAATCTTGTAACGTAACTACACGAAGGATTAAACGCACTGGATTTTAGTAGCACTATTTTGCTATTTGCTACAAATATTATATTTTCCTACACTCAAAACGGACACTATTCTACCGTACACATTTGTTTACACTGTTTTTTTTAGTCTACACTATTGTCACTGAAGAACTGAAATGACTTAAACAACAACTAACATTGGCGCGTAGTTGTGTTAGCTAGTCAATTAGTTTTATCATCAGTGGCAATCTTTATTAACATTGTACTGTAAATGTTTAAAGACTTATAACTTTCACTTTTATTTTCACTTTTCTACTCTGTGGCACGTTCAATACTTTTTTTTCTTATGCACTCTTACTGCAACAGACTGAACGTTGCTATTTGAATGATCTCACAACAAATTTCTTTCACTTCACACTCTTTTTATTATACTTTTGTCTAGTGTATGTACAGCACTATAACTTGAATATGTTTAATTGTGGGGTCAGGGAGAGGACACAGAAGAGGCTGTCAGTCTCACCAAGCCCCGAACTAAGACAAGCACAACTGCCCCCGAAGAGGCATCGCTCACACAAAAAACACCTGCTAAGAAAAAGCCAACGGTATTGATACTTATTGTTTTTTTATTATCTCAGCTAAAAGCAGAAACAATGGCATTGACTTAAATTATATTTGACCATTCTTTTACATTGAAAAATATTTTAGTGACCATTAATTAATTAAAAATTTAATTGGTTTTGTCGATATCACTACAAAAAAATTTTGAGCTAAAAATTTAAAAGAAAAAAATTATGAAACAAGATGGTATTCTGTAGGAGGGAGCAGAAGCAGCTCAACTTAAAATCAAAAAACCGGCCGTTGTCAAGAAAGGCGAGGAAGATGAAGAAGAGGTAGAGAATCGTGAACGCAAACACCAACTTATAAATGCTGAGATAATTAAAAAAGTCTTTCTACTAACGCTGTTTGTGTATTATAGAATAGCACGTTAACTTCTAACTTCACAGTTTTCTTTTCTACGCACGACCACGTTAACATAGACACCTGCACTATTTAAAAAAAAAGCTTTTTAATTTAGTATATCCATTAAAGCTTTGATTGCGTCTATAGGAACCTCTGACAGCGCAAGATGGTAAATTTGAAATTCCTCAACTCAAGAAAACCGTTAAGAAGACTACACCAACGGAGGAGCCCCAACAAGCTGTGGCATTAAAGGCTACACAGCCCAAAAAAGAAACTAAAGAAAAGAAAAAATCTAAAGGAAAAGTGGAAGATGATGATGCGGTAAAACACCTTTTCAAAGTATATTACTTCTTCAGTGACGTCAAACTTGTCCTTGTCCTATCTTAGCACACTTTCTAAACACAGTGTTTGTCCAATTCAGTGCACATACTATTCACTTATACAACTAATTTCTATAAAATCCCAATGGACGGTCATATTACTATACACAGGTTAATTCTATGATTGAAGATCGATTCCTAAACCTTGGACTTTGTTCGTCGTTGTCTGGTTAAAGGTAAATTCGAAATCGCTATCGCATGCTGCTTTTTAATGTTATTTGTTTTATCTGTTTTATGTTTTTTCGTGTTTTGGTAAGTACTTTTTCACCAATAAATATTATTTTTGGTAAATACCCATAATTGCACTCTTTAAAGTAGGTACGTTTAAGTACCTAGGTATCGGGACGAGTATTGGCTTTAAAATTAGGTAAACTAAGTATACAAAGATTGTTTCAAATCGATTGGAAAAAATGAGGAGCAATAACAGCATTAACGATCTACCGCAGTTTAACCAAATTAGCGTTGATTTGACGTAGGTGGGTAAGCACAGTAGGTGGGTAGGTATAGTTAAATGGTAAGCACAGCGTATTTGCTTATCTATGTTCGTACTTAGATTTTACTAGTCATTGATTTATACAGCTTTTGAATAATCTTATTATATAAACTTGTAAGTCTAATATTAAATCGTATTGGAGTCGTTAGGAAATAATGAAAATATTATTTATAAGACACTGATCGGTTTTCTCTGAAACAGATGGAACTGGACTTTGTCGACGATTATGAGAGACCAGTTCTCGAGAAATATGAGAAGGTTTCACCTACTCCTACAATACGGGAGAAGAAGGAGGCTAAGGTATGTAACAAACACTTTTATATTTATATATTTTAAACACCTTGCGAGTTCACGGAAATAAATATTTGATGGAACTGTCTACAGGTCATTCTAGAATATGGTGAACCTTCACCATTACATTTATTGCCAATTAGGTTTCTAGACCTAATTGTTTAATTTGAATTTTATTGAATTTAATTTAATTTGAAGACAAAACCGCAGCGACATTTTAATGTATGTATAACACCAAATTTAGAGATAAATGCGTTGTAATGTGACCATTTTCAAGCGACCCCGTGCAATTGTTCTTAAGCTACTGGTCGCCTGGCCGCCACCAGCGATACCACGTCTAATGTCTTAGGATAATAGATTCTTGAATAAAAATAATAAGCTAAAATTAAAAGGGTTATTTTTGTATTTATAATTTATTATGTAACATAATTTTTTTCGTATTTACGTCCAAATTAATATATAAACTTTCTGAAAAATATGCAGGTTACAATGATTGTCGAACAACAACAACATCTAGATGTGAAGGTATCAAATGAATGAATGATATAGCATGAAACCCTGTCTGCTGTAATGAACCTAAAAATATCCTATCATAAATAAGCACCTGTTACCAAGTTGTAATTAGACTATAAATTGTCCGTGTAAATGCAATGTAGAGAAATTACAGATAGCCAGTTATCTAGATGTAAATCGATTGGAACTACGCACATTAAAACATATAGATATTTATGCACACAAAGACATAAGCTTACTGAAAAATATGTGTTTGTACTTTTATTTCAATCATCTGTATGTCATCTACATGTTTTATTTCAATGATCTTTAATCGATCTTTTTATTTGTTCAGAAGAAGAGAAATCAGAATGTAACTTAATAATTGCATTAAAAATCATTTTAATCGCTTAAATGCACGTTGATCATACAGGGTTGTTATTACAAAGAGAACATACAGGTTGTTATTTAAAAGGTCATATATCTTAATAGGTAATAAATGAATACTGTTTTTTCCAAGCCGTTTTGTAAATTCAGTAAGATAATCAACAAGTTCCGATGAAGTGCCAAAGTTGACTTAAAAACATTTCCCATTCTGTTCACCTTCTAGCGTACATTGCGCTTTCTCTGCATTGTTTTTACACTTAACGATTTTCGTCATCATGTCCTATATAATATATAATAAATATTTTCTACGTCCAAACTGTTCCAGTCATATAAACGTCTAATCATTTTATTTTATTTACGGTGTCTTATACGACATCACCTGCCAAAGACCTAGTCTATATTGTAGATGAATCTCCTTGTGTAAATAAGGATACCTGTATTTTGTATTGTGCTAATAAAATGTTTGTATCATTTCCTTTATCCAGACTGACAGCAGAAGAACATCAGTCCAGAGTGAGGTTTGTAACCTATATATTATTTGTATGTTTGTATATTAACTGCTAGCTCCATTCTTTCTCTTCTTCCCCTTGCAATATAAATACCTACTGTATTTATCGTTTCACATCTCACTTAAATTTATACTAGCATTTTGTTTCACTGAGGTGTTATATAATAATATATAATGAATTGCCACATTTTTTTTGTAAATGTAAAAATATTTTAGTAGCTAGTGACTTTTAAATTTATAACCAAAGGGAATGTTTTGTCTTTACGTTTAATATACTGGAAATGTTGTAAATTACGAGTAGTTCAAGTAAGTCATAAGAATAAAAACAACATGAATGCAATTAAAACTTTTTTTTCATACAGGTCAAAGAGGAGGTCAAGACAGAAAGCCGTAAGAGCTCTATAATTGAAAACAAAGCAGTTAAGGTTCGTAAAAATATCTGATTTTACATGTTGAAATTAGAAGGTATATTTCCTAATAATGACAGTATTTATTATTATTACGGTATAATAGGCGAGCAGCTAGCAGTTAATGCGCCTATATCTTATGCAGGTGTGAGCTAATATCTTGCTCCGACATCCATTTGTCTAGTTTTGATTTGAAAATACCCACCGTTGAGAATCCACCACTTCTTGTGGCAATTCATTCCAAGTGTTTACTTACTCTATTGTTCTATTCTTTAATATGCGATTTTAGATGAGGTCAGATACCTTTCCAATAGTTTGTCATTGCAGTATCTGGTTCTGTAGTCTGTTCTGAGCTTGAAGACCGACACCAGGTCTGGGTAGTCATATTAGTTAGTTAGAATTTTAGATGTCTTTATGAGGTTCCCATGCATACAACGCTGACTTAAGGACTGCAGCTTAAGAATTTCCAACCTTTCGCTGTATGTCTTGAACATTAGTAAAAGAAAAAGAAATACTTAATTCGTTTCGTTAATTAATTGCATTTATTCCCCTTTAGCTAACAAAGGAGACTGCCGAAGCCAGAAAGTCATCCATCTCTACAAAGGCTGAACAACAACAGGTCTCTACCCTCAAGAAGACCACACAGAGGGTAAGATATATACTGAAAATACAACTTAAAATTTCAAAAATATAATAAATGTTTGAGAGCTGACCAGAATTTCCGGAAGAAGTTTAATAAAGCCATTTCATTAAATATCCACACTTTTCTACAATAATGAAATACCGAAAGTACCTACTCGTATTTTAGTTCTGTATCACAGAGTTATATAAGTTATATACCTATTTAAGATATTGTTCAACAACAGTATCTTTATATAGGTATATATATATACTAAGTCGATGAAAAAGTCTTCAGAATCAGTATGAAATAAACGAGAATAATTAAAAATATTATTTACTTTTCTACGTAATCTCCTCTTAAACTTTAACTTAGAGTAACATTTTTCAAGACACCAAATTCCATTTGAAAAAAAAATCATGATCAAACTCAAAATTAATATACAAATTAAAATTAAAATTAATTATACACTATCAAACGAAATCTTCAGACGCTCGGCTATAAAAAGTATATCATTGACTACAATTTCTTTAACTTTATTACCGTTTTCATCAGTGGTAGACGAGGAGGAACTCTCGGAGCGAACTTCATAGGTGATTCTTCAACGTTTGAATTTCGAACACCAAAACGCAACCGTGGAATATCATGGAGCATCAACTCCTAAAGTGGCCAGTAGCTCTTGAAAATTTTCTTTAGTAAATACTTATTTCACAATGAACTAATTAATTACGGCGCGAACTTCAGTTTTCTCTCAACGTATCTACACATAAACTTGGAAAAAAATATTACAATTTGTACATAAACGGTACAATGCTGTAATTCACGTTGATATATACCAATGAGTTTCACGTTAAAATAAAACTAATTCATATATCATAACTACATAGATATATCAGATTCTGGAAACTTTTTGACCCTCGTATTAGGTCCTTACCTATGAAATTGCCGTTTGTTCATAGTGGCCAGTTTGAACTTAGTTGTCTTGCGTTTGGCTTAGAAAACCAAATTCAAATTAATTTCAATTTAAAGCTATGACATTTTCTTATCAAAATCAGTTATTCATTTGTTCTTCCGTAAAACGACGTTTTGCTTAGATATCCTTGTGTTTGCGACCACGGAAGAGTTAAAAAATCGCGTTATTTTGAATATGAGTTCCGTCGTGGCAGTAACGCAGCACAAACTGCACGCAATATTAGCGATGTGAACGGATTAAAGACTGCAAACGAGCGCACGATGCGTTTTTGTTTTGATCGTTTCCGTTCTGAAAATTTTGACCTCAACAACAAGCCCCGTGGATGACCGGAGACGTAAAGTCGATAATGACGAATTGAAAGCAATAATGGAAGCGGAATCATCTCAAACGTCTGAGTTAGTAGTAGCCTTCAGCGTAAGTGACAAAACAATATTAAATCGATGATGGACAAGCTCGCTATCAAACTACCGAATCTGGTCAATCGCTCTAGTCCAGTGTCTAGTCTCCATGCAAACGCTCGCCCACACACTGCACGACATACAGTCTCAAAGTTACTGGAGCTTCGACTGAAAAGTCTCCGTCCACCACCGTACTCGCCAGACATTGCCCTTACTGATTTCCAGTTGTTTCGAAATTTGAGTAACTTTTTACAGGGGAAAAAATTCAATACGATGAGGCAGTGAAAAACGCTTTCAGAGAATTCATCGATTCCCGTCTCCAGGAGTTCTATAGCACGTGCATCAATCAACTTCCATTAAAAGGGCACAAGTGCATTGATAATAATGGATGATACTTCGATTAATTAAATATATAATATTAGATTTTTTTCCATACAAAACGTCAATTTCATAGTTAAGGACGTAATATTTACATAATCGATAATTTCAGCTTTACTCACGTTATTTAGTTTGTGATTTTAGTGGATTTGAGTATTTTAGTAGCTAGTGGCACCAACTTGACCTATACCTGCCACCTGGCTTAGTTCCCTTTAGATAGCGTTTTTAGCGTACATAAATCTCCATAGATAATCTATTAACATTTAATTATTTACTTAGGCTTATATACTAAATACATACAGGACATGGTTGAAACATTCATAGCAATATTTTTTATATACATTTAAATTACAGATATGCCAATACTCTCATACAAACAGACGTGTATACAAATAATGGATAGCTTAAGAAATATGATTATTTTACTTCAAAAAGGGATAAAATATAATTATCACTTATCATCATTAACATTATGAGATTATTATTATTATCTACCGTGTATAAAAAGGTAATTGTTCATTCGAGCTATTTTTGGACAAATAGCTTGGACATAAGAAAAAAGTAAATTTTCGACGTGTTAAAAGATTATCTGTGGTAATTTCTTTTCATACCAAATACAATATATTTATTTTGTAAGAGCCAATTCATAGTAAGTTTTAGAACCCATATTCCAGTAGCTGAAGATGCTCACCCCGAAATGACGCTTCCTCATAATCCTATTAACTTATGATTTTAGCCGACGATAAAGGAACCAGAACCACAGGAATTAGATCAGATCAAACTCAAGGTAAGACTTCCAAAAAGATTAATGCATGTAAAAGTCTATCTTTTAAAGAGCAGGTGATCAGACGACAGCCCACCTGTTCAGTCTTAAAACTATCTAATGTAAATAATACTCTTGAAATTACAATCTGAATTTCCGTTTCAAATACTTAGAATCTCGTTAATAATTATTTATTTGTACATATTTAACATCTCTGTGTAAGCTAAAATGTGACTAAGAAGATATCTACAGCTATATAATACGTCGTGTGTTATTTTTTTTTGTAAATAGCTGTTTGTTTTATTTTTGTAAATAGGATGAGAGTAAAGTAACAGAAGAGAAGGTAACAACAGAAACTGTCGATAAGCCTTCAGATAAGACCTACCCTTGGCGACCCACGAAAACAGATACACAGGTATACACATTCACAGAAACACTTATACGAGTACACTCAAATAGAGAAATATTACACACTACAGTTAATTAAAATTGGAAAATAAAATACTAGCTTTGGCTATCGATACTTATGCCATTTATATTAAACTTTAATATATATTTATATTTTATTATTATTATAAATTTTATTGCATTAATTGCTAGGAAGCAAAGGAAAAGGTTGAGCCTAAACGAAAAGAAGGCGTATATCGACCTATAGAACCTGCTTATCCTTGGCGTCATCCAAATAAAACTGAGGTAAACAATTTTAATATTCTATACGTACCTATACAAGAAAGTTGTATTGATATGGAAATATTGAGACTTATGAAAGCAATTTAAACAGGAGACTGAAAACGTAGTCGATGAAACGGAAACGACAGAAAAAACTGATGTGAAAAGGAAGATATCATTGGACCGACCTATAGAACCCACGTATCCTTGGCGACGCCCAAGTAAAATTGACGAGGTATATAACATTGCACCAGTACTTATACGTATTTAAAGTACGCCTACCAATCCATATTTGCTTTTCGGAAGGTACTCTCTATATCGCACAGTATTAAGTATACGTTTTTGATTATACGAATAAAACAGCAGAATTAATTGAACATATAATTAATTATATCACTGTCGATCGAATTACATTACTTATTTGTTTGTGATTAAGTAATTACTGAATTAAGTAGATTATTGAATTAAATTTTAGAAGAATTAAAAATATTTTTATTTCTAAAATTGTAGAGCCAGAAGAAAATATCAAAAAATATGTCACCGACACGAATGCTATTGTGTAGTATTTTTTTAAAAACTAACTTTTGATCCCACTACGAGTATTAAACGTTATTGTTTTTTACCTAACGAATTAAACATAATAAATTGTTTCTTCGGAGAAAACAATCAAAACTAGAACTATTTATAAGTGCGACTCAATTTTTCTTATCCAATTTTCATTCACTATTAAAATAATTATTGAATCTTTATTTGTTTTATTCTATTTACAACGGTAGAACTTTCGGGCTTTGACTTTGCGAAAGATATATACATATATATATCATTTACTTAAAAAAAAACATAATATCGTTCTAAATAAATATATGAAAAAAAGAAATTATTTCATTGTAAATATATATGTTAGGTACTAGATGTCGTTACACTTGAGTTGGAATCGCAACAAAGTTCTCTTGGCAAATAATTTCTGTAATACCACTACAATATTGAATTCATCGCATAATAAACTAAACTCGCGGTAATAAAAATGTTTTCAAGCATTACTCGGAACCAAGACCAGATTGGACCGTTACATTACTAGAAACAACATTCGTAGAAAACGAAAGGACACGGAGAAAACTTTTTTCATAGGTACTCATAGACTTTCACATACAAATACAATACACATCAAAATTAAACCATTATATGCACACACATACATAATTCTGTATACGGTGATCAAATTAGAGGTTTCATTTTCGAATTAAACACTAAACTAGACGTAGATTTTTTAATATTTCTTTGCTACTTATCACATTAAAAAGAAACATTAGATTTTAAACTCAATATTTATCATACAATTATATTTTTCTATTCGAAAATGAAATCGCTCTTTTTACATAATGCAACACTTATGTGTTTATCTTTTAATTTGTGAAAATGTTTAAAGATGGTAATTATTGAATCTTTGGATAATTTTATTTTGGATATGTATCCAAGTATGTACGTACCTACTTTGGATCTTTGGATACACTTATTCAGTTTAGTTTTCGTCATAAAGCACGACTTTTGCTTCACATCTACAATTGATTGTAAAGCTGGTCCCAAACATGCGTACAGATATGTACAAATATTTCTAGAAATGTTTTCGGAAATATTTGTAAATTCTTTACAAAGAGTAGCGCAAATATTTATGGATCAGATGTATATAATGGAATATGGCAAATATTCCATTATATACATAGAAACAAATTAATCGTGCATTCTGGATAGCGTCAAACAGTTAGCCGATTCTTTGCAAGTGGGTTTGCGCCCTTTGATGTACGCCAAAACCCGACACAATGATGGGAAATACGAAATATTTGTACGAGTATTTTCAAAGAAGACGAAATATTTGCACAAATATTTGCAAATTGCGTGTTTGTACATATCTATATACAAGTTTGGGAGCGGGGTAATAACAAGCGTGTACGTGATGCCGTTGATGGTCACGGTACTATTTAGGTACTCTGGGTCGGAACATTCCAACATTAAATTAATAATAATAAAAATTAGAGCCAAAGTACAACATAGCGATAATATAATATTATGCACAACATATCTGATTGTTGCCAATGCTGCGGTTGAGCTCACGCTCCAGCTTGCTCTAGGGCTCGTATTCACGCCGGCACAAAGGCACAAATTACTTATGGTCAAAATTCATACACTGTGGAATGTTAATTTTGTTAAATTCGGTAAATTTGCCGAGTATATTGGATGATTAGCGTTCTTCTCGGAGAATAATGTAATTTTGCTCCTGCACTCACAGCTAGTCGTGGGTATTCACGACTCCTCTGAGTGTTTCGACTCACTTAATCCTGCTCCGCTCGAGGATTCGACTCCTCTTAACGATTCCTCGACTCCTTTGATTCACCTACTTATATTTTACTCCTAAGAGCCTGAGACCGACTCATTCGCTTTGCATCATGTTCATTCATGTAACTCAGCAATCCAAAAATGAAAGGAATAAATAACTCCTCCTAGTCGATAACAGTTAGCCGGAATCATTAAGAGTTTCGGCTCCGGTCGCGGTCTCGGATCTTTTGATTCATTGGATGCGGAGTTATCCATCGCTACTCACAGTAGTGATGGGTAACTCCGGAGTTTAATGAATTAAAAGAGTTGAATCCGCGAGCGGAGCAGAATCCCTTAATTGTTCCATCGAATTGTTATTCATTCCGATTCCGGCGCCAATCATGATTGTGAGTGTAATCGCGTATCGGCACTTGTCGGGGCTCAAAATCGTGATGCAATATGGCATGACCTTTTTTTTACTTATGCAATAATCATTAGAGAAAGGGAATGAAACGCTCTCGGAAGGTGAATAAGTAGGTGAATCAAGAGAGTTAAGGAGTAACTAAGAGGAGCCGGATCTGCAATCGGAGCAGGATTAAGTGAGTTAAAGCACTCCGAGAAGTCTTGATTACCACTAACTCACAGCTAGCGTTAGGCGGACCATTGTCGTTCTTTCTCTGTCACACGATAGACATTACTGTCCGGTAGACGGCGAGTATGTTGTAACTTAAAAAACCGCGCTTATGCCGCTGAATGAAGTTTTGGTCATGATCATATGTAAACGAATTAGAAAAAATATTAAGGATAATTTATGATGACGAAACAAAGGTAGTAGGTATCTACACGTAATGTATATTTTTACTAATTAGAACGTTTTGAATTCTCAAACACTTAACTGTTGCATTTTTAAAGCATTTTTGAAACAATACAATAAACATTTCGTGAGGTCGCCATTAATGAAATTTACTCTGTAGGCGGTACCAACAACAGAAAAAGACGAGCTTATACCAGAAATACCGACATTAGAAATCTCACAGCCCGCTTATAGCAGCGCACCTCAAACACCTGACGAGGTATAGAATTGGCACGAAAAATTTAAAATAGCACCGAAATTTGAGCACAAAATGCACAAAATTATTGAGCACGTTGCACAACATATACTATTTGTTATCTTCATTGAATTTTGGACTCCACCAAGCACCGTTTGCACTGATAGCAATTTAAAAAAAAAAGTTTACAGTTTTATGCACCATTATGTTTTAAGTTCTAATAATGGCTACGATTAGTCAATAACACATTTGTGAGATATTTTTCTTGTAGCCATTAATAGAAAGTAAAATAAACACGCACTTGAGAATAATGTAAAAAATATTTGCATACAAACTTAATGCGTAACGAAGAAGCATCCATATGCATGTCGATAAACTTACTTAGTTCAATATATTTTTAATAACAATAGCAATGTTTGCAATATTTATATCTTTCGCATACTTCACTTTATATTTGTTTAAAATTTTCCCGCTTATGCTTTTGCTTTCTAACTTAAACCCTTATAAACCATCAATATACTTACATTAAAAATATAAATGTATTTTACATGTGTAGTACCTACATTGTTCCTTAACTATTTTTGGTTATCGATCTTTATGAAATTCAATTACCGAAAACAATTACATGTTGGCAAACTGTAGTAGAAAAGGAACTGCTAAAATGTATCGAGGTAAGTAAATACATTTTTGTTGTAATTTCTTTTTTTTAGAAATATGTCGTCGTTTCAGATATATTACAAACATGAAGGAGAGTTCGAGAGCAAAGATGGCAGCATTAGCGATTTTAGATGCTAGATAAAGAAACTAACATATTAATGTGTTTACAGAAAGTGGCCATCGAAGAAAAGAAAGTCGAAGAAGAAGTGAAGAAGGCCAAGATCACCTCTGTCAAGAAGAAGGCAGAGGATTTGCCTGAAATTGCAGACTACGACAGGCCTGATCTTGAAATATATGACAAGATGTCTCCCACACCCACGACGAGGGAAAAACCAGAAAAAGCCAAGGTTTCTATTAATTGAACAATCGATTAAACATTTAGCTATCTATGAATATATTAATTTATGTATTTGCGCTAGATTTTTATTATCAACATTACCTTCTAAAATTAGACTAATTTATTACGTTTATTTTATACAGCCGGCTGTGCCTGAAATCAAGGCTCCCGATGAGAAGCCAGCTGCACCCAAAATCGAGGTTATTCGTGAGAAGTCTCCTAAGCCCGAATTCCCAAGGAAAACTTCGCTCGCTCCTGCTGCCCAAACCAGTAGGCGTGGCTCCCTCATTCCTCCGCCCGAAGAAATGGGCAGACGTCCTTCTCTTATCATTAGCGACGAGGTATGTTACTCGCAACTATAATAACTTGGAAGTAATAATTATTTTAATTTTTGAAATTATCATAAAAGTTTCTTGTTTTGAAATCATCAATTCAAATGAAGGTATGGACAGTTTTTGTAGATGTATCTGTTTAACTGTGCCGTCCAAATGTAGTTTAGACACATAAATTTTTTATCCCTTCTATGTAGATTAGATAACCTGTTCTCTCAAGCCGAACCCATGAATAACAATATTTTCCCCTTCAGTGTTTCCTGTGTAAGAAATTACCAATCATCTATAGAACGATGAATCCGCTATTCAACCTCGTGCTTCAAGTAGTTTTATGGAAGAATAGTTTCAATTGGTTTTATTTTTAAAGCTTAGTCTCCTAATATTCCTTGCTTCTAGATGATTAGAAAATATGGAACGTAGGGAAAATCGATAACCTAATAAACTTAAAGTAGTTTCTAGTCGATATTAAGATCGTAAAAAACATAATCCACAGGAGAATAGAAAACTAAGACCCGGTGAGGTGATCGAAGAAAAGAAGGTAAAAGAAAAAACGTTAAGAATATTACGTGAATGCTGTCCGTTATATTGCCGTGATAAATATTTAACTATATATGTAAACGGTATTAATCTAATTGCATCTGCCGCGGTTTAAGTCACTGTTTTCACAACCGATGACGCCGAATAATCACATAAACCTGAAAATTCCATTTTGATCTTTATTATTTTATTGGGTGATGTGATTATTTAGTGTTTCTTTTCTGGAACGATTTATCGTCCAAAGCACACAGCTAAATTGCACACAATTTGTTGAGTCCGCGCACACAGATAAATTGCACACTATTTGTTGAGTCCGCCCACACAGCTAAATTGCACACAATTTGTTGAGTCCGCGCACACAGATAAATTGCACAGCTTGTTAGCACGTCTCGCACACAGTAACGGATACGTTTATTGGTCGTTTTGTTTCCGAGGAAAGGTTTATGTCAGAAATTAACTCGAGCACCAGGTGTGTTTGAGCTTTCACGTCGGGTTCTAAGCGGACACTAACAATGATGATTAACACGGTGACGCAATGGATAACGTAATAACTTCTGCACACGCTGATTAGGAATCTGCACCAAATAATGATCAATGTCAAATTACGTTAGTTACCCCAGGTTCGGCAGCGGAGATACTAGGTAGATGGAATTTATAAAGGGATATTATCAGTGTTTTTTAACAACAGGTCACCAAATTACGTCCTGGAGAAGTTATAGACGACAAAAAGGTGAGATCGACCGGGTCTGGTTTTAGGTGAACGCTGTTCGCTTTTGCATTCTTAATATATTTTTTATATTATTATATTTTTATATTTTTGGCTCATACACGACTTACCGACAACTTTTATTTCAATGAAATATCAACAATTATAATTACTTTGATTTACATATCACAGTCACAAGGAGGTCTCCGTTCCAATTATATTCTCTATTCTCCGTTCCAAAGAAATACCTAAATATATTTTTTCACAATCCCTGACATATTTTCAGACTGAACCCACTCCATATCATTGTTTACTTCAGATCAAACCTTTATAGATCCTTTTCTAGTTTCAATTAGATGAGCTCAAATTACTATTATACTAGAAGTGTTAGCCGCTTTGCCAACCAGCGGGAACGATACTAAATCGCTGGTGCCTTTGACTTTCACATTGTTAATGAAAGAACTGTGTTTTTAAAATTATTTCAAAAAAAAAAAGAATCAAGATAGTTTTACTTAAATAAGAAGCTAGATAGTTCTTTCGCTAACATAGCTTTGTAGTTTTTAGAATGGCTTTAGATTTTCCGTTTCCAATTTTACAGTACCCAATTTAACAGTTACAAGTAACTAGTGATTTTAGTTTTAATTTTCCACTAATATACCCTTTTCTAAAACATTTACACAAGTGTACAACTTTTTATTGCACTTTTACAAATTACTCTAAAATTAACATTTTTATTCACAATGAATGAACATAATATTCATTTTATATTAATAATCACGAACATAGCACACATACATATATTTCTAATGATTTTAAAACTTTAATTGCACATACACACTCATACACTGTTTACTTTTAGATTTTTATTATAAGTTATGCACAAAATTAACAGAGAATGTATAACTAAAAAACGTTTATTTTCTCCCCAAAAAAGAAACGCAGCAGGCCCGGTGAACTCTTGGTGGACGAGGTATTATTATGTGTGAAAAATAAATGTTTTAGATATAAATGTCATAGAAAACGAAACATTAAGATACGTGGCTAACATAGATTTTTTCAGTGATTAATTTTACATGTTTTTGAGAGACGTAAATAATCAATATTTTCCCAGCCGAAAGAATTTATACTGAAGCCAATTATAAAACGTGAAGAGTTTTATAATTGGTTTCTTAATACTTCACATATATATTTCAATGTGTAGATGTAAAAAATATTTGCATTTCGATAAAATTCTTCAATTTACCTAAACCTAGTAATCAATGCTACTAATACTAATACTTGTCACTACTAACATTTATTAGAAGTATAAAGACCGTATTAAATTTAAAGAGCGGCATGAATTAAACAGAATATGTTTAAAATTAGGCAAAACCTAAAATTATAAAACTCTATAACCGCTGAACTAAATAAAACTGCATGCATTTAAGTATAAGCTACGAACCAACCAGACGAAATTATGAAGAAGTATCTCTTTCCAGAGGAATGTTTTGCAAGTATAGTCGAATAGTTTCGTTTAGTGGGTTGACATCGCTCGTCCAGCTGCATGAAATTAATTCCAACACGGTACTTACTATATTGCATGTTCATAAAAATGTCTGTGATTATCATAAACGAGTAATATTTAAAAATATTTTGCCTGATAAACCAGTAAATAAGTAATGTAAACATAATAAATATCACAGACGTTAACAAAGAACGAGACGAAGATGCCACAAAACATCTAAATGACATTGACAAAGAACTCACACTTCAAACTCATGCGGTGTCTAATTATGCATAAAAGACCGACACAAATCAAATGGACCGAATATAGAAAAAGATAAACAAAGATATCTATTTTTATCTAGCATTGGATTCAGTTTGTGAGCCAAAATTGGTTACTGTGACGCGAACATCCCAATGTCTTATGAAACGTTCCTAAATGTGACGTTAATAATATTTTATCGAATTAATTAAGTTAATACATAACAAATAGATAATTTCGTATCGAAAATTTTAACTGTGACTTGAAGGCAAATGACAAAGACAAAGGTTTTTATGAAAGATACGCTGAAGATCCTAACGTGGAAACAGTCGGCAATTTAATATCTCAAATATTAAGGACGGTTGCACTTAATCAACCTAGATTCGAATGACTATTTAAACTATGGTCTAATAATGTATTCATTCATAATAAACGATGTTGCAAGAGTTGGACGCGACAGAATACGATTAAATAAACCAAAAATCAGAGGTACAGGATCGATAAATCACCAGTATTAGCAAGTGGATGCACCTGTTCATTTCTAAACGTTTGCCTATGACGCTCGTGAGTTTAATAATGCAGAGTAACAGTGCACGACCGAGCCAGCGCCCTGATGCATTCTTATGATTGATTGTAATTCTTATGAATATGAGTATAGGAATTAGGCCAAGAGCTAAGTTTGATCTTGAAACGTTCTCACCCTTATCTGTGCAGAGTTGCCAGCCAGCTTGAATTATTGCTCCGAGACGATGTTGTTACGAAGATTAACGTCGTCGTAGCTGGCGGTTATCAGGATGTCAATCTGTTCATCAGATAAAATCTTGTTAAGAATGAAGTGATTAACATTAGTAATTATGCTGTTATAATATGAGAATAATAAAAAAAAATTAAATGTTCTATATAAAATAGCAATTTATATCAATATTTCAATGAAACTATATTCGAGTATCAAAGAAATAAAATGAATAATTTACATGAAAACGTAGGTAAAGTTAATATATTATGTTTATTTATTAAAATTTCAAATATATTAGTAAAAATGGGTGTCTTGATTATAATACCTCATGTTGGAGTTACTGGAGTTATTATTTTGATAATCTTAAAAAGTTATTTTGATAAAATTAAATTAAAAGTTACTAGAGTAAACTTACAAACCTTGTTTGATCTCAAGTTGTATTTATAAATTGAAGTTGTAAGTCGTAAAATAAATCTTCTATATATTGTTGTAAATAGAAACGCGAAATTTGAAGAATGATTGACAGACCGAACCGGCGTGAACCGATGGGCATGCGTGGGCCGGCACGCGGCTGCCTTACAAGTGGTTAAAACACAATGTATATTAGTTAAACACCAGTTGGCATTAGTTCTTATGTAATGATATTGGCTTTTAATCAAACGTAGACAGCTGTTGATTCCGTCGTGTCGTTAAAAACATATTGTTTTTGTCTCAAATGAAATACTACTTACCATTTCTAAAACAAAATGCAATCAGAAAAGCTTTCAGTATTTCAAATTCAGTTTTAGGAAAAAGGACGACGAAATTCAATGAGAAGTATTACAATTTACTCATTCAGAATGTTAGTTGAATAGTTGCCAATATTACAAACAACCACTCCAGGTTGCAGCAGGCGATAAATTAACAGCCAAGAATCAAGAAGATATAACAAATCTGTCAGCGATCGCGTTTAAAATTCGTCGCCCCGAAAACAATGTCGGTATCAGAATCAAGTCGTCGCTTGCCAGCTTACTACAACCATTTTAAATATGTACATAAATATTGAACTGTCAATCAATCAGTCGATCTCCTTGCGTAACTCTCAATCTTATTTAATTTATGAATCGAGACAACTGCACCGGTTTCAAGTTTATCTTTTTTAAGACGCGTAATAATTGGCCGCTACAGACGATGATCGCTCTTGATGTCAATAATGTTTAAGAGTATATGAGCCGTTACTATGTTGCTGTAGCCAAGGGTGGCGGTTTATTTGAAGTTTGGTCGCTCGAATGGTGCCGATAATGAAATTTCGAATATCTATTTTTATGTCCGAATCGGCACTGGGTCGTTAGTTGCTTAGCACTTATCGCAGGAGCTATGACAGAGCGATACAGCTGGATTCCATGTAGAGGTGCTTCCTGGACATATCATAGCGACAACGAGTCAACGTATAAATTAACAACGACAGTCAAGAACACGGCACGTCTCACCTTAATGTAATAATTAATTGATATGGTCTGCTGATTTGTGCAGCGTCACAAATAGAAACGCGCCCCCCCTGCCGCCGCCCGGTAGCGCGACCATGTCCGCACGACCCCCTACTTCAGTCTTTTGACATTCGCGCCCATTTTTAGATGGAACGACACTAACGAACTACCCAAATCGAATATTTCCTAACGACCAACTCCAAAATTACCGACAAAAAATAGAATCGGGGTGTAACACTTAAAATAAGAACTTAAAAATATAATTTTAAGAATAAAGCATTTAGTTGTAAGCCTTTATGGACATGGATAATCTGGGAAGTACCCGGAAGAATAGAAGGAAATTGTTAAGATTACCTATAAGTGCGGTCCAAGTGATTGGAAATGTATAAGGAACAAATAATTCTGTGATATTATATAGTTTCCTAAAACATTGTTTTTATATTTTTTGGTTGTATTGTGGCATCTTAGTTGTATGTGTTTAACATAATGGCTGCGGTGGCGAAAAAAACGCTTGCCGTGCCTAAAATTGATGGAGGGGTAAGTACAAAACAATTCATAATATTTTTAAGACATTTCTGGAAAATATTATTGGAAAGACTCGTTGAAGGTGCTCGAACCGTATATTAAAAATTAAAACAATGTATAATAAAAACTTACATTCAACCATTTTAGAATAGAAGAGTGATTTTGAATTCTTGTAGGTTTTTTTAATCCTGGCCTCAGACACTTGTTTTCATGAACCATATCTTTTTTTTCTATGGTATTGGTTCTATGGTACTTTCTATGGTGTGGTAGCCCATTAATTTGTTACCTTTAAAAAGGCTTTGACAACATAAAGACACTTAACAAAGTGAACTAACTGATTCTTCTTACTTTATTCGTAAACATTATACCTAATTGATAAGCAAGCTACATATAAAATAATTGTAAGTTCAAACATACTCATAATTTCAATGTTACATTTTATCAGAATCAGGGCGTCAAGTCAATTTGCTTCACGAAATTAACAGTATGCACCTGTTGAGGAGAATTCACATTCGCATTTGATAAAATTTATTAAGTGTATCGTTTGAATTTTATTATAAATTTGTGGAATTAATTTCCCTGTTGTTAGACATGTTCGGATGACTCCAGTGCAGTATATGCCACCACGTCATTTCAATTTACAAAACCATTAAAACGCGATTGAGATAAATATAATAACAGGATTAGATGATATACATTTGGCAAAGAAAATTTTAAAGAGAAATGAAACTAAAATTCGTACATCAATCAATATGTCTATAAAACTGGATATCAATTATTTCTATACTCGTTGATATTACATAATATATTACGTTAAATTTACGGTTATCTCTATAATGACTGTATTGATAATTAATTATATAAAAATCTAAGAGGAAAATAAAATTATTTGTCAAGCTGGTACCTATCTACTAAAATGTTATGAGTTATGTTATAAGTCCAATGACTGAGCTTTTTGTGGATCGAAATGTAATGTCAAATTTTATGTGATTTAATGTGAAAGCATCACATTTTAAGAGAATTTTTAATATTATTTTTATTCTAATTTCTATACTGCAGTCTCCAGATATGTTAATTTTACTATTAAGATTTCCAGTACATAGTGAATCTAACTTGTACTTGGTTTTCAATTAACAGATACACCATTAATATCAAAGCCCAAAAGATTAAAATAACTTATATTACTAGATCAGTAGCTAATTATTATTTAGTGTCGCTTTACCACTTGTGGCATATTTATCAGGAAGTCCAGATCTTCATTGTCAGGTCATTTGGCTAGCTCTCTTGAAGAACGGCATCTGTCATAATACAAATGTAAACTGAATTTATGTTTAAACTATATTTTAACAAACTATATTTATTCTTTGATATATATATTGTTTCGATCGCCTTTAACGAATTAAATTTATATTGTAAAAGTCTAAAAATGCCTACAAAATACCACTAAGGTATTTTTGGGCGTCATTTTACTTTTTATCGTCAAATTTGTAATTTTTAAACTTTTACTATTTTAAAAAACAATACTCCTTCCAATAAGCAATGAAATACATTAATAAACATTCTGATCCACATTTATATATAATTAGAAATTAATGTACACGAATTTGTTATCAATACGTACAATGAGTCACTTAACAATTAACATTTAAAACTTTGGAAATTATTTCATGAATTACACTCTCCTTTGTATTTTTGTATACTTATTTTAAACCTAAATTGATAATTAATCTTTGAACTTAAAAACAACGTTTGATAAGTTCAATAAGTAGGTACATACTGTACCGAGTAATCAAAATCTGCATCTAATTCTGTACTCGTCCTATTGAATCTAGAGACAGTTTTCTAACATTCTCTTTGATGGTTTAGAGAAGGAAATCCGGAGACGCCAGGAGGCTTTCCATCCAGGATTTGGAGGACCTTATCAACAAGCCTTCGGTGCCTCTGAAGCCCACAGGCAATGAAGGTCCTCCAGTCATTGTGGATGTGCAGGAGAGCTACTCCGCTGTTGAAGGTAAAGTCAAAGATTTTTTTCGTGATTAGTTTAGTTTAGTCGATATTGTGATGATCTATATTACAGGTTAGAGCACAAGTAAGACAAATGTATTAAAAAAAACATGTGCTGCATCTAAGTATGTCTATATTCGTGTTTGTTCATATTACGATCCCTAAATCTTAGTGTAGGGCCTACACTGTAGGCCCTACACTGTAGGCCATTAAGAGTGGATTTTATTTTTATTTTAAGAATTATGAATAAATTGATGTTGTTCATAAAAGTTCGTTTAAAAGATTCCCTTGTACGGTGGGCCCATGAAAATGTTGAGTAAACTCGCGTTTGATTTGTTTGAAAGAACAGACAGTGATACAGTTACAAATATATTTTTTATAAGCTTTTATTTAACTTCACCTGTTAGTATGATTGGGACAAATCTTGCAAGCCAAATTTGAACCACTTCCTCTAAACTTACGACTTTGAAATTTTGCATGCATGTTCAGTTCTGATGACAATATACTAAAATGATAGAAATAACCTGATGCTGCACCCAGAATTGTCTCCTCACGAGGGCATTCCTCAACGGTTAGTAGCACGGACACGAAACTTTGCATATACGTTTAATTTTGATAGCTAAACGTGATCTTCACCATGAACTGATGCTGCAGCCAGGATTGTCTCTCAAAAAGCTTGTCGCGAAATATTCATAAAAGTAGGTAGCATTTGCAATTCGAGCAACAAGCTTGTCGAGAACAAATAATTCAATATAAACTTATTTTGTTTTAGTACATGACTTGCATAAAAGTCTGTTTTTAAAAAAAGGTTTTTTTTTATATTATTTTATTTATATCAATGACGGTGGCAGATGAGCATATAGTCTCACCTGGTGGTAAATAGATACTATCGCCCATTGACATCCGCGAAACATGCAAACATCAGTCCAAAATGACAATCGCTGGTACGCCCCCGGATGCGCTGCCTACCTTTTCATATATAGGAAATTGACAAATCAGATTTGCAAGGGAAAATTGCCCTTGTGTTTTCGAAATTTCTTGAAACTCAACATTATCGTTGGGCGATCGCTTAACCTGTCACCTTACTCTTGTAATTACTTACTCAGTTACACCTTACTCAGTAGTACTTCCCTTCCGTTATCTTTAAAAGAGAAAACATCTTCAACGCAAGTGTGTAGTAAGGATTTCATCCAGGGTGGGGCAAAAGCAAACAATTTTATCTAGGGTGGGGTAAAGCAAACAATTTTCTTATAATTTAAATAAAGGTAGTGTAAAGCAGAAAGCACCCCAACCTGCCCCACCGTGGCTACGCCCATGCTTCAACGTCATGCATTAGAAGCTCCCTTAAAACACCTGTCAGTACTGAACCAAATTAAAAGTCTTATGTACACTATTTGTCGTTCTTCTCGTCACGTCAAAAATTTGGCTTGGATGTATTTGGCAAACCATACACCATAACGTTTAAACTTGAATACAAAGTTGTTTGAATGATGCGCCTGAGTCATCGCAAGTGGGATATTCGCCACTCACGAATAATTTGATGCAATGTCTCGGACAGTAAATAATTAAATTATTATATTTTATTTAAAAGACTTTATTAATCATACAAAAGGCGATCTTAATCTTATTCTCTAATAAGAAAAATATTTTACACAAATAGGTACTTCTAATAACTATAAATCAACTTATATATAGTGCGATATTAAAACTTAATACATACATAAATAAATTCATATATATATATATAATATATATATATATGGTATATAAATACATGAATACTACCATATAATACATTAGAATAGCTAATTAACAGACAAAATCAGGGTAAAAGGTAATGTCAAGAGTAGTGAGGAGAAGAGAATGGTTAAATCAAAGAAACTAATACAAAGCCACTAAACCTGCAGACGAAGCATCCGTTTGAAAATATTTATATTCTAGTTTTCCTAATGACAGGAGGAATCGCATTCCAGAGTATAATTGCCTGCCAGGTGAAAGAGTTAGTATGTCTAACTGAGTCAGTAGTGAAGTCAGTACGGCCAGAAATGACTATGGATATTTAATATTAAGCTCGAACAATTTTTTTAAATTTTTTCGGCGCGCATATGCTCAAATCACATGAACAATTTGCTTTGTAGGCCATGTGATGATCCTACATCCACGACATCTTTTACAGAGACGCAAGATTTGTTTATAACTAAGCTAACTTCTGCGACACTCGTAGTTACACAACAGATCTATCTACAAGAATCACAGATAATGAAAGTTAAATAAAGCTCATTTAATTAGACAAAGAAGCGATTATAAGTCAGTGTAACTATTTTAATAATCTGAAGATTAAATAACGTCGAACATTTTAGAGAAGTTAAAATTAATAATCTGAATTAAAAGACACAAACCTCTCACTCAAAAGACACTCAAGCAATATCGACTAAGTTAAACTTTAATATTCTTTTTATTCCCGTATTTTTTTTAAGTGTTCACTTCCAAATTATTCAATACAGCTTGTATTTTTTTTTGTAGATACTCTAATGATACCACCATGTATCTATTAATCTGAAAAGTCACTCCTTTGTAAGATATGCTTCAATTAATAGTTTAACCTAAAACACCCTTTCCTTAACCAGATCAAACTGGCTACCTCACGGTGCAAGTGGAAGGCAACCCACCGCCAACGTTTAAATTCTACAAGGGCGTCACAGAAATTATTGAAGGAGGCCGCTTTAAGTTCATCACTGATGGCAACTCCGGTCTTATCACACTTTGCATGAGGAAAGTCAAACCCAATGATGAAGGAAAATACAGAATTGTGGTTAGTAACATCCACGGGGAGGACACGGCTGAGATGCAACTTTATGTGTCTGGTAAGTTGGAGATTTTAGATGTCTTTTTCCAGAAAAATATAGGGTATATTATTCAATATTTGTCAAAGAATAAATGATTCCCGTTGAGAATGAAATTATCACTGTATTAAAAGTGTGTTTCTTAAGAGATAAGCGAAAGACGTGGAATTATTTAACCTTCTCGACACAAAGTTTTTGCAAAAATTAAACAAAAATTGATTTTGATTCGATGCCCGAATTTGGCAAACATTGCTTTATAATATATGAAAAATACAATTTACTCAGTTAAGAAATGGTAAATATTCGTGAAGGACAGTCGAGTCAATTATTTAATTTCGTATAAGATACGGTGTATCATTTACGTTATACTACGCAGACTCTAGTGGCATGGACTTCCGTGCTATGCTCAAGAAGAGGAAGTATGCCAAATGGGGTGAAAAGAAGGAGGACCCAGATTGGGGCGATCTCAAGGAAGTTGACAAGCCTATACCACCTCTCAAGAAAGTCGAAAAGGTACGTAAAGATATTATTATAGAAATTTGGAAACAAAATTGAATATTATATTTCTAATGTTTTCAAAATTACAGTGGCTATATTTTGACGGATATCTGAAAGTGGTGATATAAATGCTGTCACATAAATAAATGATTTCGTTTTAAAAGTTCCAAGTACTTGGTAGTATATGAACTTGAAGTTGGAGTACTTGGAAGTTAGAAAACTTGTCTAAATAAAATAACTAATAAAATAATTAATTAAATAAAAAAAAAACCTAAAATTACGAAGCAAGACTATATTGAAATTGTACAAGAAAATAATACTAATAATAAGTCAGTTAAATAATTTATAGCAGCAGTAAACGATTAATAAAAATATCTGAGTCCCACACAATTTCAATCTAGTCTTACTTTTTAAAATGAAAATTAACATTATAATCGGCAGCTCCATCAGAATACGGGTAAAAAGGTAGAAATGACAAAACCAAAAACCTTTAAATATTCTTTTTTGATTTGACATTATCAGAATCATGATGAAGACAAACAGACAATAATAACTACATCGGTAGTTATTATTGTCTGTCTCTTATTAATCGGTTTATTAGATCTTTTTATAATGCGCGTACTATTGCCAAAGTGAAGAGTGAAAGTAAACTTAGTTCAAACTCTGTTAAACATCGTATGCATCGTCACGTTTGGTCTCTAGGGTCTAGAGACTGGCTATTTCGAAGAAGATGGCTACATAGTGGTAGTATCCGAAGGTGTGGAGATGTTTAGATTCCCCGCTGCAAATCGCAAGAGCTCCTCAAACTGGTCCTGGTTCAAGGTCCTCAGTATTTTGAATAGTATTCATCTTCATTCCATTTTCATGTCTCATTTATTACGTTTTAATGAGGATTTTTTATTTTTTATCCAAAAGGTTTCCAAAATATCATTTTAATTATTGTTACAATGATATTGTGTGACTCTAACGCCGCTCACCTGAAGAGAGTCTATGCATCATTGACCTATTTGTAGGGGGCCGTTCAAGTATTACGTAAGCACCAAAGGGGGGGGCGGGTCTTTGCTTTGCTTATTTTTGATGACAGGGACGGGGGGGGTTGAATGGCGATTACGTCAGCATTATTTATTTAGTTACTTTTCGTATTTTTTTGGCAAATTTAGTAGATTCTGATTAAATAAGAAATTTGAACAGATTTTGTAAAAAATATACCAATGCTTACGTAAGCATGGGGGGTAAGACCTTTGCTTACTTTCGCTGACAGGGGGGGGGGGGTTAAAAATGACTAAAATTCTACTTACATAATACTTGAACCGATTTTATGATTAGGAATTAGATAAAATATACTCATATATACAAAGCATATATTAAAAGCACAGATAGTATATTAATTTATTCAATTACCTATTAAACTTTTGGTAATCTCCAAGTGCATGTCGATACAACCATAAAAATATGGCTATCAAGAAAACCAAAAATAGTTATTATATAAAAATATAGGAACCTACATAAAGTCACGTGCTTGGACAATGACAATTAACAATTACTACACCTGACAATGGTTGTCATTATCAAACTATTATGGCCGTTATGTACCGTTGCTGCAAAAGAAAATGTAACAATTTATCTACTACATAAACGATATTAAGCAAATATGACGGACTGGGTTAAAAAAATACGTAATTGGTTTCATGTCAGTATGAATAACTTCTTTTATATTCCATCTTTGACTATATTTCGTTTCGTTTATTTTAGATTTCTTCCTCAAGTAGCTTAAATTTCATTATTATATTTATTGCAACGACAATTTATTAAACATAGTCATCTTTCTAATTGTTGGATTGCAAAGACTCCACAGTTCATAACAGCATATTTTGAGTTTCAACATGCTTACATCCCTTGTTTGGCTTTACACCATCGTCACAATACAAAATATTGTTTATTTTATTGGTAACACCTGTTGTCGATTCTAGGATATTTATGAAATTAGGAGACGTATGTCTCTATGTGAAATGATCCCCGATTGGCCCACTTTGATGGAGACTGTCAAAATAAAGGTTTGATAAAAAAGGATGATAAAAATAAACATAAAAAAAGACGTTATCTATTCTTTTGGAATTATCATCATCGTCAGCAATCATCGTGACCCTCAGAAAATTCCTCAAAATACTCAACTTTGATGCACTTAGAATTAGACAATCACTATTAAGAAGGTCGTGCCTCCAATTTGGATATAGGCCTCTCCTAAGATAAATAAATTTAAATATTTTTTCTCCTAAATTCAGGTGTAGTGACGAGTCACCACACCTGAATTTCCGTTCTTTTTCTTCAGTCACCACACAATCACAGACTTATCGACAATTATTAAAAGTTTCCTCCTTCCTTATTAATCTAGCAACTATCCCATTATTATCATAATAATTTGTTCAAAGCAATTCTACATTTAGAATTTGAGATTTTTTTTAACATCCTTAAAAATTACTTTCAAAAGGATAGAAATGTTCTTCTAAATAAATAATCAAAAATGAATGATAAAATACTAAACTAAAATAATCCTCGAAAGTTAACGTCTCCAAAAAATCATTTTGTTAATATTTAATTTTACAAATATACGGAAGATGAGTGTGTAACTGTTTGTTCGATGATTGTGGACTTATTGTGGACGTTAATTTCAGAGTGATCTAAATAAAATGCATTAAATATGAACTTAAAATAACTCGCACAAAGTTTTTGTACCACCACTTCACGTTTTGGGCTGAATTTTGGGGAATGTAAGTGGAATGAATTTGACAACTGTTATTTGTTAGTCAGTTTTTTCAGGAGTTTTCTTGTACGACGGATTGAAGGCTTCTGTCACGTCATTATTTTCTCCTCATTTGCGTTATTAATAATTTCACCCGATGCATCCGGTGTTTGCAGATGTTGGATTTTGTTTAATTTAACGTGTCAGTTACAAAATTGTTTTAAAAGCTGTAATTAGCACCACAATGGAATTTAAAACTTAATTTGTGGATATGTGGCATTATGGTTTGGTTGTAGTATAATATTTCAGAATAAACCAAACAGAGACAAAAACTAATTATATTTTAGAAAAACATTTAAATATTGTAATTTGATTTTTAAAAAGCAAGACCTTAAAATCTTAAGAACCTAAAACTGTAGTTGAAGAATTAACTAAGGATGAATGGATATTTTATAGAGATCCCATAATAGAAGACCGTCACTGGCAGAACTGATTCCGGATTGGCCGGTGCTGCACTCGTTCAGAAAAAACGAGGTTTGATGACGAACAATCGATAGAAAGACACAATGCATCTTGTATTGTATCACCAATGCAAATGTTTCGCACAACAAATGTATCACATACACTTGAGCATTATGTCGTCTTGCCAACAAAATTGTTAGAATTCTTTACTCTAATATGAGCTAGATGTAGTTACCGTTCCCTTTCTTACGAAATCTGTAAATTTGTAACTCAGTGTTAAGATATAATTCATGTTAAGATATAATGTTAAGGATATAATCAGTGTTAAGTCAGTATTTAAGATATTATTTGCTTAAGTTTAGTTTAGGATCCAAATTCGATTTAGAACTGTGAATCAAATTATAGTAACGAACATAATAAAATATTTGATGAAAAACTTATTTTCCATTGCGACATTTAAGCTTACATTGACATCATAAAATGTCTGCACTGAGTAAAGGTATTCTTTCCACATTTTATCACATATTAGTTTAAGGAAAATTCTTTCATTTTGCTGGACCATAATATGATCTACAGCGCCGAGGTCACCTTGTCCATAAAAAGCACCGCTATTGGACACTGCTCTTCTGTCTTACTTCTAGTTACTCTTCTGTGCACTTCTTCGTCAATATTATAGCAGCACTTAGCACAGAATGTTCAATATTATATGCACAGTGATATCGATGTTTTAGGTTTTATGTTGTTTAAAAAAATGATGAATTTTCTTCATATGTATATATGCAGCTTAAAGCTTAACGATTAATAAAATTAAGTGATAAACAAATTCATCATTTTTATTTCTTCAATAAATGTTAATCACGTGTTAAAAAATAAAACGATATGGCCACTTATGCACATTTATATTCCTTCTTAAATAATTTGGAAATTTTGAAAGATTTTGTACAAAAGCATGGAGTTCATTCTCTGAACGATTATGACGAAAGAATGGCTGATGAATCTAACGCCTCGATTATTTCAGAGATTGTTTTTGACCTTTGCATTTAAGGAGTGGCCATTGAAAGAATTGAGATGAAGGTTTGGTGGTCAGCACTTACAGCATTTTGAATGCAAAGCACTGTTTTGTCACTGCACCTTTTTCCAATCACCTATAGAATACACATTAATGTATCACTGGACGTTCTTTTCAGAAACAAGAGGCGTTCTTGAAACCCCTCGTAGATCAATTCGCAAAGGAAGGCAAGGATAGGAAAGTAGTGTTCGAAGCCATCTTTACAAAGACCAATGCTAAGCCGAAATGGTTCTTCCGTAAAGATGTAAGTAAAGCTGGTCTTCTTCTTACCAAATGCTATTTTTTATCTCGACTGCAAATTCATATATAATATTATATTAATTTTATTATTACAGGAACTATTCGCGGGCTCTAAATACAAGATGACGAATGAAGAAGATTCCTATAAACTCATCATCGCGAATCCCAAAGTGGAAGACACCGGAAAAATCACCATTGAAATCGGTGGTGTGACTTGCACTGCCTTCTTGCAAGTAGAGGAACCTGACCCGACCTATTCCTTCACTAAGCCTCTCAAGAAGAATATCAGTGGCTATACCAAACATGAGACAATGCTTGAGTGCACTGTGTCGAACAGCCTCGCTATTGTCTCCTGGTGGAAAGGAGACACTAAGTTGGAGGATGGAGACGAGTTCCAGATCTCTAAGGATCTGTCAGGCGTCTGCAGGCTCGTCATCAAGAGCTCTAAAATGGAAGATGCAGGCAAATACACCTGTAAGATAGAGAAACAACCAGACATAACTGAATCTGATGTTAAAATTGTAGGTCAGTAAAATAAATTTTGTTATTAATATTCCAAGGTGTCGTAATTTGGGTTTTAAACATTTATGGTTCACTGAATAATATTCTTTTTCAGAATACCCATACAAATTCACGAAGGTACTCAAATCGCAACAGGCTATCGAAAAAGACACTATTACTCTGCATTGCGAGCTTGACGACGCTGGTGGTGACGTGAAATGGTAAGTAATATAGACAGATTTTTTCCAAAAAGATGACAACTAGTTGATTTTATTGGATATGTAATGACTACCGCTGTTTCTGAGAAATGCATCTGCATTCTGGTGTTAAACTACCGATTTTGAAATGTCGTAAACCTTGATTAGTCCAAAATGCACCGAATTGGCTTTTTAAAATCTCTGATAGAACAAATAGGTAATATAGAATTAGTTCAACCTAATAATTTTATTTCACACCTTAGGTTCAAGAATGACGAGCCATTGAAAGCAGACAAGCGCATCTCAATAGTAAAGGAAGGTCGAAAACGAAAGGTAGTGATCAAGGATGCGAAGGTCACGGACGCTGGAAACTTCAAGTGTGTCAGCAATGCCGATGAAACGGCTTGCGAGTTGATCGTATATTGTAAGTATCAACAAATAGTTTAACAAATTGTTTCCAGACCAGAAAATTTAATTTGTCAAAGTTCTAAAAATATTATGGTAGGATCGTGATAATTATTGCCAAGAAAACATTAATTAACTTCCAAAAATATTAATATTGGATCATCGTCTTGTCATTCATTGTATTTGCTTAATTCACATGGCGATTAGGTCGACACTTAGGTATTATTTAAAATTAATAGTGATACCTAAGTCAGTATTTGCTTACGATTACACATTTGTCACAGACTCGAATCGTTTCAACAAGAAGTTGAAGGATACCGAAGCAATTGAGAGGGACAGGGTGGTGCTCGAGGTGGAATTGCAGGACCAGACAGCTGAAGCTGTTTGGTCATTCAATGGAGAACCTATTGTGCCTAATGAAAGGTTAGTAAAATTTTACATAACTGCTGTCTTAATTAAGAGATTATGATGCATGTCAGATTTATTACTTAGATATTTGTATTATTATTATTTCTTTCTCATTCTTATTTACTCGTATTATGTCATTTTCTGATAAATAACAATTTTCGATGATTATTACTTTTTTTACTGTTTTTAAATGCAATTATTAGGGTCGAGATCAAGAACCTGGGCGGTGGCAAACACCAACTGGTCTTCAACAAATTGGAAATGGAAGACGACGGCGAAATCCTGTGTGAGTCCGGCAAACTCAGCTCGTCTTGCAAGCTCACGGTTAAGAAGGGCGAGTCCAAGCCTACGATCGAATGTCCAGATGACTTCTATGGACCAGCTGGACAGCCTTTCGTCATTGAGGTGCCTTATAAAGGTAAGCAAATATTCTGAAAAATTTCTATTCTGGTTAATTCTCTCCAAGTAAGTCAATTAAGTTTGTTTCTTTTCCCACTTATAAGTTGTCGTACCCATCTCCCGATTTTCTATTACAGTTACTGGCACCCGTCAAACGCCAATTGAGGCAAAACTGTTTAAAGATGGAAAAGCCCTGCCCGTCAAGGAAGTCGAGGTTGTAGTTGAAAAGGATAAGATTCTCTTTAAGATCAAGAAGCCCACCAGAGAACTTTCTGGAAAATACCAAATCAAACTGTCCAACGCCCAGGGCGAGGACAGCAAGGATGTTACGATTACCATGCAGAGTGCGCCCACGCCTCCTCAAGATGTGGAGGTCAAAGAGGTGTTCCAGACATCATGCGTGGTTTCATGGAAGACTCCACAGGATGATGGTGGTTCGCCAATCGTCAACTACGTCATCGAGAGACAGGTAGAGGTCGTCAATTATTATGGAGCCATAATCGTCATATCACAATATTCATATTCAGAATATGTCATATTACCATAGTCATATTCTGGCAAAAGTCCATTACATTTTCCAGTTTCTTAATTTCTGTGTTAGAATATAAGCTTCATAACTTTTTGTCTCAGGATCTGTCTCTCAAAGCTGGCTGGGACAACGTGGGTGAGGTGCCATACGGCCAACCAACGAAATACAAGGTGGAAGACCTAATTGCGAAGAAGACTTATAAATTCAGAATCCGAGCTATTAACAAGATTGGCTCTAGTGAACCTGGACTTTTCGCAAAGCCCGTTTTGGCTAAAGACCCGTGGGGTAAAGTTTCTTTATTCAATATAATTTAAATCAGATAACCGATTATTCGCAGGAACAGTGTTATTAAATATTTATTACTCCTCACAGATGAACCATCGAAACCTAAGAACGTTGAGCTCACGGATTGGGACACCGACCACGCAGACCTCAAATGGCAGAAGCCCGACAACGATGGCGGTGTACCTATCACTGGCTACGTTATCGAGTACAAAGTATGCGATCAGTTTTTTTTTTTAAAGGGAAGTAGGATGACGAGCATGCGGTCCCACGTGATGGTAAGTGTTTCCGCCGTCCATGGACACCTTATGTCCATGTCCATGGACATCAGGGGGTATGCGGGTGCGCTATAACCCCATATCGTAGCGTAATGGAAAGACTGCTTGAGGCAGTTCGTTCCACAGCCTACGGGTTCGTGGTATAAAATGATTTGTGGACCGAATAGTATGCGACACCTCAGTATCGAGGAAATGCGGATAGCCCCACACCTCTGTGACGGGAGGTGCGGTTGTAGAAACCCGAGGTGGGAATTATATTCAACAATTCTTCATAGCATTCCCAATGTACAGGCGGTAAAACACACAGAGAGACGCAACGTCTCTCCGAACGCTGGGGGGTTCTAAAGCGTCCATGAGTATATGGTCGTCTACAATTTGAACAGTACGTCGTTGGATGAAGTCTAAAGCGTCCAATTGATATTTCGGTGCGCCGGTCCAGAGATGTGAGCAGTACTCTATATGGTGCCTAACCTGAGTTTTGTAGAGCATTAGGAGTTACCCAGGGCTGAAGTACCGCTTCGCCCTGTTAAGCACACACAGACCTATTACTTTGTTTACTAAGTGCTTCAAACCCCGTGTTGTTGGATTTCAGAATTTCAATAATTAATTAATTGTTATTTTATATTATTTCATATTGTCAACGAAACTAAGTACCCACTTTAGATTAGTGTAAATTAATTTGGTACCTTAAAGGGAGTGGTCCCTTTAAGGTACAGCCATCCAAAAGTTGTGAGGCTGATACTCTCACTGAAAATGTTTTTGTTCCATCAGGAGAAATTTGGCAAAGATTGGGTAACCGGAAAGGAAGTGCCCGGAGACTGCCTATCGGCAACTCAAGACGGACTCAAGGAAGGCTGCACTTATGAGTTCAGAGTCCGCGCTATTAACAAAGCTGGACCCGGCGAACCTAGCGACACCACTAAACCCATTGTTGCTAAGTGCAGATTCGGTTAGTATATTTTAACCATACAAACGATTATTTCATATGATTATGCTCGATTTTAGTTTTTATCTCTTTTTGGTTTATATTAACTAGGTGTATCCACATTTTTTAAAATGTTATTATCAAATTTACAAACAACATGTATAAAACTACCATAATTGTATCTAATAAACCATACAGATTTATCTAAGATACAAGTACTGCGATATCAGTACTCACATTCTTCACATTTATCAATATCTCATGTCCAATACAGTGAAACCGTACATCAAGGGTGATGGTCTTCAGAACATGATCATTAAGAAGGGCCAGGTGATCGCCTACGACATCAAGTATGGTGGTGAGCCTGAACCCGAAGTCAGATGGATGAAGGGAGAGGAGGTAAATATAAAATTTACTTTTAGATTCCCAAGAGAAATATGGCACAAAACTTTTGCAGAAATTACTGTTAGTATTTTTATCCAAAGAAGAATTTTGCCTGTAAGAAAGCGAAAGATAAAATCACCCTTGGTAAGAATTTGGCTTTCTATCAAGCTAAGGTGTACGTCTTAAGTCGTAGATTTTCCTCTATCTGATAAATGTTTACCAGATTAAAAGCAATATCTTCACATGATCACATTCTCTTGTAGACATTGAATTTCTTCACATACATTGAAGAACCATCATTAACAAATGTTTATTTTTTTCCAAAAAAGAAACGCGGCAAGCCGTACACAGAGAAGGTTAGATGGGTGAAACTATATGTTGTCTCATTTTATATGTTCTAAACAAATACTCATATCTTTACATGATGTTACACTCATAATCTATGTGGCTAACACAGAGGAACACAAACATATATTTACACTTAATTTTGTTGAATAACTTAGTCAATTCTATCAAGAGTTTATTTTCAATAAATCATGTAACAAGTAAAAAAATAATATTAATATTAAAGTAAAGGTTGACTAAGTAACTCGACAGTTTGAAGATTTGAACAAAAAGATCGCGATAAACGCTGTAAATGACACAATTTATGTAAAATCAAATGGTAAAGCTTTTGATGTAAAATTGCTTTGGATGTTGTAATACTGCATACACTATTTCTTATAAATCCAGTACATAGATAATAAATATATGTAATAAGAATAACAAATAAACACAACGGAAGTAAACAAAAACTGTACATAAGTCTAAAAGCTATTTACACTTTCACTAAGGGTAACGATTTAATTAAGGCATTATTTTAATGCCTTGGCCATAGATCCCGATTCCTATAGATCCCTAAAACAATATTTCTACAAATAGAAACGCGCCTTCACGATAAATATATAGTAAGTTCACGATAAAGGAAATATAAAGGGCCGTCAACACTGTATTTCACTTTATGACCAACATCTTTGCGTAAGTGACAACACACAGCATTTCATAGCAAATATTTATCTTAATATTTTTGTCTATCTACATCTTCGATTAAATTTAATGCATTAGATATTTATTTCACTCGACGTTTAAGTTGGGTTGCACCAACCATGGTCACAAGGTGGCTGAGGAGGCGGGTGTAGTTCAACCGAAACGTCGAGTAAAGTAAATAAGGTAACCGTATGCGTCGAGACCCGTTTAAATATAATAATACAAATATGTGTGAAAAACACCAAAATGTCAAACTCTCACAACTGCAATTTTATTACCTTTCAGTATTGTACAAGTTTTACAAAAATATTAATTTTTTGGTCATATGAACGTTCATGACCATTGTATTTAATTGTGAATTGTGTTAACACAGCTGACTGGACAGTACGACAAAGTTTTGTCAAATACTGTCTAGTGTCTATGTCTAACATTCTAATACTGTGACATAAAACAAAATAAACTATAGCACTAAACACTCGGTGTCTTATCAATGTTATCGTATTGCGTCCGATTGATCATCAACAACAATATTAAAGTTACAACATTTTTATCTACATTCCCCACATAAACATTTATTGAAGACTAGCTTCGCTTCGCTTCGGTTTATAAGTTTTTTTTTTTCAATTCTTTTTCAAATTTCAAAATAAAATATAGTCCATATTAGACACGGTTAGACACTGATAATGTAGCTTCCTATTTGTGAAAGAATTTTTGAAATCGATTCAGTAATTCCAGAGATTACCCCCAACATATGTACAAACACAATTTTACCTCTTTATTATATTATAGTATGAGGAAGGATAATAATATGTTATTATCTATGATTTTCATTGGTGTGTTTCAATCTGAAAATATTTTTTTTATTAGAACCTTTACGAAAAGTCCCATGAGATAAAATTTAATCTCTGTTATTGTCATTTCCACTGATTCAGGGACATTCTTAATGCATTCTTTATATATTATGTTCTTTTCGACTCTCAAATGGAAATGCACTATTGATAAAGTTAATAAAATACTCAGTTTTTATTCCATCTCGTGGATTTCGCTAACATGAACGTCACCACATAAGAAACTACCACGACACATAAAGTAGCTACATCAAACGTCGCATCGGACGCAATACCAAGTGTCTCTCTACATTCTCTAATTCGACCTTCTGTATGTAGGAAATTAAAGACGACGGCGACCGCATCACCATCGATAAATATGAGAGGAACACTGTTCTCACGGTCAGGAAAACTGCAAGACCGGATAGTGGCAAGTACAAGCTGGTCCTGACCAACTCGTCTGGCACATGCGAGAGCATCGCTGACGTTGTTGTCCTGGGTAAGTATTTTAATAAAGATTACATCCAAACGTTGTTGAATGAAACGTCTACTGACATATCTCCACTAAGCTACGACATAGTACTTTGTGGAGTACTTTCAACTTCTACAGATATTTAAAGGTCAAAAACATCCCGAAACGTTACTTTATCCACTTTAGATAGTTTTCTAAAATGCTTATAATAAAAATAACTAGTGGCTAAATAAGACGAGGCGAAGATTATATACGATGGCGAGCTTTGTGACAGATCTATATCCTTAAGTTGAGAAACTGGCTGATGTATTGAATTAGATTTGATAGCTTATTATCTACATTTCTCTAGCTGGTTGCTTACACGAAGCGAATTTATTGCGATTCAAATTTAACAATACACAACTAACTGGCTCCCTATTTTACCCTTTTTTAGACAAACCGAACCGTCCCAATGGCCCTGTCGAGGTCAAAGATGTACGCGCCGAGAAGGCCACAGTCAAATGGCAGAAACCAGACGACTGGCAGGGATCCGACATCACTGGATACACGCTCGAAAAGATGGACATGGTAATAGAACAAGAGACAAAACTATTATTGTATAGGGAAGCAGTTAATTAAACAGTCTGTAAATGTAAGCGGGCATTATTGCGCGAAATAATGTGCAGAAGTATTAAGTAATTCTGGGAAGTAATTACCGATAAACAGAATGCGCCTATTAGTGGACCAAATAGGCTATTTTCACAATCCTTTATAATCAAAGCTAAAATTAAGTTACATCTACCGATACCTACTAAATACTTTATTATTAACTAATTCGTATGCATAGACGTTAGAATATATATGGTTAGCTTTGTTCCCGCGGGATCTTTATAACAAAAAGTAGGTACCTCAACAGTTAACCCGGCACATAAGTTATTAACTATGCCAAGTATCATTAAAATCCATTCCGTGGTTTTTGTATAATGAGCATTTAGACAGACAAACGTACGGTCTGAGAGACAGACAAAAATTCTAAATTAATTTTGTGTCACTTGTACTCTACATTACAACGACATTATTTTATGTATTATATATAGATATTATATGTACGTATATATAATTTATTGTATAGATAGATAATAATGTAGTGACTAAGTAAGTACACATAATGAATTGTTCGGTGTTTTGCTTAGACAATGCTGTAAGAAGTAAAAATAATACGTGCATTTCAAATACAATAAAATGACTATATTTTCAGGACACTGGCAACTGGGTGCCGTGTGGTGAAACTGGTCCAGAGCCTACAGAATTGACGGTGAAGGGTCTAACGCCAAATCATAAATACAAGTTCAGAGTTCGTGCCGTCAACAAAGAAGGCGAATCCGAGCCTTTGGAAACTGATGGCTTCATTGTCGCTAAGAATCCTTATGGTAAGTAATTTTGAATTATTAACATTTGAAATTTGCAAATTGATTAAGTCCCATCAGTAGGTATAAACAGAAATAATTGTAAATAGTAAAATAATACGAGTTAGAGCGAATTTAAAATTACCCCCTCTTTACATTCTGTACCTAGTAGGTACCTACTTATATGAATTTTGGAAAATTTAAAATTAAAATTCTCTTTGCTATAATAGGTTGTAGATAGTACCTAATGTCGCTTCAATAATATTTTTTATTGCAATAAATGTGATTATATCTAAATAATATAAAAAGAACTCGGAGAAGAAAACAATGTAATATCAAAACGCTAGTTTTGATACGTCAAGTGTAGCGTTTTGTTAAGACATTGACACTATCAAGACTCCTGTCAGCCGTGAACTGTTTGTTTATTTTCAAATAGGAAAACTATTGTGTATTTTCTCTATTTTTTTGTAAATAAAATATATCTTCAATAATGTTAAAAAGTAATTGAAAGTTTATGGGTATAAACCCAGAAGTTTACATTATATTTACTTATAACCATTTTTGAGAGATAAAAATTCAAAAATACATCGTTATACCTAAAAAAGTCGTTTAGTGTTCTTTTTATAGGTATCTACTCAGATATTATATAATTTCATAGGCAATGTTTCAAATTCTATACTATATATTCTAAGCGCCCGCATACCCCCTGGTGTTGCATGTGTCCATGGGCGGCGGTGACACTTACCATCACGTGGGACCGCTTGCTCGCCCACCCTTATCTATAAAAAAAAAAAAAAAATAATCTACACACTTTTTATCTTTACCACCAAGGAATGCACATTTAACTATCAATTAGCTCCCCGATAGGAATGACGCTCCCCGTCGTCGTCGTCGTTGACGTCTTAGACAACCCCGACAACCCAATTACTGCCGCCAATGCGGTTCTTACACTACACTCACAGACTACACATACAGGGTGTTCGTGACATGCTATCGAAAATTAAAATCAGGAGTTCAGTACATGATACTGAGTCCCCTGGCCTTGGAATTTTTCGTCGGTCATTTCGCGATTTTCACGATTTTTTTTTTTTTTTTGTGCATTTTATTACTAATTACAGCATGGTATCACTTATGTAGTCGTCTCAATTCGAATTAGAAAAAAAAACAACAAATGGCGATATTTAACATAAACCAGCAATGTAATTCAAATCTCAATACACACGCGATTTGACGGGATCATCTGTTTTGCGGCGTTCAAAAACAGAGGTCAACAAACTCAGTCTAGTAATACCTACGTTACAAGCCGCTTGAACACGCACACCGCTGCTGCGTGTCGATATTGCCTCACTCGCAGATAAACATGGGGGCGCGCGCACTGGTGCTTGAGTGAAGTATACAAACTAATTACAATACATACATAAAATTAATCTATTCGGTAAAACACTTATTTTATATTTACACTGTTATATTTGTTTTACTTCTTCACAGAAAACACAACAAACGCACGCAGAAAATAACGTTTTATTCCGGAAATGAATTTAGACGAAATGATCGCTAATCTAGCGAAACAGTCGAGATACAAAATAACAATGCATAATTGATAATGTCTAAGTCTATTCCCAAATATTTATTTGAATATTAACAGGGATATCGCTTGAAGTATGATTAGTGGTGGAGTAAACTGGAATGTGCTAAAGAAATGTAAACATAAACAAACTATCTATGATAAGTATTTGAAAAAAGCATACAACGTAACTTGATCGTGCAAATTTTAATCTTATTTTCTAATCATAGTCATAACTCTTCGGTAGATGTGGGTTGTAGCAGGTTTTCGCCGAAACGAAACATTACCAGGTTTCGAATACCAATAACGGTTTCTGAAACTATTTATTCTCAGTAGCAGCTTTTTTCGACCACATTTGTTTTTAATACGATAGTCAATAATCGTGCAGTTTGTTAACGAGTTGCGGATACGCTATTGCTTCGTTTTGAACTAGTTTGTGATATATTTATTGTGATGTTTATTCACTAATATTTACTTATTTACAGTTTATAATACACTCCCACATTACCAAAGTTTTTTCAATGAGGAATAAAAACACAATATAGATATTTTGAAATCGTTATGAAAATAATTAAGTAGGTACATATTAAAAACCTTTATAGGTGACATAAATTAAACGCGAACTAAGACAATGCAACTTATCATCACTGATCCGCTCAACTCGAGTCAACTGTCAAGGACAGGTCAAATTATGAGAATGATTGAGATACCTACATACTTACATGATATTAATAACTAATAGTAACCATAATTGCACTTAAATTTAAAGACAATAAGTGTTAATGTGCAAAAACTCCCCAACAATGTGTGAGTGAAATTAGAGCGATCGACGCTGCTGATATGAAACGGACGTTTCCGATATCAGAAATCAGCTTTGTAATACTGCCAAATCAAATAGTACTCTTATCTCGACCGCTTTGTACACGCAAACTGACCCCTACTTAGTGTTCGGCTAATAATACCAGTTACTGGAAATAAATAGTTTCATTTGACAACGAAAACATAAAAGCTGCTACTGGACCGATAACTAGTTTCAGAAACTGTTTACGTTTTGAAACGCCCATCCCTACTCCTCGGAGTTATAGTAACAGATCTGTGGAGCAATTAAGGGATTCTACTCCGCTCGCGGTTCAACTTTTAATTCATTAACGCTGGAGTTACCCATCACTAGTCAGTTGACAAATTCAAACGTTTACTAAAAAAGAGTGCTCCAGTGTTATTAGATAGTGAAATAGAGTGTAAAATGTCTCGTAGTGAAAATAGATTAAATTTTAGTGCTCGTGAATATGGACAAATGATTATGTGTTATGGCGAAGCATGTGGGAACGCACAACGAGCCCTCCGCCTTTACAGGGAGCGTTTTCCTACTGCTCGCCACCCAGCAGACAGTCGTGTGATATCTAGTGCATACCAACGAATTTTAGAAAATAAACCAGTGGTACCACAACGTGAGGGGGCTGGTAGATCTATGAGAGCTGGACTCGAGGAGAATGTTCTGGCTGTAATGCAACAAAACCCACAACTAGGAACGCGTACGGCAGCGCGTGTGATACGCAACCGCTATGGAACTCGCGTGTCACATTGGAGTGTGCATAAAATATTACGCAGAGATCGGCAACGTGCTTATCACATACATAAAGTGCAAGCACTAACTCCGACTGATAGGAGTCGACGAGTCTCATACTGCCGATGGTTGCAACACCAACAACGTACTATTCCCGAGTTTGCTGCTAATGTCATATGGACGGGTGAATCCACATTCACTAGGAATGGCATGTGGAATAGGCGTAATTCCCACAACAATCCATTTGAGATGCAACAGACGAGAAATCAGACATGTTGGTCAGTGAACGTGTGGGCCGGCATCTATAAAGACCAAATTTTTGGACCCATATTCCTACCAGAACCATTAAACGGCTCACAATATCATGAATTTATACGAACGACATTAGCAGAACTTCTTGATGAGATTCCGTTGGCTCAGTTGCGTAATACTTGGTATCAACATGATGGCGCTCCCCCACATGTAGTACTTTCTGTGCGACAATGGCTTAATGAAGCTTTTGGTGATCGGTGGCTTGGCCGATTCGGTCCTCAAGCTTGGCCACCTCATTCACCAGATTTGACTCCATTGGGCTATTTTCTTTGGGGTGATGTGAAAGACAGAGTGTTTGTAAGTGAGTGCCATTCTGTAAACGAAATGCGAAATCGCATTATTAATGCATTCGTGACCCTACGCGAGAAGTGTGCCGGAGACCCAACTCTTATGCGCCGACTCCATGCCGAAACTCTGCGCCGCGCTCGTATCTGCGAGCGACTCGGTGGTAGTCACTTTGAGCGATTTCTGATCAGAGGTGAATGAGAAATCACCTGATCAAGGACGTCGCCAGCCAATGGGCCAGGGGGGGGGGGGGGGGGGGGCAAGATGAGAGAGAGGATGGGAGAAATATGAATTGTAGATACAAATACAATTTTTTTCGAATCTAGAGGGAGGCAACTGAACTCCCCTGCCCCCCCTTGGCGACGCAATTGCACCTGATGTAAGTAAATTAACTGCATTATGGGTAGGGAACTGATTTTATTAAAATAAAATTTTATAAAAAGAAAAACTATTTGGGAAAAACAGTTGTGGAGTGCCAGAAAGATCTTGGAGTACACATCACATCAAATCTAAAATGGGAAACCCATATTATTAAAGTAACTAAAAATACCAACTCCATTCTATACACAATAAGAAAAGCTTTCCTACATAGATGAAAATCTCTTCCTAAAGATCTACAAAACTTGTAAGTCCACTACTAGAATATGCATTCCAGATTTGGAATCCTTACTTCAAGAAGGATATTGATCTTCTCGAAAGAGCACAGTGCAGAACAACCAAAATGGTCCCATCTTTGTATAACTGTACATATGAAGTTCGACTCCAAAAACTAGGTCTAACCACCATAGAACAACAAAGACAAAGAGGAGACTTAATAGAGACATACAAAATACTAAATGGACGTTACAACACACCAAACATGACAAACATTTATACTATGAACGAAAACAAAAACCTGAGAGGACACTAACTTCTCACAACTGTGCGGACTACAAGCAATCCCAGGAAACACTTTTTGTCCAACCCTGTGGTGAAATTCCCTGTGACTGTTATTATGTTATTAGTGCCCCCTCAGTGAACTGTTTCAAAAATAGACTGGACAATCATTTTAAAAAAGTGCAACAAAACAATGTACACGCTTATCACTAGCAGCTTAAAGCTTCAGCTAGCAGGTATCGGCACATGCCTGGACGCTTTTCACAGACTCACAATCCTGCAGTACCCTCCCAAAGCAACCCCCTAAGCCGACGTCCATTCCTTCCGCCGGTTTACCGGCGGGGGAGCCCTTAGGCTTGTTGCTGCACACACTGCTCCTGGCTAAGCGCCTTCTGTACTCTCCCCTAAACTATACATATTCGGTGACTCTTGAAAGGCCATTAGAGCCACAAGAATTTAGTCATTCCAAAAAAAATATATCAATTAACCCAGTTAGTAATAGTGACCAGCTGTGCAAAAGTTTCCGGATTTGATTCCCAGTCAAAAACATTCATTTGTCTTAGAATAAGTTTGTTTGAATGTGGGTAATGTGTTTGTATTTATACAGGGTGTCCCAAAATTCAACGTCAAGCGGGAACCAGGGAGTGGACCACCTTATGTCTACCCGGAGAAAAAAATCGGCGTAATATTTTTTGTGATAATAGCATTTTGTTGAAAAAACATTAAAAAATACCTCCTGTGCAACATTTTTAGGTGCTACGATTACAAATTTGCAGATATGCAGTGTGTGTGTGCGCGCGTGTGCGTGTACGTGCACGAACTTTCCGCCATAAATCTTGTCTAAAAGCTCTGAATGTCATTTTCACAGAGTAAAGGTATTAATTTTTTGTACTCTTGTTCAAAAAGTACCAAAAAAAATTTATTTTAGGGCATGGCGTAGGAAGTATTATATCATTTTGAAATCTTGATTAGTTGCGCCAACTTTTGTGATAACTTGCCATGGTAGTGTAGGTACCTTTTTTTTACATTATGAAGGGTCAGTTAACTGAAAATAATAACTTCTCAAAATTTTAACATAAATATTCGATTCAATGTTTAAAAAAAAAAACTCCACCCTTTCTGGTTTTATTTTGGATTGTAATTGATAGCAGAGTTATCTAGGCTATTAATACAAAAAAATTCAGTCATCTGCAAATTTGTAATCTTAGCACCTAAAAATGTTACACAGCAGGGTCAGCAGGTATTTTTTTAATGATTTTCAACAAAATGCTTACACAATATCACAAAAAAAAAATTACGCCAATTTTTTTTGTCTCAGGATAGTCATATAAGGTGGAGTGCGGTAATTCAATATAAGGTAATTCAACGTCAAGCGGGAACCAGGGAGTGCCCTGGTTCCCGCTTGACGTTGAATTTTGGGACATCCTGTATGTGTCTTTGGACCCACAACACAGAAAATCTTAGTGTGCAGCATTGAGTGTGATGTTATTAATTTATTTTGTCTTTACATAAAAACCTATTATAATATAAGATTCTTTATATTGAGTTGAAAGGTTATTTGACTTGACTGACACTGCTTGGTTTTTCATTTTAAGTACACTAAAATCATTTATATAGTGTAAAATTAAGCAATTTTAAAAGTCAAATAGCCTTTTATCCATCTGAAAAAGGCTTCAAAATAGCCTTTTAAATGTCAATATTTAAACCTTCATTTTAATGAATGAATGAATGAAAACTACTTGACATATAGCACTGCAACATTTACACAATACATTTACATTTATACAAAATATAATTTAGACATTATATGAATACACATAAATATAAATTCACCAGTAAAAGTCAGATAACATTTATCATACTCAAGAGTTTGGCTCATAGGACAACAAGCACTCTATTGCACCCTACCCATACTCTTTTCTAAACCTAAGCTTGTCATATAAGTATATATTTCGATTCAATCTCTTTCTTACAGACCCACCAAAAGCACCGAGCAAGCCAGTTATCATTGACTATGACAATGTGTCCGTCACACTCAAGTGGGAGCCCCCAGTTGATGATGGTGGCCGACCCATCCTTGGTTATGTTGTGGAGAGGAAAGACAAATTCTCTGCCGAATGGATTGAGGTAATTTATAGAAAGTAATATCAGGATTTTAAAGTAACTGTATTTATTTTTTTACATTGCAACTGTCTTTACAGGCAGCCAGTTTAATATTGAGCACTTCCAGTTTCAATTTGATATTTCTAAAACATAAGGGTGATTTTCACTTACTAACTTGTCAATTTATATTTGGCACTTTATCACTATCTGTTCTTTTAAACGAATCAAATGCAAATTTGCTTTATATTTTTATGGGCCCACTAACAATAAAAAAAAAAAAAAAACATACCAATGTAGTACCTAATTGAAAAAAATCTTTAAATTTTTGCAGGTTCCATTATGATTTGATTAGTATTTCTCAAATTAATCTATATAAATAAAGATTGTTCGTTTGTAAGCACATCACTTGAGAACGGCTAGACCGATTTGGTTATTTTTTTTTTAAATGTTCGTAATAGTCCGAATAAGGGTTTTAGAAAAATTGGAAAAGTTGCCCGAAAAATTCGGGAAAAACTGAGGTGCTTTTTTCTATGGGATTTTTGTATGAACTTATTGAAATTATTGTATTATTGAAATTTGGACAGTACAACGTCTGTCGGCTCAGCTAGTAGAATAATAATTTCTTTATTCCTTTTTAACAAATTTCTATATTTTTTTGTTTATAGGTGGTCAAAACCGAGAACACAAACACAGATTACAAGGTGGAAGGGTTGAAGGAGAAGATGGTGTACCAGTTCCGTGTGAAAGGGTACAACAAGGCCGGAGTGGGTGATGCATCGCCGCCCACTGACAACCATCTCTGCAAGCACAAGAACTGTTAGTATTTCAATATTCAAATATCGGCCATACAAAATAAATAATAAATCATGTGTAACCTGTTTACATAACATTTATTATGTTCAACCACTATAAACTTACTGTTAGTATTTTATCTTTACCTAACAGATTATAATACCTTTTCTTGACAATAATAATTATCATGTCAAGATATTTCACAAATTGCAAGAAAAAAATTGCAGTCACAAATTCAACAATGATTATACTTGTACAAATCGGTTAATTCATAGAAGTAGATAAAAGAAAATAATTGCTATACAAGGAAATAATTTCTGAATATATTTCGCGATTATTAATAAATTTTGAATTCACTCGTGTCTTACAATAACAAATAATATAATATCTTATTTCAATGCACAGTACAAACAACATTATATATATTTATTAGAAAAGCCATGTGTACTTCATTCGATATTCCTATTGACACGTAAAATATGTCAAAAGTATGAACTATGACATTGAGTGCCGGCCGGAGGCAAGTTTTAGGATGGAGCGAGATCCAATTATGGCGCCCCCTTGCTTGCCCCTAATACATACCAGTTATGCGTGCAAGCATGGAACTCGATCTCGACTACATCTTAAGTCTGTGTCTAATTTGTCGATTGAAAACAGCCATGCTCGTTGGCACTGCACTCCTCACAGGACCACTGAGGCGCCCCCTGGGTCTTGGCGCCTGGAGCGGCTGCTCCGTTCGCCCTATGGTAGGGCCGGCCCTGATGACATTTTCCAATAATAATACTTTAGGGATCAAATGTCTGTTATTATTACATCCAGTTATCACTTCCGAGATATTCTTAAAGTATTCTTTATAATAATTATAATAATTTTATAATAATAATAAGCTCTTCGAAATTCACTATTAAAGTTAATAAATAACTCTGCTTATCCGCGGGAACTTCGCTAACGTGAATGTTAGCAAATAAGAAACCGTCCATAGGGGGCCATTCAAGTATTATGTAAGCACCGTGGGGGGGGGGGGGGTCTTTGCTTTGCTTATTTTTGGTGACATGGGGGACGGGGGGGCCTGAATGGCGATTACGTTAGCAATATTTATTTATTTACTTTTCGTATTTTTCTGGCAAAATTTAGTAGATTCTGATTAAATAAGAAAGTTGAACAGATTTTGTAAAAATTATACCAATGCTTACGTGAGCATGGGGGGGGGGGGGGTTAAAAATGACTAAAATTCTGCTTAGGTTCGTAATATTTGAACAGCCCCTAGTGATCTCATTTGTCATTGTTGATGAACCTTTGGTTTTTGTTCCATAACATACCTCCATCGTGTGTCTCTCCACCATACACTATCTTTTCACACATACACTATGTTCTTTCCATCCACCCGCTGCCGGCGACTTTCTTCAAGTTGTCAGTCCATATAATATAGTCAGACTTCTTAGAATGATTTTTGTTTATAACAGTGAAGCCACGTATCGAACGCAGTACGTTCAAGTCGATAATCATCAAGGCAGGCCGCACCCACAAGTGGGCCGTGGATGTCACCGGTGAACCGCCACCAGAGATGACTTGGTAAGCTAATAGAGAACCAAATAAATTTAACTTATTATTTTGTAAAGTAATGCCACACTATATTCAATGGCAGAATAGTTCAGTTTACATGAGAAACCCTACTTAGCTCCATTTACTCCTTTGTTTCTCCTTAACTAGAACCTTGTAAGTAACTTAAGGATATCGACTTAAGGGAAACTTAAGGGTTCCCACCATCCCGCGCCAACCGATGGGTGTCAATGAAGTTGACGGACTAGTAACTATTAACTTAGAATATGTACGCTTTATCGTCATGTGTGATTTATGTAGGTATTAAATTAAAAACCTTAAAAGTGTTATGGTAAGGCTTAAATTTGGATGGACTCAATTACTATATGCCATCCAGGATAACTACATCTAAGTTAAAATAAAATGTTAATTTCTGAAGTAACTATTTTTTTTATTGCTTATAACTTGAGAATAGGTTTCCTGTGAGTTACCGTATCTCCATTTTCATTATTAATAATAACAGGTGTGAATATCGTCAAGCTAATGAAAAATTAGTTGTTTCCAAATGTAGATAGAATAAGTAATGTGCCGTGCCGTTCAAGTATTGACAAAAAATATCCGCCATTTAAGATTGTCTAGCGCATTTATCTTGCCTACACTAATTCGTGATATTTTCATATAATTTAGGGAATTTAAGAATAAAAGAATGCTATACATAGCCGAAATAACAATTAAAAATTCGGTTATAAATAAATGCTTGTTTACTTAATAATATATTTAACACCTACCCCCCGAAAAAAAGTATACCTCAGGTAATACAAGTAACTTAATGTATACCTATGTTATATAAATGCCACCAAAACGACTTTTTATGGTTTTAATTTACTGTTTATTTACTAAAAAAACAATTATACTTATTATTTATTTCAATTTTTTTTTTTTTTATTGTTTTTGTTGTTGTTTTTATATATTATACTTGTTTTTTTTATTTATTTCAATTTCATAGACCTTAACATAAATGTGGATGCTGCTTGGTGCCATCAAACTGAATAGTTCATCGTGGCACTGCACATTATCTCTATTCGTTAAATAGCTATAAATATTAACATATCCATGGGTGGAGAGTATTTCCGTTTTTATAATTGTAAACAAATCCTGACACCTCGCGTCGCAGTCACAACTCTTGCCACTCCACTCAAACGTACAAAAGTCCGGTTATAATATTGTCGCCGTAAAATTTAATTATTCCTTTTCTGTATTTAATATAACGAATAGAAGAAGAAAAATATAATTATATTATATTATACACGATTATTAAATTCTTATTATAAAACCCATTAAAAACTAATTATCTTCTTTAGGTCATGGCGCGATAACATCAAACTCGTAAACACCGAACGAATCAAGATCGAGAACAAAGAGTACCACACAGACTTTACGATCGTCAACGCAGTGCGCCGCGATACAGGAAAATACACCTTAAGAGCTGAGAACTGCAACGGTTTTGACGAGGAAACTGTTGAGTTGACTGTTCTTAGCAAGCCTGGAGCTCCTACGGGTAAGCTATTTTCAGTTTTGTTTCAAACGCATTAAAGTAGGTTATAGAATAGCATACCTACAGATTCATAATGTAGCAAAAATCCTCCTAAATCATTTCCATACATTTTGTATAAACCATTGTACACTTGAGGCGCGCCGCGGCGTAGTCCATAGGCAGATCGCTTGAGAGCCGTATTTATGAGCCAATACGCCGATGTTATGCGCTGCGACCCGGCCCGCCGCCTCAATATGCGTTGACGACGTGAAGGATTGGATGTCAACAGCTAACTGACTTAAAGTACATATTGCATTGAGCTGCGGCCCACTGCATCTGTAATGTGGGTTGTCACAGTTTTGCAGTGCGACGCTCTGCGGCGCGACGGGCAATAATGTGCGGGAGGGGCATCCTTTAAAGAGTCGAGATATGCAATGGATTCGTCAAGAATATCTTTGAATTGATCACATATATGGAGGGACAGAAAACGCAAGTTGGCGCTAAGCTCCTATTTCTCGCGCTGCTAGTTCAGTCTGTTCCGACCCGTTATAAAAATACAGTCGTTTTTAGTCGTTATAAAACACAAAAATGCCTAAAGTCGTATTTTTTATTCAAGTCATGAATATGACATGTAGAACTATCAAACAAAGTGAAATTTGTACAGAGATGACACTTTATTGACAGTTCTACATGTCATATCCCTGACTGGAATAAAAAATACGACTTTAATTGCCCTATAATCAATTGTAAAAATTCTTCAAAATTGTTGAACCGAGTTAAGGGGTGGGGTATATGTTACGTTTCATCAACGAGTAGTTTCCCATCTCTAAAATTTACTCAAGAACAAACAACGCAGTAGCAGATATGTCAACGTTCGTTATTTTTACTTATGTTGACATAAATCGAAGCTGCTTATTACCATAAAATTCCTATAAAATTCAAGGTGTACAATTCCTTTCATTTTGTAAGTCTTTAACGACCTAATGTTGAAACTATCTTTGTTAATTCCAGGTCCTCTGGAAGTATCGGACGTGCACGCAAACGGCTGCAAGGTGAAGTGGGACAAACCAGAAGACGATGGTGGTTCACCTGTTAAGGAGTATGAAGTCGAGAAGATGGACCTCGCTACTGGCAAATGGGTTAGAGTTGGCAGGTAAAAGATCTTATAATCAAGAAAGAAAAGACGATGGGAAAAATGTTTGGATGTCGTCCCAAACCGATCCACCTCCAAACATGAAATTAGTGACAATGTATTTCTTATGATCCACCATATTCGTTATAAGCAACTGTAGGTAACTGCTAAAAAATTACTAAATAAATATGTAAAAGATTTTAATAAATAAAAGATAGGAAGAAGAAATCGGTTTATATCGAGTTCGCCTACGGTTTTGACATTAACTACTTTAACATTAAAGGACCTATGAAATAAAAGCTTTCATTTGAGATCATATCTCAAGTTTTATGAGGAGGCCCGTGTTCAGCAGTCGATACTGAAAGAGTTGGTTGCATTTGCGTTGCATTGTGTAAGTAAAAAAAAATTGATATGAAAGACATAAATTACAAATTTATATCAACAATTATCGGCGATAACATCCATTTATTACGAAGTGAACTCGTATGCTACCTTCTTTCTATAAAAAAAATAGTTATTTACTTCATTATTATTTCTATCATAGGATCCCCGGAGACAAGAAACCTTTGGAAATGGAGATTACAGGCCTGGAACCAGGTCACCAGTACAAGTTCAGGGTGGCAGCTGTCAACGACGAGGGCGATTCCGAACCTCTGGAGACCGAGAGGGCGACGCTCGCCAAGAATCCTTTCGGTATGTACTGAAGCATATACTCATTTGTATACAGTAAATATATGCTGTTGTATTGTTCAATTACTTTCAATTCACATTCGTGGGTTGTTATGTAAGCCCCCAATTTCTTAATTAACACCAGCTCCATGGTGTTAAGGTTAAATTAAGGTGCTTTTTTGGAAAGTTTAACGTGTTACATAAAGTGCATTATTAGAATAAAGTTTATTTATTTATCTGTCAACATGTATCTACAGCACAACAGAGAGATAAGTAACTGAAATAAATATACCAAACATATTGCCAATTACAGACTCTACTATGTAGTTTCTTTTTTCTATTTTGTTAAATAAGAAGAATACTCTTTTAGTCACATATAAATAAAAATATAGTTACACCTATTTTGTTTCATATTTTGTTATTAGAATCGATTATAAGATAAACCTTCGAAATAATCCTGGCAATTTATTATTTATTGTTCCGTATTACGTATTTAGTGGCGATGGAACTATCTGGAATTCCAGTTCTATTCATAGAACTAAACGGTTTTTTTTCCGTTGAGTTCTACTGATAGAACTGATAGGTGGAATTCAACGGACCAGAGCCATCCCTCATGCACGAGACGATGTGCACGAGAATGCCCATGTCCAGCAGTGAATGATAAAAGGCCTGGTTACCGTTAACTTGATATTTGTTAGCTAGCTTGGATTTTTGACTTCTATCAAAGTACCGCCACTGGCCAAACTTTATCGCGATTCATTGATTTGTTACATAATTATTAAGTTATAAACAAAAATACTAATCTTCCATTTATAATATACTGCTGGTCTCCACTGCTGGGATATGGGCTTCTCCCGCAACTCGCCACCACACACGATCCTCTGCTCTTCTTATCCAACCACCACGGGCGATTTTTTTGAAGTTGTCAGTCCACCTGCCCGGAGGGCGTCCCACACTGGGCTTCCTCTCGAGGACTTGTCTACCCATCGGTTATCGGTCCTGCAATTTATTAATAACGATCATTATTTCCTTTCCAGACATCTCGGACAAGCCCGGCAACGTGGAAGTTGCTGATCACGACAATCAAAGCGCGGAGATTAAGTGGGACCCGCCCAAGTCGGATGGTGGCGTTCCCATACAGAAGTACATCATTCAGAAGAAGCCCAAGGGCGGCGATTGGGAGAACGCTGCAGAGGTATGTTATCTCTTTCTTCTTGGAGGGGGACGATGCACGCTACGCAACAGCCGCTGATCGCACTCGACTGGCCTCGTTACACCTCGCTCCCAGGAAACTACCTTGAATGCATTTCCCACTTTAGCCTGTTCCCTAATGTACACACGTTTGAATGAAAAGTCAGCCAAGATGACTGCTTTGCAAATGCCATTTATAGGGCAGTATTGCTACATTTCTGTATTTTGTTGATCGATGGTATATACAGAAAGTCGAAAGTCGCCGGTAGTAGGTGAATGAGAAGAGCTGAAAGACCATGTGTGGTGGCGGTCGGCGGGAGAGGCCTATATCCAGCAGTGGAGAGACATAGGCTGATGGTATGGTATGGATGATATACACGTGATGCCAACAATAATGACATTTATTTTAATATAACAGTAATATTTATATTAGAAATGTGACTTATAACATCTTTTTTTCGTATCCAGGTCCCCGGCACACAGACCACAGCCAAAGTGGACGGCCTGCCGGAGGGTAGTGAATACCAATTCCGCGTGATCGCCGTCAACAAGGCGGGACCCTCCGACCCTTCGGACCCTACCAAGATGACCACCATCAGACACAAGGCCTGTGAGTATCCATTTTCATTACAAAATTGTTTAATTGTTTACCCTTTTTTATAGGAAGAAGGTGGCACACCCCCGGATGTGTACTTACTTTTTGAGATATAGGAATATATTTTTAAAAAGAGTTGGGAATGGGGAGGGATAGGATGGGATGAGAATTGACTCTGGCATATCTTATTTACTACCGTAACACACAAGTACATTGGGGAATAGGATGAAGTGGGAAATGCAGTACATTTCACGGTAGTCTTCTATGAGCGAAGTGTAACGACGAGGCCAGTCGAGTGCGCCCAGCGGCTGTTGGATCGCAGTGTGCACCCTCCCCCCTTCCACCCTTTACAGGTTTATCGGAAATCATTAGGAAATATTGTACTCTTTTATTTATTTAACTATCCATATATGATTCATTTAATTACTATTTAATTGTATTAAGGTCTCTCTATACGAGGACGTAATATCACATTATCAGATTTTCGATGCTCGTAGTTTTTAAACACGCCGTATATTTATTATTGATATAGTCGGTATATATTGAACATAATTCTATTTGTAAATTTCAATCGTTTTGCACTACCTATATCCCTTTTATTTTTCTCTATCCCAAGGTTTCCTGGAAGAGATCGCCCTAGCGATTGTATTCTGTCATTTAAAGATATGTGCACATGTTATTGCAACAATGATTGATTGTAAATCAGTATTTATTATTATATTATATTCGATATACGTATCTACCTACGTCTCTAGCTCTCATCTTTATAATCGTGTGTATCTCATATAAGGAAATAAGCAGCGTTTACCATTTAACTAATACTTGTCTGCGCTAAACGTAAACTAGTGCAAGCGAAGTCACGGACGATCGCTAGTGTTGTTAGTATTCCTCATGTTTTGTAGTCGATTAAAACACTTTTTTTTTGTAAAAATACTGCCATATAGCCACTATCGTTTATCAAGTTTCAAAAACAAAGTAAGCCATCGTCACTCTTTGCTCCTGATAAATAGACGATTTTGGTCTTTAAATTAGTTCTATATATTGATTATTAAAGTATTTTTCTTCTAATGTACAGTGAAACCTCGTATCGACCGTACAAATCTGAAGGCTCTGGCGGTGCGTGCGGGAAAGCCTATCTTCTTCGACGTGAACGTGAAAGGTGAACCCGCACCCAAAGTGCAGTGGTTCCGCAAGTGGAAGGGAGAAGAGACAGAGGTAATAATTGTATTTTGTAATTGAGCGGATTGTATAAATTACTGCGTTTTTAGTCTTACAATATTAAAACATGGCCATGACAGCTGAAGTAACAAAAGAAGAGCAAAACAGCTGTAGACAATAAAATAAACTATTTATAAACAGGTAATGTGGCGCATAGATGCGGTTTTGTACAATTATGAACGGAAGGTTATGTTTGATACGTTTTATTCTTAAGTGTAGAATGTTGATAGAGGACATACATTAGACATTTTTATCGATATTTCTATTTTTGCTTTACATTCAAACAGATGAGCCCATAAAAAGTTTTGGAAATTCATATAAGGTCACTAAGATACTGTTAATGATTTTTGATTACATTTAACGTCCATTATTTGGGCCCTCTGTTCATTATAACCTACATTACATTACCTAGGTTACATTGAACCTAGATAATTAAACTAGGTGAATTGGCTCTGGGTAGCCTTATATCCTGGCAAGGACACTTTTTATCCCGGAAAAATAATTAGTTTTCTCAGGGGGGGGGGCAATTATTTTAAAAACAAAATCCACGCAGACGAAGCCGCTGTTAGAAGTTTGCACATATTTTCATTCAAAGTTTTTGAGACATATTCAAATGAACAGCAAAAAATATTGAATGAGCAGCAAATAAAGGTGGGTTAGGTTCTCTGGTGACTAAAGAAATGGGAAGCGGAATTCCGTCGTCTTGGTGATGACATTCTTTGTAATTTATTATCTACTTCAATTGAGGCTTGCGGTGTCATCGTTGAGTGAAACATTCTCTTGACATCGTATTAGGTCTTTTTGTACTATTTTTCGGTCGAGAAGCTAATTTTTTGTGGTGGTGGAGATTCATTTGTGTTTATTATCTGGTAAGAGGTAAAATAACATTCGATAAGGGGGCAAATTAAATAAAATGGACTTCGAGGTTGACCCTCCCCGTGGGGAGGGTCGGTCTCAGGTAGATGTGGAAATGTCTGAAATGTCTCAAAGTTCTCAAATAAACCATCCTACTCTCAATAAGTCAGCGGTAAAGCGTGTGGCAGAGCGTGACCCTGCCGAAGAGAACGCCAAAAAGACTATTTCTCCATCTGCCTCAGTGCAGGAAACTTACACGAAACCAGAATTTGAATCCTTCAAAAAATTAAAATATACGGGATTAGACAAAGGACCTTTCATCGTCCATATTACCAAAACAGATCCTGCTTCTAGTGCACCCCTAAGGACACTAAAACTGGCCCAATTTATCCACAGAAATAACATCGAGGGTATAACAATTGGAGGTATCAAGTCGGCTGGGAGGAACAAAGTGGCAATAGAATTTAAAAATGCAGAAGCAGCCAACAAAGTACTTGATAATGAGAAATTTAAGAATAACGACTATGAAGTATTTGTTCCTGCTTTTCATATTACCCGATTAGGTTTAGTCAGACAGGTCCCTACTGACTGGACCTTAGAGGAGTTCGTACAAAGCTTAACTTTCCCTCCGAATTGTGGCCCGGTCATTAAAGCCAGACGTCTGAATAGGAGGTCTACTGCTGATGGTGTGAGAACGTGGATTCCCTCTACAACAGTAGTTATTACATTCCTGGGGCAGATTCTGCCTGATAGAATCTACACCTTCAATTCATCCATACCTGTTTCCTTATACCATCTCCCTACCATACAGTGCCGCAATTGTTGCAGATTCGGCCATACTGCTGTACAATGTAGGTCTACCCCAAGGTGCTACAAGTGTGCACAACCCCACAGGGGCGACTCTTGTAAGGTTGTGGAAGCAGATTCCACTTGCCTGTTTTGTTTGGGCAAGCATACTGCCACATACAATTTATGTCCGGAGCACTCGCGCCAGAAATCCATCAAAGTAGTTATGTCGGAAGAAAACATTCCATATTCTGAGGCATCTCAACGTTTTCGCGCAGTCAGGACTCCTTATGCAGATGTTGCCGCCTCCCCCATAATGTCTAATGGGCCCACTTTGCCCTCTCCTAACCCTCACTCCTCTCGATTCAACGTCCCCACACCTCTTAACCAATCTTCGTACAGGAAAACAGTTCATGTCAATCGTCGCCCACACCAAAACTTTGATAAACCATACGATGCACACGCTCACAATTCCATCACAAAAACTCCCCAGTCCTCCCTTCCGAATGGTTGTGCATTATCAGATCCTAGTGACTTTTCCCCCAACGACAATCTCATAGAAACACTTGTCTCTCTCTTAATAAACTTCCTGTCTAAATTCAGTGACTCCATTCCTCTTAATACTATCCAAACGCTTCAGCCATTGCTCTCCCTTCTAAAAAACTCTCTTCACAGTGAAAGCAACCCTCCTACAGTGGAACTGTAGGAATATTCGTACCCAAAAACCTGACTTAATATTGCTAATGAACCAGCATAAGCCAATATTGGCCGCCATCGCGGAGACATGGCTTAAGCCTGGTTTCCGTTTTAGGTTACCAGGGTACTCATGTCTCCGAGATGACCGTGCTGATGGTTATGCGGGTTGTGCTTTACTCATTAATAATTCTCTGTCGTTCTCCCAAATTCCATTTCCACCTCACAGCCCTGACTTCCATGCAGTGGCTGCAAAAGCTTCAAATATTACTTTCATTTCAGTTTATATTCCCCACCCCAATCCTAATATAATATCCGAGCTTAATTCCTTACTGTCTCTTATTACGGGCCCATTGGTCATCATGGGAGATTTCAACTGCCACCATACCCTGTGGGGCTCCCACACTTGTGACACTCTCTCTGCCACCTTTCTTGACCTTCTGGACGACCAAAATCTTTGCATTTTAAATGACGGCGCTGGCACTCGTAGGGTATCACCAACACAGAACATTAGTGCTGTTGATCTTACCCTTGCTTCCCCTAGCCTAGTCCCTTCTCTTTCTTGGAGAGTTCTACCTAACTCCCACGGCAGTGATCACTTTCCTATTTTAACTACCATACACCATTCTGTCTCACTCTCTAAAGACCCTCCCCCTCTTCTTAAATATAGATTATCTATGGCAGACTGGGACAAATTCTCCCAGCTAGTAGATTCCAAAATCGCCTCATTGCCTCCAGTTAATATGTCCAATTTTCGTAGTATCTATCTTCAATATACATCGGCTCTCTTAGCTGCGGCGGACGAATCTATCCCTTTAAAAAATTCCTCTCGTAATAAAATTTCTTCCCCTCCATGGTGGGATGCTGATTGCACTGCCAGTATTCGACAAAGAAATGAAGCTGAATCCATTTTTGCTAGAGATTCAAATATGGATTCCTATATTAACTACAAAAGAATTCTGGCTCAGTCCAAAAGATTGCTCTCTAAAAAGAAAAAGCAAGGATGGCGTACATTTTGCGAATCCCTGTCTCCTAGATCTCCTGCCTCTCTAGTGTGGAAACGGGTAAGAGCTTTCCGCCAATCCTATTCCAATAACCGTAATATTTCCTCTAATGGTGTAGATTCCTGGCTCCCTGACTTTCTAAATAAATTAGCTCCACCCTTTGTTCCTTCTGCAGATAGCCTGCCACTTCCTACGCTTACCTCTTTCCATTCTGTTGATAGAATGGATGAACCATTTTCTCTTACTGAACTTCACTGTGCCGTTGATCACCTTAGAGATTCTAGCCCTGGGGTAGATGGGATCCCTTACTCTTTTGTCACCAAGTCATCTATTTTGGCTAAAACTTTTCTTTTAAATTTAGTCAATCACATTTATAGTTCTGGCTTGATCCCAGACTCTTGGAAAACTCAAATTGTGATCCCCATTCTTAAGCCTGGTAAAGACCCAGACGACTGCTCCTCTTACAGACCTATTGCATTGTCATCAGTTTTATCCAAAATTCTTGAACACCTGGTCAAGAATCGACTAGAGTGGATGGTAGAAAATAGAGGTATGCTTCCAAAAACCCAATTTGGATTCCGAAAAGGTATGGGTACCATGGACAGCCTTAGTACTTTTACTTCAGATGTCCGCATTTCTTTTTCTCGTGGAGAACACTTGATTGGTGTCTTCCTTGACATATCCTCGGCCTATGATAATGTCCAGCTTCCAATACTCAGGCAGAAGTTGCTACAGCTGAGTATCCCTGTGAGGATGGTCAACATCATCTGCAACCTGTTTATGGCACGCTCCATATCCGTTAGATACCGAGGCTCACTATCTCCTTCTAGGTATGTATGGAAGGGACTTCCACAGGGCTCTGTCCTTAGTCCTCTGCTTTATAATATCTATACCCACGATCTGGATAAAACTGTAGACAGCTTTTGCAACATTCTTCAATACGCAGATGACATCGCCCTCTACGTATCCTCAAAATTAATCACTGACGCTACTAACCGCTTAAACTCAGCCTTATCCTATTTAGACGTCTGGCTCAATGATCATGGTCTAACTCTGTCTGTCTCTAAATGTAAGGCAGTCGTCTTTTCTCGTAAACGTACAGCTCCTACTATTAATTTGTCAGTCGGTGGACAAAACATTTGCATTCAGGATACAGTGAAATTTTTAGGGGTCATATTTGACTCCCGCATGACGGGTATTCACCACATGAATCACATTGTTAGAAAATGCGAAAGTAACATCAACGTGTTACGTGCTCTTTCGGGGGTACGTTGGGGCTCCCACCCCTACAGTCAGAAGCTGTTGTATAATGCCATTATCAGAAGCCACTTTGACTATGGATGTTTCTTGTTGGAACCATGCAGTAAGATGGCACTTTGCAAGCTGGAGAGGATTCAGGCTAAATGTTTGCGCATCATTACTGGTGCCATGAAATCTTCCCCCATTAACGCCCTCCAAGTAGAGTGTTTAGAACCTCCTTTAAATCTCCGTCGACAATTTTTAGCTGATAGATTCTTTTTCAATATTATTCAATTCTCCTCCCATCCGCTTCTTCAAAGACTTCGATTTTTGTCTCAGCTACTGACCTCATCTAGTTACTGGTCTCATAAAGAGACCCCTCTCTTACTCAAAAGTCTCTCAAAATTTTCTGAGCTCCCTTCCCCTACTTTCCAACTTGATAAGAATCCTCTGTTCCACTTTAGTTTTGAATCTCTGCTCTATAACCCAAGAGTGATTCTTAATTTTGGCATTGTAAAAAAAAATCCTGAGGCAAATACTGCATTCAATAGCATATTAGATGAGAAATGGCCCGGCTGGTTAACAGTTTATACAGATTCATCTAAGCTAACTGGAGGTGATAATGTAGGTTCTGCAGTATGGATTCCCAAATATAAAATTATTCTTAATTATAAATGTCCCCCTCAATCTTCTATATTTACTGGGGAGTCTTTAGCTCTCTTGGAGGCAGTATTGTTTATAAAGTCGCATAAGTTAAATAGGTCCATCGTCTTCTCCGACTCATTGAGTTGTCTGCAGGACATTAGCAAGTCTCCTTTTCATGCTAGAGACAACTTCTATGTAACCCTAAAGATTAAAGAGGTGCTTTATAAATGCCGCCTATCAGGCATAGAGGTCGTACTTGCGTGGATCCCTAGTCATTCTGGCATCTCTGGTAATGAGACAGTGGATCTATTGGCAAAGGACGCCATGCGTGTGGGATGTGATTCATATCTAAATTATTTTTCTCGCGATCTACGGGCTCTGGCTAAACCTTACTTGGATAAATCCTGGAATGATCTGTGGCAGTCGTCTAGACTAACTAAAGCTAGACACTATGGTTCCATCCAGCCGACTATACCCCCAAGACCCTGGTTTTTTAAGCATCAGAACATCAATAAAGTGGATACGTCGGTCATCATTCGGTTAAGATTGGGACACGTATGCTCGCCGGCCTTCCTGGCTAAGCTAAGGATTCGGGATCATTCCTTGTGCGAGTGTGGACTTGAAGAAGGCACTCTGGAGCACATTTTCTTTAATTGTCCCCGCCTTGCAATACCTCTTTACGATATACTTCCTCCTTCTCTTCCTCGCCCTGTAAATGTGAATTATATACTAACCCTTGTCTTCTCCCCTCATATTAATATCCTTCACAAATTCATTAGAGTTAATAACATTGTTCTTTAATCATTTTTTAACTATTACATCATATTCATCATCACTATTCTATGTTAGGTATATTGTTATTAACCAAAAATACTTTCTCTCTGTCTTCATACTTCTATAAAACTAACATCTAATTTGATCTTATATTCTTATGTATTATACTATATATTTATATATAAAGTTAAGTATTCTTTGTTTTAGTGAGCTCAACTGGAACCAGCATAATCTCTGCGCGTTTTATCTTTTGCTAAATATTTTTTACTGTTTCATTCAACCTTGACATTGGCAGAATCATCGAAGTCTCGATGGGGCCATATTAAGAAATTGGAATTGGAATCTACTTCAATTATTTCATAATAGTTTGTTTTGTTGGTCATAATTTTTAGCTCGTTTGGTATTTTTTTTTGTTGCTCGTTTAAATACAGGCCAAAATTTTCCGTTCCCTTTCGATCCCTCAGGTGAAAGAAAACGTGAAAAACGTAGAAACACGAAACTAGATATCAAGGATTCAGTCCGTGCTATGATTGGCACGTACCTTATTCTAACCACCAACGAACACGGATCCAATGAAGTGGAAGTCGATATCAATGTATTGTCGTCTCCAAGCAAACTGGAAAGCTAATTCATAATAAAATTCAAAAATTTTCTATCTTTTAAACCCTCAGGTGAAAGAAAACGTCATAAACGTAGACTACAACACGAAACTAGACATCAAGGATTCAGTCCGTGCTATGACTGGCACGTACCGTATCCTGGCCACCAACGAGCACGGTTCTGATGAAGCGGATGTCGATATCACTGTATTGTCGTCCCCGAGCAAACCCGGAGGCCCGCTCAAAGTCTCTGACGTCACAAAGTCTGGATGCAAACTGGCATGGAAAAAGCCGGAGGACGATGGTGGTAAGAATAATTATAGTATTTAAAATCTCGAAAAGAAACTACTGTTCTGTCTATCATTTATTTATTTGAGAAAAACACATGTAGTGAGAAAACCTTGCCATCGGCAATATTCGTGTCCACGATGATTTCCGAATGCGTCAATAACGACTGGTTATGACTAATTAAAACCACTATATCTGTAATATTAACTAATAGATCATAAATGATACCAAAAACGTCCCCCTCTTTTTACAGATAGAAGTTGCCAAATGATCAGTCTAATGGTATGATCGTCCGTTCTATATTAAAAATTCCGTGGTGCCTTATTCGTAAGAAGGCACCACGGTGTAATCAGAATTATATATATTTCGAAAAAGAAATCATCGTTCATACCATATGTTGGGCTCGTAAAACTCAAGTTTCACCTAAAGATTTTTTCGAAAACATTCGCGTAGTAACGGAATCCACCTTTTCGACTGATCTCACTATAAGAGAGAGATTACTGTCTGTCACGTGGTAGATCACGGGAAGACGTTAGAGGGTAGGGTATGGTTTAGGGTATTGATTCTATTCACCCATTATCCAGTTTTTAATTTTCAATAATGATGTTATAGGTATCTACAAATATCAATTTGTTTCAGGTAAACCAGTCACCGGTTACGTAGTAGAGAAGCTAAACAAAGCGACCGGCCGTTGGGTGCCAGTTGGCAAGACCGATGACACTGAGATGGAGATCAAAGGTCTGCAGGAGGGAGAAGAGTATGAATTCAGGGTGAAGGCGGTCAATGACGAGGGCGAGTCTGAACCGTTGAAGACCGACCACTCGATCATTGCTAAGAATCCTTATGGTGAGAGAATTTATCTATTTACTGCGTATATTTTTTATTTTTTTTATTTAGTACCACAAAATTAAGGTCGAATGTCATTAAACTCTTTCTAGTTTGTATGGATATTTTGAGTTATTCGTCATCATAGAAAAGCATTCTAAAAAGATATACAACTAACATTACAAATACAATGACAAAGAATTCGTTACGGAGACACTACCAGTGCAAAATAAATTTAATTCTTTTAGACTTACAGGAGTTCCGATAATTACTATGTATAAAATATTGGTTAATCGAGCGCTCAAACGAATACAAAGTGTTTTCTCTCTGTTATCAACATACTAACAAGGTGGTTCAGTGGTACCAATTGCATAAGACGCAGAACATACTTGCATAGAAACTGAAAAGTTAGAAAAACAAATATGAATTTTGAAAACACTATTGTATTCTATTTATCGAACGAAAATAGTGTAAACATTCAGTTCAGTGGTCCGTATTATTGTATTTTTTTTCCTTTTCTGCCTATATTATACAATTTCTCTGTCACGTATTGGGTGTATAACTTAAAAAGTTCGTATTTTTTTGCTGAAAATATGCATTTATTTCAATAACCAAATGAAAGAATACATTATTCAAAGTATTGACCATCGGAAGCTACGACTTTCGCCCATCTTTCAGGCAGGTCATGGATTCCGTCCCAAAAAAAATTCTCATTTTTCGAGGCCAGAAACGAATCAAGCCAATTTTTGATTCCTTCGACTGAAGTGAAGCGTATTCCGGAAAGGGAATTCTGCATCGATCGAAACAAGTGGTAGTCGGAAGGGGCAAGGTCTGAGCTATACGGCGGGTGAGGCAAAACTTCCCATCCGCTATTTTCCAAGTAGTTTTTAACGGGTTGCGCAACATGTGGCCGAGCATTGTCATGATGGAAAATCAATGTCTCATGTCTGGTCTCCCATTCCTTCCGTTTTTCCTTCAATGCTTGCTTCAATTTGATCAATTGTTGTCGGTAGCGTTCCCCAGTAATGGTTTCGCTAGGTTTTAGCAGTTCATAAAACACCACACCCTTCTTATCCCACCAACTACAGAGCATTACCTTTGAAGCATGAATATTCGACTTTGGCGTCGATTTGGCTGGTTTGCCGGGCTTGACATACGATTTTTTGCGCTGAGGATTATCGTAGTAGATCCACTTTTCATCACCATTAACAATTCGATGCAAAAACGACTTCCTTCGACCTGCATATGATCCTTATTGTTATATGCAATGCAATGCAACCAACCCTTTCAGTATCCACTGCTGGATATGGGCATCCCTCATGCACATTGACTTATGCATGAGAGATGTATGGCCTTAAAATGCCACACTGGCCAAGTGGATTTAGAGTTCACTGGAGATTAGAGCCAAGTGGATTTCACTCTTTTAGAGCTTTTAAGGAACTATCCTCAGGGGCTTGTGGCAGCCGCTCTGTCACTTAGTCGCCTTTTACGACACCCGCTGGAAAATATGAGGTGATGCTATTCTATAGCCTTCCGACACCATTCGGCACCTATTGTTATGAGTGAAAGTTTTTTGAATTCACATTTCTTATCAGACAAATTGTCGGTTTCAGATGCACCCGGTAAACCCAGCGTGCCCACGATCGAGGACTGGGACGTGGACCGCGTGGACCTTAAATGGGAGGCGCCCAAGAACACCGGCGGCGCGCCCATCACTGGATATGTTATTGAAAAGAAGGAGAAGTTCGGACAGTGGACCGAGGCGCTTACCACTACGGTAAGTCCCCATTTTATATAGAAAGGTGTCCGTGGACACCTCGTCGCCTATGGATGTCTGCTATAGGTACATAACTTTATAGACTCGCGTCGTTATTGAAAAGAAGGAGAAGTTCGGACAGTGAAAGAGGCGCTTACCACTACGGTAAGTCCCCATTTTGTATAGAAAGGTGTCCGTGGACACCTCGTCGTCTATGGATATCTGCTATACGTACATAACTTTATAGACTCGCGTCGTTATTGAAAAGATTGAGAAGTTCGGACAGTGGACGGAGGTGTTTACCACTACTGTAAGTCACCATTTTGTATAGAAAGATGTCCATGGACACCTTGTCGCCTATGGACGTCTGTTATTACATTTGACCTTTATACTTTCGCGTTTTGTTTTGTACTACATTTTATATGGTGAATGTGATCTAAATGGCCACATTGGTTTCCTTTTGATTAAAGTGGGTCATTTGTTCGTTCCACAGACCCCAGAATGCAAAGCGCGAGTGCCAGACCTGAAGGAGGGCAACACATATCAGTTCCGCGTACGAGCCGTGAACAAGGCCGGCCCGGGCGAACCCGGCGAGCCCACACAGCCACACGTAGCCAAGGCTCGATTCTGTAAGTGTTTCATGTTACATTTATTCGCTGTTTTATCTGAATGCAATGATTAAAGAATATAACGACGAACGATTGGCGCAGTTATTAGTGCTGTGCAAAGGTCCCGGGTTAGATTCCTGGTCAGACATTCATTTGTTTAAAGACAAATGTTTTTTTATGGTTTAGGTGTGTCTTTGGGCCCATGACACGGAATCCTAGTGTGAGCCATTGAGTGTAGCGTTATTTATTATTAAAAACATGCAAACATTACTGTAATACTTCATAAACCTTTCTATAATATCAAACTTGTTTAAAGTAGGTACGTGTGATTCTGAAATTTTATCTAATTTTTTTTTGTAACTGCAACATGTAGCCGAATTACTGACCTCTTATACAGCCTTATTTAAAGAAAGCGTCCATGGGCAGTGGTAGCGACATCCCATCGTGTTGATGGTAAGCCGCTTAAACGCCTGCCGCCTTCCTATAAAAAAATATCCAATGTCCATGAAAGTAACTGGAGGCAATATTTTCAGTGAAACCGCACATCAACCGCGACAAGATGGTCGCCGTTCGTGTCCGCGCGGGCACCACCATCAAACTGGATGTCGACATCAAGGGTGAACCTCCACCAACCAAGACATGGAGCTTTGCCAACAAGGTACTGTACATCTGCAGCTTGTCATCAAGTATCTGACTATGCTCGCCGAGTGAAGTAAGCAGGCAGGGCAAATTGTTTAATTGTGTAATAAAGTCCGCAGTACCATAACCGTGTGGCAATAGTGGTACTTCGGAGATGTGTCTGAAGATATCTTCAATCTGTCAGCTATGACAATTGAACATTTGCAGAACAACAATAAGACATAAAATATTTTTTTCCGTGCAGTAGTCGGGTACTTGAAGATGAACTGTAAAAAAGCATTTCAAGAATATCCTTAGGTGCTCAGGAATAATTTTCCTAATATTTTTTCTAGAATTACAATTTCGGGGTAAAGATAAACATGTTAATTGGAGACTAGATTTTTTTTTTAAATTACATTTTACTATTTATAATAAATTTCATTAATCTACACTAGGCTTGCGTGGTTGATTATGGTCCGGAACCACAGATCTGAATCACCTACCCATTTCCACACTGAACGGTGTTGCCATTTATGAAATTCACATTTTTAATTAAATAATTTATTAATTATTAAAAATCTCTATTTATATTTCCAATAAATTTTAATAATAACATATCCATTATAATTTTCTTCTGGTATTGGGTCGATAAATTGTTTAATTGTTGAAACTGTCCAAATTTGTTTTAATAATCTTTTATCTTTTCCCTCTAGACCCTTGAGACAGGTCCCGGCATCAAGATCGAGAACGAAGACTACAACACTAAACTGCAGATCTTCGAAACGTCCTGGAAGAACTCGGGAATTTACACACTCAAAGCCGAAAATGACTCTGGTGTCGATGAAGCTACGGTTGAAATTACTGTGCTTGGTATGTTTATAATTATCCCTGGAAATGTTACAATCTCCCTGTAACATATTTGAATTAATTTTTGAAAAACCTTGTTTAGTAACTTATGAAATAAACAAAAAAAATCAAATTATTAGTTGTGTATTCTCTATTCATTGACGCATGAGAGAAAATGTAAACAAAAGGAAATAGACTCAGTCTTCAGTTCTTGTTTAGGTTCTCTCCAAAGTATGCATGACCCAGGAATTTTCCTTTTTGTAGCGATAGGAATTAAAAATTACTATCTTTTTGTTTACCCCTAGTCTCATGCTCTTATTATATATAAAATAGTATAGTCCCTAAAAGGTAATTATGTTTTTTTCTTTTTCCCACTCATCTATATTCTTCCTTTCCTTCATTTATTTAATTTTACGATCCGTTCACAGATAAGCCAGGCAAACCCGAAGGTCCGCTAGAAGTGTCGGACGTGCATGCCGACCACGTGAAGCTGAAGTGGAACAAGCCGAAGCACACAGGTGGGCTGCCGCTCAGCGCTTACGTCGTCGAGAAGATGGACACGATCACCGGCAAGTGGGTGCCCGCCGGCACCATCGATCCGGACAAGACCGAGGCTACTGTTGCTGGTCAGTTGACAACATATTATACTATACCATATCACCCTACCATACTACACTATCCCAACATATGCAATCCTAACATATACAATACTACCATATTATACTATCCTACCATATCATATCAGCCAGCGTCGGCTCTAGCTCATGTAGCGCCCGGGTGCAGGGCGCCCTCTAGTAGGCGTTTTGAACTCTTTGGAGGTGTCGCGAGCGGCGCTCGGCGCCCCCTAAGACCCTGCGCCCGTGTGCACCGCACTCCCTGCACCATAGGTAAAGCCGGCACTGAATTCAGCGCTCGACAGGCGCCCCCGGGCGCGGGGCGCCAGGGGTGCACCGCACCCCTTGCACCCCCTGGTAAAGACGGCCCTGATATCAGCCCACAATACCATACCATCCTATCATATCATGTCTTGTAAGGTAAATTGGTTCTTTAGTTTCTTTTAGTAATGTATTTCAAAGTCGTTTTCTCAGTTTTGTTTCATTATACGGTATTTGTTTGTGTCTAAATAAGTATAATATAATTATATAGCTGACTAGACTAGATATATTAAATAAAAATCATATTAGAACAAAATAAATTTGATATTATACAATTTCCAAAAAAAAAATATCTGCTTGGTCACGTACATTCCGTAGGTTTGGACACGCCCAAGAACTAGATTGGTGCTATCGGTTATAGGCCATTAATGTAACCACCAGTCACCACAGAAAAGCTGAACTTCTAATAATTTTTCTCATTGGTCTCCCAACAGGTTTAGAACAAGGTCACACGTATCAATTCCGTGTAAAAGCCCTTAATGAGGAAGGTGAATCTGAACCCCTTGAGACCGATCATGCTACCTTGGCTAAGAATCCCTATGACGTCCCGGCACCACCTGGCTTACCCGATATTGTGGATTGGGATGAGAAATCCACTAAGCTCAAGTGGGAGCCACCTATTAGGGATAATGGAGCCCCCATTACGGGATACGTTATTGAAGTTATGGATAGAGATCGCGGTGAATTCGTTAAGGTATGAAAAGTTATTTTTTTCGTTGGACTTTAACATTAAAACTTTACGTTTCCCGTAAAAGAGAGTGGAGCATATTCGCACCACCTCTTTTTATATAGTTTCACTATTTTAATAGTTTCTGACATTGACTTTCCAAAAGGAAATCATTTTTATTTAACCAGCGCAGCTTTCCTAAGCTCAAGCTATATATAGTCATAGTCACCAACAAAAAGACTCAAAAAATTCAGTTATTTTTTTTTTATTTTCAGTCAACTACAATCAAATAATTTATTTAAATTCCAAATACTAACTTCATAAAAATTTTAGTGCTCCTATCAAGCCCTAGTGGGCCTGTCGGGTCAAGCGCGCTTGACTCGTCAAATAAGTTAGGGAATAAGCAATAAACAATGCACGCCAGTAAGTTCATTATATCTTTGTCCTTCAATGGTTCTCTTTTGTGTTAGAGGCCCAATTGGCACAAGGCGCGTTGGACTGGTCAAATAACTTCATTATTTTTGTGTAGGCGGTCGAAATCCAAGGCAACGTGTGTCAAGGTGTAGTCCCCAAACTGGAAGAAGGAAACCAATACCAGTTCCGCGTGAGGGCCCTTAACAAGGCCGGTCAGTCGGAACCATCGGAGAACACCAACTGGCATACTGCTAAACCACGCTTCTGTGAGTATACTTGGATATGTACTTGTATATTGAATTGATTTTATAAATTTTCACAGTTTTTTAATACTATAATATTTAATGCTGCAGCAAGCACTTCTTTATTAAACGACGGCAGCAACTGTAAAAATGGGTTAGGTTCTCTGGTCACAATAAGGATCCTCCAAATCTATTCTTTTAAATCTCCAAAGGTAGACGCATCCGGAGATGTTCCAACTTTTGTCATTCTGGACTGATGTTAGCATGTATCGCGGACGTCGCACGATGACAATATCCACTTATTACCAGGTGGACTGTCTGCTCGTCTGTCGCCTTCTTTCCATAAAAAATATCCACACCACATGGATTATTCCAAAATCCACATTTTGTAAATAATTGCAAGAACTTGAGTAAAATACCATTTTATTTTGTTCTTTTTCAGTGAAACCAAGAATCGACCGCACAAACCTCAAACCAGTATCCGTCAAAGCTGGTCTCCCAATTTCCCTGGACATTAAGGTCTTTGGCGAACCCCCAGCTACCGTCACCTGGTACTTCAAGGGAGAGGAAGTCAAGACTGGCACTCCGGAGAACTTGGAGATTGTCAATGTGGATTATAATACGAAATTCTTACTGACCAAAAGTAAGAGGGTTAATACTGGTAAATACGTGATAAAAGCCAAGAATGAAGTAGGTGAAGATGAAGCTGAAGTGGAGATCACCATTCTTGGTGAGTTTTTGTCTTGTTTATTGTATTATTCTTATAGTGATCTATTATGTTTCGTATTTATAAAGCTTTTAACTGCGCCCATTGTGCCTTTCTATTTAAGCCAAAAATTGACTAGTGGAGATGCCTTAAGGCATAAAGCTTGCCTTTTGTACTCTTACTCTTATTCATGTTTTGTTCTAATAAAACTCATATTTTTCTAGGTAAACCATCCAAACCTAAGGGTCCACTGGAGGTTGCGGATGTCACCAAGAGCGGATGCACTCTCTCATGGAAGAAACCGGAAGACGATGGCGGATCACCAATCGACTACTACGAGATTGAGAAACTTGACCCACTCACCGGTACGTACAAGCCATTATAATTAGCCATTGTGAGCCCGACAATCTGCTGATGGGACTTTCTCCAAATGGAATTTCTGCAAATGGGAGATTCAGCGAATGCAACTTTCTGAGGCATTGTATGAGAATAGAGAATGGTTCAATTCCTTTGATGATTTATTTTATTTAACATTTACAAATGAAGGATACATAAAGATAATTTCTTGGTGCCATAAAACTGTGTGAGTTTATCACGGCACTCCACCATTAGCTTGAGGATTGTTAGGTAAAATTGATACTTGTTAGACCAATTTCAATCTACATTTTGTGACTAGTGCCCAACATTGCAAGGCTGCTGAATTTTCCGATGACTGCAAATTTAAAATAAAAAAATAAAGAGCTGCAAAAACTAGGTAGTGGTAGCTCTGTATAATGCTAAAGGGAAGTTTTAAAGTGTCAAAAAGGCCTCTAGAAGTATCAAAACTAAACCGCTCCATTTTACGTTTTTTATTATTTTTTAAAATGTCGTGCCCTTAAAAGGAGGCGCTACGACAATCTTACCTGGGGCGTCATTAACACTAACGACGCGCGACGGCACTTCATCGATTGCATGTTTGAGGCGATTAATATCGACTCGTCGAAGTCGATCGATCGGAATATGGTTGCACCCTTACTAATACATAAATCATTTTCCCAGGACAATGGATCCCTTGTGGCACCGCAAAGGACTGCAAGGCGAATGTCACCGGCTTGCAAGAGGGCAAGCCCTACAAGTTCCGTGTTAAGGCCGTCAATAAGGAGGGCGAGTCTGAGGAGTTGGAGACTGAGAAGCCAATCATCGCTAAGAATCCCTTCGGTAAGTTTCGGAAACAATGAAATAACTCACTAAATATGAACCAATTACGGTTTGTAGATTGAATTCTAAAGAGACTTGCTAGTTATGTCTACCTATCTTTCATTTGGTTTTCATTTGACCTGATAGTCTCTTTTATTCATGAGTAACCAGTTATAATAAATGTTAAAGTCTCTATGTCAGTAATAATGTTCATGTTTAATAACGTCAATTATAAATATTAGAACACCAAATAGTTTCTTATACCTTGACAATTGAATCACATGAAGATCATCATACAAAAAAGATGGGTCAGAAGTATAAAAATATTTAAATTCAATAAAAAGTCCCCAAGACACGGCCCCGCACTAATCAAACGTCAATGCCTATCTGTACATTCGTACTTCGTAGTGTTCGGAGCACCCAAGCAATAGTTCGGAGGCATTAGGCGGAGTTCCAAAACGTGTCAGTATCGCTCTTTTTCTCTTTGACTCTGTCACTTTATGTCCTATGAAAATGTAAAATGATGCACAATATTTAGATTGGTTATAGAGCGACCTATGCACGTTTTGTAATAGCTACGTTACGTTGGCTACGTTCATGGACTTTTTGGCGGGAACTTTATTGTAAATATTGTGTATTTTAGGATTTGTAGTTTAATTAACTATCACTATTAAACATCAAAGTGTCCAGTGTTTGTGCATAATGTTTGTAATGATTAGATAAAAGCGTAGACTGAATTTTTCGTGTGCTTCCAAGTAGTCCCAACGGTCCTCGGTAAACCCACTATCACTTTACTGAGCGAGTCCTGACATGCTTCGACGTGACTGGACATTGACTAGATGCGTTTTGGATTATTTTAATTTTAATTGTGAATAAAACTTGACGCTGGCGGAATGTGCTAATATTATATAAACAGTATTCAACATGTGTCGCTTATGTATCATTTCTCGTAACTTTTTCAGACGAGCCCGGTAAACCTGGTCGTCCGGAACCACGCAATTGGGACAAGGACTTTGTGGAGTTGGAATGGTCTCCGCCGAAGGACGACGGTGGCGCCCCCATCACTGGCTACATCGTGCAGAAGAGGGAGAAGGGCGGAAGGTACGTTGTTAATTAAAAATAGAACATTTCATGAAAGAATTCCGAGGGATTTAAGGTGTTTAAGAACATGTCTTATTTTAAAATTTTATAAAGCTTTCTTAGTTTTTCTACTTACTATTTTTTCTTAGTTTCTCCATTTTTTTTAAATAAATGTTTAAATTTTATACTTTTATTATAATCTATGCCACTACTAGAAACAATTTGAGTCAAATTCAAAAGTCTTCTAAACTTCAAAATGCCTGAAAAAGCATATTCAAGTTACTGGATTACGAAAAGATTGGCTAAACAAAGTCCGTCAATTTGGTTGGCGATACTCATATCTTATAAAGCGTTAGCGTTCGTGATGGTCAAGCAAATCGTCATGCTTCCTCGTCCCCTGTGCTAGTATTGCCAACGAAGTTGATGGACTATAGTTAAACTGATTTTCTTATACAATTTAATCTATAAACCGTTTATTTTGCATGTGGGAATTCAACATTAGAGCTTTTACCTCCACTTGTATCCTCCCTCCTCTCTTCGAGTAAATTCTTCTGTACCGGCATTTATCACGCGAATTGAACAAATATGGAGGCGCTACTGTAAATAGGCTCCACGCGGTTGATATATGCGGTTTACATGCGCACGAATTCCGCCGTCTGAACATGTTCTTATAAACGTGCCAGCTCGAAATTATAAGTTATTTTATGAAATCAACGCCAAGACATAGCCCATTACATCCTGCTATATTTGTAAATGTATATATATCTCCCATAGATCATGGCAGGACTGCCTCCGCACAAGTGGCGATAGGCCTACAGGTCGGGTCACCGACGTGGAAGAGGGCCACGAATACGAGTTCAGGGTGATGGCCGTCAACAAGGCCGGCCCCGGTGAACCTTCAGATGCGAGCAAGTCTGTCATCGCTAAACCGAGATTCTGTAAGTAGATCATAACATCAGCCTATGTCTTTCCACTGCTAGAACGGTTTCCACTTCCACGGCTTCTCGAAAAGAATATTATTAAAAGAATTTAGGGAGTATAAAGCGTTTTTTTATGTTTAAAGTTTATACTATTGGTATTAGAAGTTACCGTACCATATCAGACCGATGTTAGGGGTATCTGTACTCTACTCACATCTGTGTAATCGTGAGTTCAAATCCTCGGCCCGGACCACTGAGTTTCCACTTAAGTACAGATTTTAAGAAAAAGGCACTAGCTCGCCAGTGAGAGAAAACATCTTGAGCAAAACCTACATACTCCAGAAATAAAAAAATGGACTATATGATCCACCAATTCGTACTGGGCCCTGGTGGATAACAGCCCGTAACCCCCTAGTGATTTATGCTCCAGAAATAAAAAAAAATGGACTATGTGATTTACCAATTTGCACTGGGCCCTGGTGGATTATTACATCAGTGATATTATTTACAGTGGCACCCAAGATTGACCGCAAAGACCTTGGCAAAAAGAAGATCAAAGTCGGCCAACCTCTCAAGATGGAAGCTGATGTCAAAGGTGAACCCGAGCCCAAGATCACATGGACCTTTAACGGCCAGTCCTTAAAGGCCGAAGAAAGGCTGAAGATCGAAAACAAAGACTACCATACGTCATTTGCCCTTCAGAAATTAACTAGAGCAGATGCCGGCAAATATGTGGTGACAGCTAAGAATGATTCCGGTACTGATACTGTGGAAATTGAGGTGGAGGTTGTTAGCAAGCCTTCGAAGCCAAAGGGTCCTCTAAAGGTTAGTAACATACTAATTAATATGTTGAATATCTGTGGCTTGTGGAGCACAAATGATACTCCAAGCGACCAAGCGACAACATGACAAGGTATTTTATAATACCATTATGTTCCTAAACCAAAAATCACTTTGTTAGATCAATTTATTACGTTTATTACTTTTAGGAGCTCTAGACTTATCTTATTTAGACCATGAAAATAATCAAAGTATGACAAAACCAAAGTATGAAACTGGATTTAACGGATTAATGCCGATTTTGGAGATATTATAAGTGTCCCAAGTTCCACAGATATAAATAATAGGTAATGGAATAATAAAGTTTTTGCATGCCTCACTTAGGATCTCGCATCTTTGTATTAATTTTTACTATTTTTGTTATGTCCATATTCCACAAATAAATTGTTTCAATTGGAAAATATTTACATAGATTATTAGAAGCCTGACGCCAAGCGTCTATCGGAATGGAGATCTCTATTTTCCTTAGGTTTAAGAAAAAAAAATCTTAGCCTAGCCTTATGAGCCCTATCTAAGAACATACTATTGTTGTATTTATTTTTGGGATATTTGAAAACTTTAACACATAATTTTGAAACTATTGAATTGATTTAGCTCATCTACGAACTTAACTGAGATCTACATAAAAAAAATTTATTTATGTGCCAAATTTCGTTTCAAGGGTCAAGGGTCTTAAAAGTCAAGGGTATAATATTTATTTAAGCAGTTTATGTTATTCTATTATACTCTTCATTTGATGGGATAAGAGAGGAAGAATAGATTGGAATGGCACGGGAAATGAGTACATTTTACGGTAGTCTCCTGTAAAATAATATATTATCAGTTATCTAAATTCTACACTTTTTTTTAGGTATCAGACGTAAAAGCCGACGGCTGCAAACTCAAATGGGAACCCCCAGAAGACGACGGCGGCGAACCCGTTGAAAACTACGTCGTTGAACGTATGGATACCGAATCTGGTCGCTGGGTTCCTGTCTGCACTACCAAAGAACCCGAAGCCGATGTCACAGGCCTTAACGAAGGGAAAGACTACATGTTTAGGGTTAAAGCCGTCAATCCCGAGGGAGAAAGTGAACCGCTGGTTACTGAAAGCGCTACAACTGCTAAGAATCCCTATGGTGAGCAATTAACCTTTAAACTAGGCTTTATGTGTTGCATCGCCTTTGATTTTCTTTAAAGGTAAATTAAAAATGTCAGTAATGAGCGAGTGACATTTCTATCTAAGAAATGGATCACCTATTGTTTTTCTGTTGTCTACTGTATTCAATACAGAAAACAAGATTTAACTTTTGTCTAAATATTAGTTTTCATTTGGATCAAAAATAAAAATGTAGCTTTGATTTGATGTCGATATTGCTTTTTCGATCTTCGATCCGTCCCGTATAAAATCCTAAAAACATTATGACATCTGCTGGTTTTACGATTTTTATCCAAGCTCGTATAAAACTCTAAAAACATATGTGCTTGAAATCGGTCTTTCAATGTTTGATCTTTCCCTATAAAATTCTAGAGACATAGGAGTAACCACGGTGGGGTGGAGTGGGGCACTTGTCACCACTGGCATAGGGAAGAATGAGTAACAAACATTCTGCAATACACAATCTCCCTGATACAATCATGTCTATATCCTTGCCTAGAGACATTATATCTTAAAGGTATATAAATCCCTATAAGAACTCACCTAATTTCACTAATCTTCCACCAGGCGAACCCGACGCACCCGGAAAGCCAGAATTCAAAGACTGGAGCAAAGACCACGTGGACCTCAAGTGGGAAAAACCCACCAACGACGGTGGCGCCCCCATCACTGCCTATATCGTCGAGAAGAAAGACAGAGACACTGGCAAATGGGTTAAGGCTGCTGAGGTAAGACATTTTTTTACAATGTTGTATCACCCTATAACATTCCACTCCAGGGCAAAGGCCTCCCCTAGTAAATTACTAATTATTTCAGACCATAATCCACCACACGGGCCCAGTGTGCATTGGTGGATCACATACTTCGATTTTTTAAAATTTCTCTATCAGGCGGGTTTCCTCACGATGTTTTCCATCATCGCCTTTTTGCTAGTGATTTTCTTTTCAAAACTATTTTTTCGTACTACAGTATAAACGCAGTTGTACTCAGTGGATTTGAACTCACGATCACACGAATGTGACTCGAGTACAGATATGCCTAGAGCCCGATATATCACCACTCATTTTTTTACAATACAATACGCTTATTTGTGGACAAAGTTGATTGATATCGTTATCTAAATATTTTCTCTCTCCCACCCAAAGGTTGCCTGGAAGAGATCGCTTTGGTGATAAGGCCGCCTGTTGTACTTTCGTACTCAAATTTTCTTTTTGCAACATGTGTGGGTGTACATTAATGAGTTTATCTATCTATCAAATGTACATTGTTGGAAGTTTACAAGAAATTAATGAGCTGCAAAATCAAAGTTTTCAGTTGTGAAGACTTCCCTGTCGCGACATAGCGATAAGGGCCCAACTTGAACTACTTAACTTTACAGTACAGCCATGAATTTTTAAAAAAATTTTTTTCTTAACTTAATAAGTACACCATTGTACATAGTGCTCGATTTAAAAATCAGAAAAAAAATTCGGAACATAAAATGGCAGATTAACTCTCTAGCCCTTAACATGTCTATCGCTGAGTGCCCGAAGTTGGCGCTAAGCTTGTAGCTTTTTCTCGCGCTGTTCATTCAGTTTGTCCCGACCCCTGTCGGTAGCAAGTCGTTATTACAAAACACTAACATGTTTAATTGCGCTGTTATCAATTGTAAAAAAATCATCAAAAATAGTGCAACGAGTCACGGGAGAAATTTCGTTTCATCGCTGAGTGGTTTTCCCAATCACTAAAGTGACACGCTTGGTTTCCTTAATTTCACGAACTTGAGTTGTCTATGTCTACAGTAGTACCTATCGATATCTCTTGACAGGCAATTATTCTGACAACAATATTCTGACAATTTATTGTTGATTCTGTGTACATGACATAAATAAGTAGAAGATGGCAACCAGTCCTTTTTTCTCGTCCACTGCTGATCATGGATTTCCACATGCACATTGTCTGTTGCGTGAGGGATGTATGGCCCTAAAACGTCACGCAGTATGCGGGCGGCGAGTTGGCGAGTCCGTTCTTTTAGAGGTGGTGTAGTTCCTCCGGGTCTGTGGTAGCGGCTTTGTTATCCCTTAGTTGCCTTTTACATCACCTGCGGAAAGAAATGGACTGGTGCTATTCTAAAACCGGCCGACACCACACGGTCTTTCTCTTTATTAACGATAATTTAATCTATTTCTTTAATTGCCCAGGTTCCTGGCAACAAGACAGAAGCTCGTGTGCCTGATCTGATCGAAGGCAAGACCTACCAGTTCCGCGTGAAGGCCGTCAACAAAGCCGGCCCTGGGAAACCTTCCACGGCCTCAGAAAATCTGCTCGCCAAGGATAGATTTGGTAAGTTGATAATTGATTGAACGATTCGATCAGATATATTGATCGAACGGAAACGTGTATCACATGTGCTATTAGATTAATTATACTCTACTTTTTATTCCATTCTGAGGGTGAATGGAAAATGAAATGCATTATACTCTGTTTTTTATTCTTACTTTTACTTTTTCTGTTTCTTTATTATAAAGGTAGTTGTACTAATAATATAAAATACACGAGTAATTATTATGGGTTGGAGTAATATATTTCGATAATAATCACAAAAGGGGAAAGAAACACTCCCATTCAGAAAAAACATACTTATTGCTCCTCTAGACTGCTATACTCCCATTTAAGTGAATGAACGAAAAGGCGCAGGGTAAAAGATTCTCTCAATTTCCATCACCCCCTTGAATCGTTTTAACATGATGCGAGGGCGGCAGGATGTCCCTGATGGACGATCCGATCTAGAATCTATATATTTTGAAACACGTGAATCATTCATTCTTTTATTTTTCCCCACAGCTCCGCCTAAGATTGACCGCACGAACATGCGCGACATTACAATCAAGGCCGGACAGCATATTCGTCTGGACATCAAGGTGTCCGGAGAACCGCCACCAACTAAGACTTGGTAAGATGTTTGTTTTACAGTATTCATTGCCCAGATTTTTTTTTTGTATTTGGAAAAATAGACCTCTTTGTTAATTTGAATATTTGTACTATTTCATTGTATTTCGACTACTGCATATGTGTTCAGTAGTTATTTATTGTACAAAATACAATATAATTTATATTTTCCTCAGTTTTACCAGTTGGACTATATTTTTGCTAGGCTTTGTAATTGAAGATTGATTTAACCAATATGTAAACCTTAAACTAAAATAGATAGAATATCATTCGATAATCCCTTTGTCGTGCTCTGCACGACAGATATGTCGTATTATGTTTCAACACGAAATGCAACATTTTTCAAATGCGACGCTCCTTATTGCTTTGAAAGGATTAATAATCAATGTTTATTCCATCTCCATATGTTATCACCTTATTTGACGTCCGACATCCTCTTTCGACTGAGTTCCCAAACGTACGAAAATCGCTTTTTGCCAATATTTTTCGTACTATATCTTTTTTTTAAATTTAATATTCTAATAACAAATAAATGATAATGTTGATATGAAGCTTTGTAAAACTACACTCGTAATGCCGTAATCCGTAGCGAACAGTTTGCAAAGGATTGTATAATTTTAATTTAATTTTATATGAAGAATTAGGTAATTTAATCAAGTATACTTCTAGTAACTGTGACAGATATACCGCGCAAAGGTCTCTTTCTGTATTATGAAGATAGACAAAAATGCTCCCAAATATTTTAGATATTTAGACAAAAATATTTAGATTGTCAAAGATGGATTTTCGCACATTTTGAAATTTAGCCCTAATTTTCAAAATATACATTATAACTATGGCAG